>CM068955.1:169536829-169603806 GCA_035128595.1 Eptatretus atami
AAGTTTTCTCTGGAATAAAAAAAGCCTTTTCAAAAGGAATGTGAAAATCCAGGCAAACCAAATTTACCAAAACATTCTGTTTTGAAATTTGGACGCAGTTCCTACTCATCACATTGAGAGCAGAAATACAGAGAGGAGTTGAGGCATCGCAAGCCCAATCCAAGTACTGTACCGAGTCCAAGTCATGAGACCTTGAGTTTGAGTCCTGGACTTGTGGCATACATTATTGATCTTTGGCGTTAAAAATGCTCCCTCTCGCCAATGTACATTGGACCGGGTTTCAATTTTGAATTTGGCCTGCTGGTTGCATTGCACTAAGGCACAAGCAACTGTGCCTGCTGATGTTTATTAGGGCAGGAAGCCTGGATTTGGCCAGGGTAACAGCGCACAATGATGTAATGTTTTATCCCTCTGAGGTACGGTGGACTGATTTCCTCCGCGAAGAGTAGGTGAGCTTTCTCCGGCACCCTGACCAAATCCCAAATTCCTGTTTTAAGCTACAGAGGGTGTTGCATCGGTGGAAGAGCTGCGCTCTCAGCCAATGATGCTACTCGCCGCCTTGTGCTGCATACGAAAGAATAATAATAATAAGAAGAATAATAATAATAATAATAATAATAATGCAGTGCACTGATTGACGCAATGCCTGTGAAACACCAGGATTATAGCTTCTATATGATAGACAGAATAAAACTCAGACTGGAGAGCTCCAACATCAGTATGAGACCTCCAAGCAATATCCTGTTAGCTGTGTCCTGAATTAAATATTTTTTGTTTATTTAATTAACCACTAATTTGTCTTGAAACTCCTGAAGAAGTAACAACTGTGTTAAACCCTTTGTAAAATTTCCAAGATCAAGTGAAAAATTAAAATATTTACAGAAATTAAATCACAAAGCTCACAAGGAATGTTCTTGATTCAAATGAAGATGCCTCTTAAACAATAGTTTTGATGCGATATATTGATTTCAAGATCTGGTGGTTACTTTTGGGACTTTGGGCTGATCGACCTATCACAAATATGATAAGTTGGGGAAGAAAAGGAAAGATGGATGAACGTCAGGGATTCATTTATTTATTTGTATGCAGCCTGTGGCTGCTCAGCTGCATTATTTTCTGGGGAAACCACTGTGCCTCCACTCCCAGCAAGCTGGTACTCATTTTGCTGACCTCAGAAGGATGACAGGCTGAATCAACCCCACCTGGTGTTAACCCGACAGGGGTTTGAACTCAAGACCCTAGAATCTTAAACCAAGCATCCTAACCATTAAGCCAGTATCAGGCTTAAGATCAGGGCCCTATCACACCTTGACGTTTTAGCCAGCGTATGGCAAGGTATCAAAATGTATGTAAAACACTGGCGTACGCTGAACTATTGATGTTTTTTTTTCAGTTTTGGGCATATTCATAATGAGTTGGACGTATGCATAACGTATTAGTAACGTACACAGAACGTTTCGATAACTTATAGATAACTTATACCAACGAATGCTTAGCGTGTTGTCGGCGTTCACAACTTATGCCCAACGATAGTCTAACTTATGCATAGCGCGCGGCAGCGTATGGCCGACGATCACGTGGCGTAGCCTAATAAAGGCTACCGCTCGACGATTCAAATCATAACCGCACTAGACATCGAAGTGTCAACATCACCGTCATGCCGAAGAAAACTTCGAAGAATGCTGCAAAGAAGTCTCCTGGCCATGGCCGTGGACGCGGACGCAAGGAGGATCCATCATCACCCACATCCTCCCCATCATGCTCACCTGCTACTGACATGGACCTACTACTACTACTACTGACACGCTCACCTACTACTACTACTACTACTACTACTGATACTACTGGCATGGACATCTACTCACCATGGAGTCTGAAACACTGACGGGTTACTCCTGTGTGAACCCCATTTTTATATACCAATTCCCCTAAACGCTGCCAATACGTCATTATACGGTAGCTGTAAGTTAGAAAACACATCAGTTAAGTTCTGTGGTCGTCCGGAAGACGTCAAATACGTCTACATACGTCAATATGCGTTTGAGATACGTTCCACATAGGTTCAAAGCACGTTACTCATAGGTTAGAAATAAGTTTCGGTGCGCTAGACATTACGTCGACGTATTTCGACTTATGAGTAACTTACAAGTAACGTGTGTCGACGTGTGTCAACGATCGCATAACGTGCCTACAACTTATGGCCAGCGTATGCGGAACGTGTGAGTCATACGCCGAGCACGTCGAAAAATTTTGAGCATGCTTAAAATTTGTCGACGAGCTCGGCGTACTACGACGTATGCCAGCGTGCTCAGCGTGCTCTTAACATATACAAAACTTACCCGTAACGTATTCGACGTGTGCCAGCGTATTCGCCAAATTTTTCATACGTCGGCATACACTGGCTAAAACGTCAAGGTGTGACAGGGCCTTCAGGGATGAAAAAGAGGGAGAGAGAGACAAGACAGAGAGAAGAGAGAGAGAGAGAGAGAGAGAGAGAGAGAGAGAGAGAGAGAGAGAGAGAGAGAGAGAGAGAGAGAGGACAGCCGACAGGGGTTTGAACTCAAGACCTTAGAATCTTAAACCAAGCATCCTAACCATTAAGCCAATATCAGGCTTAAGATCAGGGATGAAAAGGAGTGAGAGCGAGAGAGCGAGAGAAGGCGAGAAGAGAGAGAGAGAGAGAAGAGAGAGAGAGAGAGAGAGAGAGGAGAGAGAGAGAGAGAGAAGAAGAGAGAGAGAAGAGAGAGAGACAAAGGTGAAGAAGGTTTGGAGGAGATATGTAAATATCCACCGAGTGCAGTTCTCGCTAGTTACCTTGAAGATGGACGGGGGTTATGTTTTCACTCCAGTCTGTCTGTTTGTTTGTGAAAAGGATATCTCAAAAGATTGAGGGTGGATTCAGACGAAATTTGCTGCACAGGTTTGGTGTGTGTCAAAGAGGAATGATGAGATTTTGGTGAAAATCTAGATCTGGATCAAGATACAAGAATTTTTCTTGTGATTTTTAACCATTGAGTAATAGGGATAAAACTATATATATATATATATAATATATATATATATATATATATATATATATATATATATATATAATATATATATATATACAATAAGTTGTCGACGGATTTGGATGAAACTTGGTGAACATGTTTGGTGTGTGACAAGAACGGACTTATTCGATTTTGGTGAAGATCCGAATCTGGATATAAAGAAGTTTTTTTTATTTGCTAAGTGATTTTTAACCATTGAGAAATGGGGCCAAAAACTACAAATATAGCACAATATCTCAAAAAGTTGATAAAACTAGGTGGAAGAGTTGGCTAGATGACAAGAACAAGCGATTTGATTTTGGTTCAGGTCCGGATCCAGATCCGACCTATCAGTGGGATACAAAATGTAAACTAGAATTGGGAAAGAAAACCGTGTTTGAAATTATTCTGGTTCTGTCTATTTTGTTACCAGGTTAATGTTTATTTCCTCTTGCTGTAGCAAGTTTTCTTTCTTTTCCAATGGTTTTGACAGGATGAATTCTTAACATTTCCAGAGAGGGAACAATGTAGCAATGTCAATGAAAGTGTGTGTGTATGTATGTGTGTGTGTGTATGTGTGTGTATGTGTATATGTGTGTGTATGTGTGTGTGTAAGTGTGTATATGAGGTGTATGAATGTGTGTTTGTGTGTGTGTATGTGTTGTGTGTGGTGTGTGTGTGTGTGTTATATTAGTGTATGCAATGTGTGTTTGTGTGTGTAAGTGTGTGTGTGTGTGTATAAGAGTGTGTATGTGTGTGTATATGAGTGTGAGCAATATGTGTTTGTGTGGGCATGAAAGTTGCTGTTGTTGACTGCTATCTACACACATGTGTAGTTTCAGGAGATGGAACGGACTGCCGTCTCAAAGTATCACTTTCGTGTGTGTGTGTGTGTGTGTGTGTGTGTGTGTGTGTTTTGTGTACTGTGTGTGTGCATATAATCCTTACTATAATTATAAGAATGGTGTGTTTGTTATTTATTATTTAGCATGTGGGTGGTGTATTTTAATGTACCGCTACTTCTTATCCTTTTTGGCTTTATTGGTTTTGTCGTCGACAAAATAATGAGAAAATGAAAATTGTTTTCCTTTAATTTTGACAAATAGACCCAAACACGGTGGGTTAGATAGTTTATTCTTCTTCATTTTGGTTCCGGTATTGGCTCGAACGTGCATTAAACGCAAGCAAATTTTTATCTCCAAACATTCATTGGGACTGCTCGCGGACATGTATCGCAAAGCAATTCTCACTCTTGCTGATATGTGGGTAGTTGTCAAGAGATGCCATTGTTCTAATATCTTGTCCATCTTTCTAAACATCTTCACATTGCTCATCTCCACTATAAGAGAGCCTTTGTCTGTGTGTTTGCATGGTGTGTGTGTGTGTGTGTCGCTATTTTTCTCAGAGTTGGCTGAACGGATCTTTGCCAAACTTTCAGGGGTTTGCCAGGGAGAGTTTAGGCAAAAAATACAAAATTCCGATTTTTTTTTTTGTCACTGTCTGGTGCCGAGGCCTTTTTGATACTTAAGTGCACACATGTATGAATAAAAACAAAAAATACCAGACATTAAATACAATAAACTCTTTCCGGAAGTGGTCAAATTTGGTGGTACATCTCCATTTTTCTCCTGAACGGCACATATTTATAGATCGGGGTCAAACTTAACCCAGAACCATCAACGGCACATTCACGAGCATCCATTCGATGAATAACATTAACACTTCTAAGGTAACACTTTTACAATGCCTCTTCGCCAATAATGTACAGGGTGTTTACAAAATCCAGTTACCCCCTCCACAAAACCTGATAAATTAGTATAATGAACACACAAGAGGTATACATGTAAACTATGAACACAACAAAACTTTTCTTGTATAAAAACAAAATAGTAACATACATAGTAACATTAACAGGAACACATATATAATACAAAACGTACCAGGGTAGATGATGATTGGGGGAGGGGATGAGGTGGTAATGGGACTTTATGACCACACTGTAGGGTACAGTACATTTCTCTATGTGCGAAGTTGATTTTGGATCTCTTGGTTTCGGGTCACATGATCATGGACACAAATGACAGTTGCAATTCCATGGGGTTATCTTCAAATCTCATGGGATTGTGAGTTGGACAGGCAACCGTGACAGGCCATTTTAAAATCTCTCGACAGTGCCTAAGCCTTGTAGCTTGTGAAAGGTACTATTAAATGATCCCCGACCTCATTCCTTATTGGGTGTAGGGAAGTGTTTTAACCCCCCCCCCCCCCACATATATGTGTATATATATATACATATATAATATCTATATATCTATAAATAATAGATATAGATATATATATAATATATAGATAGATATATACACACACTGGGCAACACCATGCATCAATGAATCAACACACATGAATCGTGATTTACACATACACATGCACAATTGCGATTGTACACATATTATACATGATATATATATTACACACATATGTATGTGATCCTACACATATTATACATACTCCAGGAGCCAAGCGGTGTTCGCATGCTAAAAAGGGCCCCTAAGTTACCCACTATTTTCTGAAAGAGCATCACCTGGGGCATCATTTTAGCGAGGTAGACATTCTGTAACCCGGCAGTAATCTTGCTAGGGATGGTTTTGTAGCTATCGACCACTGAAAGTTTCCGCAAAAATTTGGGGTAGGGGAAATTCAAATCTTCATAACTCAGTAAGGAAATGAGCTATTTGCATGAAATACCCCTCAAAATGTAGCTTATAGGGTATGCTACAAGATGAAAGTAAGAAGATAAAATTGGGTCAAGGTCAAGGTCACCAGAGGTCAAGCAATGACCTAATTTGACACTTGCTAAATCTGGGCCTTTAAAAACTTAAAATTACACCAGATCCCAGTTGTAAACTGTTTTATTCTTTTATTTGCAGATTCTAGTAGAGTACTACATAGGAAAGTTTTTTAAAATTATTTGAAGCAAAAAACACACTTTAACCCTTTTATTTTCAAGTCAAAATATCGAAAAAATGCCAAAAATGCAATTTTTCAAGATTTTAGGCAAGTTATGTGGGCTGTTTGAAAGTGTATCAAAAGAGATAAACCCCCTAAATCTTTACAAAACACAGGATTAAATAGTAAGAAACTTATCATAATGTCTGTTTAGAGGGAACAGGGGTCCCTGGGGGTAAGGGGCCGGGGTAGGGGTAGGAGGTAGGCGCTGAATGAATGTGTTGAACGTATTTCAGCTAATTATCATTCACAGGATTTATCCTACTGCCTGTGACCTGACCTTACTCCTGTGCATTGGGCCATTGGGGCCTGAGAATCAGTGAGTCAGCACCTTTATGGGAATCCTCACTTCTCTACACTGTACATTTTGGTTGTGTCCGTGAAGCCACTCATCAGAGTTCCAAAGTTTCTTTCATGAAAATCATGCATTTCTAGGTGAGTAGATGGATTAGATTAGATTAAAATCATCATGTAGCCTCCATGGGTGGGTACTCTCTTATGTAATTTAAAGCTATTGGGCATTTGATGTGAAGAGATGAGAAGATGTTGCATTGCATGTCAGAATGAGTATCTTAAGTACGTGTACAGTTTTCACCGATAGATTGCATACACATTGAAAATGAATGTCGGAGGTCAGTAGTAAGAAAATTTCCTCTGTTGATTTCAGGTCACTGTGCATGTGTGAGATGGCTAGTTTACCAACTAAACGCTTGAGGAGATCAACACCATCACCAAGCCCACATCCACCTGTTGATATAGAAAAATGCATCATTTGTCAGACGGATCAGCCACACCTTAATACTACAGGCAGTGATACGGGCACAGAACGGATTGTTCAAGCAGCGGATTGTTCGAAAGGATGTTGTGTATGAAAGACTTCAGCAGGTCGACAATAGTAAAATTGTTTACCATGTTAGTAATGAATGTTATAAACAATATACTCTGAAAAAGACCCTTGATAGGATTGGGTTAGCAGGCTGTAGTCGTCCCGAATCTCCTGATCCAAGTACACAGCAGGGCTCATCTAACTCAGATTCTAGGTCTAGGAGATCATCAACGTTTGGAGATCTTTGTGCACGGTTCCTACAGATGGCATATGGACTGAGTAAAGATTCCAATCGTATTGACTTCGTCTTCGATACATACGTGGAAGGCTCCGTAAAAGACAGTGAACGTCAGAGAAGACAAAGGTGCAGTCCAATTGATTTGAATGTCATTTGTGAAGAGACACCACTGCCAGTTTCTATGGACGCTTTCTGGCATCATCTGCGAACAAGTCAAAGCTCCAGGGACTCTTGAGAAACTATGTACTAGCACACCCAAGGCCAATGACTGAATCGTTTTGAGTGGAATTGGATTCTCCCCAATATTGACCCATGTCAGGGCATTTTCAATGGCAGTGACCCAACCCTGTGCCAGAGTTGGATCTCGACATTGAAGAAGCCGATGTGAGAACAATCCCACATGCACTTAATGTACCAACTGCGGGCAGAACGAGTTGTTTCTGCTTTCTAATAACACAGATGTGGTAGTTCTTGGATTGCATCAGCGGAGTATTATGAAGGCACATGGGTTAAAGGAATTGTGGATAAAGGCTGGCATTGCAACCACCACAAGATATATTCCCTCCATATGTTGGCAACTAGAATGGGCCCAGAGAAGTGCAAAGTTATCATCCCACTTCATCACCTGACTGGATGTGACTCAACAAGTAAATTCGGAACGAAAGCGGCGGGTTTGAAGGCCAAGCCTGAGAAATTTCTCCAGAACTTTGCCAGGAATCCATATGATACAGATTTCAACCTAGTGGAAGAATTTCTGGTGCAGGTCTATCCATTGAAAGCTCCAAGTGATTGTCAAACAATGGACCACCTCAGATACCACGTATTCCACCACAGTTCCAAAACAATCCTAGACCTTCCACCAACCAGCAGATTGATCAGAGGCCATATTCAGAGGGCTGTCTATGTGTCGTACATGCAGACACACTGTTTGGATAATCCACATCTTGATCCCAAAGACTTCGGTTTCTTTGAACAGGATGGCCTACTGCGTCCAGTGCGGGATCAAATTTTGCTGCCAGATCACTTTCCAATGCCATGCACATGCACTTCATGTGCAACAAAAAGTTGTTCCTGCGGGAAGCGTGGCATCAGGTGCTGCCCTTACTGTCAATGCCAAGCTTCAGGCAAGGGGTGCAAGAATGTAGGATAGATCATCATGCAGAATAGATTCAATCAGATTTCACGGTGGTTTGAATGTCAGCTCCACTTTCATTAAGAAACTTTCCTAGGTTGTGAAACTTCAGTGAAACAGCAATGAGGATGTTTTTACTGGTTTAGTTTTACTCCTGTGGGTTTGCATGATAGCCCTGTGTCACCGGCAACTGATTTTCTTTGGTTATTTGAACAATTCATCATATCAAATTGTTTAGCGGTAAAATGCTTAAAAACGGCATTTTTGCGATTTTCCAATATTTTCGTCTTGGGCCTGAGGGGGTTAAAACATAAGTTTTTTTCTTCAAATAATTTTAAAAAACTTTCCTATGTAGTACTCTACTAGAATCTGCAAATAAAAGAATAAAACAGTTTACAACTGGGATCTGGTGTAATTTTAAGTTTTTAAGGCCCAGATTTTAAGCAAGTGTCAAATTAGGTCATTGCTTGACCTCTGGTGACCTTGACCTTGACCCAATTTTATCTTTCTTACTTTCATCTTGTAGCATACCCTATAAGCTACATTTTGAGGGGTATTTCATGCAATAGCTCATTTCCTAACTGAGTTATGAAGATTTGAATTTCCCCTACCCCAAATTTTTGCGGAAACTTTCAGTATGGTCGATAGCTACAAAACCATCCCTAGCAAGATTACTGCCGGGTTACAGAATGTCTACCCTCGCTAAAATGATGCCCCAGGTGATGCTCTTCCAGAAAATAGTGGGTAACTTAGGGGCCCTTTTTAGCATGCGAACACCGCTTGGCTCCAGGACTAACATGACATATTATATACACACATATGCATGTGATCATACACATTATATGTGACATATTATACATATTATATGCACACATATTATATGTGACATTATACATGTTGTATACACACATATTATACATATTTCATTCACACATATTATATGTGACATATTATACTTATTATGTACACACATATTATACGTGACATTATATATACACATATTATACGTGATGTATTATATATACATATTATATACACATATAATACGTGACATTATGTATACACATATTGTACGTGATGTATTATACATATTATAAACACACATATTATACATAGTATATAGACACATATTGTACGTGATGTATAATACATCGTATACACACATGTTATATGTGACATATTCTACATATTATGTAAACACATATTATACGTGATGTATTATACATATTATATACACACATATTATACATGACATTATATATATACACATATTGTACGTGATGTATTATACATATTATATACACATATTATACATAGTATATACACACATATTGTATGTGATGTATTATACATCATATATGCACACATATTGTACGTGATGTATTATACATCGTATATACACATATTGTACGCAATGTATTATACATCGTATATACGCACAAGTCGCACATATTAATCGTGACATATTATACTTATTATGTACACACATATTATAACATGCGTGACGTATTATACATATTATATACACACATATTGTATGTGACATTACACATATTATACATAGTATACACACATATTATACATAGTATATACACACATATTATATACATTATGTACACACAAATAAATATTCCATGAATATTATACATATTATATACACACATATTATACATAGTATATACACACATATTGTACATGATGTATTATCCATATTATATACACACATATTATACATAGTATATACACACATATTGTACATGATGTATTATACATATTATATACACACATATTATACATAGTATATACACACATATTGTACGTGATGTATAATACATCGTATACACACATGTTATATGTGACATATTCTAAATATTATGTAAACACATATTATACGTGATGTATTATACATATTATATACACACATATTATACATGACATTATATATAAATATTGTACGTGATGTATTATACATATTATATACACACATATTATACATAGTATATACACACATATTGTACGTGATGTATTATACATGATATATACACACATATTGTACGTGATGTATTATACATCGTATATACACACATATTGTACGTGATGTATTATACATCATATATACACACATATTGTACGTTATGTATTATACATCGTAATAACACACATATTGTACGTGATGTATTTATTATACATCGTATATACACATATTATACGTGATGTATTATACATCGTATATACACACATATAATACGTGACATATTATACTTATTATATACACACATATTGTATGTGACATTACACATATTATACATAGTATATACACATAATTATACATACAGTGGGGAGAAGAAGTATTTGATACACTGCCGATTTTGCAGGTTTTCCCACTTACAAAGCACGTAGAGGTCTGTAATTTTTATCATAGGTACACTTCAACTGTGAAAGACGGAATCTAAAACAAAAATCCTGAAAATCACATTGTATGATTTTTAAATAATTAATTTGCATTTTATTGCATGAAATAAGTATTTGATCACCTACCAACCAGTAAGAATTCCGGCTCTCACAGACCTGTTGGTTTTGTCTTTAAGAAGCCCTCCCATTCTCCACTCATTACCTGTATTAACTGCGCCTGTTTGAACTTGTTATCTGCATAAAAGACAGCTGTCCACACTCAATCAATAAGACTCCAACCTCTCCACAATGGGCAAGACCAAGAGCTGTCTAAGGACATCAGGGACAAAATTGTAGACTTGCACAAGGCTGGGATGGGCTACAGGACAATAGGCAAGCAGCTTGGTGAGAAGGCAACAACTGTTGGCGCAATTATTAGAAATGGAAGAAGTTCAAGATAACAGTCAACTCCCCTCGGTCTGGGGCTCCATGCAAGATCTCACCCCGTGGAGCCTCAATGATCATGAGAAATGTGAGGGATCAGCCCAGAACTACATGGCAGGACCTAGTCAATGACCTGAAGAGAGCTGGGACCACAGTATAAAAGAAAACCATAAGTAACACACTACGCCGTCATGGATTAAAATCCTGCAGCGCACGCAAGGTCCCTCTGCTCAAGCCAGTGCATGTCCAGGCCCGTCTGACGTTTGCCAATGACCATCTGGATGATCCAGAGGAGGAATGGGAGAAGGTCATGTGGTCTGATGAGACCAAAATAGTGCTTTTTGGTTTAAACTCCACTCGCCGTTTTTGGAGGAAGAAGAAGGATGAGTACAACCCCAAGAACACCATCCCAAGCGTGAAGCATGGAGGTGGAAACATCATTTTTGGGGATGCTTTTCTGCAAAGGGGACAGGACGACTACACCGTATTGAGGGGAGGATGGATGGGGCCATGTATCGCGAGATCTTGGCCAACAACCTCCTTCCCTCAACAAGAGCATTGAAGATGGGGCGTGGCTGGGTCTTCCAGCATGACAACGACCCGAAACACACAAGCCAGGGCAACGAAGGAGTGGCTCCGTAAGAAGCATCTCAAGGTCCTGGAGTGGCCTAGCCAGTCTCCAGACCTGAACCCATTAGAAAATCTTTGGAGGGAGCTGAAAGTCTGTGTTGCCCAGCGACAGCCCCGAAACCTGAAGGATCTGGAGAAGATCTGTATGGAGGAGTGGGCCAAAATCCCTGCTGCAGTCTGTGCAAACCTGGTTAAGAACTACAGGAAACGTCTGATCTCTGTAATTGCAAACAAAGGTTTCTGTACCAAATATTAAGTTCTGTTTTTCTGATGTATCAAATACTTATTCATGCAATAAAATGCAAATTAATTATTTAAAAATCATACAATGTGATTTTCAGGATTTTTGTTTTAGATTCCGTCTTTCACAGTTGAAGTGTACCTATGATAAAAATTACAGACCTCTCGGTGCTTTGTAAGTGGGAAAACCTGCAAAATCGGCAGTGTATCAAATACTTGTTCTCCCCACTGTAGTATATAACACAATATTATATGTGACATATTATATATATTATGTACATACAAATAAATATTCCATGAATATTATACATATTCCATACAAACATATTGTACATGTTACATGCACACATATTGATATGTGCTCATACACATATTGTACATGATGTATTATACATATTATATACACACATATTATACATAGTATATACACACATATTGTACATGAAATATTATACATACTAGAAGCATGTGCTCCCTGCGGAAGAGGCCAGGGGTTTATGTTATTATCCTTATTCAAAGGTGCAATTCAAAATACCTCACTGTACTGGAAAACTTGGAGACAGGAATACTGCATTGTAAAGGGTGGGAATTGTAATACCCTCTCCCACCTGGGTGGCACTACAGGATAAACATTTACAAATATAATTTGCTAACACCAGAAGGACTAACACCCAGGCTAGGGCCTTGCTTATCTGTGCTGCTTCATGCAATGGCAGCACATGATTTTATTGGGGTGGAGTCAGGCCAGCTTTCCAGCCAATGGGTGTAAAGCAATGGGGGTGGAGGCAGGGCGGCTGAACACTGACTCGTGTACAATATGTGATGTTTTCTAAGTTTAAAAAGTGTATAACTGTGAAAAATTAACAAAACGCCCTGAAAATCGAAGTTATTCTGTAACTCATCGTAATAAAACGATGTACCAAGTTTCAGTTGAATATGTTGTTAACGGGTACGGGGAAAAAAGTCTGAAAAACAACAGGTGGGATGGATGGACAAACCTATAGTTCCCTCCGGTGAAACCGGTAGGGAACTGATAAGCAGGTTCTTTTCAGATCTAAATTATTTTTCTTTTTCTGTAAATGCATTAGAGTATTATTGTATTGTTATAATATACTAGCAGGGATACCCAGTGTTGCCCGTTGCTGTTTCTAGTGCTGTTGGCATTTTGAAGAAATCCATTATTTCTTCTATTTTATTTGTGGGGGTCAATAACACTTCCTTACACCCACAAAGGAATGAGGTTGGGGACCATTTAATACTACCTTTCACATGCCCTTACACCCACAAAGGAATGAGGTTGGGGACCATTTAATACTACCTTTCACATGCCTACAAAGGCTTAGGCACGAGAGAGAAATTAATTTTTAAAATCCAACTTATTTTTACAATTTTTTTTTGGCTAAAACACATCCCTGACACTTCTTGATGAACCTCTGAAAGTTTGACATAGATCAGTTTGGCCATCTTTGATTTAAAAAACATGGCAACACACAGACACCTACACATACGCGCATGTGACTTTCTTATGGTATAGATTATGTACCACCCTGCATTTTAGGCACCAATATTGCACATGCTTATGGTAGATATCTTAACAGGACAGTACCGTCGGACCCCGCTATTCGCGGGGGATACATTCCTGGAAAATTCCGTGAATAGTGAATCCGCGAATAGTGGTGCATTGTGTCATGCAAAAAGGGGGGGATAGGTTCCTGGTGGTTCGTGATTCTTGAGGGAAAATCAAAAATCCCGTGAAAAACCATGATTACGCATGCAAAAAAAACAACAACATGAAAATGTGAAAAAAAGCCTGATAGACATACGAAAAAAACCCCCATGAATACGCCCAAGAAAAACCACAAAAACCCCAAAAATAAAGAATAAACAGCGTGAATACGTGGGGTCCACGAATAGCGAATCCATGAATAGCGGGTTCCGGCAGTATAATGGAGCACTATCCAAAAGGAGCAATGTCAAATGATCCAGATGTGGAAAAGTAAAAGTTTCTATCAACAGCATTCTTGGAAAGCACAGTTTTTTTTTCCTGATCAGCAAAATGAAATGGTTGATTCAAAGATGAAACAAACAACCCCTTTTTGCCGTTTTAAAATCACCAGTGGGGGCATGTGAACAAAAGGAATGATATTCAGAAAAGCTTTTACTGGAAAAGAAAGACAGCAGAAAAGTTACAAATAAAAGTAGAATGAGGAAGTTTGAGTGCAAGTACAAACAGCAGACTGAGAGATAAAACAAAGACAGAACGAAGGTCAGCAAAGAAAAATGTATTTTACATCCCCGCATTTCATTATCAAACTAGAGGGTTCGTAGAACACCTTACCCCATGCCGTTTTGAGAAACAATGACATGCGCGGGATCTACGAGCAGCAAATTTGATTGATTGTGATGATGTAAAATGCTGTAATATTTTGTCCAAATACTGCTACATGGAAGGGTTTTGAAAGTGCCAAAAAAAAAAAAATGCCAGTGCTCAATTGTATTATTAAATTGAAATAAAATGAAGATTTTAAAGGTTGTTTTTAAAGAGACTACAAAATTTGGAAGTTTACCACCATTGATGCAGTGTCTTTTTCACCACCTTATTAAACACGTTCCATTAGTTCTCCTTACCTGTTGTTTGTGTCCTTTATGACGTCCTTTAATACAGTAAGTTTCCTGTTTGGAACGATTTTCAATTTCGTTTGATTGCCAGAGAGGCAGACAGAGTGAAAAATGCATCTCACTCCTCTCTGTGCACGTGCGATCGGGACAAATTCGGAGGCAAAGTAGCGCTAAACTACAGGTTCATTTTCCGGTTCATGCTCCGATTCGTGTCCAAAATAAAACATTCAATTAAAGTCAAGTTGTTCCTCGATCATAAAATGAAGTTTGTAGACAGACAGACAGACAAAGTGAACCAATTAAATAACCCCTCTTTTTAGCTTTGTGTGCGTGGGGTATTGAGTTGATGAACCACTCATGTAAAGATGATATATATCCTTAGAATTAAAAAAAAAAGACCCTCAAGGGCTCAATGGGAAAGTGCACAAGCAAGCATTTTCAAATTGGAAATGAAGGTGAAAGTCAAAGCTTAAATGCAACATCAAAAATTGATTTTTTTACTACAATTATCACCATGACAGCACCTGCACCTCCTTGAAAGAGAAGGTGTACAATGGCATTCATTGAGTAATTATCGAAAGCTCCAGTGGTATATTGTTCACAAAGGCATCAGAGAGTATCTTCTTTCTACACGTTCAACCCAAAGAGCGTCAGATATCTGATGTGTGATGACCACAAGATTGCTGCAGGAGAAACACTTTTGGCTTATCAGGAACTAAAACCACATTGATTATCGTCTTGATTCATGTAGCTTCTCAGTTTATCAAGTTTTCTGACAGTTCGAAGCAGACTCTGGTCTGTGCACAATAACAAGTTGTATCTGATTATTTCTTACAGGTAACGCCGGCAAATTGAAGAAAAACACATTTTTGGCTCTTTCGGATATCCTCGTACAAATTAAACTCTGCTGAAAGTCAAGCCGTAGATCATTAAATGGAATTGTTGCAAAGTGATGCTGTCATGGCTGTGGTGTGTTTAATTAATCACACTACCTTTCAAAATCAATCGCTGTTCTAACTTTGAAAGCTGAATTATGGAGATTTTTTTTTTATGCCGTATAATACAAGTGAGCATCAACAGGGTTGCAGCCCATAACCGAGACAGCGTTTTGAGAAAATGTTCAAAAATAGAAGAACATTTCATCTCAAAGTGCGTCCGATGCCTATGATATCTTCCCAGCTCATCGCTCTTCTCTCTGCTGCACGCTGATCGAGCCGGATTCCAGGTTAGTTGCCTGTGTGACCTTATGACACACGTAAGGCCGCTGTGCTGCACTGAAGCTCATTCTTCTTGAGTTGCATGCAGTCTCTGCAGTCAGCATGCAACCCTCCCCTGATGCACCTTTGGTCAAGGACCAAATTGATATGAAATATAGTTAAGGCTCTTTGATTAAGAAGCACTTCACTAAAAGGTCTGGGATACACTTGAGAGGAACCAGGTGCAGAACTGACCAAAGCAAGCTCGGCCATATTGAAAGCAGAATAAAGCTAGCGTTTAAGCAGCTTGAAATTTTTTATCAGACATACGAGTCCCCAGAAAGATAATGGACAGTGTCCAAGGAACTGTAACCACCAGTGAGCAGGTGGCTAAATAATTAGCCACATATCCACCCACAAGTGATACCAACGCAGAAATTAACATCTGAAACATCCCCAGTGAGAAGCTAAAAACAGCACACATTTATACTATGGTCCAAAATCCTTGTGAGGATTGTTTTCTCATTTATATATTATTAAGCATGCACATCAAACAGTACACATCATGTCCTCCGCAGTCCCAGTAGCTGCTCATGTGGCTCAATTCCCAGAAGCCGTGTGACATGAGCTGGGACTAAATTAATGTTTGAAAATAGACCAAGTTGGATAACACGGCAGATGACCACTATGTTACCCTCTTCACTTATTGGCTGTTTACATAATTTTGATCTTTATTCACTTATGGGATTTGAGTGCGTGACTGTGTCTACATGGCATTTTGGTGACGATCTCGAATTGTCTTGAGAAGGTGATGATGGTCCCTTTTTGTTAAACAACTGCAGTCTGAATAACGATAGTTCAACTGTGTGAAGCATTAATAGAGGAACGTGTACATACATTCCATGTCAGACAATGACATTATCCTGCTATATTCTTATTGTTGGCATCGTATTACATCGCTGAGAGGTTATTTGAAGCAGGGTAGGCAAATCTACAAAATGTATTCTGTAGATGCGACACCGCAGCCAGAGTGCAAACAACAGACATGGATGTCGGCTTGAGATGCTGATGAGAAGGAGGTGGCCTTCCTGCACGGTGCAGTCTCCTGATGCTTCCACCAAATGGATGGTGAGTATCCCATCATTATACCGACTTGAGTGTTGTAAATGGTGCAAGAAACAGAGGTAAACTCAATGGTGAGACTTGGAGTGACCATGCTTATGTCAACAAACTTTACTTTGATAAAGTCTAAAATAAATATTAGTGTATGTATACCTTTCACAACTGGGGTACTACTTGGCATGTCTCAAGGAATTTTTGTGTTTGGTGTAATATTACTGAGATCGAGATGATGATATGGAACCAGATTTGCAGTGTGTCCACACAAGGTGATTAACCGCAACACCCACACAACCCTCACATCTCTTCCGACTTGCTCTTGTTACCCCACCACCACCTGCAGGGCGCTCATGCCCCTTTCCCGTGCTCCACCACACATTCAGGTCCAATTCCTTTTCCCATTGTCAAACAACATGGAGTATCGACATTCAAGGACACAATTCTAATATTATACAGGGTGTTCCAAAAAGACCCGGCAAACTTTGGTTGTTAATATATTGAGAACCAAAATTGAGACGATACCCTTTGGTTTATATGATACAGAAACTCGTAACGTTTTGTGCACACCATCAATACACTTCAATGTGAGCTCCGTTTGTCGCACGCAGGACATCAAGGCGGCACATGAGTTCTTGCCATGTTCGGATCAGCATGTTTGCGTCCACCAGCGCGCATGCAGCTGTGATCCAAGAATGAAGATCCTGCAGGTTTGACACCTTGATGTTGTGGACAACATTTTTGACAACCCCCCCACAGAAAAAAAAAACCACAAGGGGGTTATGTCTGGTGATCGTGGTAGCCAGGTGGTTGGTCCGTCTTGGCCAATCCAGCAACCTGGAAAATTTTCATTAAGGACAGCTCAAACGACTAAGGCCCAATGAGTGGGAGTGCTGTCCTGTTGAAAAATTATAATGGACTGCAGGTCTTCAATCTGTGGGAAGGTGAATCCTTCTAACATGTTCATGTAAATTGTTGAGGTCACTGTATCCTCTGCAAATAAAAACGGATTCACCAAGTCATCATGGAGAAGGCCACACCACATTGACTTTTGGACTGTCGTGTATGTGTTCAACGACCACGTGGGGGGTTTCAGAGCCACAGATCCTCACATTGTGCTGGTTGACCTTCCCCGATACATGAAAGCAAGCTTCGTCCGCGAACATGACCTTTTTCAGGCAATCAACATCACCCTCTATGTGACTGAGCATTTCCAAGGCGAATGCCTTGTGTTTGGGTCCGTCATATGGTTTGAGTTCCTGCAGAATCTGCACCTTGTCGATATAAAGCGTCAGTGTCTTATGCAAACTCCGGTGTACAGTGGTGGTTGGTTGTCTCAGTACTCAGTATGCACGTCAAATTGATTTTCTGGGACTTTGTTGAAATGATTCACGCACTCGGTCAATGTCTACTGCACTTGTGCTTGGTCGACCGGTACTTTTCTGTGTCTGACAACTTTCAGTCTCCTTAAACCCCTTGTACCACTCTCTGATACTATTCCGCGATGGCGGATTCCTTCCATACCTTGTACAGAAATTACGCTGAACTTGCATGTCGGATCTTATCTCAATGAGCCATTTGACGCACTGAACTTTCTCCTGTGGAGTTGCCATTTTTTTTACATTAAACCACCAGATCTGAAAACAAAGAAAAGTTTATGAGTTTCTGTGTCATATAAACTAAAGGGTATTTTTGTATCATTTGTGGTACTAAACATATTAACAACCAAAGTTGTCCAGGTCTTTTTGGAACTCCCTGTACAGGTTTCTGCTCCTACTCTAGATATTGTATTCCAGAGAAATGCTCTGCTTACAGGATGTCCCTGACTCTTGTGTTTCTGGCTCTGGCATTTTTCTTTCATGTATGACAGGTCACACCCCCATCCTGATGGCAGGATTGCTGTTTCCGTCAAGATATGATGGTATGTTACCGTCCTCTATACTCTGAAACACTGAACCCGTGACAAGGCAGTGGCTATCAAGCAGCTTGCATTCTCATCATGGAAGGCTAACTTGAGCAAGGGCATCCTGGAGATTGAGGACCAATTGTCTTTATTCAAGGCTTGCAACAAGTGTGCGTCAATCATCATGTGAGCCAGAAATAACAATCGAGACAACCTAAAGGTTGAAGTTGTCAATCTTCCTCCTCATTCATAGTTCTGCTGGTGCCTTGTTTCCACCACCAACTGCGATGGATGGAGGTTATGTTTTCACCCCTGTCTGTCTGTCTATTTGTTTGTTTGTGAGCAGGATATCTCAAAAAGTTGTGGACGGATTCGGACAAAACTTGGTGGATGGGTTGGGTGGGTGAAGATCCAGATCCGGATATGAGAATTTTTAAATATTAAAGCGATTCTTCACCATAGAGATATGGGGCCAAAAACGATATAGCATGATATCTCAAAACATTGTGGATGTGTCATGATAAAACTTGGTGGATGAGTTGGGTAGGTGACAAGAACAAGCCGATTGGATTTTGGTTCAGGTCCGAATCCAGATCCGGCCTATCAGTGGGATACAAAACGTACACTAATCAGCCTGGTGGAGGTATGTGCTCCCCTTCCACCTCCTTCCTCACCTCAAACAGCATCACAGCTGACTCTGCTCAAGACAAGGCTGAATGTTTTCACTGAGCGTTTGCTTCCAAAGCTCATGGGTGTACCCAACCCATCTTTCTCTGACCCCACCTTACGCACTCATATCCCCTGGCTCCTGCACACTGACGTTTTCACACAAGAAGACAGACAAAGTTCTGGCCATAAGTCTTGAGGGAGTGTAGGTGAGGGATCCAAATGGCCCACGTTCTCAAATCCGGTTCTGCTGTGCTCTCTCTTTATCCTCTCTCTGCTCGATTTTTAAACAGAAATTCCAGGGCCCCCTCCATTCTGTTCGGAATACAACTACATCACAGCAATAAGTATGGTAAAACCGATCCTCTCAATGACAGGTTGGTTAGCTTACTTTCAATGAATAACAAATTGTCACGGCATATGTCATTGCAGCTAACAGTGTCTGTCATTTTCTCAATCGGACTGATATCTTGCAATAACCGGGCGTAGTGGCATGCGCCTGTAATCCGGCTACTCGGAGGCTTGGGTTGGAGGATCGCTTGAGGACGGGTGGTCTGCGCTGGGCCGCGCTATGAGAGGGTGTAGGGCAGCCCGGAATCATGGCGAAATCCAATCCTTATCCCTGTGTCGTAAGAGGCGACCAGAATTGCGTCAGGAAGGGCATCCGGCATAAAACCTGTGCCAAATCAGTATGCGGATCATAAGGAATGATCCGCTGTGGCGACCCCTAACGGGAGCAGCCGAAAGACGAACAACAACACTGATATCTTGCAATAATCAGTTCGGATTCTGCCCTGGCCATTAAACTTTGGATAGGCTGCTGCTTCCTTCTCAACAATGGATGGAGGCCTTGTATGTCAAGGAAGAGGTCAAAGCTGTGTCTCTGGAAATATTTTGGATATTTATCAGTCTGAAACCCTGCTCTGCTTGCCAGTTTTCTGTCTGTGGAATAGAAAGCCATCTTCTTTCCTGTGTTGTTGGTTTCCTTCACTCATCCTCTCAGTGAATATCGTTCAACAGAGCCCTATCATTTTCTTTCCCAGGAGAGGCTGGAATGTGCCAACGCAGGGTCTTAGGCCCAGTGCATGTTCCTTCTACACATACATGGCTTCTCCATTGCTTTGGAAAACCCACTTTTACTCTTTGTAGATGACTCCACATCGTTCCACACAATTCCTTA
The DNA here is from genome assembly GCA_035128595.1 of Eptatretus atami. Classification (NCBI taxonomy): domain Eukaryota; kingdom Metazoa; phylum Chordata; class Myxini; order Myxiniformes; family Myxinidae; genus Eptatretus; species Eptatretus atami. The sequence goes on from CM068955.1 coordinate 169,557,446, forward strand.
TCCCACTGACAGACCACGGCTTCCCTTTTTGCTGATCTCCAAAGGTACTGGAAGACTGCCAGTTTGTATTTGGAGACAAAATAAATAATGGATTTTATTAATTAAATGTTGATTAAAGTTTGTTTACTGCCATGCAAAATGAGGTATGGTTGAAGATTCAAGTGTTAGAAATTTGTTGGAGCAAGAGGGTAATTGAACGAAGAAGAGGAAGAGAGAAGAGGGAAGGAAACATCACAACATACATGCAAATGGGGAGAGATAGGAGAGGGTTAAATTTGCTGTTTTGTTTTTTTTCCTGAAAAAGGACTGATGCTCATACCGTCAGCCATCAGGACCTTGTTTCCCAAAGTAGTGATATGAACACACTCTCACCATCTTTCCGCTGATTAAAGCCATTGATGATCCTACAAAAGAGGACGTGTTGCTGAAATACCTGAAATGTCTTTCAATCCAGAAAATTCTCACTTTCTCACATTGTCTCTCGAAAGAGATGTCAAACAAACCTACCAATGAACTTACACAATGAACCACGAAAAGAGATTCAGTCTCTCAAACTTCTGGCCATCACCATCAGCGATGACCTGCCTGGGTAGAGCGTATATCAAAGTTGGCCTCGAAAGCCATGCGCAGACTGGGCATCCTTCGTCATGCCAACTCCTTCCTTGGTAAGCTTAGACCTCCCACAACCTACAAGGCCTTTATTCATATTTTAATTGAGTACCGCCCTCCTCTGTGAGCTAGTGCCTCCACTTACTACCTGTTTCCCATGGATGTTGTGGAATCAAAAGCTCTCACCATCATTGGTAGTCGCACACAAACAGATGGAAGAATAAGACCAGCTGATCAATCATCGCAGACAGGTGGGTGATCTCTTTACAACGTACTGCCTCTCCTCAGCTATTCCCCCCCCCCTGCTGTTTCTTTACTGTCCCTCCCAAGTTTTTCTTGGTCACACACATTCTTCCAGCACACTCTCATTGGGAAACTCCCAAAATAAGGCTTACTGCTCTCCTCTACTCTTTTCTCCCTCTTGTGGAACCTCCTTCTAAGTCTGTTCAATCGCTTCCTTCCCTCCAGGGCTTCAAGTGGGCAGTGTACCCTAATCTCAGGCCAGACTCCATCCCGACTCATGATCTTCTTTTATCCAAAATAATCCTCCCGTATTTCTCTCCGTGTATTTGTAAGTTGTTTTAATATATTTTCCTCTTCTGTCTCCAACTCCTGTTTGTTCATTTCATTGTTGCATCGATGCATTGTCTCACTGCTTCATGTTATAACTTCCATGACCTCACTCGTGCAAGAGCTGAGACTTTGTATTACAATAAGTAGTCAGCAAACAATTTATTCATCTTTTCTCACATGCCCAATTGAATATTGCTTGAGAACACATTCTGATCAATGAAGTCGGTTATTATTATTCCCCTGAAGAAAATATAACTTAGGAAATCCAGATGCAGTAAGTCGAAGATGGTTGCTCGCAGTCGTGTGTTGAATTGTCATTTGTCAACACAGCATTTGCATGCTAAAATCAAAACAAATGGGACACCTAATCCCCTAACCTGCATGTGCATGTTCCTCACGATGCAAAACAGCAGAAGATTTATAAAGATGTTTTGCTGTGACATCGTAGAACATAGCGCATGTCCGTGACATTGCACGACTGGTTTGAACTCCCATGCCACTTTGATCAAGTCTCTCAATATATAGACAATGAGTTTTACATCAATGGAAATAGTATCACATTAAAGAAACACAAATAAAACAAAATAAGGAGCCATAAACAATGGTTAATGGAATCAATAAAGAGCATGTATGAGCAGTAAAATAGAGTATTGCAAAAAGTACCAAGAAAAACCAAATACATTCTACAAAGTACAAATATTTTGCGTGTGGGGCATTTTGCTTGAGAACTTGCATTCATCCTGCCAAACAGATTATCATTGTGATTATTATTATTATTTTGTATGCACCCTGTGTGTGCTGTTTGCATCATTTCTGGGAGCACAGCTGTGCCAATGACGCAGTGCCGCCTGTTTCTAGTAAGCTGGTACTCATTTTGCCAACCTCAGAATGATGACAGGGCTGAGTCAACTCACCTGGCATTATTTAATGGAAAGACAGTGGTTTAAACTCAAGACCCAAAGATATTAAGGCAGCCAACTTCATCATGAAGCTAACACCTGGTTTCTCATAGATTATAGAGTATTTTTCCCAAAAATATAATCTACACTAATAAATGTCAGTGTGTGTGTGTGTGTGTGTGTGTGTGTGTGTGGTTGTGTGTGTGTGTGTGTGTGTGTGTGTGTGTGTGTGTGCCTCCATAACTCCAAAAAACATGAAACCTAGCAGCCTGAAACTTTGCATAAATATGAAGGAAACTCAAAGGAAGTGCATGACTGAAAATTGGGTGTTTGGGTTAATTAAAACATCCCTTTGAAGTTATTAATGGCCTTATTTAATTATATCCTTTAGCAAGGCATCATCTTTGGTCAACCCTTTGTCAGCTTGCTGGGGTCTTAATTCCCCATTTTGTTCAGCCTATTCAAACATGTGTTAATTTGGAAACACGATCTACTCTGATGGACTAAATAAAGTATATAATCAAAATATTATATCTGATTTGAGAATCGGATCTCGTGGACTAAATAAGTGTCGAAATCTGGATCGAGTGAAGTCTGAAAATTTGAACAAATTAACGATTTTTATAATTAAATGTATTTATTGAAGCAAAAGCATTAAACTTAACTTTTTCTACTGTTCGGACGATTGTACTGAGTGAAGAAAAGATTAAGGAATGTGCAGAAAGTGTAACTTCATTGAGTGCAACACCGTGCTCTATAATCTGCTTTTCAAACCATGGTGATATCGTCCACAGGGGTCCTTTTTTGGCAATTACGGACGCAGTTTGCATTTTTGACATTTTGTGCAATCTGCTTTCATTACAAAATATTAATATAAATACACTAATAATTGCTGCCATCTTATATATTATTTCCGAGTTTGTGGTTTCGTGTCGCGCTATCTTCGACTTTGTTCTGCGCTCGAGTAACCTGATATTCGGCTTACATTATCTCGAAGACCATATGAGGTGCATGGTACAAAAAAAAGTAAATAAAATGGTTCTGAAACAGTGAATCGTATTCCACTTACTGCATTAAAGTAAAATTACTACTGATACTCTGATCAAGTTTCTCAAACACACCCACCCCAACATGTCGCGCAGAGCGCGGGTTATGCTAGTATATTAATAGTTAGCAGTTTCTGAAAACAAAGAGGTATGTCGACAGCACACACAGACGTGGTACAAATGGGTACAAATGACTCTCCGTGGGTGTGTGCATGCTTGGTTACATGCGTGTGGTGTGCAGGTTTCATGGGTGTGCGGTTCAAACTCGCACCCGGGCCTGTGGTGCATGGCACTGTGGAGGAGGTTATGCGGTCATTTCGCGAACCATATGATCCACATGGGGAGCGGACATGCTGTGGCATCGAAACCACGCAGGACGTGCCACTGTGCAGTGTGGGTGTGGGGAAATCCGTGCATGTGTGCAAGTGAAAGGATGAGACGAGTGTATTGCCGGTGCATGTGCATGGTTAGCATGGACTGTAAGGAGCTTGGAGGAATGTGTATGGGAAGGAATGCATGCAGGCAGGCCTTTGCCAGGTAGATAGCATGGGTTTTAATTGTATAATTCTCCTGCCTGGTTTTACATAGAACACGGCGGTTAAAACAAGCACAGGTTGGGCAGGGGAAATATGCTGTCATATAATAAAGAACATAATTTTCAATATAAAAATGAATTTCTAGCATTTGCTTTTATCAATACAGCACTTCCACCTTCTCCAAAGCTTGGAAAAGGCCAATGTGCATTCACATAGATGAGAAATAGAGGAGGTGCTTTTCAGGAATGGCAGAAAAACCCACATCCAACCTTGTCTGAAACACACACACAACACACAACACACACACACACACACACACACACACACACAACACACACACACACACCACACACACACACAATAAAACAAGAAATGGAAGAATAAGCAAAAGCAAAGAGGTAAAAGAAGAGTAAAAGGAGGAGAGGTAAACAAGAGCGAGAATTGCTTTGGAATACGTGTCCCCAACCGATGTGATACAAGTCCAAAAGGGTATAACTCTGTGAAAAATTGACGAAACGCCCTGAAACTTGAACTTTTTCTGCAACTTATCATAATAAGTTTCAGTTAAATATGTTGAAGTTCAAAGGAATGGGGGAAAAGCCAGAAAAACCCCAGGTGAGACGGACGTATGGAAAGACAGACGGACAGGCAGAGAGCAAACCTATTGTCCCCCATGCCGATCAAACCAGTAGGGAACTAATAAAATAAAAGGAAAAAATGGATGAATGTCCATGATGGAAAAAATGGATGAAAAAATGGATGAAAAAAAAAATATCCATGATGATGAAATGGAGAAACATACCGAGAATGCCAAGCGACGGAACCAATGTCTGTGAAGGTTTTATTTGAAAAAAGAAGAATTTTAAAGGAAATATTTTGACTGTAAGACAAAACATTTTGGGACACTTACGGATGTATAAGTGAGAGAAAATTATGGTCACGGTCCATAACTGTTACTGTCCAATTAAACTACATAAATATAAAACAGACAATATAAATACAATACCATCCTTTGACAAACAGTTAAGTATTTCCATGCTTTTTGAAAAATGAGGACCACTGGACCTGTAGCTTATCTGGGCCCTGTCCTTATGTTGTAACCCAAATTTGGTAACATTCTGACTGAAGGATCTGGAGAGGAAAAAATTTGAAGGAATTTGTGAGATTTAGCAAAAAATTTACTAAGTCCACCATTTTGACACACTTCTGGTCATGTGATCGGCATGACCTGCGCAATTTAACATCCCAACCCTGGCCTAATGTTGTCACCCAAATTTGGTGGCATTCTGACTGGTACGTCTGGAGAAGAAGATTTTTGAAGAAATTTACTAAGTCAGCCATTTTGACATACTTAAAGTCACGTGACCGGAACGAGCTTTGCAATTCCTGTTACCAGTCAGGAGCAGAATGTTGCTGTCAAATTTCAGCCAGATCGGCTCAGCGGTTTGGCTGGAGAAGTCGAAATGGGAGACGGACAGATGGACAGACGGTGCACAATGACAATACCTTATCTGGAAATTAAATTCCCAATAAGCTAAAAACGGGGCGATATTGTAATTGGGTGGTCGCTAGTTGGGTGGTCGCTAGACTACCCTTAGTCTCAGGTTTTCCGTCTGTCTGTATGTCCGTCTGTTTGTTTGTATGTAATGGACAGCTCTGGAGGCCAGAGGAGTCAACCGATTTTGATGAAACTTGACTGGTAGGTTCATACCAGGATGTAGTTGTATGCTTTTGAGCACCGTTGCTATGGACGCCACCGTTGCATAGCGACGGGACTTTGAAATTTTTGAAAAAATCCGAAAAATATTTATATATTTTTTTGAAAATCAAAAATCGGCTTCCGCGCTTTTATGTGCACTATAATCAACCTCTTTGTCAAAAAATTTCAGCCCGATCAGTCAAAAACTGTATGACTAGTATGCAATTATATTACTATATGCTTTCACCCCAATATTCGCATTGGGATTCCCTAACATAGGGTTAGGGAATCGAACACAATTGATGAATGGACAGTAGTTGCTCGTCATGTTCCTATATGGAACAACGAACGGCAAAAATGCCATCTGATGTGTTCTCTTATCTACATATTTCAAATTCGCCTTAGTCTAGCGACCACCCATGTCGCCTACCGGCTTGTCTGCTCCGTTTGTCTGTCCTTCCTGCTATCTCCTCTGAAACGGTTGGGGAGAAATTCACCAAACTTTGTAGTTATGATCACCACATGGCAAGAAGGTGCGAGAGCAGTATCATTTTTTGCCCCGCCTCCTGGAGCAGGGTCAAAACGTCAAATACCCCCCAAAAATGCAATTACGGTCACATTTTAAAACATCTTTTCATGAAATTTTGTTTATGTAATCAACATTGGAGGATGCTTGAAATATGTAACGATTTTTTGGATTTGTACCAGGGAGTGTGGTCTTGATGAAATTTTTTTTTTTTGATATTGCGTTCATCCTGGTGGAACATTTTGCTGTCTTTCAACTTTGCCTTCGGCAAACCACACAAAAACATTGGAATAATTGTGTCTATTAAAGAAGAAGACTGTGAAAGCACAAAAAGTTAGATGAATGAAACTGATGTCATTTAACAAGCTGATTATAATGAGCAAAAACTGTGGCTCTTTGCTGCCGACAAATACCCCTTGTGAGAACATTTTGAATGTCTCTGAAAAATAAAAGGATATTTAGCCAATCGTTTCTTGCCAATCAATACACACATTCCAACATTTACATGTAAATGCAGGTGATGTCAATTACACAGCTAACCTCAAAGATAATTTGGCTAAGGAACCAGCATGCAATGGCTGACATCTTTGAAAGATACTGAGGAATCTTTAAGGTCACAATGTAAATGTCAACAGGATAGCCGACTTTGTGTTACAACCCGACAGGTGGTATGCTCCAAGATACAGCACCACCCGGTGTCACTGCACCAGATGAAAACTTTCACAAAGTCACACCATCTCTCAAAATGAGGTTGAATCTCGAGTCATCAACATATAAGACTGTTCCTCGCCTATAAACAGGTAATCTGAGTCACTAATTCCACAAAGATGATCAAAGTGATATCAACATGGATCTCCAATCTGGATATCGTGGTCACATTCCATATTCATAAGAAACACCATGAACCATTCTGTGCCAAACTTGCCAAAGCTCTCCGATGTTGAGTCATTGCAATGATTTCTGGAAGTAGTTCCAAAAGGGAATACTTTGAAATGGTCTTGACAGGGCCAGGTTAGTGAAATGGTCTTGGCAGAGCCAGGATATTGAAATGGTCTTGGCAGGGCCAAGTTATTGACATGGTGTTGAGAGGGCCAGATTATTGAAATGGTCTTGACAGGGCCAAGTTATTGAAATGGTGTTGATAGAGCCACGTTATTGAAATAGTCTTGGCAGGGCCAAGTTACTAAAATGGTCTTGACAGGACCAGGTTATTGAAATGATCTTGACAGGGACAAGTTATTGAAATGGTCTTCACAGGGCCAAGTCATTGAAATGGTCTTGACAGGACCAGGTTATCTTCCTGCAGCTACCCTTTGGTTGATTGAAAACTTCACTTGTGGATTCCTCAGATGGAAATCACTTGTAATCAAATAACTCTTTGACCTCATCACGTTGTAAATTATCAAATGTTTCAACTCACAAACTCAAATGAGAAAATGCACCATTAAGCAGAAAATGAGACTCCATTTAATTGTTCAATAATTTCTGCAAAGACAGCCAGGTCTTTGGGATCTATGATTGGAATATGAAGAGTATGTGACATTTAGATGACAATTTTCCCATTGGAATGTCACACTGATTAACTCGAAGGGCACTCGGTGGACCGCATACCTCCACCACGTAATGCCTGATCCACTAGAACATATGGGGCCCAATACATTTTTGAAATATCATGCTATACATTACTATATCGTTTTTGGCCCTATCTCTCAATGGTGAAGAATCACTTATAAAACTAGAGGGGGAGCACTCGGTAGAGTGCAAAACCTCCGCCGCCAATTACTGCTAGGTCACTCAAGTGAACCTGATATCCTATTCATTCAATTTGACGTCAACAGTGCTCACAGAGTTATAGTTTGCAACTTTCCCTTTTACTTTTAACTTTTACATACTCAATTCATTCGTCATAACTAGATTCCTTGAGACAGAAATTGATTTTACGTGGGTATATCCACCTGAAGTTCCAAAATCAGCCGCAATTATAATTTTGGCATGTTTTTTGTTGGAAATCACTGATAACATGTAGAAATGCAAATAAAAAAAATCTAAATTTTGTTGGAAAAAAAGTTGCAAAAAATTTTTTTTTCTCTAACAATTTTTTTTTGGGGGGGGAGGGGGTGGGGAGGGTTGGAAATCACTTAAAACATGTAGAAATGCAAAAAAAAAAAATCAAATTTTTCTTTAAATGGCCACCATAGCGGCCATATTGGATTTTGGACCAAGTCAAAATCTAATGGCATGATCCTTGGACCATACCTAATCCCCCCACCAATTTTCGTCGAAATCCGTCGAGGAGCTTTTCCGTAATACTGTTCACAAACAACAAACAAACAAACAAACAAACAAACAGAAAGGGGGTGAAAACAGTAACCTCCGATCTTCGATGGCGGAGGTTAATTATCAGATCCGGATTCGGATCCGGATCTTCACCAAAATATAATCAGTTTGTCCTTGTCACACACCGATGAACCTGTCCACAAACTTTTATCTGGATCCGTCCACAACTTTTTTGAGATATCCTGTACACAAACAGACAAACCGACAGAAAAACAGACAGAAAGGGGTGAAAACATAACCTCCTTCACCTTCGGTGGCAGAGGTAATAAATTAATGTTATGTAAATGTCACACAATTTAATGTCATCTAATTGTCACACAAATTTTACCCAAATTAGTGTGACAATTTGATGATAATTTTCCCCTTCACAAGGCCTGTTGCTCTCAAACAGGTCGGTGGCCTCTACCTTTTACAGGCCTCTCATCCAGTCTAGCTCCCTGTGCTCTCCCAAGCCTCTTACCCTACACTCCTCCCCTTCCATAGAAACTCTAAAATGTATGGATTCTTCCAGTAACCTGGCTATATCGGGTTATATCTGGATAACCTCCCAAAACCTAGGCTTACTGCACACCTCAACTCTTTTGTTGCTCTTTCCTTGCTTGTAGAACAATCTTACAGAGGTTGTTCAATTGCAAATGTCTCTCCAGGTTTCCAAGCAGATTGTGCAGCACCATCTCAAGTGATCCTCCATACTTACCCGTGATTTCTATTCCCACCATGAACCCAACACAACTCAAACCTCTTAATTGCAGGTCATGTTTTCCTCCCTCCTCTCCCTACTCTGTGCAAATCTTGTGTCTGCAACGACCCTGATGACTCAGCTAATGATTCACAAAACCACGATATTTTGGGTCATCAAAAGCCCTTGGGTTTATATATATTATGTGCAATTTTTTTCACAAAATTAATAATCTTGTTATAGTTTCAAAACTGCTTATTTAGCTCTAGTCCTTTCGGTTTCACATGTTAACTTGTATGCAAATGAGTCAAAATTATCTGAGAACTGTAGAAAGAACAACTAGTCTTGCTCAGGAAGGCTGGTGTTGTTCTGCACTGGTGGAGAGGTAGAACAATGGATGAAAAAACACAAGTACTTTGCAATTGAACACATTTTCTTGCTTCTTGCGCAGTTCTTACGAGTGCGGTTTCAAGATCAACCTGCATTCTTTGTTACAGCAACTTTAAAGGAGAGTAAGATTAAAGTTACCCCACTTTCAAGATATTCCTCTGCATGCACGCATCTGTTTCATCATCGTGGTACAATGTCAATTCCAGAAGCATAGACATCTTGAAAAGTGGTACACAGCCATTTCAGGACATCTGCTTTAACATCCTCACCACTTTGAAACCTGATGCCAACCAGATGCTCCACGAGTGTTCTAAAGAGATGGAAATCACAAAGTAACTTCTGAACTGTATCGGACATGGTTCAGCACTTCCCCATCCATTGGATATTGCACCCCACCGCTCACTTTAGTGAATTTCAGGTGCAATTGGTTATTGTTCCACACTTGAAATATTCATACACAGTTCTGCTACATTATAATACACAATGATGTCTAAAATCAAATGTTCAACACAGTTCGTGGGAATCACTACACTCGGTTACACATGAGCATGTTCATCATTCATTATTGATACAAATCAATTTTGAAAGCTTCTCCACCATCGAAACACATGTTGCAAGATAGATGCTTATCGCTGAACTCTCCAGTTAATCTCCTGTAATTTTCATCTGGTTTGACATTTTCATTCACCAGAAACTTAATTATTGAATGCTGTCCACGCAGCACATGACAAAGTTATTCATAATCCTGGAAATACACAGAATGCTAACCTTGAACACTCTTTTGAAAGGTAAGCATCCAGGTTAAAAGATATGAAATTTCCATTCAGCATGAAACCCAAGGTAACTGCTATCTCTATTTAAGCTTATTTCCAACAAAGGGAAACAATAAGCAATGCATTTGGCTTCAAATCAAAGAGTTCAGAGCACAATTAAGAATGATTAACTCATACCTTTGGCCGACACATTTTCATGGCATGGGCACAGACACTGCTTTGGAGATCATAAGGAAACCTACTTAGGTTAAATAAGCTGATTTAGTAGCAATAAATCAACCAGGAAACCTTGTGTGAGATTGCACTACTCAAAGGCAGAATGTTGCGCAACCATGTACCAGCAACCCAGATGAGGTCCCTACCAAATACTGCCCAAACTTGCTGAATCGGTGCTGCAACGACGGGAAATCTGCAAGGAGCCTTTAGAGGCACAGCCTAATGGCTGTTATCATGAAGGTAAGAACAGTCATTTCAAAATTATACTTCACACAAAGCTTTCACGAGTTCGACTTGCAAACTGCGTCTGTAATTGGCCATAGGGGCACACATGCCATTACGAAGCATGGCTTGGGTCTTCTTGAGGCTTAGACCCACATCCTGCCGCACCCCACAATTATTAGAGCAGTAACCACTCTCGATTCTTAGATTATACTGACAAAGACTCTACCCCAAGCCTGCTAAGCATAAAAGACCCATCATCCCAAAATTTATGTCACCCTACTGAAATAATAGACATACTGACATAGTACCATTGACAAGCCATAATAATGTCGAATTAGTCTCCATAACCTTCATTGCTCCAACAGTCAACCAATTTTTTCATCCCAGCACAGAAGCCTTCCTTCTTTAAAGCAGTAGCTGTGGCTATGTTAACGTCTTTAGTGGATGCAAGATGTCTTTCTCAAAGGTTGTTGGATTTTTTGATTTTAATTTTAAAATTTATTTGTGGATTTCACGTGCATTTGTCTTCTGCATCACCATGAATTTATCAAAAAAACTGAGTTCCGGTTCTGGGTTCCTTTGTGGCCGGACGCCATCTTCTCTACTATGAGAGGCTGTCCTCGAAAGCTGAGAATACTTGATTCGGAAAGTCTTGTTTTACAGTTATTGTAAGATTGTTGATGTTAATCTGTTGATATCATGTATTCGCATATCTCGTGTGCCTTCCCACGTGTTTTTGTGCTGGATTGGTGCGTCCTCATCAAGGCCGCGAGCTCTTGTGTGCCTCGTTTGGGCCTGTTACTGTGTTACCTCTCCTTCCTCTTTTTCTGCCCATTCATTACCCTGCTAGTTTCCCCGATGCTTCACAGTCGGCTTGTTGCCTTTTTATCCCCTGCCTCCTCGCTCTTCCGTGAGCCTCAATTTCAGAGAATGAATTTCCTATTTCCTGATGCTTTCTGCCATCCATCTGATGATAGATTTCATTATTTTAATTCCTGAAGGAAAATCACTGCGAGAAACTTGATATTTACCAGACATACAGTGGGGTGCAAAAGTTTGAGTCCAGAAGTAAATTTATTAAATGAGATGTGATAACAAAAGAAGCCGTTATAATATTATACCAAAAGCACTTTCTAGCGATTTCCATGGACTCTTAAAGGATAGAGTAACACTTATAATAACAGGAACAAAATCAAATCTGTCTTTACATATATTCAGTAATCAGTGTGACTGCCTTTTGCCTTGAGAACTGCCTCAACTCCATTTGGCATTGATTCAATTTGTTTATGGATTATGTTTGACTCAAATCTTTCCTCACAGTTTTGTAAGGCACTCCAGAGCGTAATCAGACTGTTCACATCAATGTGTTGAGACCCTTTATATATTCTGTTAAGACAAAGTTTCAGTCAATATCAATGATAATACATGAAAGAATATGAATTATAGATATCTGCAATAAAATGAAAAATTGTTGTGTGAAATCGTCGTTTGAGATAGCTTGGCATTGATTTTAGTGGACTCAGACTTTTGTACCCAACTGTATATGTAAACTAAAAGGCTGCGATCGGAGATCGCTGATGGTTGTCAGGATAGCCAACTCGTAATATTAGACAATTGGAAGTAGCACTTGAACTATTCTGCCTCATAATGAAAACAAACTTCTTTTTTTTAAAGTGGGACACCACAGGAACCTTAATAATAATAAAAAATTAAAATAATGGAAAAATAAAAAGAAAGAAATAATTGAATTTTTTTCAAAAAAAAAACAATTGAAAAGTTTATTTTAAAATTAAATAATTGAATATTTTAATATTTCAAAAATTAATTAATTGAAAATTGAAACAAATATTATAATTAAAAGTTTGAAAACGAAGTAATTTAAAACAGGAAAAAACAAAGAATTGAAAACGGAAAAATTAATATATATATATATATATTTCTATATATATATATATATATATATATATATTATATATTATATTGTACGGCTGTGGAAAATCGCAAAACCACCATTCAGGTCACGTAGGTAGGTATCTTTTAAGTACATGTATAGTTAGCCCAAACCCGTTGTTTAGAGGGAATTAATGTGATCCATCCGGGCTGCGACACTTTGAGTTAGTCGTTTTTCTTTCCCTATCTTTGATTTCAACCGAACGGCAAACAAGGGCGCCAAGGAAGGAGCTGCGCGGACGCGCTGTTTTTCCCGCCTGTTTTTCCCGCCATTTTTTCCCACGCTTGGTGTGAAGGAAGCGGGGTGGGCAGCTGGCGCCCGATTGGTGGATGCGTGGTGTGACGCGGCCAGGGAGGAGGAACGCCCCTCTTCGAGAACCTCTCGAAGGAGGGTGGAGCCAAAAACGGGGGCGGAGTGGAGGGCGGAGCTCCGGGGTATAAGAGTCGGAGACGGGGGGAAGCAGTTTTTTCGATGCTCTTGTTTTTGGTCGATGCGCTTGTTTGGTGGATGCTCCCACTTCGTGGTTTCTCTGGCTCGCTGCCCGTCTTCCGGCTCGCTCGTCCTGGAGGCCGCTGGCCTAGTCTTTGGTGGGCAGTCGCAAGACCCCGCTGGCGGAAGGAGCGTCCGCCATTCCCTCTCCCGACTTCGGGCATCCACGTCCCCCCCCCCTATCCACGCTGAGATAGCGCCGAAAACTCGGTCCGTGGCGTCGAGCGGCCAACACGTGCAGGCGCGAGGCACGCAGGAGAGGACTCGCCTACCACGCTAGGGCACGGAGTCGCGGCCAGGCGGGACCATGTCGACGGACGTCGGAGAGGGACTCGACGGGCCAAAATGGAAGTCACCTTTTTCTTTTCGGGGTTTTTTTGTATGGATCTTGTGGCGCCGTGTCTTGCAAAGTAGAACTGTATAAGTGTTGCCGTGTGTGTGCGTAGTCGGTTGTAGCTCTGCGTCATCGTTGCTTTGTCGTTCCTTCTTGCATTTGCTATATGTGTGCTCTCCGTGTGTCGTGTGAATAAAGTGCTTGTGTTGAATTGTTCCCGTTTCGCTGCGTCCTTTCCTTTGTTGAATCTCCATCTTGCTTCACATAACGGGTTCGTCGTGGGCTTAATACACCCGATAATTAATCGGAACCGTCGAGGCCGACGATAACACCGCTCGGTTATCCCGATAGCACGAACGGACCGCTTAAGCGGCCCGTGTCCGGAGTCGACATGCGGCGAGGTGCGATCGCCCGTTTACCATCCGCGTGGGTACTTAGGTAGGTCGAGTTTGGCGAACAACCCTAATCCATGCGGTCGCCGATTGGCACGATCGTGGTGAGGTCGAAAGGCCACCCGTGACTGGCTCCGGGCGATAGTTCCCGGAGGTCATGACAGAATTGTCCGTCCAGTGGGCGAGGCGGCCGCGATTCGAGTTACGTGGCCGTCTGCACGCCGGCGGGCGTGAATTCGCAACAATATATATATTTCTATACAATAATATATATATGCAAAAATTATTCTTCCAAAACAGGACACCATGGACACCAAGAGGAAACACTTAATGCCTCCCATATGGAAAGCATACTAATGAGAAAGTACACATATAATTTTGTGATCACCTTGACCTTGAAAAAAGCTTACAGGGTGGTGTTAACTGGAGCCAGAGTCAGAGTTGAAAAGACAGTAAACTTGCACATTGCTCTCCTGAAAAACGGTTTCAATGAGATTGCTTAACCAGTGAGAGCCATTAACCTCGAGTATGGCGGTGAAAGACAGGACCTGGTGCTTGTGGTTGCAGAAACTTTTCCATTTTTAAAAAGGCAGTCTGTGTTGTGGAAGACTACTGTTTGCACAGGATACTTAAGCTAAGAGGGATAATTTAGCTAATTTGGATTGTCCTTGGAGAATTGTCATTTGCTATTAGAGTGTTAATAAATAAAAAACAAGCTGGTTCATGTATCACCATCAGGGATGGCGTAGTCTGCCTATAGCACCAGGTCTGGTGTACATGTGCCAGTGCACACAGTGGTCGGTTATAAATGCCTTCAGGATGATTTGAAATACATGTCTTCCTCTGCAATACACGTCCCCCTATCGATTAGATATTTTCTAAGTCCAAAAAGTGTATAACTCTGTGAAAAATTGACGAAACATCCTGAAACTCGAACTTTTTCTGTAACTTATCATAATAAAGGCATGTACTAAGTTTCAGTTGAATATGTTAAAGGGTGTGGGGAAAAAGTCTGAAAAACCACAGGTGAGACGGACAGACGGACAGACAGAGAGCAAACCTATAATCCCCTTCGGTGAAACCAGGAGGGGACTAATAAGAAAGTAAAACAAATGAAACCTTAACATTCTGTAATTTCACACCAGTGCGAGACAAAATACCCAAATAAAGGTTTAGCACATGCTTTGGAACAGGGTATCCTGTACTTATCACAGGCCATCTTGTCCAAATGAGATACCTCCTTTAATTATCACCTTACTTTTTCTGTCTATGTTGTGCCGATCCTGCATCTTACACCCCCCCCCCCCCCCCCTGATGGCATCACTTTATACAGATCCTGAATTTTTGTTGATATTTTCGAATCACGACCTGCTTAACATATCTCGCGTTCATGTAACTTACAGGATTGAAATACTATACAACATCAGAATTGCAAGCTGTTTACGATTGTTTCAAGTGAAAGCTTTAAAAGCACCACGGTGGTGCAAAATATGCTTTATAGTTTATATCGAGTTTTTAAATTTATGTTACCATTCTAGTTAGGTTAGTAACGAGGTATGGATGAGTTGTAACACCAATTACATTATCCATGATTTGTGTGTATTCATTAACAGTGCATTTCTTATTAACCAAGGATTGGTTTGCCATTTAAATACTGCAGTTTAGAACTGATTTATACAAATTGCAAAAATCGAATATAAAGTGTGGAAGAAAATTCCTCGTATAGCCATTGTATGTAAATCGCGGGCATCTATGTGCATGGGATTTAAAAGCGAAATAAAATGTAAATACAATAGAGAGGTCAGGTTAATAATATGTACATAAGAATGATGGTTCAATTGGCTGTTTGATTGTTTGTGTAATTCTAGGCTCTTGCCATTCAGGAATTGCAGTACCAAGCCCCAGATTTTGCTGCTGGACAAGCACCTACAAGATTCCTGGCTGAGGAATAGCTTTGGAAAAACCAATCCTCTTTGGCATTTAGCAAGTTGATTTATAGCAGAAAGCACAATTCGCACACATAGACGTTTAGCTCGTGCCATCGACTCTCGGGCAATAATGGGTGCAGTGCACATGAGTGGTGCAGACACAACTTGAATAAGTCCTTTTATGGAGGTTGTGTCATTTATATTGTTTATATGTAAGTCCTAAGTCTGCTGTTGGCTTAACGGTTGAGGTGGTTGGCTTAAGATCATAGGGTCTTGAGTTCGAGCACCTGTCATTCTGTTATAATAACACCAGGTGGGTTGGTTGACTCAGCCTGCCATCCTTCTGAGATTGACAAAATGAGTACCTGCTTCCTGGAAAGAGGGGCACTGCATCAGCGGCACAGCTGCGCTCCCATAAATGATGCAACCAGCAGCCGCAGGGTGCATATGGAATAATAATAATAATAATAATAATAATAATATACAAGTCTTCAAGTTTAAAATATTTTTAAAATTGCCTTTTGCACTATATAAGCAAACGTTTCAAGGAAAACTGTTCTCGATGTTTATGATTGTCTTGAAAATATACCCACCTGATGTTGGCTTAGTGGTTAGGGGTGGCTGGCTTGGGATCTTAGGGTCCTTAGTTCGAGCCCTGTTGGCCGATGAATTAACATCAGGTGGGGTTAACTCAGCTTATCGTCCTTTCGAGGTCAGTGAAATGAGTACCAGTGTACTGGTGTTGTGGGAAAACAGCAGTAGTGGCATAGTTATGCCCCAACAAAATGACAGCTCCCCGGCAGCCAAGCTGTCATAGGCAGGATGAAGAAGAAGAAGAAGAAGAAGAAGAAGAAGAAGAAGAATATGTACTGAGCTTAGCAGTTGAATCGCCAGGTCTTGCTATAGTGTGTCCTGGTTACAATATCGGGTGCGGATGTCTCATGGGAACGCTGAGACCCAAAAAGGGTTGTCGGTGATGAAAATAAAAAACGGAGGTAAAGGGAAGGAGAATGGAAATTGGAGAATGTACAAGAGATAAAAGAAAAAGGAAGGAATAAATAATCCCAGGAAGAAAAGATTGTGAAAAAAAACAAACAATGTAGATAAGGGCCATCTACATATTACATACACTGTGGGAAAAGAAGGGGATGTGGAGCCAGCAGTTGAATCAAATGAAGAAGGATGGAACGAGTGATAGCATGCAGAAAAGAGGAAGTAAGCCGCCAAGAGATTGGAGTAACGTGGGAATGGCGGGTGTAAGGCACAATCGGCGGGGAAAGCAGCGTCAAAAATTCTACCAATTTTGAATATCTAATGTGAAGATTGATTGCTGCTACTGTGACGTGAATGTAACGTGTAAAGATTGGCTTACAATGACAAAATAAAATGTGGAGAAGCAGACTATAAACTAGAACGGTCACTCAGTAGAGCGCGTACTTCCGTCAGGCTGAATAGTTTACATTTTATATGCCACTGAGAGGCCGGATCTGAATTCGGACCTGAACCAAAATCGAATCGGCTTGTTCTTGTCACCTAATCAACTCATCCACCAAGTTTCCTCCGAATCCGTCGATAACCTTTTGAGATATCCTGCTATATGTCGTTTTGGGCCTATCGCTGAATGGTGAAAAATGGTTTAAAAAATTCTCGTATCCAGAGCCGGATTCGGATCTTCATCAAAATCTAATCAGTTCGTACATGTCACATAACCAAGCTCCCCACCAAATTTCGTCCGAATCAGTGCACAACTTTTTGAGATATTCTGTTCACAAACAGACAAAACAGACAGACAGACTGGTGTGAAAACCATAACCTCCATCCAGTGGTAATAAAGATTGAGAATAAATTAACGAATGAAGTTCAAATTATGTGGAAGGGGAATGGGTAGAAAGAAGGAATGGAAGAAAGAAAGAATGAGAAGGAATAAAAGAATGACATCTTGGCAAGAATTTGCTCAGCATTGAAAAAGCCTGGCTGAGAGTCCAAGCTGTTCAGTGTGTGGCCATCTGGCCACCTTCCCCAGCAGGCCCATTAATGCCAGGCATGGCTGTGTAGAGCAGTAACAAGCCCTTGGGGGAGACTGGGACACCATGCAAGATGCAGTCATGGTTCCAAACCAGTCTCGGGAGCCTCTTTTAAACAGGCCAAGTCCCAGTGGGGGTGGTTCAACAACCCTTATGAAGCCACAACCACAAATTGCAGCTCATCGCTCACGCCAGACCCCTTCATTCCCTCCCTCTTGCCTCTTTTCCTGGCTTCCCCTAATGACCTCTGCAGTGAAGCTGCTCCTCTCATCCTCTACGACAAAGCCATGGCACACACGAGCGCCTCTCATCACGGGGAGGCCCGGCCTGCGGCTATCCAGAGCTCAAAAGGCTCTAACCCTCCTAATCCCCACAAACAATCCCAGCCTGTTCTAACGGCACCTGGGCCCTGAGCCTATAATCGCCCGTGGCGATGACCCCAGCCGCTTCCCATCAATGCTATCGAGACACAATGCTGCTGGGGACAGCTCCATGGAGTGCGCAAATGGATGCGCTAACAGCCTGAGGAGATGGGTGAGGTAGGATTATGTGGAGGGAGGAAAGGGTGATCATTGCAAAGCATGGTGACTGCTTTTTTTCTGGTACACAGGCATGATCCCCTTAGCTATGAACATAACACTTGGAGTTCTCCAGAATGCCCTGCAGGCTATATCAGTCGATCCCTGTCATGTACGTGAACTCTGATGCATCATGTGAAGGTTATGATGTAGGTGTGATCCTGAAATGGAAGGATTGTTCGGAGAAAGGCCTCACATCTGAGTATCTCATGTGCACGGTACAATATAACGACAGCATGTATCTCTTAATTGCCTGTCTAAAAAAGGAGAAACACAAAAAGTTAGTCGTAGTAATGAGGCCTTTCGTCTGCTTCCTCGGGAACGTTATCTGCATTCAGAAGTTGCCCTCTTCGGTGAGTATTGCACAGTATTACTGGAAAAAGAAATAAAATGCTCAGTTTATGATGGTATTATCAGTGACTATATGCTGTAGAGCTTTGCGGCTCAATTATCGAAGTTAATTCCATGCAAATCCATAAGATATGTTGATTACAAATGATATACATCATACAATTCACCCATCAATTGCAAATTAGTCATAAGGAAGTGAGCCAATTAATTTGATGTATTTATTTCTACTGTCCAAGCTCGTGATTTCAAAAGGGTGAAAGAGCTCTCCTGGGCTTCTTTAATAATCACAATACATATAAACAATTTTCTGCCATTCAGCGCTGTGTGATAAGAATTTCCTGGTGGTTTGTTGGTGAGAGCAATAGGAGAGTGATTAGAGTAAAAGTGGCTGCAGTAGTATTGCCTTTGATAAAACATCGTCCGTAGCTTGTAAGAAAATAGTTGTTTGCATAATTCTTAGCTGGAAAGCACTTCATTGACTTGTTATAATCCCAGGTGCGCTTGCTCACGTCCTCGAGAAACCATCGGGAGTGATGCGGAAAGTGTAATGATGTTGGAGGCAAAACGTAATAAGCATTCCAAAAAGTTTCCATCTTTTTTGGGTGAAGTACATCGACAATGGCCTGCCAAAGTAATCACCCCCGACAATTAATGCCACATTGAAATGAATTATGTAGAAACAATTATTTCCAAATGAACTTTTAAATTCATAACTGGAGAGATCAAACTAAACGGTGTTGTCGTTGAAGGAGGTTACATGTCTGGAATACCTGAAAAAAACATGTGCAAATCAAAATTTACTGGTTGTAAAAATATATTCAGCCCCTTAGGTTAGTACTTGGTGGAAGCACCTTTTACAGCAATGACTGCGATGAGTCTTTTGGGGGTTGATCTCTACCAGCTTTACACCGTGAGATGGTGAAATCTTCGTCCATTCTTCACGTGAAAATTGCTCTAGTTCTGCCAAGTTTGATGGGGATCGTCGATGAACTGCAATCTTCAAGTCTCACCATAAATGTTCAATTCGGTTCAAGTCAGGACTATTACTGGGCCACTCAAGAACATTTATTTTATTCTTATTCAGTCATGCCAGTGTAAAACCTGGTGTTGGCTTCGTGGCTAGGGTGGCTGGCTTATGCTCCTAAGGTCCCGAGTTTGAGCCCTGTTGGCTGCTGAATTAACACCAGGTCGGGTTAACTCAGCTTGTCATCCTTCTGAGGTTGGTGCAATGAGTGTCGGTGTACTGGTGGAGGGGCACAGCATCAGCATCACAGCTGTGCTTCCAATAAATTATAGCTACCTGGTAGCTAAGCTACCATATGCAAGAATAGAATTCCAGTGTGGCTTTAGCTTTGTGCTTTGGATCATTGTGCTGCTGAAAGGTGAACCTCCTACTCAGTTTCAGATTCATGGCTGACTCAAGCAGGTTTTCATCAAGGATTCTCTTGTACTTTGTCTCTTTTATCATGACAAGCTTGTGAGTCCCTGATGATGAAATGTAGTCCCATGTCATGATGCTGCCCCTACCATGCTTGTCAGTAGGGGTGGTGGTGACTGGGTGATGTGCAGTGTTCAGCTTGCCCCAGACATAACGTTTTGAATTTGGACCAAAAAGTTCAATTTTTGTTTCGTCTGCCCACAAGACTTTTTTCCATATGCATGCAGTATCATTAAGATGCTTTTTTTGCAAACTACATATGAGCTTTTAGATGCATATTTTCAGTAATGGCTTCTTTCTTGCCACCTGTCCAGAGAGACAAGCTTTGTAAAGTGAACGGGATATTGTTGATTGATGAACGTTGACCCCCATCTTGGACACAGAGCCTGGCAGATCTTTTAAAGTCATTGTGGGATTTACATTGACATCCTGATCCAGTTTCCTGCTTGCCCTGCTGCTGAGTTGGGATGGGTGACCTGATCTGGGTAGAGTCTGTGTGGGATGATACGTCTTCCACTTCTAAATGATGGATTTCACCGTACTCAAAGGGATAATGAGTGACTTTGAAATCTTCTTATAACCTTCTCCTGAATGGTGCTTCTCCACCATTTTATGTCTGACTTCTTTGGAAAGCTCCTTGGTCTTCATGTTTGCCTTGTTCGTTGACCAAGTGAGTTGCACCTTAAAACTCCTTGGATAAGTATGGCAGCTTAATTTTTTAGTTAAACCACTGATTACATACAGGTGAAACCTATTACATTTATTTTGTGACCTTTCAAAAAAATAATTTACTCCTGAAGTGATTTACTATTTATTAGGCAAAGGGTTTGAATATTTATGCAACTGAGAATCATCTGATTTTAATTGTTAATCTAACTTATTCATATTCTATCAGCATTTTATCACTTTGGAGTAATTTGTGAAGACTCTACATATTAAGTTTGATTTGAAAGCATCATGAAACAAGGAAAAAAGACATAAAATGTCATAGCCCCCATTGTTTTAGTAATTTTGCGGTACGGAGTTAAAGGGATAGCCCATATTTATTTACAACTAAAATGGTCACCAGTGTAACAGTCGGCCATCTTTGATCAGATCGGAATATAAAGTGAGGGGCACATGTAAGCAATCATGTACTGTGCTTGTGCCAAGTTTGAACAAAATCGGACCATGCATGTCAGAAATGGTTGGGGACACATTTAAGCAACAAAATGGTCACCAGTTGGCCATCTTGGATCTGATCTCAAAAGAAAATGACGTGCAAATGTAAGCCATCATTCCTTATCTGGATGGCAAGTTTGAGCAATATCGGTAAATGCATGTCCGAGTAATGATTGAGGACGTGTTCAACATCGGGTTTTTTTTACAATGAAAATGCCCACCAGCCAACCATCTTGGAACTGATCTCGCAAGAAAATGACAGGCACATGTAGGACATCATTCCCTATCTGTGTGCCAAGTTGGAATAACATCAGTAAATGCACGTCCGAGAAATGCTTGAGGACGTGTCAACATCGGGTTTTTTTTACAATTTAAATGGCCGCCAGTGGGCCGTCTTGGATCTAATCTCGAAAAAAAAAAATGATATGCTTACGTAATCCATCATTCATTACCTGTGTGCCAAGTTTGAACAACATCGGTGAATGCATGTCTGAGAAATTGTTGAGGACATGTTCGATACCGTTTTTTTTTTAACAACTAAAATAGCTGCCAGACAGCCATCTTTGATGGCAACATGAAACAAAATGATATGCATATGTATACCATCATGTGTTGTCTTTGTGCCAAGTACGGATAAAATCGGTCCATACATTTCCGAGATATGGTTGCGGATGCACGCACGTACGCATGCACGAACACGAAAATCGAGACCAAATACATAAGCCCCTGTTTCAGACTAAATCCAATGGGGTCTAATAGGCTCAGATGTCATCAAAATGTGAAAACTTTAGAGGGGGGTGAATGCTTTTGCAGGCCACTGTAAATGTTATTCAAGTATAAGTCGTAGGCGAGAATGAATGTGTACAACCCCGTGCATAGAATGGTGCAAATATTGCTGAATGGGTGTTCGTACTACTTTCAGAAGTCAGAAATGTGTCTCTGTTTGACAGGTTTCATACCACCAGAAACTTCCTTCTCAGCAGATTAGAAAAATAGCTCCGCAAAGTGGGCGTAACCCCTCAGCCCCTTGACGCAAATCAATTTCAAGATGGTGGTCATAATGAAAATCGCAGCACGCCCATTTTCGAAAGGAACCTTCCTCTACTCAACCCCAATACACCCTGCAAAAATGGATTTAATCGGACAAGGCATTCTCCTCGAAATCGACGGAAACCAATTTCAAGATGGTGGTCATAATGAAAATCGCAGCATGCCCATTTTCGAAAGGAACCTTCCTCTACTCAACCCCAGAACACCCTGCAAAAATGGATTTAATCGGACAAGGCGTTCTCCTCGAAATTGACGGAAACCAAAAGTTGACAGACGGACGCCCGCCCGCCCGGACGGACGCCCGGACAACGCCTATGACGACATACTCCTTAGCCAATTCGGGCTGAGGGGTAAAAACTACTGGAGCACATGGCATGAGAAGCTCCTATGTTTCCAAGATTCAAACAAAATGTTAGCCATCTGGTACAGTAATTACTCGGGTTACGTAGCCCCTTTTTATATCGTTTCACACAATATGTCGTCATGCTATTAATACCACTTCCTGATTTACGTCGCCTCAACTCACATTTACATAGTTTTAAAAGCTATACCTTTTATTCTCGAGCATTTTCAGAACTTACAAGACTGATAATAACGCCAGGATACATGACTAAAGTACCAAATCGGGAGATTACAAAAATTGCGGAAATAACTACTGTACTTTGAGTTGCACATAAGGTAATGTACTGTACTGTAGATTGGCTAAGAGGCACCGAAAAATGTGTTACCTTCGAAGTGCAATTAGATGTTATTTGTCGAATGGATGTTCATGAACATGCAGTTGAGGTTGCCGGCTTATTAAGTTTTCCTCCGGCTCCGATGCATACCATCTATAAAAATGCCAACATTCATTGAGGGAAGGAAGAAGACCAGGCTTAATGCCACAAACATCGACCATTTCCGGAGGAGGTTTATTTTTATTTAAATATGTCTGGTAATTGTTTTATTTAATTTCATTTATACATATGTGTACTTGAATATAACTATCATTAATCAAAAAAGGTTAATTATAC
Source organism: Eptatretus atami (assembly GCA_035128595.1). Classification (NCBI taxonomy): domain Eukaryota; kingdom Metazoa; phylum Chordata; class Myxini; order Myxiniformes; family Myxinidae; genus Eptatretus; species Eptatretus atami. The sequence continues at coordinate 169,580,663 of CM068955.1, forward strand.
TAAAATATGCAATTTGGTGTCTGTCAATTTTTTTGACCATGATACATTCGGTCGTTACTTATCCAATCTCAACCAAACTTGACAGAAGGACTAAGGGTCACTCGACGGAGGTTGCAGTGAATTCATTTACCACCAACCCAAGGGGGTGTTTCGTCTTGGGTGAAGTTCATGTTAAGGTGTATATCCGTGTTAAGACAGCTAATGAGGTGTTCTTCCAAGTATGCTTCTAAAAACAAAAGTAGTAACTACACTAACGATAACAACACTATATTAATGTTATTACAAAATAGTATAAATACTAATAATATCCCCCCTCCCCAAGGGGTTTTTCCTCCTTGAACAAACGTTGTGTTAACATGTATAAATAGCTGATCATGGTGTTTCATGGAAAACCCTTACCGGAAGTAAAAAATATTATAAACCACAAACACGTATGATTACCTTATCAAACAGTCGCTACTACTGTTTAACATGAAACTGAACAGGAGGAAACTAGGGGTGTGTTCAGTTAGTAAGCAGCTAGCCAGCGCTTGCCAATCCAGCCGTTGCTTATCAACGGTTTCAAATGGAGTGCTTGCTTGACTGCTTAAGCCACTTGGTAAACGCTCCACAATAAACTTGGTAACTGAACACACCCCCGACGTTCTTGAGACCCTACCCTAGATATACTGTAATATATAGACTCCAGAGAGGATAATAACATGACCCTTCCTGCCTCTCCATAGGGAATTGGTGTAGGCTACTAGTATAGTTAAAAAGCGAGATTATAATATGAGAAATGGCGACGATAGGAATGCATCCTCTGCTTATTCCGTTAATTCTTATGAGAAAAATTGCTTTGATTTACATAGTTTCAATATTCGTCGCACTTCTCAGGAACACATCCCCGACGTAAACCGGGGGGTTGACAGTATCCAAGTTTTTAAGATAAAATAATCAGCATATTACTCTTGAAGGAAACAGTGTTATCCTTGCGGATGTTTTCAAGCCAACGATATATTTGAAACAATAAAGCACAAACACTGCATTAAAAAAAAAAAAGTGACAGCATAATTGGTTGAATATCCAATGTTATGGGGAAAAAACACCGTTTTGTTCCAAATTTAATAGAATGGAATAATAAACCACACCAAGTATGTGTTTCTTTTGCTGCACAAACTGTTTATAAGTGGTGATCAAATGGAATGTTGGGATAAGAAATATTCACAGGAAAATACTATTATTGTTTGTCCAGGCCTAATGCTTATATATTTAATTGTTTTCAAACTCAGTTGCTCTACCCAGCTGTTAACATGACTGTAATGAAAGGGTAGCAGAAGGAGGGATGTGAAGGGTTGTGGTGATTGGGGTCGGGGGTCGGGGGGGGGGTGTGATGAAGCAGTGTATAATTTTTTTGAGAATGGGTGGTTACAAACCACAGCCATTTTCACGTTCATATAACAACGTTTGTGAACATTAAAAAAGTCTTGTGGTATTAAAGCTTGCGTCAGCTTTCTGCTGAGTATCCTGTATTTAGACCAATTATAACCACAAATCAATATCATCTATCAATCACAAGAATAAATTCTGATGGGCAAATCAAGGTTAAGGATTTTATTTTTTTTGTCCACAGAGTTAATGACACTTCAGGAAAGGATATTATTACAATGAAAATGTCGACCTCACTAGAGCAGACAAAGTGTCAAAATGCATTTTGACATGTTTCAAAACCAGGTGGGAGGTGAGAGGGTCAAACGAGAAGAGCTTCCTCAGCTAAATTACAATAGTGCCTGTCAAAACAGCAAAGCCGAGGCATTTATTTCAGGGGGAAAAAGTGGTTAGTCAAGTTCTGGCCAAGGATAACACAGAGGGTTTGATGGTATTGGACAACCAGGATGAACTTGCTATAGAAATACATTCTAAGGGGGTAAAGCAAAAATGACTGCCAAACAATATAATTGCTGCCTTGGAATGATGGTATTGCACTCGATAATGATCATATGCATTCAGGTGAGCTCTGAATTGGTTGCTTCAGATGTTTGGTGGGTCAAAGAGTTGAAGTAACAAAGATAATAAATGGAAAGTCTCACAATGAGAAATTTCATTTTCAGAGTATCTTGCTTAAGGCAGCCACAGATACACACGAGCAAGTTCAATTCACCTATGAACTACCATGATGGTGTTGCACAAGTGCGGATTGGAACCACAGAGCACTCTTCAAAACAGACAATAATGGTCACCCTCTCAACTCCCAAGTTTTCACATACTAAGCTGAATTATCGTGACATGACATGATTTGTACTTAAAATAAAATAAAATTACAGTGCTTGAGGTGCAAGAAGTATCTACTCGTAATAAATGACATAATCCACCCCAGATTGCTCGGTGCGCATGTGCGGAAGCCCCAAGTACCGAAGTTCATCGGTGCAACCCTGGACTTATTTCATGCCCATCAGATAAGGATTATAGCATTGAACAACTGAAAAAAAAGAACTTTTAAAGAAGTTGAAAGTACTTGTGAATGTACCTGCAGGAAAGGGGCGTGCATCTGCACAACGAAGCAGATGGATAACTTGGTGATCAACTCGTCCAAAAAGCTGGTATGTTACAGTCCATATTGCAAACACTCCCGACGATGTGCGCCGGTGAAAGGTCGAAGGTTCACAGAGGTTGCGTCCTACCCAAACTTCATGCTTCTTAACACTGATGGGAAAGTCATATCTAGGGCTTATCGATGCACAGACTCAGTTTAAAATGATAATATTTACTATCAGTCATGTTTGGGAGGATTAGGGGGAGGGGTGGGAGTGGGAGCTGTAAGTGCCGTGATAAATATACATTGTTTGTTTGGTTCCACGGCCACAAGAGAAATTATACTACATTTTTGCATCTATTGGGGAAAAGAGAAGCGTCCACACATGTGTGTATGTGTGTTATATCAACTGCTGCTGCTAGGTAATTGTACTAACAGGAAATTGTACAAACTTGACTCCTCTCATCCACGGATATGTCTTGTATTCCTACATTTCCATGAGTCTGATTTGCATCCAGGAACAGCACAATTATGGTTAACCATTTTGAAATTGCCACTCTTTCGGCTGAATGCTGAAAATTAGGTTAAAAAGAATGCTTGAATCACAGATTTCGTAGTAGCAACGACAGGTTAAAAGTGCCCTGCAAGGAGAACCGCGTCAATGTAAACACACACACAGCGCATGTATGCGCAGAAGGCCTCCTTTAATGTTCATATATCATTTCTAAAGTGCCGTGTCGCAGCGAATAGTATTCAGAAGAAACACGTGTTGACGTTACCATCCCACGCAGCAGACTGCTACACTTTGTAAGTTCATGCACTGCCTGTAATTCCATTATTACAAAGACAAATCTTCTGTGAATCTAAATTTCACCAAAACTGGCAGCGGAATCTGGAAAACACATTTCCCACAGGATGAATACAACACCAGCTGTCTCTTTATAAGAGACCAATCCTTTATTTCAGGCAAAACTAATCGCTGGAAAGACTCTTGTTTTGTCTAGAAGTAAATCACGATCAGCTTAAACTTCAAATCCCCAGAGAGAGAGAGAGAGAGCCTGGAAAAATGATCCTGAAGTTACAAAAGCAACCGAGACTCAACAGGAGCTTCCCTTTTTCAGAGATCTTGTGGTAGAACCACAAGTGGATTAACAGCCTCCAGAACTGACAAACACATCATGGAAAAGATGACTATTAAGAAAAGTACTTTGACCTTTCAAATTGTCTCTGGATTTTCTTTAAAAGAAGAAAATATTTCAAGAGAAGTAAGCACAAGAGAAAGCTTTTACCAAACCATGCCAGTATCATGCCGCTGCAAGAACCCAAATCCATTCACTTCAATATTTCTGTTCCAAAGCCCCTAAGCTTAGCATACCCTATTATTTTAAATGGATGACCATTCTGCATTCATCTTATGTTTAGATTTCTGTTGTAACATATTACCATATACCTGGTGTTGGCTTAATGGTTAGGGTGGTGGGCTTGGAATCCGAGAATCCTGAGTTCAAATCCTGCTCGGCTGTTGAATTAATGCCAGGTGGGGTTGACTCTGCCCGTCATCCTTCCGAGGTTGGCAAAAGTGAGTGCCAGCTTGCTGGTATCCTGCGACGGAGTGGCGACCCATCCAGGACTGTGCCCAATAGCCAAGGAGACTGCTTAGGCAACACCAACGCTCTGCACAGAGTATGGTCCCAATGGATGGATGGATATTGCCATGTGTGACTGGGGGTTGAGACCACTTCTCTGCATGCTTTTTAATAGGCAAGCCATGCCCACAAAGGGAGGGGTATAAATCAACCACGCCCTGAGATAAGAACATACCCCGATCACAGAGCAAGATAAGTGGTCTGGACAGCCGAGCGATTCGGATGGCCAATTAACAGATCGCACAGGACACAATTCTTATTCCACAATGAAAATGATTTTAAACCAAAATATCACAGGAAATAATATCCTTAGCATGCCCCTTAATCCAGTAAAGTTGGAGAGGCCGATGGCAAACTTCACAAAATATTACAGTCGGAAATAGAGGTACTCTGGCAAAATTAAAAACCATTGAGGTATTCTGGAGGAAAATCTGTCCGCTCGGGTATAAGGAGGTTTGAATAGCGATTGGTAAAACGGCCATTAGGGTTCAAAGGGTTAAAGGCATCAGCATATGTGGAGCCAATGGAACTAGTGGAATGAATGACAAACAAAGACAATTGAATGAGTGCTGATGAGATGCACAGAAGGAAGACCTTCGATTTATTAGCACATGGTCATGGGGAGGAAGAACATTCCAAACTAGAGAGTTCGTTCAAAAAACACTTTACCCCATGGATTCTTGAGAAAAAGAAGGATGTGAGCAGGGTCTACGGCAAATTCGATTGGTCATGATGATGTAAAAAGCGGTAATATTTTGTCCAAGTACTGCTCAACGGAAGGATTTTGAAAGTGCCAAAAAAGTGATTTGTGTTCTCCAGTGTTCCAGGATGTAATTACATTGAAATAAAATAACGATTTTAAAGGTTGTTGAATTGTTTTTTCAGAAGTTTACCGCAGTGATGGAGCATCTTTTACACCACCTAATTACCTCTTCCACCGAAGGTGTAATGAGGTTATGTTTTCACCCCTGTCGTCTGTTTATTTGTCTGTCTGTTGGGTCACTGAAATAGGTGACCCTTATTGTCAGTAATTCTGTCTGTTTGTTTGTTTGGATGTTAGTCGTTTGTCATCAGCATAATTGGTAGTAAATGTAGGCGGATTTTGACCAAACTCGGGTGGTAGGTACATCTTATGACCTCGTGCTTTGGAAATTGTGATGGTTGCTGGGACACTTTGGTTCCCTACAGCAACCGAAAAACATTCAAAATCAGTACCGTTCACGCGAAATCAATTCCGAAAGCCATTATCCCACGTAGGGTTATGAAATTTGGCACGAATGATCTACAGGTGATGCTCTGTCAAATATATTCCGGTTTTTGTGATAATTAATACTTTACCCGCAGCGCCCCTACAATTAGGGTATGCGCGAAAATTGGCGAAAATTGAAGGCCCCTAGCGACCAGGTGAGTGCATCGATACGAATGAAACTTTGCGGGTTCATGGTACTCAATGAGTACTACAACTTTGCCTCAGGACATATTGACCAATTTCGCTTAGGTCAGGGGTCAAAGGTCAATTAGTGCAAAAATCGATAATATGCGAGAGCTGGAGGTGCCTTCGCGCCAAATGCTACTCTCCTAGGATTATGGTCGGATGGTCATGAAAATTCACACTAATCGTCTGGAATACATTGTGCACAAACGATCGAGCCGGATTTTCGATTTAGATATTTGTTCACCCACAGCACCCCTCGAAACTTTGGGGATTTCCGATTTCAAACCGCATTTTCGATACTTTTCATTCAAATGGATACCGAGTAGTTATGAGTCGATGGAACTGGATGAGATTTGATATGCATAATCTTAAGGTGATTCCCTATCCGCTATATGAAATCCATTTTGCTCTATATCTTATAGTTTGTTTGTTTGTTTGTCTGTGAGTGTGATAACTCATTAACACTCTCAGCTATCTTTGTCAAACTTTACCAGAGGATTCCGAAGGACAAAAGCGCGGCTGTCAATGTTTTTTGACTATATAGGTCAAAAGGTCAACGAAGGCCAAAGGTCAATAACTTTGTGAAATTTCTAAAATCCTCAATTTTCATTCGATTGACTAGAAATTTGAACAGGATTTGCATATCAGGTCGCAAAATTCAACCATCTATTATTTTTGAGGTCAACATTGGCCGAATTCCTAAAATTGTCAATTTTCATCCGATTGACTTGGAAATTTGAAGTGATGTAGCATCTTTTACACCTCCATGAAGAGGTGTTGCATCTTTTACACCTCTATGAAGAGGTGTTGCATATTTGTTCATTGAATTCAACCACCAATTATTTCTGAGGTCAACATCTGCCAAAAGGTCAACATAGGCCAAAGGTCAACAACCTTAGTGAGATTTCTAAAAATCCTAAATTTTCATCTCCATGCTGCTCCATGCTATGCAATGCCAAGAGTGCACATCTTCAGGTACCCCTTGTAGGAACAGAGAAAATGCTGTACTTTGAGGTCCCATTCACCTTCACCTTTCATGAACACTCCAGATTGGTGTTGATAGCACAGACCTTCGGTGCTCGTATTGCCCACAGGGAAACGACAAGACAGATGACTAATGGCGATGAGTTCACTTCGGCCATACGTCAATCGCTTTCTCTTTCTCATGGATCGTACTCGGGGACTTTGTTTTCTTGTGGATGCAGGGGCAGAGATGAGCACTGTGTCTCCATCTACCACTGCACAGAAAAATTGACAGGAATATTCATTACGTGCCATCAGATATGCTAACTCGAGTGTGACTCGAGTCACAAATTTTGTGACTTGAGACTTGGCCTTGAAGACTTGAGACTTGACTTGTGACCTGAAGTTGTAGACATTGAAAATGATGACGAATGAATAAACACTATATGAGTGATGTGTTTGTGACTAATTTTCATTCGATGTCTGATAGGATGTGATTATTATATTTATAAACAATGACTCCCAGAATCGCATGCCAAAGGGAGCATGAACTCGGTAAATAGAGCGTGCCAAACTTACAAAAGGTATTGGTTATACACTGCCGAAAGTGCCACTGAGCTCTGAGCCTCTAATCGCACATACATGTGTCTGGTGGAGTAAAAGGAGGTCAATTACGGAGAAAGCAAGTAGAGCTATAGTATCTTTCATAACATGGATTCTACGTCTTTGAATTCAGTAGGTATGTATGCCATACGACGACGACGTACGTATGGAATTGTTGCTGCTGCTCGTTTCATACCCAATAAACTTCTTTCGTGTTTTATGGCTCATAATTGAAATAAAATAAATAAACACATACACACTCAATGGTTTGAACTTTGAGTGGACGTTCTTACCATTACACCATCGAGACTGAGCATCACTGCGGAACTTGCTGCTACTCTCTGCGCATGCGCATTTCACTTCACATGGTTGCCATATTTGAAAAGTGGAAATATCGTATTGGAACCTCAAAATTATCGTATTTTCAGAAAAATTATCGTATTTTCAGAAAAATTATCGTATGATTCCCACGAACCACGTGAATTTTCTTTTTCTTTAACCTGTGTTAACCCACAATGACATTTTAATTTGCAACCCTCGGCCATCTTAGATTCACAGTCATTCCAGAAACAGTCATTTCCGTTACTTCCTGATTTTTTCCCTGACTGTACACGGCCACTGCTGTGCTCGTTTTTCCCCTTATGAATGCATCAATACATGAGAGTTATAAAATAACACCTTAGCTTTATAAACAGCCTTAAAAAAAAAAAATCCGAAACATGGAAGCGTGTTGTGTAATATTACGCTCCGCATGAGAAAAAAATGAAATTGCTCGTTGAGCAAGGAATTGCCGGAATAACTTTGTCATATCTCATGATCTTGAAAAAAAAAAACCTGGAAATCAATTGGTTCTTGTAAGTCGATAGTGCTACTGTTTAATGAGTTATAGCTTAGTTTGGTCATGATCATAACTTGAAAGTCAATCGGACTTAAATGGCGTTTTTATCGCAATTTGATTTTTGACCCGACCCCCCTGACATTCGACCCAGACCGCTAAGAAGGGGTGTTGGTGTGACACCACAATGAGACATATGGTTGGATGCAGAATTGGAAGATGCACATTTTTGATTTGGTTTGAAGTCGATACGACATTTTAGCGGACGTTATTGCGAAAATAAGAATTTCGGTGTTTCAGTGACCTTGACCTTGACCTAGATACGCAAAAACGACAAGTGTCTAAGTTGGACCATGGCCGACGTCTTGTACATGAATCATGCCTAGTATTGGTCTGAAGGCTGAAGCGATTCATGGTGTGGCTGCTACAGGGTAAACAATCACACAAACAAACAGACAGACAGACACACAGAATGACACACACAACCAACCAACATAATTGCCGAAATCCAAAGGATTCCGGCAATTAACAATCAAAAAGTCCTTATACCAAATATTAAAGGGGAAACTATTATATTTTCAGAAAGAGGAGACAAATGCGATGTCACTTGATAACTATCATCACTCTGTGACGTCACATTATGAATGGGTGAGCTCGAATGAAATGTCACGAAAAATTGAGTAAAGTCAATATGGAGAACATCAACTCTGGATTGTCAGAGGCATATTTGAAAGTTTTGTTTTAAAAGATAAATGAATGATTTAAAATACATTTTAGGTTACTTTTTGATCAGGCAACAGATTCTGACCAGATTATGATGATTAGTTAGCTGATTTAATGACTAAATCATGTTTAAAATAATGGATTTTTCTCCATATTTATGCTGTCATAGTCTCATTCTTTTTAGATCCTCGTAGAGGATCTCTAAGGTCTTACTGACGTTGTTGTTTCTTCATCTTTTTCTTTGTCTTACTACGTTGTTGTTCTTCATCTTCTTCTTGTGGACATTTTAGATCCTCGTGGAGGATCTCTAAGTCTTACTGACGTTGTTGTTCTTGTGGACTTTTTTGTTTCACAGCCTACAGTTTTCATCGAAACTTCCTGAAACTTGGCAATATATGTAAAAATACCCTGCGCAGACAGTAACCATCTCCGATTTTGAAAATTCCTCCGAGAAAAAAGATTATGACGTCAAAATATCTCCGCTAATGGAAATCGCCTAAAAAATTATCTCCGAAACTGGCAAGCTTTTTGAATTCTGTTTGCGGGAATCGAACAGGGCATTAGCAGAGATGAATTACCGCACTATGATACATCACTATGACGTCATATCAATTTTTATGACGTCATTCCTATTTTTTGACATTTTTTGTTTCACAACCCAGAGTTTTCATCGGATCTTCGTGAAACTTGCTGTATATGCAGAAAGCCCACGCGCAGGCAGTAACCATCTCCGATTTTGGAAATTCTTCCGAGAAAAAAGTTGACGTCATAATATCGCCGCTAATGGAAATCGCCTAACCATTATCTCCGAAACTAGGCAAGCTGTTTGAATTTTGTTTGCGGGAATCAGACGGGCATTACACAATAATTTATCGCAAACCTGATATATCACAATGACGTCATATTAGTTTTTATGACGTCATCATTAAGAGGACGAGGATCTTAGCTCATTTGAGCTTGTTTTGTTTGTTGTTGCTGTTGTAGACCAACATAGATCACTTTTCTGAACTCACTCATTCACCTGCACACTGAGATGTCAATTAAAAAAAAATCACCTCAATGAGGAAGCCCTAACCCCAGCCATAACCAAAACTCTAACCTGAAACCAAATCTTTGCCCAATTACCCCAACTTGACGAGTGCACATCCACGTGCTCGGAAGTCGGAAGTCGGAAGTGACATGTGCATTGCTTTGCTCAGTTGCTCTCTATGCATGTGCTAACATGATGTTACACCTACGTGAAAAATGTTGCGCCTTTGTGCGGCCATGTAAGGCCTCTGGGTGACACCAACACATATGCCTTTGTCATGCCTGGTTTATATTAGTGGTTGTGAGACAGTCTTTATATATCGCTTTATAAGCGAGACAGTCTTTATAAGCCCCCAGGAATTTTCTACGTTCACTCACATATTCGTACGGCATGGTGCTGTCCAGAAACCCTTGCAGCAACCATATGATGGACCTTACAATGTTCGACAATGCTCCAAGAAGACCTTCATACTCGATATTAATTGTGTTCTTGAGACAGTCTCCATAGATCATTTGAAGCCAGCTTTTCTTGACGTGGTAGCAGAGCTACCCTCCCACTGACCAACGGGTTAACACCTACTACAACAATGCCCTTATCGTCCTTACCACTGGCTCTGGGTTTCATATACACTTCCCAGCATGATATTTATGAGAGTACATTTTGCTGTTGACCATTTCTCTTTGCTGTGACCTATATTTTTACATGGACAGCCAACATCTCTTCTTCTACAACAGTATGTGTTTTGTTTGTACCTTCCGTTAGATTAACGCACTTGGAGGGGGAGTACTGCTGCGGCATTATCTTACCTTTGATTAGATAATGTGTAAATATGCTTGAGTTCTGGTTGATCGAGGGATTTCCAGTACCAGGTTATCCAGAAGGATGAGTGGGTTCTACGGTTTATTTTTGAATAAACAGAATTGACTGGAAATCCAAATGCCTCGGACATCTTTTCTTTCACACTAAAGGAATGCTTTCACAAAAGGTTATCTCTCTCATGCACCAGTTTATCTCATCGAGTCTGTGTCTCTCCTATCCATACTCCAAGTCCTAGTACACTGAATCCTATGGCAAGGCAAGCAGCTTGCTTCATTAACCTGGAAGGATAAACCACTGCCTGTGGCATAAAAGGACCTCTCTGATGGATTCACCTGTCTATCTCCATGTTCAGCCATTGGACGAGGTTAAATACTTTGAAATTTCGGCCTCATCATCAGGCAAGAGCTCTCCAGGGATGACCATATAGCAAAGAAAGCCTCCAAAGCTGGTTGAATAATGGGTATTCTTTGGTGTTCTTGAAAAATAAGAAATACTCACAGCCTACAAGTTATTTGTCCATAGCTCACTTGAGTGCTAGTACTGTATCCTTTGGTATGGCACCCCCTCTTGACATCTATCTCTGCAGGATTCTGTGGAATCGAAAGCTCTCAATATTATTTGCAACTTCTGTGGAGGCACAAGCAACAAGCACACGGCCTGTTATTTTCACATTGCAGACTGGTCGGTCAGTGGTCTTTATTAGTCCCCAACCTGTTTCACCGGAGGGGACTATAAGTTTGCTTTCTGTCTGTCTGTCTGTCCATCCCACCTGTAGTTTTTCAGATTATTTTTCCCATACCCCCCTCTAACATATTCAACTGAGACTTGGTACATGGCTTTATGATAAGTTACAGAACAATTTCGAGTTTCAGAGCATTTAATCAATTTTTCACAGAGTTATGCCCTTTTTGGACTTAGGAAGTATCACATATTATACATGCATCCGCTTTCAGCGGCCCTGACTCCACCCCACTGCTTTACACCCATTGGCTAGAGAGCTGCCCTGACTCCACCCCACTGCTTTACACCCATTGGCTAGAGAGCTGCCCTGACTCCACCCCAATTAAAAGAATGTGCTGCCATTCCATGAAACAGCACAGATCGGCAAGCCTCAGGCATTAGGCAGGTGTGCCAACAGCCAGAATGGGCCCTGGGGCAATACGAAGTGAGGGCCCCCTTTATCTGGGCCCCCTACAATTTTTTTAATTTTTTTTAAACAACCTATACAGAGGTTTCCGTATTTTCTTTGTCAGAAACACAAGCCGCGTTTAAGGGAAATTTGGGCATAATTCACTTATTCCTACACGCGGATGGGGTGTGGTCAACACTCCTGTGTTCGTTTATGTCATTGTCATTATCGCAATTGTCATTATGTAAATTGCTCCCCCCTCTCGGTGCCCCTGGGCCTGGGTATTAGTCCATGGCCCAATGCAATTGAAATGATCCCAGGTATATAACCACGATTATATAGTATATGCACATAAGCCGTACACATGTTTTTGCTTCATGTATGTATGAGATTATTTTTTATTATTTTTGGTACTGGACGCGCCATTATACACCGCCCAAAATAAACGAACATTTGTTGGCACTGGTAGGGGACATGTATTGTAAAGCAATTCTCGTTTTTCTTTATTACTACCTTTCCTCTAATCTGACTTCCTCTGATCTCTCAGCAATTCGACCCTCCGGGATGCTCACATTCTTCCAATAACCCCCTCTTGGTTAAAATTCCAAAATCCAGACTTGCTGCACACCTCCACTTTTTTGTTTCTCTTTTCTTCCGTTTGTGGGCCCACCTTCTTGAGGCAGTGGATCCCACTCTTCCCTCCAGCATTTCAAGTTGCCATTATACCACCATCTCATGTCATCCCCCATCGCAATGTACAAGCTTTTCCTCCCCCAAAAGCCCCATTTAACCCAACCCTCTAATTTGCAGTTTTCCTCCACTCATATCTACTCATTCCCTTGCTTGTTACATCCCCTTGTTATCCCACCACTTCAGTCAGTAAGTCGCCATTTTGCTTTCTGTCTGCTCACTCTTTCATGAACATCTTAAAAGCAAATTACAGTTGGAAATTTGCATTCAAAATCACAAATCAACTAAATACAAAAACAATCAGGAGGGAATCATTTAGTTTAAGCCGTAGCGTTATTATCAGAAAATGTCATTATTTTCAGGAACAATATAATCTTTGTTTGAAATCTGCCCAAGATGAAATACAACAAATTTTGCGAGAGAGAGATAGAGATGATAGAGATAGAGATAGAGATAGAGAAGAAAGATAAATCCAATTTAGAGTCTCTTTTGAGTTTGAGTCCTTGGCAACAGAACAATTACAAAGGTGAAAGAGAGGCCAATGCTCAATCTCACAGTATTCGGTCTATGCTCCTGGAGCTTTGGGTTGCAAAATGTCTGAATATACCATACCAGGAACAAATATGGCTTTATAGGGGCAAGATCTCTGCACAATCCTCATTGTATCCAAATTTAGCCACCTGTGCATCCATGCTCCACGGCCCATGATATAAGGATGCACTCTCGAACCACCAATGAACAAAGGGTCTCCAGTAGCCTACACACTGTGCAGCAGCAACAACAACAGCAGCAAACCCATGCCAGTGTCACACAGCCAGCAACAATAAAACAACCAACCATCAACCTAATATCCCTTTTTTTTATCCAAAAGACACTATATCCACTTGGCCATTGGTTTACTCTTCCAATGACCTCATTCTCTCACTCTATACACACGATCCAAGGATTGTCTCTCCTCAGAAGCTATGTTTGATGAGTCGGCTGATTGTTATCTCCTCCCCTTCCTCTCCAGGCGAGATATAAAGCAATTTAGCTTGCTTCATTTGCACCCGTAGAATCAAAGCACGAGCCGGGTATGCATGCATTATTTGCAATTGAACATTTGTAGAAGGAAACAAATGTAAAACCACTTTTCCGAGTCAAGGTCATATAATGAGTTCACATTCAGGAGAGCCAAAACGACCTTAGACATCCCTGTAGGGTACAAGCTGCAGCCTCTGTAAGCACGTGGACATCATTTATCACTCTCTTTCTCGACAAGGCGACTGGTTTTAGGGAAGAAAAGACAAAATAAATAGAAAAACACTTGGACAACTGAACAAAGATAAGCTGTATACCACAAGGCAATATAGCAAAGATATTTCAAAATGAACGAAACTTCTGCGATCACAAAGCGAATGCCGAGGGTAAGCCTCCACATGGGGGGGAGGCTTACCCTTGGCAATCGTCCGTGACTTATCCTTGGCCCGTGATCCAATGATGGCCATTTTTTTGGACAACTGTATGACCTTGACCTTCAACATTTTGGGATAGAGTGTAGATAAAGAAAATGTGTCACAATCTACATGACTCAACAATATGAAACTTGGAGGAAAATCATTGAAGTTATCATCAAAAAGGTATTTTATGTCAATTATCTCACAATCTGAAAAAAGTAGGCCAAGAACACGAATCCAATACCAGGTGCACAATTTTAACGCAGGACCATTATTATGATGCAAGACCATCTTGGAAGGCCAAGCAGTCTTTGAGATTCCGCATTGGCAAAATTGGGCGATGACGAAAATCGTATTTTGTTTTTTGGATCGCCATTTGACCTTGACCTTTAACCCAGAGGGGTATGATGTAAATAAAGTGTAAATGCAACTTGCTCTAGGCTATCTAGAGAGGGCCATTTTGTTCTGATCGGACAAAACTTAGTTGAATTTTGGTGAAAAAGTTAAAATTCCTCTAATTGGGTCATGACCTTTAAAATAAGGTCAAGGACGAAAATATTACGATGACCCCACATACTTTGTATTTTCATTAATGAGGCAAAATTTCTTTGCAAAAGTCCTTGGATATTGGCAGAAGAAAGGGAGAAAAACCTAAATGGTAGTTTAGTACTCTTCGGGGTGTATGACCTTGACCTTTAACCTGGAGGGGAATGAGGTAAACAAAGTGTAAATGCACCTTGCTCTAGCCTATCTAGTGAGTGCAATTTCCTTAAGATCGGCCAAACCTCAGTCGAGTTATGGTGAAAAATGTTTAAAATGTCTATAATTAGGTCATGACCTTGAATTAAAATGATATCAAGGTCAAAAAAATTGTGCCAACCCTGCGTACTTTCCATTAGCATTATATTGATGCCAAATTTCATACCAAAAGCTCCTTCCAGCTCGGAAATTTGGAGCGTTGGGAGTGCAGGAAGAAAAAGAAAATTCTGAATGATGGTTTGGTACTCCTGGGGGCCTAACAAACTCTGCGGTACCTTTAAAACTGGGGCCACTAATTGTAGAAACAAACCCTACAACAGCAATAAGCCTTCCCCTATGCCCGAGGGAGTCCGAAAAAGAAGAAAGGCCAACAAAGGCAAATTCTTTTTGAGCATAAAAATCATGAGCTGTTCATACTATGAGCATAAAATGAGTGGATTGATGTCATGAAAGGATGTTTAGAAGAATGCAAAAGACATCTGTGCTCCATCAATTTTGAATTTCATGGTTTTCCTTTTAAGTTTGGTTGTATTGTAAAGGTTGTTGGCTCAATGTAAGATCCAGTCGGCAAATTTTTTTTTAAAATAATTCTTCATTTCATTCTCCAGGTTGATGTTACGATTCAATTTTGTAATGTTATACAGAACTTCTCTTGCTGGTCTATGCTGTGTTCTAGTTTGTTTTAATCCACGTTAATCATATTGTGCACAGACTCAGATGGTCTATGCACAGTCATTGACTTGCATTACATTATGTTTAGTGACACAATGTTTTTCATTAAAACAGATTTGTTGGGCATTCAAAAAGTTATTTGAACGAGATGTAAAAGTCCAAGACATGCAAAAAAGTATAATAAGGTATAGTTATATGAATATAATGGGCTCTCAGGATGGCCTATAAGCTGTCGAGCCTGGGTTTGAATCCCGACCCAGCTATAAACTGTCATCCTGGTGTTTCACAGGAAGGGTGATTCATCAATGCGTGTGCCGTCCCTTGGCTGGACGTTAAACGGGAATTCTGTCTGCCAGCATTAGTTGGTGGATGTTAAAGATCCCAAGGTGTCCTTCACGAAGAGTATGTGAATTATCGCCAGTACCATTAATAAATTACAAATTCCTGCCCTGAACCAGCAGAGGGCACTGCATCAGTGGCAAGGCCACACCCTCATTGCATCAATGGCACAGCCACACCCTCAGTCAATGATGATCCTCCGCAGCCTTGAGCTGCATACGAACAAAGCAGAAGATTTACGAGGTGGTACACAAAATACGGGGCACATTAGGGGTTACGTGTGTGTGTGTGTGTTTGTGTGTGCATGTATGAGGAGGTTGTGTCCCAGAACATCACAGGAAAGGGAGCGGGGGGAGGGGGGTGTGGAGATATAGTAGCCCCAGTCACGTGACGCCATATTAATGGGCACAGCCATCTTGGATTTTCCTTCACCATAACAGGATGTGTCAAATTAGAATGACCTTCCTTTTGCTTGAATTTGTTCAAAAATTGCAGGGGTGCTGTTTAAATAACAGATTCGAGACTATGGGAGGACATTTCCGAAAAATGAAAACTATGTTGTAATCCACACAGAGAACCAGTGCTGGCGTTCATTGCATGTACTGTACGTGAGAGTCAATATGTTTTGTAAATGGTAAGATATGCCAATGCAACCTGTTGTGACCTGAGAAGAAGTTCACTATTCTGTGTTCTAAAAGTTTTCACACCACCATTACCTCTCAAACCATTTCTCACACCACCATTAACTTTCAACCAAGGTGCGATGGAAAACGGGAGGGGTGACATCACACATGTGCATCTCTGTTGACCAATTCCTGCCATGGAAAACACCATTCTTCCAACAAGAGCGTGAATGAAGTTTCCCAAAAGGGTACCCTATGATTTTTGTTTGTCCATCCATGCAGAATCTCAACTTCCCAAAAGGGTTTGTTCTGCACGTGGTCTCTACTCTGGATCTGTCACGTCAAAGAATGCTTATCAAGCATGGTGTGATGGACAGAGCCAGCGTTCTCCTACAAACACCACAGCTGCTCCCTTTCATGAAGACTCTGGATCAGTTTCCATGCCAAAAGTCTAATTACAGCGCATTGCCACCGGTTGACAGAGATAACTCATGTGTGTGTGAAACGTTACTGTATGTGCTGAATGAGACTGTTGGTTCGAATGGTTTGATGAAGAAGTTGATGTGAACGGCCGAATGGTACCATCAAGCAATGTTGTCCAATATGGAACTCCCATTCATATTTTGAAAGCTCGAGGAGGAGTAGTAGTCTGGGAGATTATATCTGGAAACAAATTTTTTGCTCCCCTTATTTTATCCCTCTTTTGTTCCCCATATTTGCAGTCGAAAATGTATTTTATCCAGAGTAAATGCTATGCATTGTTAATACTTCATAATTATCTTGTATATTACCACTATGTTTGACAGAATTCGATTATCTAATGTATATAAGTGAGGTGTGTGTGTGTGTGTGTGTGTGTGTGTGTGTGGTATGCTGGTATGTGTGATGGCTTTTTCTTCGATTTTGATACAATTCCACACACCTGCCCCAAAACGACTGGGCCAATCTTCACAGATTTTGCATATGTGCTGGAGGTATACCCAGGGTCAAATAATGTGTACAACCCCCCTCCCACCCATCCCGCACAAGGAAATTCTCTGGATATATTATATATATATATATATATATATATATATATATATATATATATATATATGTGTTGTGTGTGTACGTCTGGATATCATAGAAAACTAGAACGACTCTTTGATGCCGCGACGTCGACCGATATGTCTCCACCCACATTATTACATCATTATAATACTTGTACTAAGTTTAATTTAAATCCCTTCAGCTGTTCTCAAGTATGACATTTTTACCTGACATGACCTCTGACCTTTGACCTCTTGATGCCGAAATCGAATCAGTTCATCTTTGCATCATAATATATACTTATACGATGTTTGGTCAAAATCCCATCACTGGCTCATAAGTTCGTGTGGTAACAGAATTTTTACCTTACGGAAACTCTGACCTTTGACCTCTTGACCCCATAATCTAAACAGTTTATCTTTACATCATTATACATATTTGTACCAAGTTTGACTTCGATCCCTTCAGCCACTCTTAAGTTATCACGGTAATGAGAACCTATCATGGACTCTGACATTTGACCTTTGACATTTTGATGCCAAAATCTAATCAGTTCATCTATGCATTATAATATATACTTTTACCAAGTTTGGTCAAAATCCCATCACTGGTTCACAAGTTATCACGGCAACAGAATTTTTACCTAACAAGACCTCTGACTTTTGACCTCATGACCCCATAATATAACGAGTTCATTTTTAAGTCGCAGGTCTATAAGAGCGGCTGTTGTTGTTGTTACTCTTGTTGTTGGGGGTCTATCTTTTAAATGTGCACCCATTGGTCGAACAGCTGCCAGAACCCCACCCACATCTGCCACTTGACTCCACCCACCAGGCATCCAGACAAAATTACATGGCCACCATCTTGGGCCTAGGATATCAGGCCTGTAGGCCTCTGCTAATTATATACTGTAGGGTTTGTTGCATCAGATTTCAATTGGCTTTGTTTGGGTCAAGTATTATCCACAATGAGGGACACAAAAAAATCTAATCAGATGTCAAATAATAAATAGTAAGGTTTAATCAAGTCCATCAGAACACACTGTGTGCCGTCCATCAGATGGACGTTAAACGGGCGTCCTATGTGGCAGCATTCGTTGGTGGATGTTAAAGATCCCACGGTGTCCTTCGTGAAGAGTAGGCGAGCTGTCGCCGTTACCATGGCCAAATTACAAATTCCTGCCCAAACCAGCAGAGTGCTGCCTCTGCCGCACAGCCACACCCTCAGCCAATGATGCTACCCTCCAGCCTTGTGCTGCACACGAACGAAGAAGACCAAGGTCTAAATACCTCGATCTTGATCGTGTGACCCAACTTGTCTTTTACATGAAGATTTTTCAAACCACTGACTGACCCACTCACTGATATAAATGCATAGTACTTTCTTGGTAAGCTAGAAAGCTGAAATTTTGCATACTGATGCATCTTGAAACCTCTATCCCAGGAAAAATCATAAAATCGTCGGAAAATATCCATAAACTAAATATTGATAGATAGAAGTCAGCCGGTGCAGCCTCTCTGCCTACTGCGGGTCACGTAGCCCAAGACAATAGTGTTCACAGTCAAACTGGTTGCTAGGCAATGCTAACACAGGGTTCTTCCACCTCTTATTTTAAAACTTTTGCCGTATTTCCATTTAAAATTACTATCGCTGTAAACATTTAAATAAAGAGCTCATTTTAATCACAAATTCTTGATTTAGTGGAGTTATATAGCTGCATGCAGAATGCAAGCATAATCCACATCATCAAATATCTAAAGCATATATTTATTATGTATGCAGGTATGGTGCACCTGAGTATTTGCTTGCAGACTGCAAGCATGCCTCCCAAGTCTTAAAATTTTGTTTTTTTTTAAACATTTTGACGGACAAAACCGATATTTATTTTTGACCATTTATTTCGATAATTATTATCATAATAATTCCGTAATTTTTACAGTACATAATAATACTTCTGGGACTATGATTGCCATTTAACCAACCATGAACAACAAAATGCATATGCTCTTTCTCAACTTTAACCCCATGCACGCACTGTACACTGAATGCTCCAGCCCAGTGCCTGCTATTTTCCCAGAGATGTAAGTGCCTGTTTCACTCGTCACATTTGATTTGTAAACACCATAATAGAACTATAATAAGTTATTAACAGTCATTGTATTTACTAGTGCATGCCCGTACGTGCGTGGCCGTACGTGCAAAAAAAAAAAAAAACTTTCAAAACCGCGTGCCAGAAACAACAACCACACCTTCGCTCTCGTAAACGAGACACACACACACACACACACCACGTACACACACACAACACACACACACACTGCTGGAATTATAGATGGATGAAATGAGGTCAATGAGATGACAAATGAAGGGGTTGAATGCAGACTGCAGAGCAATGAGTAAGGAAACCCGTCGTTTGGAATCGTTTTTACCACCAAATTGAGATGTATTTCGTTGGCAAGCATGTTGAGTAGAGCTGAATTCCTTAACACTTCCAAAGGCCACACTACACCGTTTTGACAATTGGAACAAAAACAAGTTGTGCACTTTTTTTGATAAATTATTTTCGGAACAATTTTTCTTCAATAAATAAATAACAATAAAAATTGTCCACATGTACATTGTACACACCTTTATCTCGTTAGCACTCTTCATAAACAACATTGCTGAGGTAACGGGGCTTCTTCTTTGTTTCCTCGTCCAGGGCAAGAATGCGGAAGCTGCTGGATCTGCCAACGTTTTGATAAATTATTAGTTTTAATGGCCAATTATTCAATTAGCGCCAACGTATTTTGCCTTTTCGCAATGTCGTCCAAGGAAAAACACAAAGAGAAGAGAAGAGAAAAAAAAACGTTCGGCAAAAAAAATAAAAAAATTACTTCCTGGTTCGGAGCATACCAGCTCACTCTGATGTTACCGAAATTTATGCACCGTCTAATATGAAAAGACCATAATTGGGGCATTGTGTTTATCTATAAATGCGCATAAGAAATCGAGAAATTATTAGAATAACACAATTCATAACTCTCCGGAAGTCCGTACGTTGTAACCCGTAATGGGGAACGCGGCTGAGATCCCTTCCCCATCGGCCAGGCAGCAACGTGTCCTGTCATTGGTTGGTAAATAAATGGCCATAACTTGGGAAACACTTGTCCGATTAATATCAAACCTTGAAAAGGCACATCCTCAGGTCCCCAGCAATATACCTGGCAAGTTTCAATTAGATCGGACCAGTGGTTGTCGAGAAACAGCGGTCACAGACACACACCACAACACAGACACAAACACACACACACAGACACACACGACACACACGACACAAGACACAGACACACACACGTACACACACGTACACACACAGACACAGACACACACACGCACACACACACGTACACACACACTACACCACAGTACACACGTACACACACGTACACGTACACACACACACACACGACACACACGTACACACACAGACACAGACACACGCACACACAACACACACACACGTACAACGTACACATGTACACACACGTACACACGTACACACACACTACACACTAACACACACAGTACACACACGACACACACAGATGTACACACAAACACATTGCTGGAAAAGATAGATGGATGAATGAGTCAATGAGATGACAAATGAAGGGGTTGAATGCAGACTGCAGAGCAATGAGTAGGAAACCCGTCGTTGTGAATCGTTTTTACCACCAAATTGAGATATATTTGTTGGCAAGCATGTTGAGTAGAGCTGAATTCCTTAACATTCCAAAGGCCACACTACACCGTTTTGACAATTGAAAACAAAACAAGTTGTGCACTTTTTTTGATAAATTATTTTCGGAACACTTTTTCTTCAATAAATAATAACAATAAAAATGTCCACATGTACATTGTACACACCTTTATCTCGTTAGCACCTCTTCATAAAAACATTGCTGAGGTAACGGCTTCTTCTTTGTTTCCTCGTCCAGGGCAAGAATGCGGAGGCTGCTGGATCTGCCAACGTTTTGATAAATTATTAGTTTTAATGGCCAATTATTCAATTAGCGCCAACGTATTTTGCCTTTTCGCAATGTCGTCCAAGGAAAAAACAAAGAGAAGAGAAAGGAAAAAAAAAACGTTCGTGCAAAAAAAATAAAAAAAACTTCCTGGTTCGGAGCATACCAGCTCACTCTGATGTTACCGAAATTTATGCACCGTCTAATATGAAAACGATCAATACTTGGGGCATTGTGTTTATCTATAATGCGCATAAGAAATCGAGAAATTATTAGAATACACGAAGTCATCACTCTCCGGAAGTCCGTACGTTGTAACCCGTAATGGGAACGCGGCTGGTTCCCTTCCCCCATCGCCACGCCACGCAGCAACGTGTCTTGTCATTGGTTGGTAAATAAATGGCCATAACTTGGGAAACACTTGTCCGATAATATCAAACCTTGAAAAGGCACATCCTCAGGTCCCCAGCAATATACCTGGCAAGTTTCAATTAGATCGGACCAGTGGTTGTCGAGAAACAGCGTCACAGACACACGCAACACAGACACACACACACACACAGACACACACACAACACAGACACAGACACACACACACAAACACACACACAGACACACACACACACACACAACACAGACACAGACACACACACATACAACACACACACACACACAGACACACACACACAGACACAGACACACAGCACACACAGACACACACACACACACAACACACACACACACACAGACACACACACTCACACACAGACACAGAGACACACACAGACAACACACACACAGACACAGCACACAACACACACAGACACACACAACACACAGACACACACACACACACACACACAACAGACACACACACAACACACACAGACACACACACACACAGATGCTGGAATTATAGATTGAAGATGTCTTCTTTCTATAAACTTCACCAATTAACAATGGGAATTATTTTGGTCAGTTTGTGAGTGTGAATTGAAATCAACCTTTATCGACATTTACCGATAAAAATCGAACACTGCCAAGTCTAATTACCACCGACCATGATTGTGATCTCATTTTGAGATGTTTTGTGCTAAGTGGAGAGGGGGGGGGGTGAGATTGGGGAGGGTGGTCAAAAGGGGTAACATCTTTTCTACAGCTGCATATATTATACTAGTTATATCTATATTTATTTATTTGTATGTAGCCTATGGCTGCATGGCTGCATCATTTTCTGTGGTCCACTGATGCAATGCCCCTGTTGCCAGCACACCAATTTCACTGATCTCAAAAGGATGGCAGCTGAATCAACCCACCTGGTGTTACTTAAATATATTGACAGGGGCTTGAACTCAAGAACCCTAAGATCTTAAGCCAGCCACCCTAACCATTAAGCCAACACCAGGCTTATACTAGCTAAAGATATATATTGAAAGAATGGGCTCGCAGAATAACATGGATGTACACACACTCGACCTGAAGTTGTCCATCCTGGGTTTGAATCCAGACCCAGCTAAAAACCGTATCCCTGTTAAAGATCCCATGGTGGCCTTCGTGAAGAGTAGGCAAGCTATAGCCGACACCCTAAACAAATTAAAAATTTCTACCCTAACTACTGCTAGGAAGGCAATGGCAAACCACCCAGTATAACCCATGCCAATAAAGTGCTTCCCAACACTGACCCTCTGTAACAAGAGTATGGCACATCAGAATCAGAAATATATATATGAAATCTTTGCATGTTTTGGTATAAATGGATGCATCTTGTTTTTTTTTTTAAGACAAAACCTCAGGTCAAGGAGGAGCGGGGGAACGGATGGTAAAATGGCAAGGGTGGCAAAGGAACTTTGGAGAACCTTTTGAAACCTCCATATAATGAACTCACTATAAACAA
>CM068955.1:169603816-169616229 GCA_035128595.1 Eptatretus atami
ATCAAGCTCCGTGAAGCTGCAAACTGATAGAAAGTTGGCCTCGATGTACATATCCTTAACATGTCAAATAGCCACCAGCTTTAGGAAACATGGGTGGCAGCGGTGCTACAATGCAGGAAAGCATTTTCAAGCAATGTAAATAATGGGGAAATGCTGCAGACAAAGCTAAAATCCTGCATCTTCTACAACCATGAAGTGCTTCTTGCTTCCTCAATGTTGCAAGGCTAAATAGCAATGCCAAAGAGACGTGACCCTCCGGACACCTGCCAGCTGTCTTAACAGCTTGGCTTTGCAGCGAAGTGCCTAAGGGAAAAGTAGTCATTGTCATCCAGCAGCTTGACAGCCCTCAAAATGGCTTTTGTAACAAATTTCACACCTTATCACACAAGTGGGTATTGGGAGCATGACAGGTAAGCAGATGGGAGGCTGCAATATTACCGTTACCACCGTCATCCAGTTGAGCCATCAATGCTAAAGTGTTCATCGGTATCGTTCTGGGACAACTGCATGATGAGCAGGTAGCTAAATGTTTGGGCTTTGCACCAAGTGTACTTTATATCTTGCAGTTCACCAACACTCTGACACCCTGGCAGAGTGATTAATATATGCTCGGCTGTTCGGTCGTCCTAATCATCTTGCCAATTGCCCTTGGTTGTCACCTAATTGTATCATGCTAGAGGCCCCATCGTCCATCTTAATTCAAAATGCACTATATGCTGATCAGATGCAGGCCAAGGAGACTCCGCTGGGAACCTGAGCCAGATGGCCAGATGAGCAAGAACTGAAATCCTGCCAAGCATCCCACATTTTCATGCTTTTCTACATGGGATATACGAAACAGGTCGTGTCTACCTGGTTGCACATACTCACCAAAACTTTCTTACTCTATCATCATTTCAGTTTGCGCACACATTCGCATTACGCAGGTAGAATTGTTTGAGGTTGGAAAATCGGCTTGACAGTTTCTCCACTTCGTTATTTATTGTCAATTGGTTATTGTATGCTTGTGAGGATATGTTGTGGACATCATCTTCCAAACATCCAAGCCCCATACTCCAGTTGCAGGAAGAAATAAGCTGTTTGGTAAAGCAAAAGAGACCTTAGCTCTTGGCTCTGTTTTGTGTTTTCAAGTGCAATTCCCCACAACAAAGGAACAGGCTAGTCAAAGATGGCCTTTCTCACCCAAGGAGATCAATGTGATATTCTCACTGTGTCCACAAGCAAAATGATAAATCGATACCTTACAATTGCCTCTCCAAATAGTTAATTCATTCATATGCATGAAACACTTGGCACCTGCTTTGTTAGACTTGTATACACGGTTAAGGCTCATGTAAGAGTTGAACACCGAACGAATCACGACGCAACAGAACAAATGGAACAGCAGAAAGAGAGGGGCAACACCAACAGCAAGGTTGAAGGACAAAATAGAGGGAGACTTGGACAAGCAATGGGTGTGGGGAGGATTAGGGGTAGTGGAGGATGCATGGGGTGGACAAGATGGATACAGAAGCAAGATGGATACTCGTAAAGGGTTTATTTAAAATTTCTTTATGAGAACAATAAATAAATGGGAATTTGGAATTTTCCTGAACAGGATTATTACTT
Organism: Eptatretus atami; assembly: GCA_035128595.1. NCBI lineage: Eukaryota > Metazoa > Chordata > Myxini > Myxiniformes > Myxinidae > Eptatretus > Eptatretus atami. The sequence goes on from CM068955.1 coordinate 169,605,425, forward strand.
CTGAAAATCGAAGATTTTTCTCGTACACTGGTTGGTTGTGTGTTATTCTGTTGGGTCGCCGAAATAGGTGACCCTTATTGTCAGTAATTCTGTCTGTTTGTTTGGAATGTTCTGTTTGATGTTTGTTTGGATGTTTGTTCGTTTGCTCATCAGCATAATTGGTAGTAAACGTGGGCGGATTTTGACCAAACTCGGGTGGTAGGTACATCTTATGACCGAGTGCTTTGGAAATTGTGATGGTTGCTAGGGACACTTTGGTTCCCTAGCAACAACCGAAAAACATTCAAAATCAGTACCGTTCACGCGAAATCAATTCCGAAAGCCATTATCCCACGTCGGGTATGAAATTTGGCACGAATGATCTACAGGTGATGCTCTATCAAATATATTCCGGTTTTGTGATATATGGAATACTTTACCCGCAGCGCCCCTACGATTAGGGTATCGCAAAATTGGCGAAAATTGAAGGCCTGCGACCAGGTGAGCGCATCGTTACGAATGAAACTTTGCAGGTTCATGGTACTCAATGAGTACTACAACTTTGCCTCAGGACATATTGACCGATTTCGCTGTAGGTAGGTCAAAGGTCAATTAGTGCAAAATCGATAATATGCGAGAGCTGGAGGTGCCTTCGCGCCAAATGCTACTGCTCCTAGGGTTATGGTCGGATGGTCATGAAAATTCACACTAATCGTCTGGAATACATTGTGCACAAACGATGAAGCCGGATTTTCGATTTTGTCTTTGTTCACCCACAGCACCCCTCGAACTTTGGGGATTTCCCATTTCAAACCGCATTTTCGGTACTTTTCATTCAAATGGATACCGAGTAGTTATCAGTATATGGAACTGGATGAGATTGATATGCATAATCTTCAGGTGATTTCCCTATCCGCTATATGACATCCATTTTGCACTATATCTTATAGTTTCCATGCTCGGCGACCCATCGCCACCTACCGGCTTGTCTGTCTATTTGTTTGTATTTTTTTTTTTTATCACGAACAGGTCACAATTTTAAACTGATCTTCACAAAACTTCACTACATGGTAGAGTTCGTCATAAGCAAGATGCTTATTGTTTTTGTGGTCAAAATGTCTAAAGGTCAACGTAGGCCAAAGTTCAACAAATCTATCAAATTTCTAAAATCCTCAATTTTCATCATATTGACTAGAAATTTGAACAAGATTTGCATATCTGGTCACTGAATTCAACCATCATTTATTTTTGAGGTCAACATCAGCCAAAAGCTCAACATAGGCCAAAGGTCAACAATTTAGTTGAGATTTCTAAAATACTCAATTTTCATTCCATTGACTTGAAATTTAAAGAGAACTTGCATAATCAGGTCACTGAATTCAACGAACAAGTACCTTTTAAGTCAACATAGGCCAAAAGGTCAACGTAGGCCAAAAAGTCGACACAGGCAAAATTTCTAAAATTGTCAATTTTCATCTGATTGACTTGACATTTGAAGAGGATTTGTGGATTTGGTCATTTAATTCAACCACCAATTATTTTTAAAGTGAAATTTGTTTGATGGATTTTGCAAGTATTATGCATTCCACGACATATTTCTTGTTGTATTATTGTCCTGAGATATCATCAATGAGGGGGGGTTTTCTGAAAAGCTTGTAAAGCAGGGCAAGAATTTAGAATTTTGTGAAGATGCCAGCATACAATGGCCTACCTCTATTGAAATGTACCATGGCAACTTCAATTACAATGAACAAATTCTGTAATGGCTAATGATTCATAAAATGCCCTCACAAGGAAGACTATGCTTTCAGCTAACAAAGCTGAGTTTATCCCAGATAAGTCAGGTCTGCAGAACTATACACCAAAGAAGAGTTGCTCTGCTTGCTGTGCACTTGGAGCATGATGGAAAGGAATATTACATGGAGGTTTCTCCATTCACTACAATTCTATTCATAGGTAACAGTGAAATTGTACTCTTCCTGCTCCATACTTCAATGATGCTCTCCCCAAAAGGAAGAGTGGTCATAGCAATCAGAGACTCAATCATCCCAGGAACCATGCCAAATGGTACAAATCATTGGCAATTACCAAAACAAACTGCACCAATAAATGCCAATCAAGTGGTGAAATCACAGGGCTCATGTGGAGTAAAAGAACTGGGGGTCATCAGGAGCAGTGTGACCGCTGTCAAGGAAACAGCACAAGTGAATAAAAAACAAAGCCCCTGCCAAGCTTTATGTTCCCTGTCATGTGCTTTAAATGGAAGGAATGCTATATTACAGTCTGGCTCATCTCTAGGGAACAAAGGGAACAACAAGCACAAAGGACCAAGTAGGGTAATGTGGAGGAACATGCGGAACACGAGATTTTTCATCGATGAACAATGCTGGACCATAATAATAAAAAAAACACATGTGCATGTATGAGAGTAGTTGAAGGTTCAGTGCTTATTCTTGGAAACTGGAAAGTAACGTGGATTTAATGAAAGGTAGACAAGACTATCATTGTTACTAATAATTATCTTCAAGGTCTACAGTATGTGATTGTAGTGAATTTTTGATCTGCTGTCAGGAACCAAGTCTTAAAAGGGTTTGCTCATTGTAACCTTGTTGAATGACAACTGCCTGGCAATATCTAAACGAGATGTTGATGTACCATTTACTATACTTTTTAGAGTGTTGGTGCTGCCGAGGCAGTTTCTTTGCAAAAGTTGTACTGAGTGGTTCACCATTGACTTCTCAGTGGTGTTTTGTTCATGCTCTATCCTTTTAAATGCTGAGCATGAAGCAAGGAAGCAGCTCATACCATTTTTAAAGTCTTTGGTATGACCCAGCTGGGGTTCAAACCACCAGCCTCCCAGACTCAGTGCAGACACTCTCACCATTACACCACCAAGTATGTTTCTTTAGTAGATATGAGGTCTAATTTAGAGATAGGCAATAAATCATAAGACCCAGTTATACAAAAGACAAACTTGAATTTAGTATGCAGAACAATGTAAAACTGGAAGGACACTCGGTAGAGCGCATAACTCCGCTACGTAATGCCTGATCCACGAGAACATATCGGGCCCAATCAATACATTTTTGAAATATCATGCTACACAGTACTATATTGTTTTTAGCCCTATCTCTCAATGGTGAAGAATCACTTTAACAATCAAATAATTCTCGTCTCCAGATCTGGATTCGGATCTTCACCAAAATTGAAGCAATTCATCCTTGTCATACACCCAACCTGTCCACCAAGTTTGGTCCGAATCCGTCCACAACTTTTTGAGATATCGTGCTATATATAGTTTTTGGCTTATTCATGGTGAAGATCACTTTAAATTTTAGTCACTGGACTGGATCCGGATCTTCACCAAAATCTAATCAATTCGTCCTTGTCACACACTGAACCTGTCCACAAAATTTCATCCGGCTCCCTCCACATTTTGAGATATCCTACACACAAACAAACAAACAGACAAACAAACAGACAAACAAACAAATGAGATTGCTCGTTGAGCAAGGAATTGCCGGAATAACTTTGTCATATCTCCATGATCTCTGAAAAAACAAAAACCTGGAAATCAATTTGGTTCTTATAAGTCGATAGTGCTACTGTTTAATGAGTTACAGCACTTAGTTTGGTCATGGTCATAACTTGGAAGTCAATCGGACTTGAAATGGCGTTTTTATCGCAATTTTAAATTTTTGACCCGACCCCCCTGACATTCGACCCCCGACCGCTAAGAAGGGTGTTGGTGTGGCACCCCCAATGAGACATATGGTTGGATGCAGTTGGATTGGATTGGAAGTTGGATTGGATTGGAAAATTGGAAGATGCACATTTTGGATTTGGTTTGAAGTCGATACGACCATTTTAGCGGATGTTATTGCGAAAATAAGAATTTCGGGTTTTCGGTGACCTTGACCTTGACCTTTGACCTATATTCACCAAAAACGACAAGTGTCTAAGTTGGACCATGGCCGACTTCTGTACTCAGTTTGGTCATGATCGCTGAAATGGTGTGGCTGCTACAGGGTAAACAAACACACAAACATACAGACAGACAGACACACTGAATGACACACACAACCGACCAACATAATTGCCGAAATCCGAAGGATTCCGAAGGAGGTGGAGAAATGTTCTCCCACAGTTTCCTCTCGTATTCCTATTCTCTTGAGAGGCTTGATGAGAAGTTTCACAACAGTACATTCAGAGCCAAGAACCCTTTTGTTTACATGCTTTTCTCAAGCAATCTCTTCCGTTCTTTTTTATTCCCAATTAACTGAAAATGTTAATGGGATAGTGCATGATTGATGATAACTCCACTTTTCTGAAGCTCGTTCCCACACCCCTCTCCCACCCCATGGATGGTGTGCATGGGAGGATCAATGCCATATACCCAGGTCACTCTGTTTTCCCTCCAAGCCAGATGCAGCCTACTCACAAACGGTTCTAGGTCGAAGCTCTCAAAATCGGTGAGTAAATGTCCGCTCTCCAAGCTTTCAGAATGTTTGTGCGGAGAACAGATGAAATAACAATGAAAAGCACTTAGTGCAGCAGACAAAGACAACATTTCACAACAAAACTACATAAACAACCATTTTAAAACCAACGAGAACTGCCACTTTATAACTGCTGGCAGTGATGACCGGGTACCCAGACATCCGCCTTTGATACAACATGAGACTTTCTGTCGAAGATAGTTGCAAAGTTCGCTTCGATAGGATAAGTGGTTTCAGAGAAAACATTATTTAAGAGTGATACAAATACAGCCCTGCTTCGAGACTGCGTGGAACAGACGAGTTATGAACCGGTGCACAAAGTGTTCAATCCATTTATTACGTATGCAGTTAGCCCTTTTTTCCTGGGACATCGTCGGATTCAATTGAATTGCTATTCCTGCACCCTCAAACCATTCAGCTGCAGCCAAGTGAGCCTTCTGGAAAAAAAAATCTAAAAGTTCTCAGATTCAAATAATTAAATAATTCTGGCTGCCAACCGTGTGGCTGATCAGGCTGAAATTTAAATCCACATTTCACATGTCGGCGAAATTACAATTGTAAAATTTCGCATATATAGAAGCAGCGGTTCCAGAGTAAACATTAATTAATATTTATCCTTCAATCCAACATGGCTGCCAAACCATGTGACCTATCAATTAGAAATTAACAAACTTATATTCACTGCTCGTGTGCAATATGTTTGTGAAGTTTCCCTTGATCTATCTCGCCGTTCTGAGAGAAGATGTTTCAAGGTTTCAAGGTAAATTAAATATGGCGCCAAACCATGTGACCTATCAATTAGAAATGAACAACTTGTTGAAAGGATGTCTTGGGGAAAGGGTGCGTGAATTTTTGCCTCAATCTCTCCAGCCGTTCTGGAGAAGAAGATTTTTTTAATGTATTAATTTTCAATCCAAGATGGGTGATGAACCATGTGATCTATGACATCATAAATTTATATTCTGCTTCCAATCATGTAGTGGAACATGTTTGTGAAGTTTCGTGTTTATCGGACAAGGTGCGTTTTTCTATCCAAGGGTTATTGAATTTGGCACGAATGATCTACAGGTGATTGCTCTATCAAATATATTCCGTTTTTGTGATATATGGAATTTTTACCCGCAGCGCCCCTACGATTAGGGTATGCGCGAAAATTGGCGAAAATTGAAGCCCCTAGCGACCTAGGTGAGCGCATCGTTACGAATGAAACTTTTGCAGGTTCATGGTACCTATAGAGTACTACAACTTTGCCTCAGGACATATTGACCGATTTCGTTAGGTAGGGTCAAAGGTCAATTAGTGCAAAAATCGATATTTGCGAGAGCTGGAGGTGCCTTCGCGCCAAATGCTTCTGCTCCTAGGGTTATGTGTCGGATGGTCATGAAACACACTATCGTCTGGAATACATTGTGCACAAACGATGAAGCCGGATTTTCGATTTTGATCTTTGTTCACCCATCAGCACCCCTCAACTTTGGGATTTCCATTTCAAACCGCATTTCCGGTACTTTCATTCAAATGGATACCGAGTAGTTATCAGTATATGGAAGTGATGAGATTTGATATGCTAATCTTTCCAGGTGATCCCTATCCGCTATATGACATCCATTTTGCACTATATCTTATAGTTTCCATGCTCGGCGACCCTCGCACACGCGCTTGTCTGTCTATTTTGTTTTGTATTTTTTTTTATCACGAACAGGTCACTAATTTAACTGATCTTCACAAAACTTCACTACATGGTAGAGTTCGTCATAAGCAAGATGCTTATTGTTTTTGTGGTCAAATGTCTAAAGGTCACGTAGGCCAAGAGCAACAAATCTATCAAATTTCTAAAATCCTCAATTTTCATTCATATTGACTAGAATTTGAACAAGATTTGCATATCTGGTCACTGAATTCAACCATCATATTTTTTTTTGAGGTCAATCTCAGCCAAAGCTCACATAGGCCAAGGTCAACAATTTAGTTGAGATTCTAAAAACTCAATTTTCATTCCATTGACTTGAAATTTAAAGAGAACTCTGGCATAATCAGTCACTGAATTCAACGAACAAGTACCGTTTTAAGTCAACATAGGCCAAAGTCAACGTAGGCCAAAAAGTGCGACACAGGCAAAATCTTAAAATTGTCAATTTTCATCTGATTGACTTGACATTTGAAGAGGATTTGTGTATTTGGTCTTTATTCAACACCAATTATTTTAAAGTGAATTGTTTGATGGATTTTGTAAGTATTATGCATTCCACGACATATTTCTTGTTGTATTATTGTCCTGATATATCATTGAGGGGGGTTCTGAAAGTTGTAAATCGGGCAAGAATTTAGAATTTGTGAAGATGCCAGCATACATGGCCTACCTCTATTGAAATGTACCATGCAACTTAATTACATGACAAATCTTGATATGGCTAATGATTCATAAATATGCCTCACAAGGAAGACTATGCTTTCAGCTAACAGCTGAGTTTATCCCAGATAAGTCAGGTCTGCAGAACTATACACCAAGAAGAGTTGCTGCTCTGCTTGCTGTGCACTTGGAGCATGATGGAAAGGAATATTACATGGAGGTTCTCCATTCATACAATTCTATTCATAGTATGGAAATTGTACTCTTCCTGCTCCATACTTCAATGATGCTTCCCCAAAGGGAGTGGTCATAGCAATCAGAGACTCAATATCCCAGGAACCATGCCAAATGGTCAAATCATTGGCATTACCAAAACAAACTGCCCAATAAATGCCATCAAGTGGTGATCACAGGGCTCATGTGGAGTAAAAGACTGGGGGTCATCAGGAGCAGTGTGACCGCTGTCAAGGAACAGGCACAAGTGATATAAAACAAAGCCCTGCCAAGCTTTATGTTCCCTGTCATGTGCTTTAAATGGAAGGAATGCTATATTACAGTCTGGCTCATCTCTAGGGAACAGGAACAACAAGCACAAGGACAAGTAGGGTAATGTGGAGGAACATGCAACACGAGATTTTTCATCGATGAACAATGCTGGACCATAATAATAAACACATGTGCATGTATGAGAGTAGTTGAAGGTTCAGTGCTTATTCTTGGAAACTGGAAAGTAACGTGGATTTAATGAAGGTAGACAAGACTATCATTGTGTACTTAATAATTATCTCTAGGTCTACAGTAATGTGATTGTAGTGAATTTTTGATCGTCTGTCAGGAACCAAGTCTTAAAGTTTGCTCATTTACCTTGTGCATGACAACTGCCTGCATATCTAAACGAGATGTTGATGTACCATTTACTATACTTTTAGAGTGTTGGTGCTGCCGAGGCAGTTTCTTGCAAAGTTGTACTGAGTGGTTCCCATTGACTTCTCAGTGGTGTTTTGTTCATGCTCTATTTAACCTAATGTTGAGCATGAAGCAGGAAGCGCTCATACCATTTTTAAAGTCTTTGGTATGACCCAGCTGGGGTTCAAACCACAGCTCCCAGTCAGTGCAGACACTCTCACCATTACACCACCAAGTATGTTTCTTTAGTAGATATGAGGTCTAATTTAGAGATAGGCAATAAATCATAAGACCCAGTTATACAAAAGACAACTTGAATTTAGTATGCAGAACAATGTAAAACTGAAGGACACTCGGTAGAGCGCATAACCCGCTACGTAATGCCTGATCCACGAGAACATATCGGGCCCAATCAATACATTTTTGAAATATCATGCTACACAGTACTATATTGTTTTTAGCCCTATCTCTCAATGGTGAAGAATCACTTTAACAATCAAATAATTCTGTCTCCAGATCTGGATTCGGATCTTCACCAAAATTGAAGCAATTCATCCTTGTCATACACCCACTGTCCACCAAGTTTGGTCCGAATCCGTCCACAACTTTTTGAGATATCGTGCATAATATAGTTTTTGGCCTTATCTCTCAATGGTGAAGAATCACTTTAAAAATTTTAGTCACTGGATCTGGATCCGGATCTTCACCAAAATCTAATCAATTCGTCCTTGTCACACACTGAACCTGTCCACAAAATTTCATCCGGCTCCTCCACATTTTGAGATATCCTCCACACAAACAAACAAACAGACAAACAAACAGACAAACAAACAAATGAGATTGCTCGTTGAGCAAGGAATTGCCGGAATAACTTTGTCATATCTCCATGATCTCTGAAAACAAAATCTGAAAATCAATTTGGTTTCTTATAAGTCGATAGTGCTACTGTTTAATAGTATACAGCACTTAGTTTGGTCATGGTCATAACTTGGAAGTCATCGGACTTGAAATGGCGTTTTTATCGCAATTTTAAATTTTTGACCCGACACCCTGACATTCGACCCCGACCGCTAAGAAGGGTGTTGGTGTGGCACCCCAATGAGACATATGGTTGGATGCAGTTGGATTGGATTGGAAGTTGGATTGGATTGGAAATTGGAAGATGCACATTTTGGATTTGGTTTGAAGTCGATACGACCATTTTAGCGGACGTTATTGCGAAAATAAGAATTTCGGGTTTTCGGTGACCTTGACCTTGACCTTTGACTATATTCACAAAAACGACAAGTGTCTAAGTTGGATCATGGCCGACTTCTGTACTCAGTTTGGTCATGATCGCTGAAATGGTGTGGCTGCTACAGGGTAAACAAACACACAAACATACAGACAGACAGACACACAGAATGAAACACACAACCGACCAACATAATTGCCGAAATCCGAAGGATTCCGAAGGAGGTGGAGAAATGTTCTCCCACAGTTTCCTCTCGTATTCCATTCTCTTGAGAGGCTTGATGAGAAGTTTCACAACAGTACATTCAGAGCCAAGAACCCTTTTGTTTACATGCTTTTCTCCAGCAATCTCTTCCGTTCTTTTAATTCCCAATTAACTGAAAATGTTAATGGATAGTGCATGATTGATGATAACTCCACTTTTGCTGAAGCTCGTTCCCCACCCCTCTCCCACCCCATGGATGGTGTGCATGGAGGATCAATGCCATATACCCAGGTCACTCTGTTTCCCTCCAAGCCAGATGCAGCCTACTCACAAACGGTTCTAGGTCGAAGCTCTCAAAATCGGTGAGTAAATGTCCGCTCTCCAAGCTTTCAGAATGTTTGTGGGAGAACAGATGAAATAACAATGAAAAGCACTTAGTGCAGCAGACAAGACAACATTTCACAACAAAACTACATAAACAACCATTTTAAAACCAACGAGAACTGCCACTTTATAACTGCTGGCAGTGATGACCGGTACCCAGACATCCGCCTTTGATACAACATGAGACTTTCTGTCGAAGATAGTTGCAAGTTCGCTTCGATAGGATAAGTGGTTTCAGAGAAAACATTATTTAAGAGTGATACAAATACAGCCCTGCTTCGAGACTGCGTGGAACAGACGAGTTATGAACCGGGTGGACAAAGTGTTCAATCCATTTATTACGTATGCAGTTAGCCTTTTTTCCTGGGACATCGTCGGATTCAATTGAATTGCTATTCCTGCACCCTCAAACGCATTCAGCTGCAGCCAAGTGAGCCTTCTGGAAAAAAAAAAATCTAAAAGTTCTCAGATTCAAATAATTAAATAATTCTGGCTGCCAAACCGTGTGGCTGATCAGGCTGAAATTATAAATCCACATTTCACATGTCGGCGAAATTACAATTGTAAAATTTCGCATATATAGAAGCAGCGGTTCCAGAGTAAACATTAATTAATATTTATCCTTCAATCCAACATGGCTGCCAAACCATGTGACCTATCAATTAGAAATTAACAAACTTATATTCACTGCTCGTGTGCAATATGTTTGTGAAGTTTCCCCTTGATCTATCTCGCCGTTCTGGAGAAGAAGATGTTTCAAGGTTCAAGGTAAATTAAATATGGCCGCCAAACCATGTGACCTATCAATTAGAAATGAACAAACTTGTGAAAGGATGTCTTGGGGAAAGGGTGCGTGAATTTTTGCCTCAATCTCTCCAGCCGTTCTGGAGAAGAAGATTTTTTTAATGTATTAATTTTCAATCCAAGATGGGTGATGAACCATGTGATCTATGACATCATAAATTTATATTCTGCTTCCAATCATGTAGTGGAACATGTTTGTGAAGTTTCGTGTTTATCGGACAAGGTGCGTTTTTCTATCCAAGATGGCCGCCAAACCATGTGACATGTGATGTAATAATTTTTAATGTATATGCAGGCATGGGGGTAGATTATAGTAGCCAAGTTTCGCTTCGATAGGTTATGTGTGCCAGAGAAAACATTGTTTAATATAATTCTTGAATCCAACATGGCTGCCAACATGTGACCTATCAATTAGAAATGACAAACTTATATTCACCACTTGTTG
>CM068955.1:169616863-169626889 GCA_035128595.1 Eptatretus atami
ACCAAGTCACCTGTGACGTCATAATATATTTTTTCTATGGTGAATTGATGTGTAGATGACGCGCAAGAAATTTCAGATTTTTCCTATGCAGCGTTCTACTTGAATTTTCACCGGGATACCGCTTCACCGATGACGTCACGAAAAATCACCCGTCTTCCCCATTGGGAATGTATGAAGCGAAAAAAATTTCCATTGCACAAGATTTCAGAGATACAGAGGTCCAAAGTTTATCGTTTTTTTTCAATATGGCGCCCGTACTAGTGTCCTATGACGTCACAATTATCAATTCAGTTTGCTATCAAAAAAGATACATACTATGGTGAAAATTTCGTGTCGATCGGACTTACCGTTCCTGAGAAAATGATTTTTTAAGCGAAAGAACCCGCAAATTGCCGGCGGAAAAAGAATAATTAAGAAATAATAAATAAGAAATAAACAGAAGAAAGAACAAATAGGTTACCCAGTCCATTAGACTGGGTACCTAATTACCCAGTCCATTAGACTGGGTACCCTAATTACCCAGTCCATTAGACTGGGTACCCTAATAAACATCCTTTCAACCAATAAAAACTGTTATGTTATATTCTTTAAAATAAAAAAACAGCATTCATACTCAACGGTGCTGCACCCAACAGCTCTTAATATGACTGAGACCCTACCTTCACATTGGTCTGGTCGTCATTGATTTGACTTTATTCGATCATCGTATTTGTTGGGAAGTGATACAATATTTGCCAAAAGCATTGATTACATATTCCATCTCATAAGTTCTTGTTAATAACACACAGTCTCATGTTCATCTTGGGCTGACGAGTTAGTTCCGATGTTGTGTATTTGCCTTTGAGCTATTGAGTCTGGGTTTCAAAACCGGCATGATTGTAAACAGTCATCCCAGTACTTAGCAGACAGAGCCTTGCACCAATGAGTGAGTTGTACGTTGGATGGGGAGGGGGGGGGGGGGGGGGGGGGGGGGAGAGGTTCAGCTGGGGTCCCGTCAGCCAGGGCTAGGGCATGTACAAAGATTTTACAGTGTCTTTCAAAAGAGTAGATCATTGTGTGGTAGTACCATGGTCAAATTTCAAATCCCTGCTCTAATCTGCAGGGTCACTGCATCAATGGCACAGCTGCTCCTCAGTTATGACATAATTGAATCCCAATCCAATATACCTTTATTTGACGATGTTTCATTAAATATGGACGTCATATAAGGTGCAGTATAATTAGTAGAAGATGTGGCTTTTTGGAGGTGACCTATAAAGGTTTCCCTCATTATATGCAAGAGTAGACAGGATATTCTCGATGTCAAAAATTGATTGGTCACACTACGTGTAAGTTGAGAAAATATACAATTAGAAAAGAAAGGGGAAAATAAAGAGAAGGCAGGGTAAGGGATGGTGGGAGGTGTGGGGAGAGAAGCCAAAGGGGTTTGTAAGGACACACAAGTAAGGGGATGGAAGAGGCATGTACTGTATGTTGCATATGAGGGAGGTTCAAAACTTTGGCCGTGTGTATACGTAATGAATAAATGGCTTCCATATCAGTTAGTAACCATCATCTCTTTTGATTCAACAGAAAAAAGATGCGTCTGGCTCTGATCTTATAAGGCATCTGTGGTTGCAACCTTGTGATTCGTAGACCCCGAGGGGTCATCTGCAGGGATCTCCAGAAAACAAAAAGTAACATTAGTCTCTCCTCACCACCAAATGGCTTCATACGCTGCAACTCGCCATACGTTACAAGGAACTACTCGTGATAGGCCGTAGTTCATCCAGTTTGTGTCGTAATGTCATCAATATTCCGTCCAAGTCGATCAAACATCACCGCAAGTCATATGCCACTGTATCACCATGATATCATGTCAGCATATGATATAATCGTACATGGTGGTCCGCAAAATCTTTGGAGGGTTCGGCAGAGGTGCGCACACCCAAACTGGTTTGGAAACACTATCCGAAAGCCTTTGGATGTACCAATCGTGGTGAATTGAAGTCCTAACTGTTCCATTGAAAATTTCCGAATGATTCCGAACAAAGCATTCATCGAGTACAAAGGAAAGGCTTTTTGGCAGTGGAGATGATCAAGCTTCACTGCTGATGTAAATGTACTGAGACAGATGGAACAGGAATGTGTTTTTTTTTTTTTGAAAGGAAGTGATCACCTTGTATGTATAAGCGACTGACTGTGAGATGTGCCTGGCGAATTGCATTTCAAAGTTGCGTGTGCGTGCTGCTTTCAATATTCACAGTCACGTCCCAGATTCCCAGCGGAATGGAGATTGGAAATGCTGTGCTGTCAATCCTCGAGACATCATATCACAGCAAATTGGAATTGCAACCACGGTTGATAAAGAAAAAAATCCCAAACCACAGGGTATTCAGAAATAGGTGGTCGTGACAAGGTTCACCGACACATGAAGCGACGACTCGCAGTTGGTGACGCATCCTCCTGGATTTTTTTTTTTTTATCACAGATGTCTCACATTTACAATGCCACAAGCACAGCCTTTGATAGCCAATGAAATCCATTGCAACCACACACACAAGTCATTCATACACTCCCCTCCCACCTTTTTCACCCTACGCCCTCCCTCTCAACCTGCCAAAGCTGATGATGTACAGCAACTGTTAACATTACACACACTGGCCCGACAACCCCCGACCCGGCGTAACGTGCGAGTCACAAATCAGGTGGATGGAGAGAGCACCTGAGCAGCATACAGATGATGGGACCGATGGAGGGGAGCTCAGCCGAGAGTGGAGCATTTGCCGAAACGAGGCATTCGCTGCTGCCGAACAAGTCTGTATACCTGATTGCTGCCAAGGCATTTCTGAGCTAGTTTCATCCATGCAGATATCATTTAACAATTTGCCATTTTGGATGAGTGAGCGTTTCCAAACTTCACAAAATAAATTAGAAAATGGGGAAAATAACATGAATGAAGACGATGAACTCCAAGTAAAAGGTGCATCACTGTCAGCATGACAGGACACTTGATGGTAAGGAAGCAGCTATTGTATTTACCTCCGCCACCGTAGGTGGACGGAGATTAATGTTTTCACCCCTCTATGTCTCTTTGTCTGTCTGTGAGCACAATATCTCAAAAAGATATGGACGGATTCGGACATAACTTGGTGGACATATTGGGTGCATGACAGGGACAAATTGATGAGATTTTGGTGAAGATCCTGATCAAGTTCTGAAAATTGCTTGTCTTCTTCTTGCATATAGAAGCTTGACTGGCAGATAGCTGTCATTTTGTTTGGGCACAACTGTGCCACTGATGTTGTGCTCCTATACCAGTACACTGGTACTCATTTCACTGACCTTGGAAGGATGATGTGACAGGCTGAGTCAACCCCACCTGGTGTTAATTCAGCAGCCAACAGGGCTCGAACTCAGGACTCTGAGATCTGAAGTCAACCACCAAACCACTAAACCAACACCAAGCTTATTTACCTCACCCTCGAAGGTGGAAGGAGGTTATTTTTTTCTTCCCTCTCTGTCTGTTTGTCTGTTTGTTTGTCAATCGCCGACAGGTCACAATTCCAAACCGATCATCATGAAACTTGACCAAGTTGTACAGGTAGTCTCAACTGAGAAGCCGATTGATGTTGAGGTCAAATTCAAAGGTCATCTTGAGGTCAAACTTCTGAAATCGTCATTTTTCATCCAATTGACTTGAAAGTTGAACAGGATTTGCATATTGTGTCGATGAATTGGGAAACCACCTACTTTTGAGGTCAAAAGGTCAAAGGTCAACTCAAGGTCAAACTTCTAAAATCATCAAATTTAATCTGAAAAATCATCAATTTTCATCCGATTAACCTGAAAAAATAATTAGCAATTGCATAGTGCATCACTGAATTTGGAAACCTACTATTTTTTGAGGTCAAAAGGTCAAAGGTCAACTCAAGGTCAAACTTCTAAAATAGATTTAAATCTGAAAAATAATCAATTTTCATCTGATTGACCTGAGCTTTGATTAAGTTTATCAATTTTAAACTGAATGAAATGGACAATTTGATGTATCCATGGCAACCTTTGGAGAGGAGGGTAGATTTTGCAAGTTTTGTGCTCTGCATGACGTCTTTTTCTTGTTTGTTTGTCTGCTTGTGTGTAGGACATCTCAAAACGTTCGGGACGGATCCAGATGAAATTTTTTTGGTAGTTTGTGTGACAAGGACGAATTGATTAGATTTTGGGGAAGATCCGGATCCGGCTACTAGAATTTTTAAAGTGATTCTTCACCATTGAGAGATGGGGAGAAAAACGATATAAAGCACAATATCTCAAAGAGTGGTGGGTGGATTCGGCCAAAACTTAGTGGACACGTTAAGTGTGCGACAAGGAAGACTTGATTAGATTTTGGTGAACAGTCGAATCCGGATCCGGATCTGATAACTTTTTTAAGTGATTCTTCACCATTGAGAGATAGTGCTGAACCGATATGTAGCACCATATCTCAAAAAGTTGTGGACGGATTCGAATGAACCTTGGTGAACAGGTTGGGTGTTTGACAAGGACTAATTGGTTTTATTTTGCTGAAAATCAGATCGGAGAATCAATATTCAATCCCTATCCAATTCAAGTCTTCAAACTCCTCCGCCACCCCCCCCCACCACATCGCCGCCCCTCCACTGCAAATCCTCAACCCACTCCAAAGCCACAACCTCTCTCTCCCAACTCTCTGTCCCTTCTCTGCCCATCCCAAAACTCTCTGTCATCCCTCCCCGTTTCTTCTTTTTCTTCAAAGCAAGAGGGCATTCTTACACCCATTACATATTATTTCTACATTACCCCTTAAAATGGTGGAATATTTAACTCTCTTTCCCTCCCTATCCACGTATATATTATGCACCACTTCACCTACTCGGCTACTCCTCCTTCATAACTTGCTTTCATACCTTCCTAAGCTCGCCTTTCACCCCATTCACAATCTTGGTAACAGCGAGATACTGTACATCTCGTGAGAACAATTATTCAAGTCCCCATTCACAATCGCACTGGATATGTCCAAAGGGAATTCCATGGAATTCCACTCTCAAGTGATCCTGAGCAGCCGAATTTTGTTAATAAATGATCCTAAATTAATTCTCATTTTTGTGATGGATATATATATATATACATATATATCGAAACATGTGGAGTGTGACGAGCACCCCCCCCCCCCGATCTCCATTGCACAATGTCCTACACCAAAGCATCACCTCCAACCCGGAGGCCTCGGCCCAGTGACTCTGTCAAACAGACATAGATTATATGGTCACAGTAACAGTCAGGAGGTGCGTCTGATATATGTCGACACGAGTGCGAGTGCGTGCGTGAATTCACGCACATGTCCGTGTCCCCTCCATAACTCCAAAACCATAAAACCTGGCAGCCTGAAACTGCACAAATACTAAGAAAACTCCAATGAAGTGCATGACTGAAAATTGGGTGTTTGGGTTAATTAAAACACTCCTTTTGAAGATGATTAACTGCCTTATTTAATTATACCCTTCATCAGGTGATCCTCGGCTACCTCACTCTCTGGGGTCTTCAGGCGTTTCATCAGTAACTTTTCTGGGTACTGAAGCCGACATGTTTTTTGGCCTGCTCAACCATGCTTTGACTTGGAATAGGCCGCAACGATTTCTTAATGATGAAGTTTTTTTTCTTCACTTTCCTCACTCATATTATCGAATGCCTGTTCATCATAGTTACAAATCACTGTATACATTGCTTTTGTAAGTACTATAGTTTTTAAATTAGGAGCTTGGAGCGATTTCATGCATTATATGATACAATAACGAATCTTATAACTAAGCCAATCCACCTATTTACTCTGTCCCTTCGTACATGGTGGTCGGTTCCCCCATAGCAAGCAAGGCTATGTTCTCTCCTTCTCCATACATGCACAAAAAAATGTGAAACTTCCAAAGCAATAAACTAATCTTTTTCTTCTGTTTGGAGAATTATATTGAGTGAACAAAAAATTAGGAATTGCAAAATTAACCAGCTTCATTGAGCTATATGATTTAATGCATTCACTGCGAGACCTCACGCCCTGTCCCCAGAGGGAATGCCTATCTGTAGTGTCTGCCAGATCTGTGTCAATATTTTTGGAGGTTTCGCAAGGTGCTCTGCTCGGTACATGGGCCGCACAACACTAAGATTGGCTGATCGGATCAAACAACACATCCCCTTGGCGATTCGAAGAAAGATTGTGAGGTTAGAACACAACCAGTGCGAGCATGTAGAAATATCCAGCAATCACCGGCCACTGTACCTGCTTCATCTGCCATTGCACAGCACCTGGTTGCCAACCCTATCTGTGCAGAGCATACAATGAAGATATGTTCAGGATATTGAGCCGAGGTCGGAGCTCGTTTCATCTACGTATGTTGGAAGCAACCTTCATCCTTACCACCGATCCAATATTATGTCGCAAAAGGAATTTGTACGATCTCTGTGTCTCTTTCAGCATGGAAGATCAAGGGAAGTACGGTAACAAATGGTGAATGGACCTCAGGGGAAACCCATCCCCCTCTCTCAAGGATGTGGTTGCAAACGTCAATCATCGATGAACTCTGCTCCAGCCAATGGGAGCTCGAGGTGAAGATGATGAGCCGACCAATGGGGCGTTCGGATTAACCGTGACATCATACGGTTGAACCAATCAGCGTCTACCTTATTGAGACCTGCGTATAAAGCACGCGCCTTCACTTGCTTCGATTTTTACCCTGAAGAGTGCAGCACGAAAAGCTTCAGTTACTATTATGTCGTGTTTGTTTGTATCCATAATATATGTATATGTATATGTATAACAAAAGGAGAGATAGGTCAAAGGTCAACTCAAAAGGTCAAACTTCTAAATCATCAAATTTAACTGAAAAATCATCAATTTTCATCCGATTAACCTGAAAAATAATTAGCAATTGCATAGTGCATCACTGAATTTGGAAACCTACTATTTTTTGAGGTCAAAAGGTCAAAGGTCAACTCAAGGTCAAACTTCTAAAATAGATTTAAATCTGAAAAATAATCAATTTCATCTGATTGACCTGAGCTTTGATTAAGTTTATCAATTTTAAACTGAATGAAATGGACAATTTGATGTATCCATGGCAATTTGGAGAGGAGGGTAGATTTTGCAAGTTTTGTGCTCTGCATGACGTCTTTTTCTTGTTTGTTTGTCTGCTTGTGTGTAGGACATCTCAAAACGTTCGGGACGGATCCAGATGAAATTTTTTTGGTAGTTTGTGTGACAAGGACGAATTGATTAGATTTTGGGGAAGATCCGGATCCGGCTACTAGAATTTTAAAGTGATTCTTCACCATTGAGAGATGGGGAGAAAAACGATATAAAGCACAATATCTCAAAGAGTGGTGGGTGGATTCGGCCAAAACTTAGTGGACACGTTAAGTGTGCGACAAGGAAGACTTGATTAGATTTTGGTGAACAGTCGAATCCGGATCCGGATCTGATAACTTTTTTAAGTGATTCTTCACCATTGAGAGATAGTGCTGAACCGATATGTAGCACCATATCTCAAAAAGTTGTGGACGGATTCGAATGAACCTTGGTGAACAGGTTGGGTGTTTGACAAGGACTAATTGGTTTTTATTTGCTGAAATCAGATCGGAGAATCAATATTCAATCCCTATCCAATTCAAGTCTTCAAAACTCCTCCGCCCCCCCCCCCACCACATCGCGCCCCTCCACTGCAAATCCTCAACCCCACTCCCAAAGCCACAACCTCTCTCTCCAACTCTCTGTCCCTTCTCTGCCCCATCCCAAAACTCTCTGTCATCCCCTCCCGTTTCTTCCTTTTCTTCAAAGCAAGAGGGCATTCTTACACCATTACATATTATTTCTACATTACACCCCTTAAAATGGTGGAATATTTAACTCTCTTTCCCTCCCTATCCACCGTATATATTATGCCACCACTTCACCTACTCGGCTACTCTCCTTCATAAATTGCTTTCATACCTTCCTAAGCTCGCCTTTCACCCCATTCACAATCTTGGTAACAGCGAGATACTGTACATCTCGTGAGAACAATTATTCAAGTCCCCATTCACAATCGCACTGGATATGTCCAAAGGGAATTCCATGGAATTCCACTCTCAAGTGATCCTGAGCAGCCGAATTTTGTTAATAAATGATCCTAAATTAATTCTCATTTTTGTGATGGATATATATATTACATATATATCGAAACATGTGGAGTGTGACGAGCACCCCCCCCCCCCCCGATCTCCATTGCACAATGTCCTACACCAAAGCATCACCTCCAACCCGGAGGCCTCGGCCCAGTGACTCTGTCAAACAGACATAGATTATATGGTCACAGTAACAGTCAGGAGGTGCGTCTGATATATGTCGACACGAGTGCGAGTGCGTGCGTGAATTCACGCACATGTCCGTGTCCCCTCCATAACTCCAAAACCATAAAACTGGCAGCCTGAAACTGCACAATACTAAGAAAACTCCAATGAAGTGCATGACTGAAAATTGGGTGTTTGGGTTAATTAAAACACTCCTTTTGAAGATGATTAACTGCCTTATTTAATTATACCCTTCATCAGGTGATCTCGGCTACCTCACTCTCTGGGGTCTTCAGGCGTTTCATCAGTAACTTTTCTGGTACTGAAGCGACATGTTTTTGGCCTGCTCAACCATGCTTTGACTTGGAATAGGCCGCAACGATTTCTTAATGATGAAGTTTTTTTTTCTTCACTTTCTCACTCATATTATCGAATGCCTGTTCATCATAGTTACAAATCACTGTATACATTGCTTTTGTAAGTACTATAGTTTTTAAATTAGGAGCTTGGAGCGATTTCATGCATTATATGATACAATAACGAATCTTATAACTAAGCCATCCACCTATTTACTCTGTCCCTTCGTACATGGTGGTCGGTTCCCCCATAGCAAGCAAGGCTATGTTCTCTCCTTCTCCATACATGCACAAAAAAATGTGAAACTTCCAAAGCAATAAACTAATCTTTTTCTTCTGTTTGGAGAATTATATTGAGTGAACAAAAAATTAAGGAATTGCCAAAATTAACCAGCTTCATTGAGCTATATGATTTAATGCATTCACTGCGAGACCTCACGCCCTGTCCCCCAGAGGGAATGCCTATCTGTAGTGTCTGCCAGATCTGTGTCAATATTTTTGGAGGTTTCGCAAGTGTCTGCTCGGTACATGGGCCGCACAACACTAAGATTGGCTGATCGGATCAAACAACACATCCCCTTGGCGATTCGAAGAAGATTGTGAGGGTTAAGAAACACCAGTGCGAGCATGTAGAAATATCCAGCAATCACCGGCCACTGTACCTGCTTCATCTGCCATTGCACACGCACCTGGTTGCCAACCCTATCTGTGCAGAGCAGTACAATGAAGATATGTTCAGGATATTGAGCCGAGGTCGGAGCTCGTTTCATCTACGTATGTTGGAAGCAACTTCATCCTTACCACCGATCCAATATTATGTCGTCAAAAGGAATTTGTACGATCTCTGTGTCTCTTTCAGCATGGAAAGATCAAGGGAAGTACGGTAACAAAGGTGAATGGACCTCAGGGGAAACCCATCCCCTCTCTCAAGGATTGGTTGCAAACGTCAATCATCGATGAACTCTGCTCCAGCCATGGGAGCTCGAGGTGAAGATGATGAGCCGACCAATGGGCGTTCGGATTAACCGTGACATCATTACGGTTGAACCCAATCAGCGTCTACCTTATTGAGACCTGCGTATAAAGCACGCGCCTTCACTTGCTTCGATTTTTACCCTGAAGAGTGCAGCACGAAAAGCTTCAGTTACTATTATGTCGTGTTTGTTTGTATCCATAATATATGTATATGTATATGTAATATATATGTATGTATATTGTGTATATATATATATGTACATAAATATATATATATACACACATATAACATACATATATACATATACATATACATATACATATACACACATATACATACATATACATATACATATACATACATGTGCATACAGACTCTCAG
>CM068955.1:169626914-169639414 GCA_035128595.1 Eptatretus atami
AAACAAAACAGACTCTGGAAGGTGAGCCTTTTGATGACTTTCATCGTGGTCCAGGTCAGAGTGGTTCAATATCAGAGTATTGATGGCAGAAAACAGAAACTACTGACCTGCCTGCTATGTGAGAGCAATAAACCATGTGCTTCAGCCTCATCCTGAGAAATTCCAATAATTTGTAGAGCTTTTGATTCCACAGAGTCCAGGAAAAACAGAATTGATGCTGGAGAACCAGCCCATAGCAGCGAACAGTACTCCATTGAGCTGGAGACAAAGGCCATATTGACTGGAAGTAGCTATGATTTTCCAAGGAAAGAGTTGGATTCACGGAGGATACCGAGTCTGCCGCTGGATTTGAATGCCAGCTTTGCTACGTGTCAGCCCAGGAAAGCCGAGGGATAATGTTGGGGCCTAGAAGTTCAAGAGACTGAATCTCTTCCAGTGGATGACCAAGGAAATAGATAGATGGGTTCGTTTGGTGATCTTCCTGGCTGATGATGTGTTACTGTGAGATTTTCCAGTATTGAAGACCATGATGTCTCTTTTACCAGACCAAAGCCGAATCATTTCCATATCAGGACAGAGAGAGAGAGAGAGAGAGATGCAGCCGTTGTCTGTCTAGCGGAGGGATGGGGGTGTGAAACGACACAATGTGCAGTCATCTGCATAAAGGAAGGTAGGGTTTTCCAGAGAATCGGAGGGTCATTGATTTTGATGACAAACAAGACTGGGCCCAAAACAATGCCTTGGAGAACTCCAGCCTCCACTGGGAGAAGGTTTCATTGATGGCAGCACATTGACTGTGAATGGAGGAAGTCAGAAATCCAGTTTTGAACGTGGCCTTCCATGCCAGAGTTCAGCAAACAAAGCGATGTTTTGTCCAGAGCATCAGATAGGTAATTAATATAGATGAGGAACAACGTTGGGCCTCAAACACTGCCTTGGAGTACTCCTGCCTCCACTGAGAGAGGGAAGGAGAAATGAGAGGGTTTCATTGATAGCAAAATGTTGGCTACGTGAGTGGATGAAGTCAGAAATGCCAGAAATGTTTCTGAAGGTCATTGGCGAAGGCCAGACTGTAGAATGCCCAATAGATGTCCAGGGAGGCGGTCATAGCCTCTTATTTGCGATTGAAGGCCTTCAACCATTGCTGACAGAGAATAGAAGCATGTCCAGAGTTGAGTGATCGGGATGGAATCCACAATGATGGTCAGAGATTAGACTGTTTGAAAACAGTAGAGGTGACATCAAAAGCAATGATGGATTCCATGACTTTGCTTTTAATTGGAAGCAAGGTTGGTCACTGCCTTATAGAATGGTATAGGGTATGTTTTTGCACCCTTCATATGGACAGGAGTGCTGCTTGCTGACTTTCATCCAGAGGGGAGGTGACCAAAGGAGGACGGAAAGAATGGGGCAGATAGAGGGGAAGCAAAAGCAGCAAAGCAGGATTTGAGAACATTGACTTTCAGCAGTCAATTTATCCCTTAGTTCACTTGGAGTGGAGGATGTGAAGCAGGTTTTAGTATATTTAACGATCTAGACGTATGGATCGATGCCGATGCCACTTGTGGTGGGAAGGGAGAAGCTTGAGTAAGTGAAGCCTTTGCGTGTGTGATCCCTGCACCTTCTGAGAATACAAATAACATCCAGAGTAGGAGATATATCATGTTCAAGGTGTCTGAGCCCTCATCAATATATATATATATATATATATATATATATATATATATATATATATATATATATATATATATATATATTGCTGGTTTTGAACATTTAGGTGGGGATGTTGGATATTTTCCAAATTATTGTGGTATTGACATGTCACATGTAATGCATTCAGGAGTATGATTGTATGTGAAATTTACTCGCTGCAGCGGTCCTGGATGCATTGCATGCATCCGATGCCCTTATGACCCAGATTGGGCTACACTAGTCAGTTCGTGAAAGTTGTAGGAAAGACAAAAACACAAAAAATCATGACTGTTGATGTTGATGTTGCTACTACTGTCATATTCATTAATATTAATTTGCTGTCTGAAGTTTTTTTTTAAACTTTTTGAACATTTTTCTGATCATTTATATTTTAACTCGATGTTTTTTCAAAGATAAGACTTAATGTCACCGTCAGAATCGTGACAGTAAGGGACAATTCTTACCTGACGTCAAGCCGTTTATTTTCGGTTCGTAGAAAGATTTTCGATTGTATTGTTGATTCTAGCCCACACATGTATGCGTGTGATTAATATAGTAGGGGTCACCTGCAAAATTTAGTGGAAATGTCTCTGAAGGTTAAATAACCCATGATGTTCTTCAAAAAGTAAAGGCGAGTTATCGTCGGCACCCTGGCCAAAATCCTGCACACTCCGTCGAGTATCCCATGCCAGAGTCGAGTATCCAGGATTGTATCCCGAGACAAGAAACTGCTTAGGCAGGACCGACGCTCTATATGGAGCATGGTACAGGATGATGATCATGTGTACAAATTCCAGGCTTACGGGAGAGCGATAAGGTAAAGTGATGGATGACAGGAGGGCAACACCAAAACAGTGGTACAACAGGTGAACAATGGCAAGGAAGGGAATGAATAATGAAATAAAGTAGAAGAGAAGACGTTGGAATAACATAGTAACCTGTGAGTAAGAGGTTGGATAGGGGGATGGTAAGTGGGGATTGAAAAGATCACAGGTAGAGATGGAGAACGAACAAGATGGTGGTGCACTAACACCTTGAAGCACTGGAGGGAAGAATGGGATTGACCCCTTCAGGAATGTGGTTTCATAAGTGGGGGAAAAGAAGAACAAAGGAGTGGAGGTGAGCCACAAATCTGGATTTTGGAAGTTTAACAAGGCATTGGTGAAACTGAAATTTTTTGGAAAAAGTGAGCATAGACTTGCATAGTCAACCCCCCAGCATTGGTGTATCCCAGTGGGATTGTTTGATCTACATATTACATACAATAATACTTCTAGTACAGAGAGCAACTGTTTCTGGGCATGTTGACGGCCATATATCTGCAGTCGTACGTCCTTGTCAAAATATTTCATCTGTGTCTACATATCTGCTGTACATAGTGCATACTGATCCCTGGGGTCTGCACCTTCCAACCGGATATCTGTCCCTTCACAGCCAAACTTTGCTTATAACTAAGGCAGTTTTCAATGCAGTTGACTACTCTACCAGCTACTCCACAAGCCCTCATCTTAGCCAGCAGCTGTGTTACCTTATCAAAAGCTTTTTTAAAGTCCAAGATATACAACATCCACTGCACTTCCCTTTTAAACCCAGTGAGAAACTGCCCCATTGACCAAAATCATTTAGTTAAACACGACCCCAAACTTGTAAATCCATGCTGACTGCCTTATTATTAGCTTGAAATTATTCAAATGGTTTTCTATCCATTTCTTAATTAACATCTCCAAGTCTCCAACACCTTTCCCACTACTGAAGTCAAACAAACAGATCTACAGTTCCTGAATTTGTCTCTGGAACCTTTCTTAAACTACAACAGCACTCGGTGGAGCACACACCTCCACCACGTAATGCCTGATCCATGAGAACATATCGGGCCCAATACATTTTTGAAATCTCATGCTATACAGCGCCATATCGCTTTGGCCCGATCTCTCAATGGTGAAGAATCACTTCAAAAATTAAATAATTATCGTATTCAGAACCCGATTCGAATCTTCACCAAAATCCAATCAATTCGACCTTGCCACACACCCAACATGTCCACCAAGTTTCGTTCGAATCTGCCAACAACTTTTTGAGATATATGTCGTTTTTGACCCAATCTCTCAATGGTGAAGAATCACTTAAAAAAATTCTAGTATCCGGATCCGGATCTTCACCAAAATCTAAAGAGTTCATCCTTGTCACACACCAAACCAGTCTACCAAACTACATCCGAATCCGTCCCAACTTTTTGAGATATCGAGCACACAAACAAACAAACAGACACATTTGAAGGCTGATGGATGTCACAGCAGAGGGGGGAGTCATCAACAAAGAGATGAAGAGGATTTTCCAGAGAGTCAGAAAGATCATTGCTGAAGAATAACAATAGGACGGAGCCGACAACACTTGACAGGGAGAAGAGATGAAAGGATTCTGTTGAGAGCCGCACGTTGGCTTTTAGAGTGGAGGAATTCAGTAAGCCAAGAGTGGAGTTGGGCTTTGATGCCAAATGCAGAGTTTGGAGAGCAAGGTAGGATGCCAGACTGTATTGAAAGCTCGAGATATGTCCAGAGAGGTCCTGATCTCATATCTGATATTGAGGGCCTCCATCCATTGTTGGGAGAGGAGAAACAGCATGTGCAAGTTCGAGTGACCTGGTCTGAATCCCAATTGATGATCTGAGATGAGGACATTGGAGAAAAGGAATGATTTTATGTCAAATAAGGTGATGGATTCCAAAACCTTGCTGATGCTGATGATTGGAAGCTTTGCATGGGGAAGTTATTTTGCACTTTCACTTCGTCATCTATGCTCATTTTATTGACTCAGAGTTTCCATTTCCAGCCATATTGGTGAAGCTAAAGTGTTGAAATGCTGGAAGCACATCTTAATATGGGCAGTATAGAGACTGTGGTCTGAGCCACAAGATTCCCCACTTGGGTTTGTGACGATCTTCATCTATCTTTTCCCAATGAGGATGAAGTCAGTTTGGTCTCTATAATCAATCTCTAGGTGAGCACCAGTAGTATCTATGATGAACATCATGTCAATGGGACAAGCTCAATTTAGGTCAAAACACAGTAGGCCACCCTCTGGTATTCTTTCATGGCTTTCGTTGCCTGATATTGGGGATAACTGCCACATAAGCTTGGTGGATCTCTCCACCAAAGCTGATGATGTGTTCACCCTAAGATGCTATGAAATGCTTTGATTCCATCCACCTGGCTTCAGCTAGTTCCCAGACATCAATTGATAATATCATGAATCGGAACCCAGACAGCTGTGCTCAATATCATGAATCACATTTTCAAGATTCCCCATCTTGTACAGTGTCATGACATTCCAGCTCAGAAAAAAGTGTTTCGGTTGGTAGATTACCCAGAGGTTGAGCTGCTCTGTTGTCAGGTCAGGTCAGGTATGGGAGCATGTTTCAGAGCAATGCGTTGCTGCATCCACTTTCCGCCGCTCCAGGGGCCATTCCAGGGGCCTCCGTCTGGCCATCCCCCAGGAAGATGCCTGGCCCATCCCCATCAACTTGAGATGCCGATCAACCTGCTGCAACCATGAGGCACATGGTCAGCCCATTGGCCTCCTCCACTCACAAGGCTCCCTCGCTGAGAGAATCTGGTGAGAAGGATCAGGTCAGGTCAGGTATGGAAGCATGCGCCAGCACAGCGCGTCACTGTATCCACTTTCCGCTGGTACTCCAGGGGCCTCCGTCTGGCCATCCCCCAGGCAGATGCCTGGCCCATCCCCATCTCTTTGAGATGCTGATCAACCTGCTGCAACCATGAGGGACGTGGTCGGCCCATTGGCCCCCTCCACTCACGAGGCTCCCTCACTGAGAGAATCTGTTGAGCAGGATCAGCGTCAGGAAAATGAGCCACGTGTCCACACTGCTGCAATTGACGCTCACAGACTTTGCTGGTAACAATTCTCATTTGAGTCTCTCTCAGAAACTGCTTGTTAGACACAAAGTCCGACCAGCAATCGCCAAGGATTCTCCAAAGAGATCTGGAACCAAAGGAATTAAGTCTCCATCTCAGATCCCTGGTCAGAGTCCACATCTCCCATCCACACAGCAAGACTGCAAGCACCAAGGACCCGAAGACTCGAACGTTCATCCTGCACAGGTACCGACAGCACTACACCCCATGATCCAGTGATTCCATGACTCCACAGGCCCGATCCAGACGTCTATTGACCTCTGGCTCACAGCCTGCAGAGACATGGATATCACTGCCAAGGAAAGTGAATCTCTCCGTGACCTCAACATCCTCACCACAAACAGGTACAGACAAGATAGCAGCATCCAAGATGTCATTGAAAGCCTGGATCTTAGCTTTGACCCAGGAAACCCGTAATCCCAGTGGCTCTGACTTCTCAATCAGCACCTTGAGGCCCCCAAAACGATATCCGGAGTCTCCACAAAGATGACTGCATGATCTACAAAATCAAGTTCAGCGATCTTGACATTCCCAAATGATGCACCGCAGCTTGATCTCTCCGACATCCTCCCCAGAATCCAGTCCACTAAAGCGATGAAAAGTGTGGGGGCCAGTACACACCCCTGACAAACTCCAGTGACAACTGGAAATAAGTCGGAGATGGTTTCACCACATCTCACAGCACTCTAAGTACCAGAGTATAGTTCATAGATCAGTTTTGGTGACACCACACAAAGATGAAGAATCCTCCAGAGAGCATCCCGATTCACTGAATCGAACGCTTTGCAGAGATCAACATAGGCTGCAAGCAGCCCCTGCTGAAACTCTCACCTGCATTTGTTAAGGACCCGAAGGACAAGGATACGGTCAATCGTTGACCTTTGGTGTAAAGCCTGACTGCTCTGGGTGCTGGTGGTCAAGCAGATGGTGGTGAACCCTATCAAGAATTATCCGAGCAAAGACCTTTCCCAGTACTGATAATTTGTTGTCATTAACTCTAAATCTTCCAGATGATGGGTTGCAACCTTATTTGCAGTTGTTCTGGACTTCAGATGGTCTCTTCCTCATCAATTTGTCCAGCAATTATCATAAGGCTCTCAATTATCAAAATGTTTTCTTGCTCTTCCATGAGCCTCGCTCCTGTAAAGAAAGGAAAAAAAGAGTAGTACCCACACTGGTTGAATTCACTTCTGAAAGTGAGTTTGTTGACCCCAAATACAGGGAGTGCACGGCCCCATACTGGTGTCACCATTGACCAATCTAGCTCGTCCTTCATCGCCAAATACTATCACAGTTGCTGCCAGGTGTTAGGCTCGGAGCTTGATTTGAGGCTAAGAGCCTGTGAAGCTGTTCCTTCGGGAGATGGCACATCTGTACAATCGTAAAGAGGTGCTGCTTGGCAGCCTGCATCCTAACATGCTCAGGCCCCAAAAATGGTGCCTCTGGTTCAATCAAGAAATGCAGGTACCTTGCATATTCATCGCAACCAGATGAATATCTGTGGCTTTTGTTTACTCGTACAGAAGAAGACAAATATGAGTACATTCAGCAATATGGAATGGGACTTTTTTTTTAAAAAACTCAAATTCTTAACTGAAGGTGGACAGATGAAATATGAAGCAACGGAATAAACAAAATTACCAATTAAGTGCCCTGTATCTATGTAGAGATTATGTGAAACCCAAATGAATTGCGTGCGTTAAATGACGTGCATTGCTCATGCAAGTGGAGCTCACAGCAGCTGATCTGCAACCCGGCTCACATCCTGTGGTTATGAAAGACAATCCTTAGTGATGCTATCTCCCATGAAACCATCAGCATTTTGTATCTCATCAACTATTCATGCTTGCAGATAGGCGGCTCTTTACAGATCTCATGGATGTACTTTAATTAAAATTTCACAAGACCTTCCATCCAAGCCCCTTCCATGCTTTTTCCCTCGTTGGCAGATTGGCACAGGTCCCCGTGGTGCAGCTCTGATCCCATCTCAAGAGGACCTTTTGATCTATGGCTGCTTCCAATGTCATTCTGATTTATGGTGATTCCCAAGGATATAAAAGGTGGGTGGAAAAGAGGGAAAGGATCGGATTGATCAGTAGGGAGGATGGGAAAAGGTTGAAAGGGGTGGGCACGGAGGAAGGAGTGTGGACCATCAGGCTGTATGTAAGACTGTCAAGATATCGATCCTTTCATTCATCCTTACACAGCAAAATTTATACTTTATGGAGAGAAATGGAAAGATAAATAAAGTTCTTCATTTACAGTCAGTACAAGCATAGAGCATAATGAGACACTTGTGAACATCGAATTGAGCAAAACCACTGATTTTTTCATAGATCTTGTTGAACCATCCAAGCCCTATCTCTGGCTTACTATTACCCACTGAAATGTAGTTTTTCTCTCCTCTCGCTCCAACATTTTACATTCTCCACTTATCGTTTTCTTCTCAATAACTTGGCAACCCTGGTGTTGGCTTAGCAGTTAGGGTGGCTGGTTTGGGATCCTAGGGTCCTGAGTTTGAGTCCCGTTGGCTGTTGAATTAACACCAGGTGGGGTTGACTCAGCCTGTCATCCTTCAAAGGTTGGTGAAATAAGTACCAGTGTACTGGTACAGGGGCACTGCATCAGCAGTATAGCTGTGCCCCAACAAAATGATTGCTACCCAGAAGGCAATGCAAAGATGGTTGCATCATTTACTAGGGGTGCAGCTGTGCCGCTGATGCGATGCCCTCTATTACCAGTGTACCGGTACTCATTTTGCCGACCTTGGAAGGATGAGAGGCTGAGTCAAACAACATGCTCAGAGTGTGTTATGAGATAGGGGAGTGTAGTATTATGTATAATGTCCCATGCTTTAACCAAGATTGACACGATTTACAAGACTAGGGGACTCGTTGGTCCATTGGACCAAATTTTCATTGGTCTTCACGACCTTGGGCGTTTTGTTTGTTTGTTTATGCCAGCCTGGAAGCTTTGGAACCCTAATCATAACAATTAGAGGCTTTTCGAGGTCTTGGTGGTCTTAAGAATCTTGGGGGTCTTCAAACGTCAAAGGCTCTTTTTATCCTTGGGCAATGTAAGAGTATCAGTTTCATTGCATCGTTGTGGACATAAATTGCGGAAGAACTTCGTTGTGTGTGAGTGGGAATTAATTAAATAACCACACATTTCTGCTCCGTTGGCACCTGATTTGAAGAGAAAGAGATATAGAGTTCATTAAGAACCCGAGACAAGGTTCTTTGAAGGTATCTTGAAAACAAGGGCTCTGCTTGTGCTTTGCAACCGCAGGTCTGATAGGTCCCCGGCTGCAAGTAAGGCGGCTGCGCGTATCAAAGCTCAGAGAGCAATTTGAGGCCACGGCTGGGTCAGGAGAAACTAAGGGAAGGTGAAAGAATGTCAGATATCTCTCGAAGGTTCTGGTTGCTTTTCAAAGACCTTATTCCACCAGAAAATGGTGGGTTTACCGCATGAAGGTTGAACATTTTTGGACTCTTAAGTATATTAATGGCTGATCATGGAATGGGTGAGCGAGAGAGGGAGCTCCACAATGTCACTTTGCAACTGAGAACGAACTTTGTTGGAAAAAAAACCCGAACAAGAGCAGTGCTTGCATACTATGAAGGACAGGCGAGCACTGTTCGCAGTCATTGCGCAGTTTCAAGGCTGCCTGCAATTTTGTTATTAATGACCACGTGAACTCGCTGCTTCAGATGTGTTGCTTGTTGCAGGAAATTCACGACAGAGACCAATAGGCTTAAAATAGACTCGTCTTTTCCTTCGTGTGTGCACTGGTTTATATGCTCTGAGGACCCACACTCTAAAACAAGAAATTGCAACCTGTATTCTGTCTTTCGTCCCTGTATAGGTTTCTTTATCCGTGAAAGCCGTTGGGTTAAGTGGTTTTAAGAGGTTTAAAAGGACACTCGGTTTTCAATGTGCATTGATTTGCTCAGCTTGATATGATTTGCGACGTGTTGGAAGCTCAATTAGCTTATTTTAGAGGTTCATTGGAGGTGTAGAGGGGGGCAGGCGACAGACTGGGTGTGATGTATACGGGTGAGAGTGTGGATGAAGGTGGGTGGTGGGCTGTGCTATGGTTGCCGGGTGGGGGGTTCAAACGGGGATGAAGGCATTGTGGTTGTGGTTGGTACTTGTCGGTGTTGGGAGTGATGCAGGTGCAAGAAGTGATGGGAGTGCTGTGAGTGTGCACAAGGAATGTCGTGCAGATCATGAGGTGGTGGTGCATGTGTGGGTGCTGGTGGGCGTTGGATGTGGAAGTGAGGGAGCGTGCCGATGGAGATAGTTTTGGGTGGGAATGAGGGTACTGCATATGTGGACTCTCGATTTTGTCACAAGGATATGAGTTTTGTGTTGTTTAAGAGGGATATCTGTGCAGGAGGACACAAGGCCGAGTCTTCAGGTCCTTGGTGCTTCCATTCTTGCTCTACAAATGTGAGACTTGGACTATAACAAGGGATCTGAGAGGGCGACTTAATTCCTTTGGTACCAGGTCTCTTCGGAGAATCCTTGGTTATCGCTGGTCGGACTTTGTGTCTAACGAGCAGTTGCTGAGAGAGACTCAAATGAGATTTGTTACCTGCATAGTCCGTGAGCGTCAGCTGCGGCTGTATGGACACGTGGCTCATTTTCCTGATGCTGATCGTGCTCACCAGATTCTCTCAGTGACGGAGCCTCGTGAGTGGAGGAGGCCAATGGGCCGACCATGTGTCCCGTGTGCAGGTTGATCAACATCTCAAGGAGATGGGGATGGGCCAGGCATCTGCCTGGGAGATAGCAAGATGGAGGCCCCTGGAGTACCGGCGGAAAGTGGACGCAGTGACGCTCTGCTGTGGTGCGTGCTCCCATACCTAACCTGACCTGAATATTGATGGAATGTTGAATGACGTTTTGTCAGATTGTGGGCTGGGAACATTGGTGGTGGTGCAAGTGAGGGAAGAGGGAGGGAGGGGTTACAATGTGGTCTTTTCAGAACCTTTGAAGAGGAGGTAGGAGTTTTTGGGGGAGCATTTGAAGAATTTGGGGAGTGAAGCGATTTTTTCAGGGATTCTACCAAGGGTGGGAGTCAATGTAGATTTCTGTAGGAGAGTGATGTTTGATAGTTAACCAGTGGTTGGAGGGGTGGTTACGCACATAGGGGTTTGGGTTTGTGAGTACGTGGGATTCCTACGTGGTCACAGTGAATGTATGTGGTCAGGTGGCAAGGTGCTTAAGAGAAGGGGGTGGCGAGATTAACGGCGGTTCTTGAGAAAGAAAATTGAACTTTTTCAGAATATAAACTGAGGAAGTGGGTGGAGGAGTTTGGGCAGCAGGAGGTGGTTACTGGAAGGGAAGGGTTACAGGATTCCTGGTGTGAGAGAAGAGCAGGAAAGATGGATATGTGAAGAATTCAGAATCCTGATGATGGGGGATTTTAACTTGTCAGGAATAGATTGGGTCCAGGAACAATGGAAAGGGCACAGCAGTTTTGAGAATTTTCTCGAAGTCCAAGATTGTTTTTAACCCAGTTTGTACAAAAACCCACGGGGGGGGGGGGGGGGGAGGGGTGGAGTGCAGCATTGGACCTCTTTTTAAGTAACGATCCCAATACGGTGGATGAGGTGGAGGTGGGAAGAGCATCTGGGGTCAAGCGACCACAACATAGTAAGAGCAACTCTATTATTGAGATCTGAAGATGGAGATAGTGGTGTAAGGTTGTTAGATTTTAGGATGGCAAACTTTGTTGGTATGAGAAGTGATTTGGGAGACTTAGATTGGGTAAAGTTAATGACAGGGCAGGCTGCAATGGAGAAATGGGCGACCTTCAAGGAGTAAATGTGTATGGTGCAGAGTGAGTACATTCCAGCGAGGTGTAAAGGTAGAGGCAAAAAGAGATCAGGGTGGTTGAACAAGGGTGTTCGTAGTGTAATTGAGGATTAGCAGAAGGTATTCATTA
Source organism: Eptatretus atami (assembly GCA_035128595.1). Classification (NCBI taxonomy): domain Eukaryota; kingdom Metazoa; phylum Chordata; class Myxini; order Myxiniformes; family Myxinidae; genus Eptatretus; species Eptatretus atami. The sequence goes on from CM068955.1 coordinate 169,638,492, forward strand.
TATACAAAACAGCAGGATTAGAGCCCCACATACATCGGTGCAGGAGGAAACATAGACTAGTTAAAAAATTAATTAGTAAATCAAAATGGAATATGAAAAGGACATCGAGCCAAAAAAATTAAACAAAACAACAAGACATTATTTAATATATAAAGAGGTAAAATATTGGTTCAGAGGAGTGTGGGCCCATTGAGGAGCAGCACAGGAGAATTGGTGAACGATGAGGGTGAGACGGCAGGATTATTAATTAATTATTTTGTTTCTACATTCACATGAGAACAGTCAGGGGAACTTCCAGTCGTGGAGAGTATCGATCTCGGGGGTGAGTAAGGGCTTTTAGAAGAGATCCATGAGGAGTCGAGGAAGTGAAGAAAGATAGAAAATTTAGGGATGAGCATTAGCTCCAGGACCGGATTATATGCATCCGCGAGTATTGCAGGAGGTGGCATATCAGATAAGTGTGATGTTAGCGGATACCTTTCACAGCACGTTAGAATCAGCACAGGTACGAGAGGATTGGAGGGTAGTGAATGCAACAACACGAGCTCAGAAAGGTTCCAGAGAAATAATTAGGGAACTATAGACCTGTTAGCTTGACTTCAGTGGTGGGAAGGTGTTGGAGACGATAATTAAGGAACGGAGAGGGAACCATTTGAATAATTTCAAACTAATTAAAGATAGTCAGCATACATTTACCAAAGGGAGATCTTGTTTAAAAAATTTATTGGAGTTCTATGAAGTAGTTTCTGATTGGGTGGATGAAGGAAGTGCAGTGGATGTGTGTACCTCGACTTTCAGAAGACAAATTGATAAGGTATCACGCAGGAGGTTGTTAGCCAAGTTTGGGGCTTGTGGAATGGCTGGTTGGGTACTAACTGGATTAGAAACTGGCTTTGTGATAGGAAGCAAAGAGTGGCTGTGAG
>CM068955.1:169644414-169671731 GCA_035128595.1 Eptatretus atami
ACACACACACACTAATCAAGGATCTGGTACTAAGGTGCAATCGTATTGCAAAAAAATTGAATTTATCTTCGACTTTGTAGTTATTCATTGAATATTCTGATATATTGTTATCGTGTGGCAGAGCCATGAAGTTTTCAGCGTGAAATTTGTTATGGACTATTGCTGGATTGATGGAAAGAGGAGATAAGGCATAAAGGACTGATAGATGACTTACTATGCACACCACTTCCATCTGTGAGCCGGCAGTAAATGCAGCAATCGTGCATTAATATATTACATGGGTTATGGAGCAACCGACAATATCTACGGTCATAAGCTAGTTGTAACAAATGCATTACTGCCAGCCAGGCAAGGTACATTATTGGAAAATCAAAATCAGGTAAACTACTTTTAAAATTTTAATACAAATCAAACTGAAACCACTTTACGAAAGCAATCACAATAAAGTTCAAGCAAAACTGAGAACAACAAAAACTGACTTTGATCAATAGCAACCAATTTGTTATGCATGGTGTAGACCTGGGGAATCAGATTTGGGTTATATCTCTTATCATTCACATTCAATATTAAACAAAAGCATTCTTTTCCATCTTGTGGGCAACATTAAGTTTTCAGAGGAAAGCATTTCAGAGGAAGGAATTCCGGACGCAGAGACATCGGAGACAAAGAGGTGTCCTTGTGAAAGCTTACTAAAAGCATGGCCCCTAAAAGGCCCCATTCAAGGCATCCATCTGCAATTACACACAGCAGTGCATTTCGGGGAAGAAGGAAGATCAGCATTGCTGGCAGAATCCAGCCCTATAAATCATGCACGCCAAGGACAAAACCGTGTTTTAGTGCTTTTTCCGAATGCCAAATGGAGTGGCAAGCAGCACGCACGAATTCCACATGAATATTTAACATGGCCCATCGGCCAGAAAATTCAAGGGAAAATGAATGGGTTGATGGATGAATTTGCAGCAAGCAATTTCTACACGGTTGTCGTTCCGTAAGCTAGCGTGCTGAAGCTGCATGGAAATGCCGGCCTGTGAATTATCTGTCGTCTTCGGCAAATCCCAAACCTCATTTTCAACCATGAATATTTTATTAAACGTCGAAAGTGTCTGTGGCCGTCATGGGTTATATTACAATATCTAACAATATGTCTGCAATCTCTTTACAGTGCCCAACCGCAGACTTCCTATCTTGAATTTTTGTTGCGGTGGATCCTCTGGTCAGATCCAAATGCTTTTTGTCTGTTGAAACAAAGAAGCCCTCAGAAACAAGCCGAGCTGTTGGGGTTAGGGTTAGACAAAGCGTTTCTTATTTCCAGGAAGCACATTTGTGAATCCAGGAAATTGTGGAATAGTGGATTCAAAGCAAAAATCTTATACAGGCATTTATTTCAGGTGAATGCCACAAAGGGATCAAGGAAGTAGAATGAAAGAAAATCATTGCACCACCAAGCACAATACTGAAAGATAATTTGTCAAACGGTGATATTAGCACATTATTCAGCCAAGCGACAGCTTGCATGCAGATTCACTGTTTGCACCGGGTAACAGGGAAGGCCAAAATAAGGAGAAACATTTATTCTACATTGCAATCAAATATCCATGTTTAACGTAGAACAGCGTTCCAGCGGGAAGTTGTGAAAGTGAAGTGGGTAGTGGAATCAAGTCTAAATATGTACACTATCAGAGGGCAAATGGTCAACACAAAGTGGGGCGAAGGGGAAACAGGTAGACAAGGATGAGTAGATAAATCACAACACAAGGAAATGGGTTGCATGAGAAATGGGAACACGGTTGCAGCTGGTGTACAAAAGATCAGGGATAAAAATGGGGAGAAAATGTGAAGTCGCAGCAGAAAATAAGGTCTCGGGGAAAGAGCAGAAGAAAACAAACGTGAGAAGATAGTTCCACTGTCACAAATTCTTTATGAAGGATTTTGTTGAAAGTGTGGCATTGCTATTCTGTGCACCGTTTATTGCTGGTATCCTTATGATTTGCTGTCGAATTAATGACTTGTTATTTAGGATTTCATGTTGTTTGTTGAGGCTAAGTTAACATTACTAGTTTACAAGAACTTTAAGTTGTGGCTAACATTAGTTATGTAGCTTTTCGGCTATAAGCTAGAGTTCTTGACTGGTAACGGGTACCTAAACAGGGTGGATGCATGCCAGACACCCCCTGTTGGTCAGTGTTGTTGTAGCAAGTGCTGGTGTGGCACAGGGATTCATGGTCACCACTCCAGTCAAGAGATGCTTATGGTGCACACACACACACACACACACACACGGATACTTTATTGATTGTGGGAAAACCATCATTGCACAATAACAAATAACACAATAAATAACAAAAACGAATAACAAAATAACAATTGTTCCACAATGATGTGAGACAGGCAATATGCAGACGAGCATCAGGCATGCTGTTTTTTTTGTATACCAAGTCGAGTCGAATGGAAGAGGTGGAATGCAAAACGGATCAGGACATAACATAACAAAAAGAACAGTGGAAATGAACAGTGAGGGATGGGGAGTGGAGGGGTGGGGGTAGCACAGACCTGCCGCAGGGTAAAGGGACAAGATACAGGGGGTCTTAGAGGAATAAAGGACATGAGGAAGAATGAAAGCAAGAGGAGGAGGACAAACAGGGTGAATACAGTCACAAACTCTCAATCACATAAGTGTAAGAGAAAACTGGAGAAGAAGCAGAAATGGAGCAATGTTTTTTTTTCTGTGATTGAGAATCTTAGGGCTTGACTTTACTGCATGATATTGCTAACCCTACCACGCCAAATTGTACCACTGTTGTTGTTGATGAGATACATTGAAAAGTTTTAAATTGTTCTCCACACAGACCAGACTTGTCAACTTGTGATTTTAAATCTCTTTGGACCGCTCAAATATAATCTGAGTGTCATTAAATTTCTGAATGATGAGACGTCAAAGCATGTGTCCTGAAATGGCGGCTTACACATTCCAAAATATTACAAAGTCATTGACATCAAGGTGCTACGACAATGATGGCACAAGTAAATATATTTAGTAGGGGAATATCTTGAGAAGTAGATGAACCTTCCGAAAATTTTTGGTAAGTTTTAATTTCCTAAACTACAAAAATCCACATCAACCTTTAACTACCCTGATAGTATTTTGTTGTTTTGGTTGCACTTTCCTATCGTAAGAAGGTCATCTATTACTAAAAGGAGAGGCGTCCATCCATCTGCCACGCGAAGAAGAAGCAGGTCCTCGAGCTTTCATGTAGCTGCTTCTCCTGCCGTAGACAAGTAAAATGGTACCAGTGGAAAGCTAGTAATCGATTGACTTGGTTGGAAAGCTCATAATATATTTACTTGGAACAAAAATTTGTGTCTGTTTAATCACATAGTTGCCTGTTTTACATGATCAGACTTCACTTCAGATTTTGACAATTACTTAGTCCGTACGATATCTGGTCCTCTCGAAATCATATTTTGATGATATACTTTAATTAGTCCATGAGAGTAGATTGTGGAAAATTGCATCATTTAATTAATGAAATCGCTCCGAGCTACTGATTTGAAAACTACAGCACTTACAAAAGCGATGTATGCAGTGATTCGTCGCTATGATGCACGGGCATTCAATAATATGAGTGAGGAAAGTGAAAACAAAAGTTTTTTGCGCTTTATCATTAAGAAACGGTTGCGGCCTTTTCCAAGTCATGGCATTGTTGAGCAGGCCATACAAAATGGCGACTCAAAACCCCAGCGAGCTGACCGAGGGCAGACCAAAATGGCACACCACCATTTTCGTCAGGCTTATTTTTACCTCCATCCACTGAAGGACAGATGTAATGTTTTCATTCATATCTGTCTGTCTATTTGTTTGTGAACAAAATATCTCAAAAAGTTGTGGATGGATTCGGACGAAATTTGTGGAAAACAAGGACGAACTGATTCGATTTTGGTGAAGATCCAAATCCACATCTGGATCTGAGCATTTTTAAAGTGATTTTTCGCCATTGAGTGTTGATTCGATTTTGGTGAACATCCGAATTGGGATCCGGATCCAAGAATTTTTCAAGTGATTCTTCATCATTGAGTGATAGGACTTAAACGATATACGGCACGATATCTCCAAAGATTATAAACAGATTCGGACGAAACTTTGTGGATGAGTTGGTTAGGTGACAAGAACAAGCCAAAATATTTTTAGTTCAGGTCCAAATCCAGATCCAGCCTATCAGTGGGAAACAAAACGTAAATTAATCAGCTTGGAGGAGGTATGCGCTCGATAGAGTTCCCTTCTGGTGGATTTTTTGTGATGATTGCCCCCTAAATTATCTTCAAAATGGGTGTTCAAATTTATCCAAACACCCAGTTTCCATTCATGCACTCCCTTGGATGGGTGTCCTGTTACAATGCATATAATGGGGTTTTCAGTGCTGCAAGGCTAGATTTTCATGTTTTTGGAGTTCTTGGAGGAGAACACTGATGGACTGACTTTGGAAAAATTACATACATTCGTACTTTGTTCCTATTATTATAGATAATAATTTTGTGTGTTATATGTATATTGTGTGCTGGTGTATAATACGTGTTTCATGTGTGGCGGTGCATGTGATGTATAGTTTTGTTGTGTATGTATATTGTATTTGTTCTTTAAGGGTGCTCTCTAAAATGAAATGAAGTTGGTTTTGTTAATCGCGCAGAACCCGCCCATTCAGTGAGGTTCCTACTAAAATATTGTTTATCAATATTTTTTTTCTTGAGTCATGGTTCTTGAAAAAAACTTGCGCGGCACGCGATGCCAAAGTTGCACGAAAGGGCATCAAAGAACTTGCAAAAATGATTTTTTGTCCTCTTTTACGCAGTCAATTAAAAGTTTTAGTTTGAGATATCTGAAATTTACTGTTTTGAGGGTTTAATGAATATCTTCGTATAATTAATATGCATAAAATGATATTAAATATTAATTTGAAGAAATGAAATCAGCTCATAAATGCTTAATGCTAAAGATACATGAAGTCCAAACTCGTCCAAATTCGGAACGAAATAGATGTTCTGTGTTTTGAAAGTTTGCGCATTCGCACAGCAGTGAGGCAGAGAGCATTTCTTCATGCGTGCATGAATTTACGCGGCAAGTCTTTGGCAAAAAACTTATGTTACTTTGTTTGTCCCAACTTCTCCATCTCTTACCTCTTTGTCCACTCACGTATCATCTTACATCCACTTTTCGTTAATCTTCTCTATCCTAATACTTTATCGTTAAATTACTTTTTTTTTTATAATATAAATAGTAAAAATAAAAAGATATAAATAATATTAATAAATATAAATATAAAACCGTAAAAATAGTATAAAAAATAATAATAATAGTATATTAACATCTATAAAATATCTCAAATGCTAAAACTTTAGTATAATATAATAATATATATAATAATATAATATATATTAAAATATTAGTAATACATGCTAACGATGTACTTCCCTCTGTCCCTTTTCCCCTTCCCCCGCTGTTTTTCTCTTTGTTTTCCCGCCCCACACTTTCTGCTTCTTTGGGGGTATGCCGCCGATCTCCGCTCCGACCAGGCCATTGGCTTTTGATCCCTATGGTTCAACACTCCTCTGCCCGACTTCCTTCTAAGGCGCCGGTTCTCGCTTTTTGACTGTTCCCTCATGGCATTGATGGAGCCCTCTTGCAGTGTGAATCAACACTCCTCGCAAGCTATAGCCCATTGGTCAACACGCGGGTTCCTCTCCCCCTTCCTGATGTGGTAGTCCATGTCGAGAAACATTCCCACGTGCAGGGTTTAACGAAAGCTCATCGGAGACTGCTACCAACATAGAGAACAAGACCATTCAAGGCTGACCTGGTGAGCTGTTTACATAGCTCACGTACTATGCTGATCATTTATAAAATCGATGAGGACAAGGAGTTTCTTGCTTCTCAGCGTGAAAGGGGCATCCAGGAAAGATCAGGAGTCTTGACTACAAGACTGCAGGACTTCAGAGAAAATTATGAAACGTAAGGATGAAGAGAAAAAGAGAACAGAAGGCGCTTTTGGAGATGGCCGCAACTTCTGAAACAGCCACCCTCCAGTCTTCCTCCTCCTCCAGCTTCTACTGAATCTATCCAAGTCGACAACCATCTTCTTCCATCCATCCAACCACCTGTGATTTCCCAGCTTCCGAGAGAAAACGTGGGACAACTGGATTAACATCTGAAGTAACTGACGCCTGGATAGAACCTCCTTAGCGATCTTCGCAAGTCGGGTTCTAATTCCATTTGCCAAGCAATTGGGACAAGACATCAATAAACTTTCTCTCAGTCCAAGTGCCATTCGTGGAGCTCGTTAAGCACAGGAAGCAACGCGCTGAAGAGATAAAGCAGAGCTTTAAGTTGACACATCCCTGTAGTCCACTGGATTCCAAGCTGATGCCAGACCTAACTGGAAGAGACAAAGTTGACAGGCTGCAATTCTGGTCACTGGGAATGGTGTGTCAAAAATCCTGGCAATTCTGATGCTGAAAGACTCCAAGGCGGAAGAAACAGCCGCGTCATCTTTTCAACAGTTAAGGAGTGGAACCTGATTGGACGTGTCAAAGGGATGTGTTTGACACGACAGCTGTTGATACTGGAATCGGGGTGGGGTCTGTGTTCGTATTGAAAACATCCTTGATCATCAACTTCTTATTTTGCGTGTCAGCACCATGTCTTCGAACTTGTTTTAGAAGCAGTTTACTCTCTTCGGTCGATGAAGCATCCTGAGGCCAGAAATCACTTATTTCCAAACTTTCCGGGATACATGGCCCCATTTTAATTTCATGCAGTACTTGACTGCTGCTGATGATGCAAGCACAGCCACCGATATCCATCCAGGGCCAATTCTGTCATTCAGCATGCCAAGAGCTTCTGAGGCAGAAGCATCCCCGAGACGACTACAAAGAACTTCTCCAACTGACGATCATTTTTCCTTGGGCGTCCCTTCTGGACTCAAGTTCAACATTCAGGGCACCTGGCGCCGTTCACCGAGCGCGTTGGTGGCTCGCGCATTTACTGCTTCAAGATCTGGATGTTTCAAGGCAGTTCTCGGATTTTCTCACTAAACGCGCGTCATCATCCCGCAGTACATGTCGCACAGAACGCCTATTAGCGGATCACAGTCAGTCTGCCTTTTTGTTGCTAAGCACTATATCAGGGCCTGGTTCGACCGCTCGAAATGCTGCTTCCGCGCCAAAGAATGACCTCCAGCTCCTTCAAGCCCTCCATTCCTTGAATCATGCGGCATACAAAACAATGAGCCGCCATCTGTGGTACTGAGCGAAGTTAACGTCGTCCTTGCACTCTTTGATGACAACTTAGATTCGTCAGAAAAGATCGCCATGGTAATAAACATGAAGGACATGGAGGGTCAAGGATCCATCTCGACGAGTCTGGCTTCCCAATCCAGAGGGAAAGAAGCTGTCTGATCTCTGCTCCTCCTAAACTAAATCTCTTTACGCTCCTCAAGCTGCCAGAAGACTTTCTCGAGGAAAAGGATCCATCAAACTGGAAGAGCTTTGAATCCTACGTCAAAGCAAAGCAGAGGGTTGACTCTTTTGAACGTCGTGAATGAGTGCGTCCGAAAGAGGCGTCGCCCTCATCCAAGATTTCACGAAAGCTGGTCGAACAAGAGATGAGGCTCAAGTGCAGTACCTTGTTCAAGTGATGGAGGATGACCGACGGAAATACCAAAGGCCTCAAAGGAAACTTTGATTTTATAAAGGCATATTATTTACTTTTCAGGAGAATTTTTTTTAATTGTTTTCATCAAAAGAGATTTTCATTTTAATTTAGCCATGTTGTACTAATGGAGAAGGATGTCAAGTGCCTGAGCAAGTCCTAAATATTATTTAATCTTAATAAAACTTGAAGATTTTAGTTTTTCGTGTAACTCACATTTGGAAGGTTCTGCAAACTTCTATCCCAAATTTGATTTTTACCATAGTAGCTAAAAGCACCCTGATGTATATATTATGTATGTATATATTTATGTGTGTATGTATGTATGTATATATATATCTATATTATATATATATATTGCGTGTGTGCATGTGCGTGTATGTATATATATATATTGTGTGTGTGATATTTATTGTGTTATGTATGTATGTGTATATATATATATATATATATATATATATATATATATATATATATATATATATTATTGCGTGTGTGCATGTGCGTGTATGTATATTATATATATATATATATTGTGTGTGTGCATGCGTATATTCGTGTGTATGTGATTATGTATATATTGGGGTCGCCGAAATTTGTGACCCTTATTGTCAGTAATTCTGTCTGTTTTGTTCGTTTGGCATCAGCATAATTGGTAGTAAACGTGGGCCGATTTGACCAAACTCGGTGGTAGGTACATCTTTTGACTTGTGCTTTGAAAATGTGATGGTTGCTCGGGACGCTTTGGTTCCCAGCAACAACCAAAAAACCTTCAAAATCGGTACCGTTCACACGAAATCAATTTCGAAAGCCATTATCCCATGTAGGGTTATGAAATTTGGCACGAATGATCTACAGGTGATGCTCTATCAAATATATTCCGGTTTTTTGTGATATATTGGAATACTTTACCCGCAGCACCCCTACAATTAGGGAATGCGCGAAAATTGGCGAAAATTGAAGGCCCCCTAGCGACCAGGTGAGTGCATCGATACAAATGAAACTTTGCAGGTACTCAATGAGTACTACAACTTTGGCCTCAGGACATATTGACCGATTTCGCTTAGGTCAGGGTCAAAAGGTCAATTAGTGCAAAAATCGACAATATGCGAGAGCTGGAGGTGCCTTCATGCCAAATGCTACTCCTCCTAGGGTTATGGTCGGATGGTCATGAAAATTCACACTAATCGTCTGGAATACATTGTGCACAAACAATCGAGCCGGATTTTCGATTTAGATCTTTGTTCACCACCACAGCACCCCTCGAACTTTGGGGATTTCCGATATCAAACCGCATTTTCGGTACTTTTCATTAATAATAACCGAGTAGTTATCAGTAGATGGAACTCGATGAGATTTGTATGCATAATCTTAAGTGATTCTCTATCCACTAATGACATCCATTTTTTCTATATCTTATAGTTTCCAAATGGTACCCCTCTCAACTTGGGTGTCCGAGGGCCATTGAGCATTCCCGCTGAAAATCAAAGTACACTAGCTCCCAAGACGGTTGAACCGAATCGAATGAATCTTTACATGCTTATAGACCGTAATGAGTACTACAACTTTGCTCATTTGCATAATGACCTATCTCGAGTAGGTCAGGGGTCAAGATCAATAAGTGCATTTTTCAGGCTAATTACCATTCAAGGCACCCTTGCTCCTACACGGATTAACCGATACGAAATGAAAGTTCATAGGTACATAGTACTCAATGAGTACTACAACTTTGCTTCAGGACATATTGACCTATCTCGGCTAGGTCAGGGGTCAAAGGTCAATGAGTGCATTTTTCGGGCAAAATGACCATTCAAATCCACCTTGCTCCTACCACGGGTTAACTGATACGAATGAAAGTTCATAGGTACAGAGTACTCAATGGGTACTACAACTTTGCTTCAGGACATATTGACCTATCTCGGCTAAGTCAGGGGTCAAAGTCATGAGTGCATTTTCGGGCAAATATCCATTCAAATCCACCTTGCTCCTACACGGGTTAACTGATACGAATGAAAGTTCATAGGTACATAGTACTCAATGGGTACTACAACTTTGCTTCAGGACATATTGACCTATCTCGGCTAAGTCAGGGGTCAAAGGTCAATGAGTGCATTGTTTCGGCAAAATGCCATTCAAAGCCCCCTTGCTCATATACGGGTTAACCGATTTGATTGCAATTTTGTAAGTACTTAGTATTAGATTAACTCAGATCAGGAGTCAAAGGTCATCGGATGCTCGGCGACCCATGGCCACCTACCGGCTTGTTCATATGTGTGTATGTATGTATATATTTGTATGTATGTATTTATGTATATATATTGTGTATGTATGTATGTATGTATATATGTGTGTGTGTTGTTATGTATGTATATATTTGTGTGTGTATGTATGTATGTATATATTTATGTGTGTATGTATGTATATGTATATATATATATATATATATATATAATATATATATATAATATTATATTGTGTGTGCATGTGTGTGTATGTATATATTTGTGTGTGTGTATTATGTATATTATTCCTATGTGTGTGTATGTATGTATAATTTTGTATGTATGTATGTATGTATATATTTGTGTGTGTATGTATGTATGTATATATATATTTGTGTGTGTATGTATATATTTGTGTGTATGTATATATGTGTATATATATATTATATAATATATGTATATATAATATATATATATATATATATATATATATATATTGTGTGTGGTGCATGTGTGTGGTGTATATATTTGTGTGTGTGCATGTATATATTCGTGTGTATGTGTATTATGTATATATTCATATGTGTGTATGTATGTGTCTATTTGTGTATGTACATATGAATGTATATATTTGTGTGTGTAATGCATGTATGTATATATTCGTGTGTGTATATGCATGTATGTATATATTCGTGTGTGCATGCATATATTTGTGTGTATGTATATATTCATGTGTGTATGTATATATTCATTGTGTGTATGTATATGTTTGTGTGTATGTATATATTCGTGTGTGTATGTATATATTTGTGTGTAGGTATATATTCGTGTGTGTATGTATATATTTGTGTGTAGATTATATATTCGTGTGTGTATGTATTATTCGTGGTGATGTATATATTTGTGTGTCGGTATATATTCGTGTGTGTATGTATATATTCGTGTGTGTATGTATTATATTTGTGTGTAGGTATATATTGTGTGTATGTATATATCATGTGTGTGTATGTATATTATTGTGTGTAGGTATATATTTGTGTGTATGTATATATTCATGTGTGTGTATGTATATATTTGTGTGTATGTATACATTTGTGTGTATGTATATATTTGTGTGTATGTATATATTGTGTGTATGTAATATTTGTGTGTATGTATATATTGTGTGTGTAGGTATATATTGTGTGTATGTATATATTCAGTGTGTATGTATATATCTGTGTTGTATTTATTTTGGGGTTATGTATATATTGTGTGTGTGTATATATTATGTGTATATATATAGTGTGTATATATATATGTATATATATATATATAATATATATATATATATATATATTTGTGTGATATATTAGTGTGTGTAATATGTTGTGTGTGTGTATACATTTGTGTGTGTGTTTGTGTGTGTATTATATATATTTATATATTACTTGGTGTATTATGTATATATTTGTGTGTGCATGTATATTGTATATACTTGTGTGTGTATTTATGTAGAATATTTATGTGTGTATGTATGTATATATTCATGTGCGTGTGTATGTATATATTCGTGCGTGTGTATGTATGTTATCTATTCATGTGTGTGTGTGTGTGTTTGTGTGTATATATTCGAGTGTGCACGTATCATTATAATCGATTATGTGTGCAACCAGAATTTTGGAATTTATCCATGGTGCCAGAGATAACTCACCTACTCTTCATGAGTGCCACTGATATTTTTAACGTCCACCAACTAATGCTATCAGATGGGGCCCTCAGTTTAACGCCAATCTGAGGGGTGGCACACACATTGGTTTATTACTCTCCCTGCAAAACATCAGGATGACACGAAATCTTGGCTGATATTCGAACCCATGAGTGAGTGCACCTCCATGTAGGATATCCTGCAATCCTTCATAGAATATATGATTTGAACCTGGGTGTCCACATCAGAAGCCATCATTTCAGATCAGAACAAGAAACAGGCCAACCCATTTTCACACACATGGGACGGTCTTCCCCAAAAGAATAGTAAAGGGGAGGATTTTGGTAAGGCCAGTGGAAGCAGCAGATTGTCACAGTTTATTATTATGTCGTGGTCATATCCCCTTCCTTACACCTTCTCCCCACATTACCCAAAAGGAAGAAAATCAATGCATGACTCTCTTCAAAACTGCCTCCTCTCATCCTTTTCAGGTATTTGTCTTTCGTTGATGCTGCACCGTGAACACGCAAGATTGTCACAGTCACGGTGATGCAGAATATACATGGAGGGCTCCATGGCTTTTGGTTGATGGACTCATACATGCACGAGCATTGAGCTTGCAGAATGTAGGAAACATGACAAGGGGTCTGCATCATCGAGCTGAAACATTGAGATGCAAGGTTGGTGTACTTACGGTAGAGTTAACCCTCCGCACAGGCAAATAAAAGGAGAACTAATGTGCCATGTGGAGCAAGGATGAGACGAAGCACAGATACAAGGCATGCCGTTAGCCTGGAAATTACCCACAAGGCACGGCTCTAATTAAATGAATGTAGGTAGTAAATTGGCTTTAGGGAAGTTAATTACCCAGACTGATCATCTGCAATGCTGAATATAAGCAAGGAGGAGGATGATGGGGGAAGGGGGGGGGGGACCTCGGATCTCCAGCAGCTCAGAGCCTAACACAATGATTATGGCACATTACATTTTATAACAGTGGAAAAATACTTTTCATTACAGCATCCATACATGCATCAAAACTGTCAAACGACAGAATCACAATGCTCAAAAATTATTCCACGTTTCAGCGCAACGTCTTCTTTTTTGACATTCTGAATCACAGCGTTTGCATACAGATATGGTCTTGTATTAAAAGGGCATGAGGTTCAAATTTGACCCTGACTTTTGTTTGTCAATGGCAGAGCAAATTGGGTAAATAAATTATTTTTCGGCAATTTGTTTTGTCTGTCACGAGATTTACACCTTATTCAATTGTTTCCTGCTTTAATGAAAGCACAAGAAAAATCAAGATGGCTGCAAGTGATGGCACAAAGAGGGTGAAAAGGCACATCATTTTTAATGTTTCTGGTCAATGTCAATCCCTCTGACTGCAGGTTTCTATCATCCCCTTCCTGAACGCTTTACGTGCTAATATCAAGTAAAAAAAAAAATTCCGATGAGTGCACTGGTGCACATATCATGGTGTTAACCTTTGTATCATGGTGTTAACCTTTGGATGATGAGCAATGAGGGATAGGTATTCCTGAAATCACGTTAAAATAATGCTTGTTTTAAAGGTCAGCAAAAGGTGAACACACAGCTCTTTTTTGGTTCTGATCTTAAACTACACACGTCAATGGCTAGCAAGACAGCCTTTCTCAATGTAGAATGAAGATCTAGTCTTGTTGATCATGAAGACTACAGTCTCCATCTGCATCGGCAGACAGGTATAACAACGGATAAAATCAACAGGATGTTAACTGAGGTATGCTAACTAATGTGGGAAGCAAAGGGAAGCTGGTGTTTCGAGTGTTAGCCCTTTGTTGGAGCAAAAGAGCGGAGGGTTAATGCTTTGAATGAAAGGTTAACACCCAAAATGTCAGATTCTCCTCACTTCCCAGGGTGGTCAGCATATCCTTTCTTTCATCCATAGATGGTCTCAGTCTCCTCAATATAGGATTTAGCTTGTTACATGCAGGCTGGGCCTGCATCACAACAGTGGCCATCAAGTAGTCAGAATTTCGACCTGTGCAACATATATATATATATATATATATATATACACACACACATATACACACACACACAGAGCGAGATTCAAAGTACACCATCCCCATGCCAAATGCAGTGCCTTCAGAAAGTGGTCACTCCCCTCGACTTTTTCACATTTTATGCTGTTACAGCCTGAATTAAAAATGGATTATATTAAAAAATAATTGTCACTGATCTACATAAAATACCCCATAATGACAAAGTGGAAAAAAAATTGGGAAATTTTTAAAAATTAATGAAAAACGAAAAGCTGGAATGTCTAGGGTCAATAAGTGTTGGTCAGGAAGGTGACCAAGAACCGAATGACCACTCTGACAGAAGTACAGAGATCCTTGGCTGAGATGAGAGAACCTGCCAGAAGGACAAAAATCTCTGCAGCACTTCACAAATCGATGCTTTATGGGAGAGTTGCCAGACAGAAGCCACTCCTGAGAAAAAGGCAAATGACAGCATACCTGGAGTTTGCAAAAATGCACATGAAAGACTCTAAATGAGTGCATGAGGCAAAATATTCTGTGGTCTGATGAAACGAGAATGGAACTCTTTGTCCTGAATGCAAAGCACTATATCTGGCCGAAACTGAGCACAGCTCATCACCCATCTAACACCATCCCTACGGTGAAGCATGGTGGTGGCAGCATCTGCTCTGCGGATGCTTTTCAGTGGCAAGGACTGCGAGATTCGTAAGGATAGAGGCAACAATGAATGGAGCCAAATACAGGCAAATCCTTCAGGAGAACCTGCTTCAGAATGCAAAAGACCTTAGACTGCGGTGAAGATTTATGTTCCAACAGGATAATCACCCCAAGCACACAGCTAAAGCAACACTGGAATGGCTTCAGAACAAGAACCTGAAAGTCCTTGAGTGACCCAGCCAAAGTGCAGCCTTGAATTCCATTGAGAATCTGTGGAAAGACTTGAAGATTGCTGTTCACCAACGCTCCCCAATCCAACTTGACAGAGCTTGAGCAAATGTGCAAGGAGAAATGGGAGAAAATCCCCAAGTACAGGTGTACAAAGCTGATACAGACATACCCAAGAAGACTCGAAGCTGTAATCATTGCAAAATGTGCTTCCACAAAGTATTCACTCAGGGGGATGAATACTGATGTAAATTAGATATTTATGCATTTCATTTTCAATAAATTTGTAAAAATTTCTAAAAACATGTTGTCACTTTGTCATTATGGGGTATTTTGAGCAGATCGGTGACAATTTTTTGAAAATGTAATCTATTTTAATGTGACAAAAGTCAAGAGGGGTGAATACTTTCTAAAAGCACTGTATCGATCGACTTGAAGAAAGTTCAGGCCCCACTTGCCTGTACTTGGCCCCACATTGTCGTGCAGTCCCTTGGGCGGTGGCTCGCTCGCTGAAAATATGCAATTTTATTTTGAAGTTTCCCCTTTTGTATGATCTTTTATTATACGACCTGTCAGTGTCACTTTGACATAGATAGATACAAATAAAAAAAGTTAAGCGTTTCATTTTTAAAAGTGTCTTCAACTGTTTGGTTGGAGTGCTTGCTTGGAGCGCTCTTCAAGCTTCAATCGATACAAGCTTCCATGGTGATACCGCAGTACGGTTCTCCGTGGGGACATCTCCGGAGTTAGGAAAGCAAAATAAATTTGATGATTACAATGAGTAAAAAATATTTTCAGTTGTTGCAAAGCAATTAATCGCCACATCACGACAGGATAGCCAAGAGGTATGCACGCTCACTCTGAGTTGTCTAGCTTGGGTTTGAATCCCCACCCAGCTATAAACGGTCATCCTGGTGTTTCACAGGCAGGATAGTTCAACAATGTGTGTGCCATCTCTTGGATGGATGTTGAACTGGACATCATATCTGCTGGAAATCGCTCTCTCCCCCTCCTCACTCTCTCCACCCCTCACCCCTCTCCATCCCTCACACTTCTCTCCCTCTCTTGCTCTCTTTCCCACTCCTATCCCTCTCTCTCCCACCCCAATCCCTCTTTCTCCCACCCCAATCCTTCTCTCTCCCACCCCAATTCTTCTCTCTCCCACCCTATCTTCCTCCTCTCTCCACCCCTATCCTCTTCTCCCACCCTATCCCTCTCTCTCCACCCCAATCCCTCTTTCTCCCACCCAATCCTTCTCTCCTTCTCTCTCACCCAATCCCTCTTTCTCCCACCCCAATCCTTCTCTCTCCCACCCAATTCATTCTCTCTCCCACCCCTATCCCTCTCTCTCTCTCCACCCCTATCCCTCCTCTCTCCCACCCTATCCCTCTCTCTCCCCCCAATCCCTCTTCTCCACCCCATCCTCTCTCTCCACCCCAATCCTCTCTCTCCCACCCTATCCCTCTTTCTCCCACCCCTCCCTCTCCTCTCTCTCCGCTTGAACACTCTCCTCCCTCACTTCTCTTTCTCATCCCTCTCGCTCCTCTCTCTCCCTCTTGCTTTGTCTTTCCCACCACTACCCCTTCTCCCACCCCTTCCCTCTTTCTCCCCCCCCCTCTCTTACTTGACACTTTCCACCCTCACTTCCTCTTGCCACCTCACTCCTTTCCCTTCCTCACCCCTCTCCACCCTTTTGCTCCCTCGCTTACCCCTCTTGCTCTCTCTCCACCCCTATACCTCTCCCTCCCCCCCTACCCTCTCTCTCCGACCCCTTCTCCTCTCTCCCCTTGACCACTCTCCACCCCTCTCCCTCCCTCTCGCTTTCACCCTCCTTCTCCCCCTCAATTAAGGGGACTATCAAGGACTGACAGGTTTGTTTTGAATTTAAAACAGCTTCCCCAGAGTGTAACATATACGAATCAGATTTGGAGTGGGCCAACTGGAGGGGTGGAAAGGTCGGTGCATGTGTGAGCATGCATGTGCGCAGGCAGACCTTTTCCAGGAAGATAGCATGGGTTTTAAATGCTCCTACCCAATTTTA
The DNA here is from genome assembly GCA_035128595.1 of Eptatretus atami. Taxonomy (NCBI): domain Eukaryota; kingdom Metazoa; phylum Chordata; class Myxini; order Myxiniformes; family Myxinidae; genus Eptatretus; species Eptatretus atami. Next base: position 169,660,979 of record CM068955.1, read on the forward strand.
TATGGAACCCGGTGGTTAAAAAGAAAATGTTGCTGTTTGGGCGTGCTTTATCACACTTCCCTTCACATTTAGCTCACATATCTGGGATGCTAGAGAGGACTAAAAGAGAGACTAGTGATTGCCGAGGATCCTAACTGAAGAGACAACAAAGTTTGACAGCTATGCCAATTCTGGTCACTGGGAATCGTGTGTCAAAAATCCCTGCAATTCTGATGCTGAAAGTACTCAAAGTGCGGAAGAAAACAGCTCGCGTCATCTTTTCAACAGTTAAGGAGTGAACCTGAATTGACGTGTCAGAGGGGATGTGTTTTTGACAACGACAGCTGTTGATACTCGGAAATCCGGGTAGGGGTTCTGTGTTCAGTTATTGAAAACATTCTTGATCATCATCTTCTTATTTTGCGTGTCACACAATGTCTTCGAACTTGTTTTAAGAAGCAGGTTTTCTCTTCTTCGTCGATGAAGCATCCTGAGCCAGAATCCACCGTATTTCCAAACTTTCCCGGGACTAAATGCCCGCTATTTAATTTCATCAGTAATCTTGAACTGCTGCTGATGATGGCAAGCACAGCCACCCGATATCATCCATGGGCCAATTCCGTCACATTCAGCATGCCAGAGCTTCTGAGGCAGAAGCATTCCCGAGACGACTACAAAGAACTCTCCAACTGACGATCATTTTCCTTGAGGCGTCCCTTCTGACATCAAGTTCACCATCAGCGGCAACCTGGCGCGCGTTACCGAAGCGCGTCTGGATGGCTCGCGCAATTTAACTGCTTCAAGATCTGGATGTTTCAAAGGCAGTTCTCGGATTTTCTCAACTAAACGCGCAGTCATCATCCCGCAGTACCAATGTCACAAAGAACGCCTAATTGCGGGATCACCATCAGGTCTTGCCTTTTTGGTGCTAAGCACTTCATATCAGGGCCTGGTTCGGACGCTCGAAATGCTGGCTTCCGCGCGCAAAGAATGACCTCCAGCTCCTTCAAACCTCCCATTCTTGAATCATGCTGCATACAAAACAATGAGCCGCCATCTGTGGTACCTGAGCGATAGTTAACGTCGTCCTTGCACTCTTTGATGACAACTTTAGATGTTTCTCAAGAAAAAAGATTCCCGCCATGGTAATAAACAGAAGGACATGGAGGGTTCAGGGATCATCTCGACGGTTCTGGCTCCCAATCCAGAGGGAAAGAAGCTGTCTGATCTCTGCTCCTCCTAAACTAAAAATCCTTTTACGCTCCTGCAAGCTGCCAAAGACTTTCTCGAGGAAAAGGATCCATCAAACTGGAAGGCTTTGAACTGATATCCTAACGTCCAAAGCAAAGCCAGAGGTTGACTCTTTGAACTGTCGTGAATGATGCGCTTCCGAAAAGGAGGCGTCGCCCTCATCCAAGATTTCACGAAAGCTGGGTCGAACAGTAAGATTGAGGCTCAAGTGCAGTATCCTTTTTGCAAGTGATGAGGATGACCCCGACGGAAATACCCAAAGCCCAAAGGAAACTTTGATGTTTATAAAGGGCCATATTATTGATACTTTTCAGGAATTTTTTTTAATTGTTTTCATCAAAAGAGCATTTCATTTTAATTTAGCCATGTTGTATAATGGAGACGGAGTCAAGTTGCTGAGCAAGTCACTAAATATTATTTAATCTTAATAAAACCTTGGAAGATTTTAGTTTTTCGTGTGTACCTGCACATTTGGAAGGTTCTGGCAACACTTCTATTCCCAATTTTGAATTTTCTACCATAGTAGCTAAAGCACCCTGATTGTATATATTATGATGTATATATTTATGTGTGTATGTATGTATGTATATACTACTGATATATATATTATATATATTGCGTGTGTGCATGTGCGTGTAGGTATATATATATATTGTGATGGTGTGATATTTATGTGTGTATGTATTAGTGTATATATAATATATACTATAATATATATTATATATTATATATATAATTATATAATATATATTTGCGTGTGTGCAGTGCGTGTATTATTATATATATATATATTGTGTGTGCTGCATTCGCGTATATTCGTGTGTATGTGTATTATGTTATTATTTGGGGTCCGCCGAAATTAGTGTGAACCCTTATTGTCAGTATTCTTCCTGTTTGTTTCGTTTGGGCAATCAGCATAATTGGTAGTAAACGTGGGCCGATTTTGACCAAACTTCGGGTCTGGTAGGGTAACAATCTTTTGACTTAGTGCTTTGAAAATTGGTGGTTGCTCGGCGCTTTGGTTTCTAGACAACACCAAAAACCTTTCAAAATCGGGTACCGTTCACACGAAATCAATTCGAGAAGCCATATATCCCTGTTAGTGTTTGAGAATTTCGGCAAGAATGATCTACAGGTGATCTCATCAAATATATTCCGGTTTTTTGTGATATATTGATACTTTACCCGCAGCACCCCTACAATTAGGGATGCCGCGAATTGGCGAAAAATTTGAAGGGCCCCTAGCGACCAGGTGCAGTGCATCGATAACAAATTGAACTTGCAGGTACTCAATTGAGTACTACAACTTTGCCTTCAGGACATATGACGGATTTCGCTTAGTCAGGGTCAAAAGGTCAATTATGCAAAAATACGACAATATGCGAGAGCTGGAGGTGCTTCATGCCAAATGGCTACTTCTCTAGGGTTATGGTCGGAGGTCATGAAAATTCACACTAATCGTCTGGATACATGTTGCACAAAAACATCGAGCCGGATTTTCGATTTAGATTTCTTTGCTTCACCCAGCCACCCCCTCGAACCTTTGGGGATTTCGATATCAACCGCATTTTCGGTCTTTTCATTAAAATTTAATAACGAGTAGTTATCAGTAGATGGAACTCGACTGGGGTCAGGATTTGTATCATTAATCTTAAGGTGTTCTCTATCCACTATATGATCATCCATTTTTTCTATAATCTTATGTTTCCAAATGGTCCGCCTCTCAACTTGGGTGTCGGAGGGCCATTGAGTCGCCGCCTGAAAATAAAATGCAAAGTCCAACTAGCTCCAGACGGTTGAAACGAATCGAATGAAATCTTTACATGCTTATAGACGTAATGAGTACTACAACTTTGCTCATTTGCATAATGACCTATCTCGAGTAGGTCAGGGGGTCAAGGATCAATAAGTGCATTTTTTAGGCTAAAATACCATTCAAGGCACCCTTGTCCTACACGATTAACCGATACGAATGAAAGTTCATAGGTAACATAGTACTCAATTGAGACTACAACTTTGCTTCATGGACCATATTGACCTATCTCGGCTAGGTCAGGGCAAAGGTCAATGATGGCATTTTCGGGCAAAATGACCATTCAACCACCTTGCTCCTACACGGTTAACTGATACGAAATGAAAGTTCTGGTACATGAGTACTCATGGGTACTACAACTTTGCTCAGGACATATTGACCTATCTCGGCTAAGTTCAGGGGTCACAAGGTCAATTGAGTGCATTTTCGGGCAACATGACCATTTCAAATCCACCTTGCTCCTACACGGGGTTAACTTGATACGAATGAAAGTTCATAGGTACACTAGTAACTCATGGGTACTACAAATTTTGCTTCAGGACATATTGACTATCCTCGGCTAGTCAGGCTCAAAGGTCAAATGAGTGCATTGTTCGGCAAAAATGACCATTCAAAGCCCCCTTGCTCATATACGGGTTTAACCGATTTGATTGCAAATTTTGTAAGTTACTTAGTAACTAGATTAAACTCAGATCAGGAGTCAAAGTCATCGGATGCTCGGCGACAATGGCCACCTACCGCTTGTCATATGTGTTGTATGTATGTAATATATTTGTTGTATGTTTTATGTATTAATTTTGTTATGTATGTATGTATGTAATATGTGTGTGGTAATGTTATGTATGAATATTTGTGTGGTATGTAATGTTATGTATATATATGTGTGTATGTATTGTATATGTATATATATATAATATATATATATATATATATATATATATTTATATGGTTAGTGTGCAGTGTGCTGTATGTATATATTTGTGTGTGTGTATTATGTATATATTCCTATGTGTGGTGTATGTATTGTATATATTATGTATGTATGTATGTATGTATATATTGTGTGTGTATTATGTATGTATATTTATTGGTTGTGTGTATGATATATTTGTTGTTATGTATATATGTGTTATAATTATATATATATATGTATATATAATATATATATATATATATATTACTATATATATATTGTGTGTGTGCATTGTGTGTGTGTGATATATCTTGTGTGTGTGCATGTATAATATTCGTGTGTATGTGTTTATGTATATATTTCATATGTTGTGTATGTATGTAGTCTATTTTGTGTTATGTACATATGAATGTAATATTTGTGTGTGTATGCATGTATGTATATATTCGTGTGGTGTTAATCATGTATGTATATATATCGTTGTGTGCATGCATATATTTGTTGTTGTATATATTCATGTGTGTTGATAATATGTATGTATGTTCATGTTTTGTATATTTGTGTGTATGTATATATCGTGTGTGTATGTATATATTTGTGTGAGGTAATTACGTGTGTGTATGTATATATTTGTGTGTAGATATTATATTCGTGTGTGTATGTATATATCGTGTGTGTATGATATATATTTGTGTGTCGGTATATTTTCGGTGTGTATGTAATATTACGTGTGTGTATGTATATATTTGTGTGTGGTATATATTTGTGTGTATGTATATATTCATGTGTGTGTATGTTATATTTGTGTGTAGGTAATATTTGTTTGTGATGTATATATTTCATGTGTTGTGATGTATATATTTGTGTGTATTATAATTTGTGTGTATGTATATATTTGGTGTAAGTATATTATGTGTGTAGTATAGTATTTGTGTGTATGTATATATTTGTGTGTGTAGGTATATATTGTGTTGTATGTATATATTCATGTTGTATGTATATATCTGTGTGTATTTTTATGGATATTTGGGTGTATGTTATATATTTGCATTGTGTGGTATATATTAGTGTGTATATTATAAGTGTGTATATATATATGTTATAATATATAATATATATTATAATATATATATAATATTGTGTGTATATATTAGTGTGTGTTATAATGTTTTGTGTGTGTGGTTATACATTTGTGTGTGTGTTTTGTGTGTGTATATATATATATATATATATTACTTGTGGTGTATTAATGTATATATTTGGTTGTGCATGTATATTGTATATACTTGTGTGTGTATTTATGTAGATATTTATGTGTGTATGTTGTATTATATTCATGTGCGTGTGTATGTTATATATTCGGCGTGTGTATGTATGTATCTATTCATGTGTGTGTGTGTGTGTTTGTGTGTATATATTCGAGTTGTGCACGTATCATTATAATCGAGTGTGCAACCAGAATTTTGGAATTTATCCATGGTGCCAGAGAATAACTCACTACTCTCATAGAGTGCCACTGATATTTTTAACGTCCACCAAACTAATGCTATCAGATGGGCCCTCAGTTTAACGCCATACTAGGGTGGCACACACATTTGATTTATTACGGCTCCCTGCAAAACATCAGGAATAAGACACGAAATATTGGCTGATATTTCGAACCATGAGTGAGTGCACCCTTCCCATGTAGGATTCCTGCAATCCTTCATTAGATATATGATTTGGAACCTGGGCGTCCGCACAAGGAAGCCATCCATTTTCAGATCGGAACAAGAAACGAGGCCCAACCCATTTTCACCATCACACACGGGAACGGTCTTCCCCAAAAAGAAATAGTAAAGGGGAGATTTTGGTAAGGCCAGTGGAAGCAGCAGATTTGTCACAGTTTATTATTATCTGTGTCATATCCCCTTCCTTACACCTTCCCCACATTACCAAAAGAAGAAAATCAATGCATGGCTCTCTTCAAAAACTGCCCTCCTCTCATCCTTTTCAGGTAAATTTGTCTTTTCGTTGATGCTGCAACCGGAACACGTCAAGATCTGTCACAGTCACGGTGATGCATAAGTAATATACATGGGGGCTCCATGGCTTTGTGTTGATGGACCTCATCATGCACGAGCATTGAGCTTTGCAAGAAGTAGGAAACAGACAGGGGTCCTGCATCATCGAGCGAAACAATTAGATGCAAGGTTGTGTGTACTTACGGTAGAGTTAACCCTCCGCACAGGCAATAAAAGGAAGAAACTAATGTGCCATGTGGAGCAAGGATTGAGACGAAGCACAGATTACAAGGCCATTGCCCGTTAGCCTGGAAATTACCCAAAGGCCACGGGCCTAATTAAATGAATGTAGTAGTAAATTGGCTTTAGGGAAGTTAATTACCCAGACTGATCAATCTGCATGCTGAAATATAAGGCAAGGGAGGAGGATGATGGGGGAAGGCGGGGGGGGGGGACCTCGGATCTCCACAGCTCAGAGCCTAACACAATGATTGTATGCACATTACATTTTATAACAGTGGAAAAATACTTTTCATTACAGCATCCATACTGCATCAAAACTTCAACGACAGAATCACATGCTCAAAAAATTATTCCACGTTTCTGCGCAACGTCCTTCTTTTTTGACATTCTGAATCACAGCGTTTGCATACAGATATTGGTCTTGTATTAAAAGGCATGAGGTTTCAAATTTGACCCTGACTTTTGTTTGTCAATGGCAGAGCAAATTGGGTTAAATAATTATTTTTCGGCAATTTGTTTTGTCTGTCCCACTAAGTACACCTTTATTCACTTGTTTCCTGCTTTAAAATGAACGCACAAGAAAAAATCAAGAATGGCTGCAATGTGATGGCACAAGAGGGTGAAAGGCACATCAATTTTTAATGTCTGGTCAATGTCCAATCCCTTCTGACTGCAGGATTTCTATCATCCCCTTCCTGAAGCGCTTTACGTGCTCAATATCCAAGTAAAAAAAAAAATTCGCGTGAGTGGCACTGGTGCACATATCATGGTGTAACCTTTTGTATCATGGTGTTAAACTTTGGATGATGACAATGGGGGATAGGTATTCTGAAATCACAGTTAAAATAATGCTGTTTTAAAGGTCAGCACAAAGGTGAACACAAGCCTTTTTGGTTCTGATCTTAAACTACACCACGTCAATGGCTAAGCAAGACAGCCTTCTCTCAATGTAGAATGAAGATCTAGTCTTGTTGAATCATGAAGGGACTACAGTGTCCATCTGCCATGGCAGACAGGTATAACAACGGATAAAATTCAACAGGATGTTTAACTGAGGTAATGCTAACTAATGTGGAAGCAAAGGGAAGCTGGTGTTCGGTGTTAGCCCTTTGTTGGGACAAAGGAGCGGAGGGTAATTCTTTGAATGAAAGGTTAACACCCAAAATGTCAGATTCTGCCTCACTTCCCAGGTGCGCAGCATATCCTTTCTTTTCAATCCATAGATGGTCTCAGTCTCCTCAATATAGGATTTAGCTTGTTACAGGCAGGCTGGGCTGCATCAAACAGTGGCATCAAGTAGTCCAGAATTTCGACCTGTGCAACATATATATATATAATATATAGTTAATATATAATATATATATATTATATATATATATATATATATATATATATAATATATAATATATATATATACACACACACATATAACACACACACAGAGCGAGATTCAAGTACCACATCCCCATGCCAAATGCAAAGTGCCTTCAGAAAAAGTGGTCACTCCCCTCGACTTGTTTCACATTTTATTGCTGTTACAGCTAATTAAAAATGGATTATATTAAAAAATAATTGTCACTGATCTACACTTAAAATACCCCATAATGACAAAGTTGGAAAAAAAAAAAAAAAAAAATATGGTAAATTTTTAAAAATTAATTGAAAAACGAAAAAGCTGGAATTGTCTAGGGTCAATTAAGTGTTTGGTCAAGGAAGGTGACCAAGAACCCGAATGACCACTCTGACAGAAGTACAGAGATCCTTGGCTGAGATAGAGAGAACCTGCCAGCAAGGACAAAAATCTCTGCAGGACTTCACAAATCGATGCTTTATGGGAGAGTTGCCAACAGAAGCCACTCCTGAGAAAAAAGGCAAATGACAGCAATACCTGGAGTTGCAAAAATGCACATGAAGACTCTAAATGAGTGGCATGAGGCAAAATATCTGTGGGTCTGATGAAACGAAGACATGGAACTCTTGTCCTGAAGATGCAAAGCACATATCTGGCCGAACTGAGCACAGCTCTCACCCATCTAAAACCATCCCTACGGTGGAAGTATGGTGGTGGCAGCATCTGCTCTGCGGATGCTTCTCTCAGTGAAGGACTGCGAGATTCGCTAAGGATAGAGGCAACAATGTGTGAATTGATTGTTTTTGAATTGAAGCCAAATACAGGCAATCCTTCAGGAGAAACCCTGCTCAGAATGCAAAAGGACCTTAACTGCGGTGAAGATTTATGTTCCAACAGGATAATCACCCAAGCACACGCTAAAGGCAACACTGGAATGGCTTCAAGACAAGAACCTTGAAAGGTCCTTGAGTGACCCAGCCAAAGTGCGCAGCCTTGCATAATCCATTGAGAATCTGTGAAAGACTGAAGATGCTGTTCACAAACGCTCACCCAATCCAACCTGGACAGAGCTTGAGCCAAATGGTATGCAAGGAGAAATGGGAGAAAATCCCCAAGTAGCAGGTGTACAAAGCTGAAGCAGCATACCAAGAAGACTCGAAGCTGTAATGGGGCACTTGCCAAAATGTGTCTTCCACAAAGTATTCACTCAGGGGATGATACTGATTAAATAGAATTTTATGCATTTCATTTTCAATAAATTTGTAAAAATTCTAAAAACATGTTGTCACTCTTGTCTTTATGGCGGTATTTTGAGCAGATCGGGTGACAATTTTTGAATGTAATCTATATTAATGTGACAAAGTCAAGAGGGTGAATACTTTCTAAAAGCACTGTATCGATCGATTGAACAAAGTTCAGGCCCACTGCCTGTACTTTGGCCCCACATTGTCGTGCAGTCCTTGGGCGGCTGGCTCGCTCGCGAACATATGCAATTTTATTTGAGTTTCCCCCTTTGTATGATCGTTTATTATACGACCTGTCAGTGTCAGTTTGACATAGATAGATACAATAAAAAAGTTAAGCGTTTCATTTTTAAAAGTGTCTTCAACTGGTTTGGTTGAGTGCTTGCTTGGGAGCGCTCTTCAAGTCTTCATCGATACAAGCTTCCTGGTGATACCGCAGTACGGTTTCTTCCGTGGGGACATCATTCCGGAGTTAGGAAAGCAAAATAAATTTGATGATTACAATGAGTAAAAAATATTTTTCAGTGTTGCAAAAGCAATTAATCGCCACATCACGACAGGATAGCCAAGAGGTATGCACGCTCACTCTGAGTTGTCTAGCTTGGGTTTGAATCCCCACCCAGCTATAAACGGTCATCCTGGGTTCACAGGCAGGATAGTTTCAACAATGTGTGTGCCATCTCTTGATGGATGTTGAACTGGACATCATAATCTGCTGGAAATCGCTCTCTCCCCCTCCTCACTCTCTCCACCCCTCACCCTCTCCATCCCTCACACTTCTCTCCCTCTCTTGCTCTCTTCCCACTCCTATCTCCTCTCTCCCACCAATCCCTCTTTCTCCCACACCCCAATCCTTCTCTCTCCCACCCCAATTCTTCTCTCTCCCACCCTATCTCTCCTCTCTCCACCCCTATCCTCTTCTCCCACCCTATCCCTCTCTCTCCACCCCAATCCCTCTTTCTCCCACCCAATCCTTCTCTTTCTCCCACCCAATCCTCTTTCTCCCACCCCAATCCTTCTCTCTCCCACCCCAATTCTTCTCTCTCCCACCCCTATCCCTCTCTCTCTCTCCACCCCTATCCCTCCTCTCTCCCACCCTATCCTCTCTCTCCCCCCAATCCCTCTTCTCCACCCCAATCCTCTCTCTCCACCCAATCCTCTCTCTCCCACCCATCCCTCTTTCTCCCACCCCTTCTCTCTCTCTCTCGCGCTTGAACACTCTCCCTCCCTCACTTCTCTTTTCATCCTCTCGCTCCCTCTCTCCCCTCTTGCTTTGTCTTTCCCACCACATACCCCCTCCTCTCCCACCCCTTCCCTCTTCTCCCACCCCACTCTCTACTTGACACTTTCCACCCTCACTTCCTCTTGCCACCGTCACTCCTTTCCCTTCCTCACCCCTCTCTCCACCCTTTTGCTCCCTCGCTTACCCTCTTGCTCTCTCTCCACCCCTATACCTCTCCCTCCCACCCCTACCCTCTCTCTCCGACCCCTCTCCTCTCTCCCCTTGACCACTCTCCACCCCTCTCCCTCCCTCTCGCTTTCACCCTCCTTCTCCCCCTCAATTAAGGGGACTATCAAGGACTGACAGGTTTGTTTTGAATTTAAAACAGCTTCCCCAGAGTGTAACATATACGAATCAGATTGGAGTGGGCCAACTGGAGGGGTGGAAAGGTCGGTGCATGTGTGAGCATGCATGTGCGCAGGCAGACCTTTTCCAGGAAGATAGCATGGGTTTTAAATGCTCCTACCAATTTTATATGGAACCCGGTGTTAAAAAGAAAATGTTGCTGTTTGGGCGTGCTTTATCACACTTCCCTTCACATTTAGCTCACATATCTGGGATGCTAGAGGAGGACTCACCTTCTGTGTCCAGGCACCACAGGGACGTGCTGAGTGTTCCCATCGCCACTGCCCATGTTCCCATCCATTTTTTCTTCACATTCTCCTGTATATTTG
>CM068955.1:169677513-169688354 GCA_035128595.1 Eptatretus atami
ATATATATATATATATATATATATATATATATATATATATATATGTATATATATACCGGACATAGAGAAGTAAAGGTTGTTTTTTCAGCATCTATGCTTCAAACAAAGTGTTCACTTCTCTGCATCTTAAATCCAACAAAAACTTGAAGTGTATGCACTGATGTTTTCCTATTGAACATCAAGAAGCTTTCAGGTGTCTCGAGTGAAATGCTGAACGCTATGCAATTTACAGGTCAGTCAAGGCCACTTAAAAGTGGTAGGAGAGAAAATAATGCCTTGCCAAGAGACTCCATAGACAGCGATACACAAGGCCAAGGCATTTAACTTGAGTTTTCTCACATGTATCCATTGTTCTTGCAGTAACTCTTTCCTAGCTTGCAATGACAAGCACTGCACTCTCCCATAGCAGTCTTCAATAAAATAGACTTTTACCTTTCTCTACTATACACAAACAACACCAGACCTAAACCTGCGCCATAAAGGGTGTTAGAAAAGCTCTCGGAGTTATTCATTGGCACACTAGAGCCACAGTTTTTTGCTCACTATGAACTGACATTTAAATATATTTTTTTTATGCCTTCAAATAATTGTATTGAATGTCCCTTGTTGTTTCACAGTATAATCCAGAAGTTTGCTGCATTACACAATTATGATTATAATTAAAATAGAGGTCTGAAGTGTCCTTAAATTATAAGTAAATTTTTTTTTTTTAAATCCAGCTTCAAAGAAGCCAATTAATGCATTTTGGCCATACATTGTGGAGGTGTGCCTTCACTCTCTATAATCGTGAAATGGGCAACTGACTTTAAACATGGATGCAAATATCTCCCTAGATAACCAGAGGTGAGGACTGGCCAGAAAATGTGACCAACCCACAAACTGTTTCTGAGGTTGAAGAATTAGTAATGGATGATTGCTGTATGAAGATCCACAAAACTTGGAATTTCTCAATTCTCTTCACCAACATATATGAAGACTCGGACACGTCTCCAAGGGGATCTCCTGAAACCACAACATTCATGATTGACAACATTGGCTACAATCATTTCCTAAGCTTCTCAAACTGTTCGGTGCCGAACCAGACAGCCTTCTCACTTATCTGATAATAACTGTGATGAAACATGGCTTCATCACTGGAATTCTGGTACCAAGTTGAAATCTATACAATGGGAGCTACCAAGACGTGGTTGATGGAGTAATCTGAAAACTTCTCTTTGACTGGCATCTAAAGTTTGAAGGACAAGCACAGTCAGTCCAGGATTGAAGTAAAGGGACACTTTATTGAAAAATTTAAAAGTTTGCATGTCTTGTACTATTGTGTGTTTTTCATTTCTTAAAGTTTTTCAATGCCTTTCATACCTGTTGTAAATCTGATGAGATTTGCCAAGATGGAACTGGTCAACAAACAAAGGTTAAAGGGTAATCAATCCATTGTACAATCTGCATTTTGTGACACCTTACTTTGGGTTGGGATGAGCATCAATGGATGCACAAAATCATTTTAAATTACACATATGGAAGCAATTTTCCACATTTCAAATTGTCCTAAAGTGCAGATATATTATGAGTTAACCTCCAGCTCCTCAGTTATAATTTTGGCAAAATAAAATTGAGCAATGAATCAAAAAGTGTGAACATATACAGGAGTGATAAAACAATAGTTTCATAAACACGAGATGAGATTTAAAAATCACCAAACAATTAATTGCAACCGAATATATTAGTTTGAAGTATGACTGCCTTTCGCTGTACTGTTCTGTGTTTTACCCTCAGTGCATATTCTGATGTGATGACGACTCCCATTTGGAGGGCAAGGAAGTTATTTATTCTGTCTATAAACCGACATACTCTGCCTATAAGTGTTACCTACTCTGGATGTAAAAATATCCACTGGATGTTATAGTTTATCAACTTTTCCCTTATAAGTTGTGACCATGTAGGCAGTCATCAATCGGAGGCAATGTGTGCTTCTTTATTGGTTTGGTAAAACAGAATACTTCTAGATCGTGGAAAGGGGGAGGGAGGTTGGGCCTGGAATAAATCACAATAAACTTGACTATTCAATCTTACGTCGATCAATTTTGAAAAAAAAATTGGGAAATTGTAACAACATATGCATTGTCATTTTCTTTCGTTTTGGATGTTGCAAATCAATGGTGTACTACCTTCTCTCCAAACATATGTCCATTTACTACGACTCTCTGGTTCCTGCTCTTCACCCTTTAAAGAAAGGCCACCTCTTCCGGTCTTCCACCAAGAGTTCTTAATTCCCACACCATAATAAATGCTTGTATGTGAAAAATCTACAAAAATTAGTTGGACAAATTGGATGATTACTCATTGTTTAAAAAACTCATTGTGAAAGATGCTGAGTAAGGTCGGTTTCTAAAATTCTGACAGCGTAATACAAGCAACGTTGCTCAAATTTCACAGCAAATCTACAGTGCTTTCAAGCCGAGTCGCACAACTTAAATGAGTTATGGATTCACTGTCTCAATCCAAAAATGAAATACCAAATTACTCAGTAGAGTCACGTGCCTTCTCAAGCTCCATTAATCAAGTTATCAGCAGGAAGTCATGGCCTCTGCTTGCTGAAAAATGGGTGGAGAGATCATGGTAAACTATGAGAGGACAATAGCTGGTAAATAATATCCAACTCCTGTTTCATTGATATAAAACCATCACTGGAAGCTGAGTGAGGATATAATCACCCTTTATGATAATACATTATTGCTGCTCAAATTTTTCTTTGATTAGTAGTTCAAATTGAACAATATATTACTAAAAGGAGAAGTGTGTGCGTGTGTGCATCCGTCAAGCTTTATTCTAAAGGGTTCTCACTCTGATAGAATAATAAAAATGGTGCCGTTGGAAACCAAACAATCAGTTTATATGGAACAAAAATGAGTGTCCGTTTAAATCATAAAAATACCTGTTTTAAAAGCCCGTTTTTTTTCCGGAATGGAAGAAGAAGCAGGACCTGGAGCATTAATGTAGTCCTTCCAATGGTACAACAGCAGGAACCCATTAAATTAACACGTGACGAACATGAAAGGAGCACACAACATTATATATGCTACTACTTCTGAAAGCAAGAGGAAAAAGTACAATTGTACACGGAAACATCACACAAACAACAAGACATGACGGCAGTAACACCAATAACAATAACGACATCTTATAAAAGCTATAGATCCTTTATTCACGTGTTTCACTTCATTTATCATTTTACATCCTAACTCAATCTCACAGATAGATAAGCAATATGTGTGTGAAGTTCAGCATGCTGTCTATTTCGTAAATCTGTCAGCGAAGCACAATGTAGGCATCATATGACGAAAGGAAGAACACTAATCTTGCTCTGAATCCTCCTCTCAGGGAAATATATACAGTATATACATATACGCATACACACGCATGTGCACACACACACACACACACACACAACACACACACACACACATATATATATTATTATTGTGGCTCTGCAAAACTGCATGCCTCCAAGGCAATGGAACTCAACATACAGTGATCCCCAGCAGTTAAATTCTAATTAACCTTCATGCAGTCAGACCTTCCCCTCGTGTCTAATGGGTTAACGGGACGAAGTGTGTTGTGTGGGTCTTATAGTGAGGTCTAATTATATCTCTATCTGTGATTCAATGCTGATTTTCATTCCAACCCTTTCCTTTTATCCATGATACAAATCAAAGCCGGTACCACACCCAGGCAGCCACCCCAAGAGAGACTCTCCACCAACACTGTACAGGACGCGCATGGCGCACACTTTCATTCGAATCTGCGTGCTGATTTACAGCGGCATCCAACCCCCGCTCAGCATAAGCACCACCTCGCTACCAACATCTCCCGCACACAGGAAAAATCACCCCACGCCTACACGCATCTCCGCATCGATGCAATTTGCCACCAAACGAGCGTGCTGCGTAGCCCAGGCTACTCGGACCACGTGGCGCGGGGACGGGCCAAGCACATTAACAGTACCAACCGCAGCTTGCCGGGGGTGCTCCGAGCAGGAATGCGGGACAGACGCGACCCTCGTCCAGTCGCCAGAACATGGCCCATGAGTTCGCTGAATGGCTCCGGGCCATGTCGCCGGAATGCGCGAAAGAGTCCGCTTCCGGCCCCAGGAGCCTGCAGGGCGCGCCGGGATCCAATGGAGGGGTACAATTCAGATGACGGCGCATCACTTCACGTCATCGCCCCAACCTTCGCCTGGGGCTTATAAAAGGTGGATCGCAAAGCCGTCCTTCTCTCTCTCTCTCTCTCTCTCTCTCTCTCTCTCTCTCTCTCTCTCTCTCATCTGCCTCGCACTGTCTCCGCCTGTGTTTGCCATGCCCACTTCTTCACCTCTCTGCTCTGCCCTCTCTTCACTGCACC
Source organism: Eptatretus atami (assembly GCA_035128595.1). Taxonomy (NCBI): domain Eukaryota; kingdom Metazoa; phylum Chordata; class Myxini; order Myxiniformes; family Myxinidae; genus Eptatretus; species Eptatretus atami. Next base: position 169,681,912 of record CM068955.1, read on the forward strand.
TCATTGTCTGCCTGTCGCTGCATCTGCACTCGGCGTTTGTGTGCGACAGACATTCTTCTGGACCAGTGAGGAGCATGCATTTCCACGAGCCCCGGTAAAGTTATCAAGGAAGAGACAACGAACTGACTCTTAAGGTGGGATCGCTCAAGCGGAGCATCCCCAAAGTGTACTGGGCTGCGCGGTCTGCCGACCTCACCATGTATTGAGAGGTCGTTAGTTCTCACCTGCTCTCCTTCCTTCTGGCTAACTAATCTTCATCGGGGCTGTGTGTGTGTTTAAGTGATGGCGCCTGTCATAGCTTAAATTAAGATCGTAGAAGATAAGTCTGTTCTGGGATAGAAGATAAGAGATAAGTCTGTTCTGTGGCTGCTTTGGTCAATTGCATGCCTTTTGTTGCACCCCACAAATTTCTTGCTATCCTCTGCTGTACATAATAAACCCCATTTACTGTACCACATACCTTTCCTCGCTAATTGTAAATAAATGCTTTATATATAAATGTTCCCATCTCGTATTTGTCTTTTCCTTCATTGGTCCAGCATTGTCCATATCCGAGCCTAAATGGGATGTTATTCCCCAACGATCTGTTTCCTACTTGGTACGTCCTTGGCAGTTCCGCTCGGCTGCATCTGATATGGTAAGGTAATCCGGTTTGACAAGGCGTACCGAGGGCGTGTCCCCCAGAAATTAGATCACATGACCATTTTAGATAAACAGTTTCAATTAGACGGAGGACCTGAAGTCACGTGGTTGAGTTACTGGCGTTCACAGTCGATTATTGACCCGCTGCGTCATGGAGTTATCCGTGTGCGACGGCGTACGATTCTGGAGAGTCTGGTGGGGACCCGAGGTAGCTTTCCCCCTCCTCGTGTTCTTCTCTTTCACACCCCGACCCCGGGTCTGCACTTATATATATATATATATATATATATATATATATATATATATCGCCACGGATTATGTCTCACACGGTAAAACCATGCAATCTGTAAAGAACAACCATCCGTGTACCACCCAGACAATTGTTCCCGCTAATGCAAACCATTCAATCAGAAGGCAGGTGATGTCATCGGCAGGTAAATCAAAACATGTACGACTATGACCAACGGGGATTGAAGGAATGCTCGTCACACTCCACATGTTTTGAGATATATATATATATCTAAATACAAAAATATATATATATATATATATATATATATATATATATATATATATATATATATATATATATATATCATGCCCAACCCGGACACGAAACCAGCTGTGTTCGTGTCCCAGAAACACAAACACAAAAACAACAAGAAGTGCACACACGTGCTCATCCACACACATACAACACCAGATCATGTGGAAATAAAAACAAAAAAGAGCAGAGCACCCCTTCAACGATGTGATTTGACATTTGTTTTTCCTTTTGCAAAATTAAATTTGAAAAACCACTGTTCCATTTGACCTCAAGCACCAGCACGTGACAGGAAATGAGCAGTCATATCGAAATAAAAACCGGACACGTGCCGAGGCCCGGGGTCTATTGTGCCTGATGAATCCGGCTGTGAAGCTGGTGAAACGTTGCCTGAGACCGGGTCTGCTCTCGCTTTTTTTGGTGCTCAAATTAGCGAGAGTCGATCTGAGTGTTTCACTTTGGTTTGAAGCGCCTCTTCTCTTCTCTTCCTTCTTAAAAAATGTCATCCCAACTGCCCAATCACATATATATATATATAATATAAATATAATATATATATATATATATATATATAATGTATATGATAATATACAGGGAAGCCCGAAAGTTACTTATCCCCTGATAAATTTCTCTGCACTTCCCTCCGTCCCTTCCCCTCTGCCCTCGCCCCCTCGCCCCCTCGCCCCTCGCCCGCTATGGTATGCGCGAACACTGACTCAGAAGGATGATGGAGCACATACAGATACAGACAAATTAATTATTGTAAGTACTGTACAAATAAACCTGTATTATTAAAAGAGTTCAAGAACAATGCTTCACTGGGAAGAGGTAAAGTGACTTTCAGGCCACCCTGTGTATATGTATATGTATATGTCTGAAATTTGGTCAAAAGTTTTAGAACACCCCATTTTTCCAGTTTTTACTGAAATTTAAGCAGTTTAATGTTTCAAGTTCTCTGTATTAAGCATAGAACAAATAAACATTGCAGATAAAAAAGAAATCATGGAATCGTTTTGTTGAACAAAATTTAATCTAAATTTTTGACTCATCAAAGTCGCCACCTTTTACAGATATAACAACCCAAATACTCGTGGCAATTCTTTCTACAATGGAAATCAAATATTGTTCTGAAAGTTCTTCCCAACACTGTTGCAGAAGTTCACACAAATGTGTTGCACTTGTCGGTTGCTTTGTTTTCACTCTTCTGTCCAGTTCATTCCAAACCAGCTTGATGAGGTTTAAGTCTGGAGACTGTGCTGGCCATTCCATGATTTGAAGCCTACGGTATTGTTCTTTTCTTCGAAGGTAATTCTGACAAAGCCTGGAGGTACGTTTTGGGTCGTTATCTTGCTGTAGGATGAACCCCTGACCTAATAGGCATAGACCAGAGGGTATTGCATGGTGCTGCAAAATGCTGTGATAGTCCTTTTGGTTCAGGGTGCCAGTCACTCTGTGCAAGTCGCCGACCATCACGCTTCCTCAGCAAAAGAGCCCCAGATCATCGCGCTTCCTCCTCCATGTTTGACAGTTGGTGTCATACACTGAGGAACCATCGTTTCATCGACTCGACGACGTACAAAAAACCTGCGTGATGAACCGAAGATTTCAAATTTTGATTCATCGGTCCATAAGACCTTCTTCCAAGTTTTTTCAGTAGTCCACTGGCAGTGCTTCATGGCCCAGGCAAGCCTCTTTTTCTTATTTTGCCATCTTAGCAATGGCTTCTTACTGCCACTCGACCTGTCAAACTACAGCTCAAAGTCTCTCTTCACAGTTAAACTGAGACTTCCTTACTTCGACCAGTGTTAAGCTGTGCTTGAAGCTGCTGTCCTGTGAGCTGCCTATCACGCAAGCCTTTGACTCTCAGAAACTTGTCTTTTGATTGTGTTGTGGCTTTGGGTCTGCCAGACCTCTTCCTGTCAGAGTTTTCTCCAGTTTCCAAGTGCTTTTTGATGGTGTAGAAAACTTTACTCACTGTCACCTTGGCTTCTTTGCAATTTCTCTAAAGGAAAGACCTACGCTTTTAAGGGTTATAATGGTCTGTCTGTTTTCCTTTGTTAATTGTCTTTTTCTTGCCATTATGATAGCAATATACTACTTCCTGCAGTGCAACATTGTCCAAATAATACTTCACAGGGTGTAGCAACACAATCTGTTCCAACACTGCTTTTATACAGACAGAGGGTTTGTAAGTAATCAACAAAAGTTGGGACACCTGTCGGAATTGTTTGCATCAACTTTCAAGGCTTAATTTACTTCCATTGCTGCAGAACAGCTGCAGTTGCTAACCCATTACTTATTCCCTGAAAAGGGCCTTTTTCACAACTCTTAAATTTACATTATTTTTCAGTTTTTGGTAACCTAAACTTTTTTTTAACCTCTGGCAGTTTTCCGCTTAGCTTTGTACCATTTTACATTATTCACTGGACTTGAACTACTTAAATTTCAGTAAAAATTGAAAAATGGGGGTGTTCTAAAACTTTTGACCAGTAGAGTATATATATATATATATATATATATATATATATATATATATATATATATATATATATATATATATATATATATATATATATATATATGTATATATATATAATTGGCTGATGAAGGTAGGGAGTGTTTGTTTGAACTTTGGCATGGCACATTACAGGGCATGGTGCAAGTCAGGCACCCCAGGATTTTATTTTTCATTAGAACACATATAAACAGCAAATTATAATTGATTCTCAAATTGTTCACTTCTACCATTGCTACATTTCTGAATCAGTTTTTGACAGAATGCTTGAATATTCCTTGACAAGTCAACATCGATTTCGTTTACATGAGATGGTATTTCTTCTTTCAATACCTCCATGTTTCTGGTATGTTTGATGTAGATAGCCAACTTCAGATATCCACAGGGAAAAAAGTCAAGAAATTTGAGGTCTGGCAATGTACAGTTGTGTCATAACAAACCCGCTATTGTTATTCCCGAATACAGTCATGACAGTGGCCTTGCTATCAAAATATGCGTGTCCCCCCCCCCCCCCTTTCTCGACAATGGAGGCAGAGAGGGTGTGTGGCCTGTTGTTACCTTTATCAAAAAGGTACACTCCCTCCTGCCCCCCCAACCGCAACCTGTTACTTTAACAATCACTTGTTTACTTTGAGACCCCCCACCCCTCCCCCCCAAAAAAAACACTGTTGTATGGGCAATCACTTTATCAAGGGGATTTTAAAATAATTATATTGCGGTAAAACAAGATGTGTTAAAACATTTAATCTAGCTTGTAGCAATCCACTCCAAGCTAAAACTCATGTTGAGGGGTGGTGGCATATTTGCATGGCTTGCCAAGTGTAAGTTGGTGAAAGTGAGCAGGGACGGAAATGAAACCCACACCAGACAGCGGAGAAAGAAACAAGTCTTCAACCACTCGACCAAACTCTTATTATTAATATTTGATCGCTGTAAGATGTGAGGATTCTCCGTTATTTTCTTAACGCTGTGTGCACCAAAGTTGGCAATGTGACAAACCTAAGCGGTCGATGCTTTTGTGGAAACATTTAAGTGTAAATCTCTGAAATAAATTGCTTATTTATGAAAGAAATTTACGGGGGTAATGATGGAGAAAAAGATGAACAAAATACACATTTCCATAGTTTAGAATTGGATATGTTGTCATGCAGGATTTGATTTGGTAATTATAAATTAAGTTGATGCAGACAAACCATTCTATTTATATGTACAATGACAAACTAGTCCTCCTGGTGAAGGCTACTGCCAATCTGCTTCAGTAGATGGGAAGAGCAATGGACGAAATCAACAGGACGTTGATTGGTGTGTGTGTGTTAACCGCCGTGGGAAGCAAGAGAAAACAGGGATGAAGGGTTAACATCCGAAACGCCAGCTTCTTCTTGCCTCCCCTGGCAGTTAGCATACCCCGATCAACATCCTGTTGATATCATCCATCATTATATAATTGTAATATGTTTGCATTTCAGGAAATATCTTCCAATATAAAACACAGTGTGTGTTTGTGTATTTTTGTATTTGGCTGCCCCCTTCATAAGAATGATTTAAGTCGGCTTTTAAAGGCAAATCTTTAAACAAGATTGTGTGTTCAATATGGTCTATTTTTCAAGATAAAAAACTGGAGAAACATTTTTCATAAAAGAGCAATTACGTCTCTTCTATTGGAATTGTAGATGGTGACTTGCAACCAGGCCTCAAAGGCGGTATACAGAAACATCTTTTTATTTTAAATAACAATAAATTCAAGGTGTAGGGAGGTGAAATTTGCTGCACATGATGTGTAACATGCACAGTTTAAAACGAGTGTTCAGTTACATCCACAGGATGTCTAATAAAGAAGATTAAAGCACACCTGATTCTCGGCCGAGGTTTCAGACTTTGGCACGCTCACGAGGCTGTCCCGTCAAAATGAAACGTCTCAGAAGATCAAGAAAATAGGGTCACATTTGTACATGTAGTGTTTTAAAATAACACTTCTTGCAACAAAACATCATCTTCCAATCTTCTTGAATATTTCGAATAAAATAATTCCAACCCATAATTTTTGACCGGACTTTATAGTAGTTACTAATAATGATTGCAAGAGTTGTTGGAAATTCATATTCAAGAGTAGTAATGATTTAAATACATTTTAATGGTGGATGCTATTTGATGGTTTAGTATAAGTGGAGAACGATGTTTTTTTTAGATACACATCGAAGAACATGGAAGAGCAAAGTGAGAGAGGGTAAAAAGGCAACACACTGAGAGTCAGACAATGAGGCCACATTTGAGCATAACAAGCAAGGGAGACAAAAAAAAAGAGGCGAGAGAGGAAGGGGAAGAAAAACAGTTATTTATGAGGGTATTAAAAGTCACAGAGAGGGATAAGGGATGACAGGAGATGGTGTTGTACCATTTGCTTGAAGCTCTGGAGTGAAGGGTGTGATTGAACTGCCTCCAAAGGACAGTTCAACAAATGGGGGAAAACAAGGCACAAAAGAGTGAAGGTGGGATGTAAGCCTGGATTTTTGGAATTTAACCAGGTGGGGCTACAGCAAGAACCTGTGCATCCTGGAGGAGTTGAGGGTATGAGGCTGAGAGAGTAGAACAAGCCTTATGGAGTGACGAAAGGTTGCCGTCAGTCAGGTTAACCTTCCATGTTGAAAATAAACTGCTCAACCGCATCTGTCTCTAACAGGAGTCAGTGAACCAGGGTGAAGAAGGTGGATGGGATAGTCACAGAATAGACAGAATAAGCCAGTG
>CM068955.1:169688364-169701249 GCA_035128595.1 Eptatretus atami
AGAAAGAGAAAGAAAGAGAGAAAAAGAGAGAAAGAGAGAGAGGAATGGCTATTGTGAAAGCATTACCAGATGTAATCAACATCATATGCTGCGGAGATGGCAGCCCAATCATTTTGAAAGGGATAAGGTTGCAGTCCCTGCCAGTGGCGAATGCGAACTGCAAAATTTTGTGACTTTCAGGTCTTTCTCGAACAATAACCAGAGAGATGTGAACAATTGACAAGAAAATTCTCAGAGGAGCCTATATCAGCAGAGATATAACAGGGGAGTTTAGATGGAAAGTTAATTGTTACCAGGTCCAAAAGGGAGGATGTAACAATCACACAGATCCAGGTTCAAATGTTTATCGATTGGGTCAGAGCTAAAAGTCACAGAAGGCCTTGGCTGCAATGCCATGACTGGTAATTGCAGAACTGACATGCAACCTGCTTAATTGTGGCAATTGAAGTTACCACAGATGAGGAACAGAGAGTTGGGTTGGATGGTTACGAGTTGATCTCTATGAGTGGAAGTAGAGCTATGTATATGGAGTCATTGCTATTGGATGGACAGTACACCACACAGACAACCATTTGGTCATTGCAGAGTGTTATATGCACCCAGAGCAACACTCCATTAGGATCGTAATAGTTCGTGTGGACAATGGGCAATGAGCAAATAGAGTTCAACATAGACAGCAACATCATCTCAGGCATGGCTTTGGGGCCTGTCAAAATAGAAGAGAGAATAGCCAGGGACACACACAAAAGAAGCAGAGCCATCCAGTAAGAGGAATGTTCCTGTGAAACACACAATGTCTGGAGCTCCAGCAGTAAACTGAGCAGAGAGTTCAGTAGCATTAGAATGAATATTGGTGGTTCATGTAAAAAGGGAGGGGAGGATTAGGAGGTGTTGAGACAGGAGGATTGGTGCTTTGGGGGAGGGGGGGGAGGTTGCACCATGGAGTGAGGTAGGAGGGGGTCTCTGGCAGGGGGAGATGTGTTGGATTCAGACAAGAAGGGGTTAACTGCTGTAAGCACACACTCCCTGCAAACCAGGCTATTCCAGACCACCTGGTCTGCCAAACTAAGACAGACAACATGACCAGGGTGGAGGACACATTTACTTAGATACAGTATATTTGGGAGACTGTTTTGGTAGCATCACTGTAAACAAGCTGAAGACTATCAAGGAATTGTTTGGGGAGGAGGTGTGGGTGGAGGAGAGTAGCTGTGTCCCTGTTGTGACCTTCCCCTCCCCCCCCCCCATCCCCATCCATACACTTCAGGGTAGACATACAAGTTTGATTGGGAGGTTGAAAATGGTCATCTGTTTGGCATGGAGCTGTTGTAATGTTATCATAAACCCCTCATCATATCATACATCTGAGTGCAAATCTATGGAGATGAGTTCAATGATCAGACCCATTGTGTCGGTTTTGGGACCAAACTTTTAAAGACATATTGGCAATTGGCCAGTTTTCACAGTGGCAGGTATAAAGTTAAGGCAGTAAAAAAAAAAAACAGATCCAGTATAATCAAGAAAAGATGACAACCAAATGAGAATCAACGATGATGGCCTGTAATGTAAGCAGTACACAGATCAATGAAAATTCTGAATGCCAGCTTGGTTATTACAACAAGCATGAGCAGTTCAATTTCTGTTGCACAGTTACACCAATGTGGACATGCTTTACGCATAGACCTGGAGGCACCCAGAAGAGAACGGACAGGCAAATAATTTTATCAATGAAATGTATGTTCCGACATGTTTGTAGTTTTGTTGGTCTTGTAAAATCAAATATTGATTTATTTTGTAGAGAAATGGCATAAGGCAGAATGTCTAAACTGTGTTTTAGTCTCCAAACATCGTGTATCAAACTCATCCTGTTCTGCCCCAATATAATGTCCCTGGCATACCCACTGTCTACTGGACTCTGTGTCCTCCTCACATGAGAAGGTAGAGAAAGTTCTGTCTGGCCTCGAATATACTTCGGCGACGGGCCCAGAAGGTGTCAGTGCGCATGTTGTCAAATCCTGTGCTGCCATTCTTTCTTCCCCTCTATCTGCCATATTCAGTCTGCCCTTCTCCTTTGACTACCTGACCTGTACATGGAACTCAGCAAACATCACTTCTGTTCACAAGAAGGGTGCATAAACAAACCATGCCACATAGAGGCCAATGAGCTTGCTTCCAATTAAAACAAAGGTCATGGAATCCATCGTTGCGTCAGATGTCGTCTTTCCTGTTTTCAAACAATCTGATTTCTGACCATCAGTTTGGATTCTGTCCTGGTCACTCCACCCTGCATGTGCTTCTACTCCCTTCATCAAAGGTTGGAGGATATAAATCTCAAAGCAGAAGTCAGATCTCCCAAGACATATCTCTGGCATTTGACAGAGTCTGCCATCATGTTTTGCTTGCCAAGCTCTCTGCCAGTGGAATAGAAGGCCACCTTATTTCCTGGATTTCTCACTTCACCACTCATGCAGTCAGCATGTTGCCATCAATGGAACTCTCTCCCCCCCACATTGGAGGCTGTTGTTCCCAAAGGCAGTGATTTGTGCTGAGTGTTGTTCCATATATATATATATATATATATATATATATATATATATGACCTCTCCGATGCTCTGGAAAACCCTCTCTTCCTTTTTGCAGACGAACTCCATATTGTGTCATACAGTACCACATCCCTCTGCTAAACAGACAGGAACTGCCTCTCTCTCTCTCTCTCTCTCTCTCTCTCTCTCTCTCTCTCTCTCTCTCTCTCTCTCTCTTGATCTAGATACGATTAGGATCTGGTATAATAAAAGGAAAATATCACAGTATCACCCTATTGCTCCGAAAGTATCATCAAATGGACCCACCTATATATTTCCTTGGTCATCCACTGGAACAGGTTTAGACTCTTGAACTTCTAGACCTCACCATCAGTCATGACCTTTCCTGGGCCAACCACATAGCAAAGCATGCCTGCAAAGCCAGCCGCAGACTGGGCAACCTCCATCAATCCAAGTCTTTCCTTTGAAAATCAGAGATACTCACAATCGAGAAGGTACGTAGCTCAGTGGAGTACTGCTCTCTGCTCTGGGCTAGTTCACCAGCATGACTTCTGTTTTTCCTGGATTCTGTAGAATCAAAAGCTCTTAAAATTATTGGAATCTCCCATTATGAGGTCTATGCTCTCACACCGCAGGCATGTCAGTGGTCTCTCTGTTTTCTGCTGTTTATTGGCTGTTATTACTCCCTTTGCTCTCAGAGTTCTCTGACCCTCGCTGCAACTCCAGGATGCACACATTCTTCCAGTAACTCCCTCCTGGTTAAACTTCCAAAATCCAGGCTGACTGCAACACCTTGATTATTTTATTCCTCATTTCTTCCTTCCATTGAATGACCTTCCAGAGGCTGTTACATCTCACTCTTCCCTCCAGAGCTTTGAAGCAAGCAGTATACTGCCACCACTTGTCACCCACAAATCTGACCCATGATCCTTATTATCCCTGTTAAGCTGTTCTAACCCAACCATCAAGCCTGATGTTGGCTGAATGGTTGAGGTGGTTGGCTTAATATATTAGGGTCTTGAGTTTGAGCCCCTGTTGTGTGTTGAAATAACATGAGGTAGATTGCCTCAGCCTGTCATCCTTCCGAGGTGGTATTTTGTACACATTGTCAAGGCTCGTATGAGAGGGAACACACACACAACAAGAGGGGCAGGAGACAAGAAGGGTGGGGGAGGGAAGGACAAAACAGTGGGGAACAGAGACGTTGGGAGATCTGTGGAAGGGAGAGGATGGGCAGGGTACGCAGGGTATACAATATGGACACCATAGGGACTTTCAGGAACTTACACAACAGGGAACTTTCAGGAAGGAAAGCAGGAATTTTGAAGGAGGTGGGTTTGGGTGGATTAGCAGGGGTAGAAAAGATTGTGGTTTTGGATGGGGGATGATAAGAGGTGGTGGTGAACAGCTGTTTTGAAGACCTGGAAGGAAGAGAGGGATTGAAGAGACGTGGGAGTTTATTCCAACAGCAGGAAGAAAGGAATGAAAGAGTGAAGGTGAGCAGTGATTCGTGATTTCAGTAGTTTTACGAGAAGGGAGATTGCTAGCGGACCTTGAGTGCCCTGCGGAAATATGGGGGGGGGGACATATCACAGACAGAGCAGGGGGTGAGATAGGAGAGGAGACGTTAGAAGACAGAAAGACCACCGACCTGCCTGCGGTGAGAGAGTGAGAGGTCCAAAGACTCAGACTCACTGCGGGAGATACCAATGATCCGAAATGCCTTGGTTTCCACAGCCTGAAGCCGAAAAAGGTGAGAGGTGGGAGCACCAGCCCAGAGGGGAGAGCAGTACTCCATCAGGCTGTGGACGACAGCTTTGTGTGTGGTCAGGAGCTCAGGTGGGCTGAGGAAGGACTTTACACAAAGGAGGATGCCCAGTCATCAACTGGCTTTGGAGCCAGTTTGGAAATGTGGCTTTCCGAGGAAAGATCATGGCAGATAGTGAGACTGAGAAACTTGAATGAAAGACTTCTTCAAGAGGATAACTGAGAAAGTAGTTTTTTTGTTGTTTTTTCTATATACCTTGAGGAGGCTCGTGTGAGAGCTAAAAGAGCTAAAATCCACCCCAAACTCACCTCCTTCAAAATTCCTGCTTTCCTTCCTGAAAGTTCCCTGTTGTGTAAGGTCCTGAAAGTCCCTATGGTGTCCATATTGTATACCCTGTGTACCCCGCCCATCCCTCTCCCTTCCACAGATCTCCTAACGTCTCTGTTTCCCACTGTTTTGTCCTTCCTCCCCCACCCTTTGCATCACATAGAGATGGCAGGGTTTTCCAGATGGTGCTTTATGAAAGACATAGTGAGAGTGTGAGATTTGTCCGGATTGAAAGACATGTTCACGTGTTGGACGAGTTTATGATTTTATCCAGATCTGCAGAGAGCGAGAAAACTGCTGCTTGCCGATCTGAGGGATGACAGATGGTACAGCAGAGGGTGGAGTGATCAGCATAGAGATATAAAGAGGATTTTCAAGAGAGTCGGAGAGATCATTGATGAAAACCAGAAAAAACAACAGGGCCCAGAACGCTACCTTGAGGAACTCCAGCCTAGACAGGAAGAGGGTATGAGAGAACTCCATTTCGGGCCACACGTTGGCTGCGACAGGAGAGTAAGTCTGCGAACCATGAGTGGAGATGTCCTTGGATACCATAGGGTTAGAGTTTAATGAGCAGGGCAGGGAGCCAGACCATTTCGAAACAGGCGATATGTCCAGCAAGATGGGTCTGATTACATGTCTGGCATTGAGGGCCTCCATCCATTTTGGGAGAGTAGAAGCATCATATCGAGGGTAGAGTGACCTGGTCTGAATCCAAATTGATGATCGGAAATCAGGCCATTGGAGAAGAGGAAGGACTTAATGTCTGAAGCATGATGGATTCCATAACCTTGCTGATGATTGGGAGAAGGCTGATTGGTCTGTCGTTGCAGGATCTGTTTTGCACCTTTTTTATGCAGGGCAGTAATATTGCTGATTTCCAAGCAGATGGCAGATGACGTTGAGCAAATAAGAGGATGAATATAACAGAGAGAGGGTGAGCAAGCAGAGGGGCAGGTTTTTAGGACATGGGGCTGATGCCATCTGGACCGTTTGCACAATCTGAGTCGAAGTTTGACAGCAAGTTCTCCACTTTGTCAGGAAAAAGGACACAGAGTCCAGGAACAACTGGGTGCAACTAGTTAAGGTGGGTACAGAAAGTGATGGGTTTGGGACACAAGATTTAGAAGCAAACACGAGTTGAGGCATTCAGCCTTTTCATGTGCGTTCGTCAGTTGTGTGACCATTTGAGGTAAGGGAGGGGTGGATAGGGAACATACACCAGAACAGATTTAAGTTGACTCCACCAGGATTTGGAGGAGGGAGAGAGGTTTGAGAGTTCAGACTTTAGATTGGAAAGATGTTGTTTTCTAGCTACTCCTGAGGGTAGATGCACACTTGTTCTAAGCTTTGCAGAAGGAACTGAGATTGCCCTCAGTTGGATTAGCCTTCGAAAGAGGTGAAGGCAAGTTTTTTCAGGACAACTGCCTGCCACAAGCTTCAGTGTACCATGGGCTGGAGGAAGGGTAGGACAACTGAAGACAAGAGGGATAAATCTGTTCATGAGAAGAGAGCAAGTTTATTTAAATAATTCCAGGACGAGTTGATGTTGGAGGTAGAGATGGGAGATCAGTCTAGAAGTTTGATGGCTGCTTGAAGATCCTGCCATTCACCCTGAGTGAAATGCCAGACTTGATGGTGCTGAGGTGGTTCTCTCATAAGAACCAGAGAGATGTCTACTTTGACAAGCATGTGGTCAGACGAACCGATTGGAGCGGAGGAAGAACAACAGATATTTTCAGGGAAATTGGTCAAAATCAGATCCAGAAGAGATAGGGTACCATTGGTTGAGATCCAGGTCGGGAAGTTGATCGATTGAGTCAGTCCCAATGAGTTGCAGAAGTCTTTTGCTGAAATGCCATGGCAGGTGATGGAGGTACCCACACCCAACCAACTGGCATGATGGCAACTGAAGTCACCACATTTGAGGAAGAGAGAGTAGGATGAGAGGGGAGAAGTTGGTCCATGTTTTCAGAGAGTGAGGTTTAATTGGAAAGGTTAGCAACAGAGTGCCAGCTTACTGGTAACAGGGGTACTGAATCAGCAGCATAGCCATGCTTCCAGAAAATGATGCAACCACCAGTCAACCAACCAGAGGATGCATACGAAAAACAACCCAACCATCTTACTTGATAATTTCAGTATTTCCTCCGCTCATCCCTCTCCTCTTTACCTGCTCATTCATTCCCTTGATGTTTGTCCCTTGGTCAATTTTACTTTGCTCTTCCATGAGCCTGGCTCTTGCAAAGAATAAAAACAAGTACAGTCATGAAACAACAGAGAAGTAGACCTGAGGTTTAAGAATGACATATGTGTTATAGGTTTAGAAATTAAGTGGAAACAAGTCAAAACTAGAAGGGCACTTGGTAGAGCGCACCTCCACCATGCAATACCTGATCCACGAGAACATATCGGGCCCAATAGATTTTTGAAATACCGTGCTATATATCGTTTTTTGCCTAATCTCTCAATGGTGAACAATCAATTAATAAATTAAATAATTCTCATACCCAGATCCGGATTCGAATCTTCACCAAAATCGAATAAATTGGTCCGTGCCACACACCCAACGTCTCCACCAAATTTAATCCGAATCCGTCTGCAACTGTTTGAGATATCGTGCTCTTTATCGTTTTTGGCCCAATCTCTCTCAACGGTGAAGAATCACTTGAAAAATTCTATTAGTCGGATTCAGATCCGGATCTTCACCAAAATCTAATCAGTTCGTCCTTGTCACACACGCAACCTGCCCACAAAATTTCATCCGAATCCGTCTACAACTTTTTGAGATATCCTGCACACAACCAAACAGACAGAAAGGGGATGAAAACATAACCTCCTTCACCTTCGGTGGGGCGGAGGTAAAAATGATTGTTGCTTCGAAAGTGATTGTTTATTTGATGTAAAAAATTCTTATAAACTAAATGAACAAAGATTAAATTATCAAAGAAAAATTTGTAATTAAATTGCTTTTCATACCTTTAAAAATTATCAACTTATTCAAAGCAAACCAAAATACAGTGATGCGTGTTGATTAAAACCACAAAAGCTGAAACAAATTCTCATTGGAAAAAAAAAATTCTGATGAGCTTTGCAGCAAAACCCCTGTAAAGAGCATCAGTCAGTTATGAGCCTGGCCAGGATCTCACACCGGTCGCAGGGACGTCTGTGTTCATGCATGTCTGTACACTTGACACTGGGCCCTGATAATGACTTCTCTTATCTCCAAAGAACAGGTGGATGAAGCTCATTGCGGAGCTAGGTTACGGTAGCCTGACGGCTGGTTTGCAAATCCAGCGAGTATATCTATCTGCTTCTCTGTCGAATTGCATTACCAAGGACGTGAACCAAAAGCCTTGAATCATGCCATGGTATTTCACAAACTACAGGCTCCCTACATTATTTTTTAGTGATCTCAGACTCATGGAGTAGGTTTTACATATATCACATGCAGGGCAAAGATATGAGGAGACATCAATGTACTTTTACATTAATCACAAGGATACAAGTATGCACGTAGACAGTAGATAAATCAATACAGTATACGCATGAGTGGCAGATCGGATGGAGGGAGGGAGGGGGGGGGCAGTGTCACCAGTGTACTGTGAACCTCTTAAAAGCTACGCTCTGGTCTTTAATATTGGCACTTACAGTGCAACAAATATTTCAAAATGACATATGCTTTCAACAGCTGAATGAGAGTGCATTTCAGTAGGGTTGCCATGGCCTCGACATCGCAGCATCTGGGATATTCCGATAACATAACATTATCCGATCATCATGTGAAATATCATTGCATAATCAGTGCATGTCATCATGACACCAATCCAATATTTTTAAGATCCCAATCCAAATTTCTGTGAAGACCGATTCTGTGAATATTTTGGTGTGGCTCCGAAGCAAGATCAGTGAACATCTCCCTTAGTCTAAACTCTAAATGATCAGACTTGCAGGAGGATGCGTCATCTCATTGTACCCGCAGCATCTGGGATCGAACGCGTCTTTTTTCAACACAAAATTTGGCTCATGGAAGAGTGAGCTAAAAGAGGGGCGAGGGAAATGCATTGACGATGGGACAAGTAGGACAACGTGCATTCAGCAAGGAAGTTGTTGAATGAAAAGGAGGAGAGGGGAAAGCAAATAAAAAAACAGAGAGGTCATAGAACACCTTACCCTACGCAAGCTTGAGAAAGAGGACACTGGAAGGGTCTTTTCAGCTCTTAATTTGAGTTTCCGACCACGATCTATATTTCCGAGTATAAGCACGTTTCCAGGCACGAGCCACCATGATGTCTGAATCCTGATATTCCCTCACCAAGAGAGAGCGAGCGGCAAATTTGTTTGGTTGAGATGGCGTAAAATGGTGTAACATTTTGCCCACGCACTGCATGCTAAACTGAAGGTTTCTGAAAGTGTAAACAAAGTGATGTGTGTTCTAAAGTGTTCAAGTTCATTATTCAATTGAAATATAACAAAGCTTTTACAGACTGCAGAAAACAACAACAACATTTTATCGGAAGTTTACCAACCTTGATGCACCGTCTTTTACACCAACTTGTTTAACACATTAAATTACTTCTTGATGCCTGTTGTTCGTGTCTTTTATGACGTCCCTAAAAACAGTAAGTTTCCTGTTTGGAATGATTTTTGATTTTGCTTGACTGCCAGACAGGCAGACAGACTAAAATAACGATCTCACTTCTATGTGTGGATGCGCGATTGGGCCGAGATTCCATAAAATTTGCCAAATTCAGAGCAAAAGTTCTGCCAAACTGCAGGTTTGTGTTCTGATTTATGCCAAGAGGATATCATGTTCAACAATGTTCAAAATATAAAATTAAATTGCAACTGAGGAGTTATTCAATCATGGACTGACGTCTGTCAGACAGACAGACAGATATCGTGAAAGAATTGCTTAACCCCGCTTTGAGCGACGCATGCGGGGTAATTAGTATTCTGAAAGTAAACAGTCAAGGGTAGGGGATAGAAAAGATGAAGGTTTGAGATTAATGATGACCAAATAAGCTTTTCTGCCAGCTGGAAGCCCTTGATGTAACAATGAGATTGAATAGACGGCGGAAGGTGGTTCAACAAGTGGGAGAAAAGAGGACCAAATGAGTGGAGCTGTGCAGTAATCCTGGATTCGGGGAGATTCACGAGGAGGGGATTTGGGGGCATTTCATCTGGAATTAAGTGTGTTACCTGAAGGAACTGGGGAGGGGTGGAGGAATGAAAGAGCAGAGGAAGTAAGAGCAATGGAGGAGTGGTATGAGTATATAAGAAAGGCCACACCATTCTGTAGTGATAAAGCTGTAGGCCCTGTGCTTCAGCTTCTTTGTGAAAGATGTTAATGATGTTGAGAGCTTTACATTCCACAGCATCCAGTAAAGATAAGTGTGAAGCAGGGTTACCATCCAAAGGGGAGAGCAGTATATATACTGAACTGGGGATGAAGGCCTTTTATGTCAAGAGGATATCAAATTTACCAAGGAAAGATGGTACAACGGAAGATGCGCAATATGCTCACGGATTCGGAGACCAACTTTCAAAGTTGTCTACCTAGCTGGAGAGGTCATATCTGCTGGTGAGGTACCCCAGAAGTTCAACAGAATTAACCTCGTCTCATGATTGATCAAAAAATAGGTGTATCAGTGAGATTATCCTTCCAGAGATATAGTACAAGAGTGTGGAAATTCCCTGGATTGAATCACTTCTTTCAAATACAGTTATTCAATTAGTTTCTGATCCTTTCTAAATCGGCAGAGAGCGAATCAGCTGCTGCTGGCCTGTCGGTGGGATGTGGTATCACATAGCATAACGTGGGGTCATTGGCAAAGCAGAAAAGAGGGCTCTACAGAGCATCAGCAACATAATAGAGGTGTATGAGTAACAAGACTGGATCAAAAACACTGCCACGAGCACTCCAGCCTTTACTGGGAGAGGAGATGAAAATTATTCTGTTCATAGCTACACAATGACTGCATGAGTGGAAGAAATCAGTAAGATAGGAATGAAGGTGGTCATGGATGCCACAGACAGAAAACCCAGCAAACAAAAGCGTATGGTGCCACAATCATTGTTGTCCACCAATTAATGCCAGCAGATGGGACATCCAGATTAGCATCCATCCGAAGAACGGCACACACGTTGATGCCTCAACACCGCATGTGAAAGACTACGAAGATAGTTTTATTGCTGTCCTTGAGCTCAGGTTAGATATCTCAGAGGAGAGTGTGTGTACCTCCAGGCTAACCCAGCCCATTCAGGGCCACCATCCATGTAAACTCTCAGATTGGTACTTCACAATCAAGGCATTGCATAATTGTGTGCCCCATCCTTTGGATGGACAATTAAATTGGGTGTCCTACATGTTGGCATTAGTAAATGGACATTAAAGATTATATGCTGTCTTTGGCCAAGAGGAGGTGAGATATCGCCAGCACTGTGGTCAAATTCCAAATTCCTACCCAAACCTTATGGGCATTGCATCAATGGCACAGTCGCCCTCTCAACAACGATGCAAACCAGCAGCCACATGATGCACACAAATTCATGAATGAGGAATAAAGATGGTGATTGCCCACCATTTTGAAGGAGTGGAGAGAAGAATGTAATTAGAAAGACTCAGGGATGTGATTTCACAGTTAAGAGAACGTTGGGACAAAAGGGTGGAGGTGAGCAGTTCGCCTTACCAATATAGATATCTCGAGAATCAATGACACCTGAGGATTATCCCAAAACAGACAGAACGCAATTAGGAAGCAAAGGACATTTGATTTGGCACATGAGCATTCGCAAAATTTGAATCATCTTGAAATTAATGAGATGAAGCACATTGAGCGTGAGTGGGCAATCATCATGCGGTCGGCAGTATCACACCGACACTGTTTCCTATCATTCTGTCATGCATCTTGAGAAAATTCAGGTCTGATGTCAGTTTCAGCTCTTCCTAACATGACTGTCAGTTTTTCCTATTGTTACCTTCGCCGAAGGAGACGGGATTGCGTTTGGATCTGTTTGATTGTTTGTTTGTCCGTACAGAACTTTCGTGTTTTTCTGCGCAACCGCTTGTCGGATTGAGATGAAATTTTCACCATAGGTGCGACTAATGTAGAATGATTTAATGATAATTATGATGTCATGTGGTATGGCAGCCATGTTGGAAAAACGGAAAAACGGAAAAACTTTGGACCTCTGCATCTCTGAAACCGCACCAAGGAAAAATTGAAACTTGGCATATAGCAAGGACTCCTCATGGGCAATAATTGGGATTTTTTTTAATGATGTCATAGGTGCCTTCATTACGCCGTCATAATTGCATATGTAGAACGCGACATCAGATCAGTATGAAATTTTTTTGAGGATCATCTTGGGATAAAATGGTAAACAGAAAAACAATTTGATGACGTCATCAGTCACGTGATTCGGCAGCCATATTGTTTTTTTTCAAAAAAAAAACCTTCACTTCTTCTCTCAAGTGGTTGAACAGATCGAGGCGAAACTTTACACATATGACCGCCTACCAATGAGAAACAAAAGGTTCCCTAAAACCTATAAAAAATATCTTCTTCTCCAGAACGGCGAGACAGATCGAGGGGAAAACCACACAAATATTCCCAAAGCCATGGATGTACAAGTTTCTTAAGGAATAATTGATAGGTCACATGGTTTGGTAGCCATATTGGATTGAAGAAAAATATGAAATAATGTTTTCTCTGGAACCGCTTAATCAATTGACATGAAACTTCAAAATTACGATCTAGTAGTGATGGGGAATAAATGTTTTAAATTTCAACTTGATTGGACACATGGACTGGCAGCCAGAATTATTCTTATTTTTTGATCTGGGTTCTTTTTGGTTTTTTTAATTTTTTAATTTTTGAAGAAGGCTCACTTGGGGTTTTGAATGGATGGCCTTGATGGGTTTTGAGGTTAGAGGAGTAGCAGCAGAAATGTGAATCCTATCCAGGTTCCTTCTGATGATTTCATCTTTTCTTTTTGCTTGTTTCAGTTCCTTCTGATGATTTCATCTTTTCTTTTTGCTTGTTTCAGTTCCTTCTGATGACTCCAATGCAGGACTGCGCCGATTTGGTCTTCCATTTGATTTGAATTTAATTTATTTTAATCCCATTCTAAATTCAATGGGATAATAATAATAATAAACATCATGGGTCAGCTTCAGGTATCCGATCAAAGCGGGGTTGCATCAAAGCGGGACGTCTTGGTACCCGGTCATCACTGCCAGCA
>CM068955.1:169701748-169749375 GCA_035128595.1 Eptatretus atami
TTTTAAACAGCCTTGAGCCTTTTCATTGTGCAAAAAAATAGGGATATCCATTTGTCAAACTCAATGCTGCTCAGATACCTGTGCTGGTCCTTGGCCACTCATCCATTACTTTTTTGTCTTTTGCTCAACTATTCTTGTGAATCATGAATGTTAATTGAGTTATTGAGTGCATTTATGCATCCAATTGAGCACCTGTACGTGTGATTTCATCCTGGTCTTGTGTATCTCTTTCCAGGCTGCATACTCACAACGTCTTCATTCAAATCTGTGAGTCTGTTCGTCCACTTTTTTCTCTTTTGTTATAATTGGTTTGTCTTTCTCTCGCCCCTCATTTTTCCTCATAAAATTCTCTTTGGTGGACTCAGGGATCCTTGGTCCACCAAGGTGAGGTGGGGAGGGGTAGCAGACGGGGGGGGGGGGGAGCACATTTCATTTTTTACTATCCCTTCCCGAACCATGCTACTCATTGCCAGATGCAGACTGCCACTGCACTCGCAATTACTTATTACTAGCAAAATAATAAGAGGAGAGCTATGCCCCAAAGGATGGGGCACCACCCGTCACTTTGCTGACGGCAATACTAGAGAGTGGAGGTGAGAAAAAGAGGGGAAAGAGGAGAGAGGGGTAGGGAGAGAGAGTGAGGGGGGGGGCGAGAGCGAAGAGATGGAGGTGAAAAGAGAGAGGAGGGAGGGGAAACAAGGCGCAGCAGGGGAGCAAGGAGGGTTGGGGGAAGGGAAGACATTGTGAGGTGAGATAAAGGGAAGGCAGATAGGCGGTGGAGTGTCAATTACGATTCACTGTTTCATCAAAATGATTCTGCATAGAATAACAGTGAAGATGGAGGCAAAATAATGTCTGAAATCCATTTTCTACCGGTCATACTATAAACATGGCCTGGAGACAAAATCTGCCGGACATGTCCGGAGACAAACTCCACCCAGACATATCCGGAGACAAACACTGCCCGGACACACCCAGACACAAACACCGCCCGGACACGTCCAGAGACAAACATCACCTGGACACGTCCAGAGACAAACACCGCCCGGACACGTCCAGAGATGAACACCGCGGATTCATCCGTCGGATTGTTAGATGGTGAAGCATGATTCGTCACTCCAGAGAACACGTTTCCACTGCTCCAGAGTCTAATGGTGGTGAGCTTTACACCACTCCAGCCAATGCCTGGCATTGTGCATTGTGTGCATCATTGTGTGCATTCCAACTGTGCATCTCAGGCTTGTGTGCGGCTTCTCGGCCATGGAAACCAATTTCATGAAGCTCTTGATGAACAGTGCTTGTGCTGACATTGCTTCCAGAGTCAGTTTGGAACTTGGTAGTGAGTGTTGCAACCGAAGACAGACAATTTTTCCACGCTAAGCGCTTCAGCACATGACGGTCCCGTTCTGTGAGCTTGTGTGGTCTACCACTTCATGGCTGAGCTGTTGTTGCTCTTAGACGTTTCCACTTCACAATAACAGCACTTACAGTTGACTGGGGCAGCTCTAGCAGGATAGAAATTTGATGAACTGATTTGTTGGAAAGGTGGCATCCTATGACGGTGCCACGTTGAAAGTCACTGAGCTCTTCATTATGGCCCATTCTACTGCAAATGTTTGTCTATGGAGATTGCATGGCTGTGTGCTTGATTTTGTACACCAGTCAGCAATGGGTGTGGCTGAAATAGCAGAATCCACTTATTAGAAGGGGTGTCCGTATACGTTTGGCCATGTAGTGTCACTCTGAACATTGTGTGCTTAACAGAAATGTTACTAAACACCATGTCACCAATTCCTATGTGTCGCTATCCTGCTATTTTCTCTTCTGTTGTGACAAACCTCAACCCTATCCTGGTGGTAGTGTTGCTGTCTATATCGTCTCGTCATTCTCACAGTCTTTCAAATGTGCTGCAAATCACTAACTTACCCACCTACCCATGCACTTCCATGATCTCTTCTACGACACACGCTGATTCTTTAACATTCTGTATCCCTCTGGTCATTGTTATTAATTTCTTGTAATTCCTCCTTTCCTCCTAGTGTATGTCCATCCCACTCATACCCCTTGGTAGATTGTAAACTTGCGCCCCTGTATTAAAAAAATAAACTCCAATCCTCGCTCTCTATCATCTACGCTGACCCCTTGGAGCCCACTGTAATATCTCGAGGTACACATTCATCTGCAAAACCACCCAAGGTTCATCTGTGTGGTGCACCGTCCACCAAATAATGACACCATATTGACCTCTTTTTCTTCCACACAGATCAATTAGTAACCAACTATCCTCAGTCATTCTTATTCATTTGTGGTGACTTCACTGCAATCTAAACAATCGTTTAAGAAAGAAAAAATCTATACTAATAATGTCAATGTGTATGAGTGTGTGTGTTTGTGTGTGTCAGTGTGTCTCCTCCATAACTCCGAAACAATAAAACCTAGCAGCCTGAAACTTTGCATGCAGACTAAGAAAACTCCAAGGAAGTGCAAGAGTGAAAATTGAGTGTTTGTGTTCACAGCCTTATTTAATTATATCCTTCATCAGGCAATCCTCGACCACATCTCCTCTCTCCTCTCTCCTCTCTCCTCTCTCCTCTCTTCCTCTCTTCCTCTCTCCTCTCTCCTCTCTCCTCTCTCCTCTCTCCTCTCTCGGGTCTTAAGGCATTTCCTAGGTAACCTCACTGGGATCTGAAGCCGCCATGTTTTTTGGCCTGCTCAACCTTGCCTTGACTTCAAACAGGCCGCAACGATTTCTGAACGATAAAGTTTTTTATTTCACTTTCCTCACTCATATTATCGGATGCCTGTTCATCATAGCTACGAATCGCTGGGTAGAGCGCAATGTTTATAAACGCCCAGAGACATCAGCGTTCGTGGCTTTATTTCATTCCCGCGTGTGTGATCACCACAAGTATCTCTTAAACTAAGGAGAATTACAAAATTTAAGCTCAAGAGTCGAACTTACAAGCAGTTCCGACTCCTAGAAAACTGTTCATTTGTCCAAGTGTGACATATTTGACATTTTGGGCGTCTCCGGGAGGTGTGTGTTTAATATGACGGTTTGGTGATTGCCAATCACGTGCCAAGGGAGCCATTTCTTATCGACCGTTTCATTGGAGTGCTAAAGCCAGCACTCCACACTGTCACTGAATACTGTATATAGATCGACTTGAACAAAGTTCAGGGCTACTCGCCTAGATTGGCCAAGTTTTGTTCTGCGGTGCAACAGGCGGTGGCTGCCTCGCTGAAAATGTGAAATATTATTTTCCACGATGTTTCCCATTTTTGATGACGTTATACGACCCTTCACTTCGGCAAAGATAAATTCAAATAAAAATGAAACGTTTTGCTTTTAAAAGTTTCTTCAAACGTTTCGTGCATTGCATGGTAAAGCCACTTTGCGCGGTGTTCAACTTTCAATTGCGATATCGTGGTTCTACACTGGAGGTAGGAAAGCAAAATAAATTATATGATCACAATGAGAAAAAAAAAACATCTTTTCAGTTCTGAAGTAAGGAATTGTTACATCATGGCAGGAATGCCGAGAGATATGCATTCTCACTCTGTGTAGCCTGGATTTGAATCCCAACCCAGCTCTAAACTGTCCTCCCGGTGTTTCACAGGCCAGGTGATTCATCACTGTGTGTGTCGTCTCTTGGATGGATGATAAACTGGGCGTCACATCTGCCGGAATCCCTCACTCCTCTCGCTCCCAAACCTACCCCCTCTCTCCCACTCCTCTATCTCTCTCTCTCCCAACCCCCCTCCCCTGGTCCCCTATCTGTCCCCCCTGTTGAGGGACTGTAGCATGTATGAATCAGATTTTGAGCCGACTGCTGGGGTGCAAAGTTTGCTGCATGTACGAGCTGTTGGATTTTAATGCTCCTGCCCCAGGTCTCAAAGTGTGTGTGTGTGTGTGTGTGTGTGTGTGTATGTTGTTCATTGTTCTACATATGCGGGTTTCAGAATGTGGAATGGAGTCCTCCCAGGGCAGGCTCAAAGCATCGACCTTCATGATGGTAAGGGGTCCCAATTCATGGACCGAGCTGTGAAGTTTTCTGTTCTCAAAGTTTTGTGCCGAGGGATCTCTTTAGGATCATCACTGAGCCCAGGACAGCTTCCAACTGTAGTTCGTTTGTAATAATAATCCCAGGGATGGTTTTTAGCTCACCTGTAAAGTAGTTCCGGGGAGCTTATGGGATGGCACGTCATCTGTCCGTCTGTTCGTCCACAAATACTTCCAACTTCTTCTCAGAAACTACACATACGATTTCAATGAAATTTGACCACAACCTTTTCATCACCGTGATGGCATTAATAAAAAAACGGGGTCTGAAGGGGTCGACAGAGGGAATTTATGTGGTGGGGGTGGGGGGGGGTTGCCCCCACAAAGAGGTATTTGCTTTCTTCTCAGAAACGATACACACAATTCGATGAAACTTCACTTCAACTTCATCACCCATGCTGCTTACTAAAAGTTTGTTCATGACATGAGAAAAATTGGGCTCTATTAGGGTTTAAGGGGGGTTGCCCCCAAAATATGCATTTCCTTTCTTCTGAGAAACTACACAGAGAATTCCGATGAAACTTGACCACAACCTTTATCACCCGTGATGTACCAAGGTTTGTTCATGGCATTAAAACAAAAATCGAGAGGTACTTACTTTCTTCTCCATTGTATATTTTGCGGGTCATCCATACCTACCAGCGGTTGCCTGGTTATCTTATGCAGCCGCTACCAGGTGAGTGCCCAGGGGTATTGCCCCTATATTTAATATCTCTGTGAGGTTCTTTGTCATCATTCCTGTAGGTCCAGCTATCACTGGGACAACCTCCTCTCTCTCCGTCACCTCCCTCTTCTCCCCCCCCCTAAATGCCCCCACCAGCGAAGTGATGGGTTGTATTTTCTAGTAAATAATAAAAAGCTTCAGAATACAAAAAAAGGGAACTAATCGTGAACAATCTACATACATATGAAAGAAATCCTCAATTTGACCAAAACAATTTGAGGAGGACCCTGATTGCAAAATCTCTGTACATCGAGCAACTTGTAAGTCATGCAGCAAAGAAGGAAGCAGTACACCGACACATCATACGATAATTTGAGAAATGTCTGTGTGATTGTTTGTTTGACTTTTATGCACTTCTGAAGTTGGAAAGTCTTTCAAATGTGCGGCAAATCACTGCTTTCCACACCCGGCACCCATGCACATCCATGATCTCTTCTACACACACTGATACTTCAACATTCTGTACCTCTCCGATCATGAGTCCATGCTCGCAAAGCAAAGAGCGCTGTTAAGTGATCGGTCCAGTACGTGCGAACGTACGTGTCTGCATTTTGTTATTCCCTTTTCTCTGGAACCGCGTGACGGATTGACGCAAAATTTTCACCAAAGGTGAAATTACTCATGTAGAATGTTTTACTGATAATTATGACGTCATAAGTTACGTGGTGTGGCAGCCATGTTGGAAAAGAGTAGAAATGTTGGAACTCTGTTTCTCCAAAACCTCTCCAGGGGAAAAAAAATTGAAACGTCGCACATGGCTTTTATGTGATAGGTGCCTTCGTTATGACATCATGATTGCATAAGTAGAATGCTACATCCGATCAGTATGAAAAATTTTGAGGGTCATCTCAGAATATATTGGCCAACAGAAAAAAATTATGATGTCATCGGTCACGTGGTTCGGCACAACCATATATATAATGTTTTTTTTTAAACCTTCAAAAGTCTTCTTCGAAACAGCTAAACAGATTGAGGAAAACCTTTATAGGTATGACTGCCTATCCATGAGGACAAAAAAAGTTTTCCACCTATGACATCATAGGTCACATAGTTTGGCAGCCATGTTGGATTTATTCTAAAACCATTAAAAAACCTTCTTCTCCAGACAGGCTGAATAGATCGAGGGGAAACTTCACACACATGTTCGCCAAGCCTTGGAGATACCAGGGTGTTCATGAATAATTGATAGGTCACATGGTCTAGCAGCCACATTAGTTTGAAGGAAAATATTTTTTAAAAAAATTATTATTTCTCTTGAACCGCTGCATTAATCGATGTGAAACTTAAAAATTATGATTAGTAGTGATGGGGAATATATGTTTTAAATTTCAAATGTGCAGAAAATCACTGATGCATGGTCTGGCAGCCAGAATTATTTTTTTGGGGAATCTGCGTTCTTTTTTTATTCTTTTTTTGTTGTTGAATAAAGCTCACATGGCTGCACCTGCATGTGTTTGAGGGTACAGGAGTAGCAATTAAATCCACACCGATGATGGCCTCAGGAGAAATGGTCGACTGTGTTCATAATAAATGGATGAAACATGGCCTGTTCCTTGGTGCATAACTTGTGAATTCCGCGTCGTAGAGAAACGTGTAGGGCGTCATTAGACTCAGGGGAATCCTGCTTTACCTTCTGCACCGATGGTGTCCACATTCATTACTTTGTGTTCAACTTATTTAAACACCAATGCAATTGATACCGACTATGTATTCAGGAAAAAGGGCTAACTGCTTACGTAATAAATAGATCGAATGTGGCGTGTTACTGGGTCCATAACTCATCAATCCCACAAGTAGAGAGACGTATGGGGGGCTTCGTATTACTCGGTGGAGTTCCGATTTACCCTGTGGGCCCATGGTGAAATTTCCCCCACATTTATTACTTGGTGTTCCAGGTAATTTAAACGCCAATGGAATTGATCCCGATGATGGAAAAAGGGCTAACTGCATTCGTAACGAATATATTGAACACTTCGTGTTACTCGGTCTGTAACTCATCGGTCCCATGTTGTATCAAAGCCGGATGTCTTGGGACCCGGTCATCACTGCCAGCAGTTACAAAGTGGCAATTCTAGTTATATTTTGGTCTTCCATTTGATTTTAATTTTAAAAAATTTCATTACAAATGTGCCGCCAGAAGAGTTGGCTCGCACCAAGTCCTTCTCAAGACTATGCAGGGTAAGTATTCATTGAATACCATATAGTTGTTATTCGTTTTGGTTATTCATCCTTGCCTCCTCATGTTTGTCCAGTTGAAAACTGGTGGTTGTACTCAGGGTATGCATGGAAACGTTTTTGGCAGTAAGAAAAATTAATAGTTCCAGGGATTCAAAGTAGAGAGGATGACCGCAATTGTATGGCACATTCCCACTCGCAGTAGTACAAGTCATACTAAAATAGGACAATTCCTGGGGAATTTCCACGTCCTCAAGGACAGGTCCTTCGCTAGTCATCAAAATGAACAGAGGAGAGGAACATTACTGAACAAAGATACACCAGAGCAACCCAAGCTTTCGGTAATTTAAAGCTGCTAAAGAACCAGGATCCGAGTAAAAGCTGTTGCCAGCTTGCAAGACAGGGTTTACCAGCACGTGTGTCTTGCAAGAGTAAAACATCAACGTGTTCATTTTAAACAAGCCATTAGACAAGAACCCGCGTTTCCCAAAGGACCAACCTCCGCTGATAATAATGCTCACAAAGATGAGATTCATTGGTTAGAAAAAGAAATAAAAACCATCAGGTGCTATTTTTTAATCAATGAAGTTGTTAATCTCTTTCAATTCCTTCCTAGCTTTGGTAAAGCACCATCTTTGCTGCTGAAACTGGCCTCCAAAGAGGGAGGTTTTCAGTTCCCTAATTATTGTCCTGACCAATGTTAATAAATCCAGGAAGATCATTAAAATAAGGGTTGTCATTTATGTTAACTTTTGGTTACCAAAAAAGTACCCTGCAGAAACCGAGTAATGTCAGCTCATAAAAAAGATATCTTGAAAGAATCCTCCTGAGAGATGCCTCTTCATTAAATTATGGTTAGTGAGGATCCTTCATCTGATCTCTCACTTACATCCCACTCCTCTTATTCTTCACCCTTCCATTCTCCTTCAGCTACCCCATGGCCTCCCTTGATAAGCGTTACAATTGAGGCAGCCAAAGAAAGTAAATAAGGATTCGGTAACACCTCAACCAACCCCATATCCTCAATCACAGCCGTGCAACCGAATGCAGGATTAGCCCCATGAGGAAATACATTACCCTCAGGTTTTTGTTGAGCCACATCCATACAGGTGTCATTGTTAGGAGGAGGAAATTGAGAAGACACATTACCACTCTCACCACCCTTGCAAGCTCCCTCACTGTCTGTTCCATGGTCAACCACCTCACAAACTATCTGACTATCTTGCCCAGAATCACCATTAATTCGCTGCTCAGTCAGACCCTGATAGGATACAGAATTGCTTGCTCGGTCACATTAAAGGGGTTATAAAACAACTGGTTACTTCACAAATGCTATCCCCCTCAAGGACTTGAACTCTCTTAAAACCAGGCAACGTTGAAGTCATTGGTACAAATCACTGAGAAACCAGCTGGGCCAAACAATGTTTGAACAAGAGACCTTTGGCCTGTTCTAACCATCATCACAGCTACAAGTGGTAATTTCTGTCATCTGCGGGAGACCTTGACAAATCCCTCATCACTTTGCCCTTTAGACTTATCCTCAACTAAGCAAGTAAGAGGAAAATTTTGTCCACCATATTGTCTACTCCACCATGCTGAATCCTTCCATTTCTATGTACTTCACCATTTATGTTGAAAATCTCCCAATTTCCTCAAACACACGGCCCACCACTCTGCCAATTGGGTTATTATCTGCTGACAATTTAGGACAGGGAAAAGGGAGGAATATGAGAGGGGAGCAAGTGGAGTGGGGGTAAGATGATTCGGGGAAGGGGAGATGGTGAAAGCAAAAACGAGAGATAGAGACAGAGACAAAGAGATAGACAGAGAGACAGAAAGAAAGAGAGATATGAAGCAAAAGGAAGGGGGGGAGAGGAGAGGGAGGGGAGGAAGAAAACGGGAGAGGGAGAGAAAGAAAGAGAAGGGAAGGGAATGAAAGGCAAGCGAGAGAAAGAGAGAATGAGAAATAGATCGAGAAAAAGAGACAGAAAGAAAGAAAAAGAGAAAGGATCTGTCTGGCCTGCTTTTCTGGCTGCCAGGAGTGGAGGTCAGGTTCATTCACACGTAATGACCTTGCCACCAGAAGTCCTCACCGTACCTCCCTCGTTGCTGATCGATGGCGTTTGGGCTGATGTGAGCCGAGCCATGATTTCTCACCTCATTACATTCAGGGAAAGGTGATAAAATACCACATCGGCCCATTAATTTCAGCGGAATAGCACAAAGCGCTCTGACGCCTCTGCCCTGCCTCTCCTGCTCACACTCACTCAAGTTATGTAAGCAGCCAGTATGGATATTCTAGTCATTTAAAGCACACTGATTTTGCAAAACCACGTGCATGGACTGTTTTGTTTCAGTACTTGGGTGAAATAAATAAGATTGAAAATAAGGATAACCAACTTGCAGTGAGAGGCATGGATTCTGCAAACAAATTTATCTTTAAATAAATCCAAGCAACATCATTTTCTTCGAAAGCGTCCGTTGGTAGAACGCTTCGGCACTGCTTTTCATCTCGTTAACAGCTCCAAAGAAACACTTAACCATAGACTAGATTGGTGTCATATTTTAATACTTGCCTTTTGAATTTCCAGCAAACATTATTTCAATGACAGAATGACCATTTGCTTTGAAGGTTTTCAGCATTTTTCACCATCTTGGGCTACCCTAAGAATTTATCGAGATTTGATGAGATTCTCATCAGATTTCTCTGAGATCTGATGACAGATCATGAGAGCTTTTTGTAATGTAATAGTATCATTGTAACTTGATCTTAATTGCAAGTGACCTATTCTTTTCTCTACAAGATCGAGGCTCATGGAAGGGTAAGGCGGCAGAAGCTGTAAACTGACGAGAGAGAGAGGGAGAGAGAGAGAGAGAGAGAGAGAGAGAGAGAGAGAGAGAGAGAGAGAGAGAGACAGACAAACATTGCAATCTTCAATTAAGAGGGTCACGCAATGTACAAGTTGCCAACACCCCGGGTGTGATTCATATACACCTCAAATGGTTTGGTCATTGGAGAATATTCTTGTATTGCACAGCCATAGAGGTGCAAATCACGAGTATTAATCTCCTTGTTTATAACAATCCTGGATGAGGTACCATCAACTAAGCATCAAGGTGGCCTAAAGATAAAATCTCTACAATTCATATCATGGCAAACGTTCTTCACTAATGTGTGTACACAATAATGGTAGCAACCTCGTGACAAAAGCTTGCAACTGAAGAATGAACTGTATACTCGGTAACAAGCCTTCCCAACAGATACCTCGATCATTTTACCCAATTGTGAGAATTGAGAGGGCACTGCCATTTTGCTTATCTCTCAGGAATTGAGAGTCTGTATGTTTAAAATAAGCTCGTGGGTTAACAAGGTTTGGCTCTCTCATATGACAGAGTAAGACTTATCTGGATTGAATGGCATACTTCAGGTGTCAAACCAGTTTGTCTTTTTTGGCCAGCTTAGAGGGATGCAGCTTTTGCTAACTTGTCACTTGCATGAATAACTGTTTGATATCAAGTTGAATCATTACCCCGCGCTTGTAAAGTAGGGTTAAGCAATTGGTTCACTTCTGTCTGTCTGTCTGTCTGTCCTGTCTACAAACGTCAGTTTATGATCGATGAGCAACTTAATTTCAATTGAATGTTTGATTTTGAACACGAGTCGGAACATGAACCGGAAAACGAACCTGTAGTTTAGCGGTACTTTGCCTCTGAAGCCTTCTCGATCACACGTGCACAGAGAGGAGTGAGATGCACTTTTCACTCTGTCTGCCTCTCTGGCAATCAAACAAAACTGAAAATCATTCCAAACAGGAAACTTACTGTTTTTAAGGACGTCATAAAGGACACAAACAACAGGAATGAAGAACTAATGTAACGTGTCAGATGGGGTGGTGAAAGGTCTCTAAGTCTAAATTAACCCGACAGAACAAGGTCAAAAGATATTGTGATGCTAAACCAGAAGAGGATTGTTGTGTCGTATTGTGTCGTCGTAATGTGGTGTCATTCTTCATTGTTATTCTTCCTCTTCATGCATCACAAACCCACAACAAAAGTAAAATGTCAAAAAGATGTCGTTCATTTTGGGTAGCACTCCCCATCTTTCACATCTTTATCAAGGGTTACAGAATGCAACAAGAAAGAGCAATTAGAGATTGCAGACCCTTGCCAGGACTTGTTTCATGTGGTGTTCAGGTGTTGGTGTGTGACCAAATTAATAATAGATGTAATTAATACATTCCAATGCACAAGTATACATAATTAGTGGACGTACTCACATTCCGATATGAAGTAGGTAATTAATAAACGTGCTTCTTCGTATGCAGCACGACGTTGCGGGGTTGTATCATTGGCTGAGGTCACGGCTGTGCTGCTGATGCACAATGCCTTCTGCTGGTTGGGGCAGGAATTTGTAATTTCGCCATGGTGCCGGCGACAGCTTACCTACTCTTCGCGAAGAACACTGTGGGATCTTTAATGTCCACCAACGAATGCTGGCAGATGGGATTCCCATTTAATGTCCATCTGAGGGACACATTGATGAATCATCCTGCCTGTGAAACCTTGGGATGCCATTTTATAGCTGGATCAAGGTTCAAACCAAAGTTAGACAGCTTAGAGGCAAATGTGCGTATCTCTCGGCCATCCTGTCAGCAATAGAAGTACTCACATCTCAATAGTATGTAATTACACGACGTCCAAACGTTCTGTGCGGACTGATGCATAAACAGATAAATGGACCCAAATGCAGGACCCTCTGCTCTGGCGAGGGTAAGGGGTGCCTCATTATAATATTACTTCTTTTTGGGGGTTTTAAAATGAACGAGGAGCTTCTACAAACCACATGGAAAAACAAAGATGAGGAGACGTCAGTGAACTTAAACATGGATGACTGGAAATGCTGCAGCCACTAAACAAATCCAACACAGTACATGAAATTTTAATCTTGAACCAAGGATCCCAGCGTCCAGAAGGCTATGAGTGGATAAAAAATATGAAACAGAGCAAGTCCAAATTGTTTTGATGTGACTAAGAAATTATTTGTGACCCTCTCGCAACCCAAAATACTCTGCTCAGAGAGGACTAGAGTGACATCATCACGTGGCTCACCATTCAAATGTCATTGTGTCGCTCCTCATTTGACAAAAATTAGAAACCTTTTTAGGCTTTTCTTATCACCACAACGAAATTAGCTGCATATTGAATGGAGGCAATGGTACGTTGATGGAGGAATGCAAACCACGGTGGGAAGCAAAGATAAGCTGATGTTTCAGGTGTTAAACCTTTGTCAGAGCAAAAGAAGGAGATGGGATTGGGATGAAGATTGATATAAGATGGGAATTAGTCAGAGGTGTGTGGGTGTGTGTGTGTGTGTGTGTGTGTCAGAGCTACTGTACATCAGAAATCAGGGGAAACGTGGCATGGGGATGGTTCATTTTGACATGTCAGGAAAGGAAGGATTAAGGTTCAGGGAGTTAAAAGGCAACAGGACTGGGAGAAAAGGAGAAATAATAGGGAGGAAAAATGCGAAGCGAAAAAGAGAAGAGCCGAGAGATGATAAATAAATAAATAAATAAATAAACTAAAACAAACAAAAAAATAGCAAAGATAAAAATGAGAGATAACAAAGAGAACTAGCCATCTGTGATCACAAAGCGATCCCCCGCAACTTACCCTTGGCCAACGATCTAACGATATTTTGTTCGGACCACCATATGGCATTGACTTTCAACAATTATGGAGAGAGTGTATATTAAGAAATTCCTTTCCATGTACGTTCTATCCCAAAACAAGGACAAATGTGTCCAAGAGCCGCGTCCTAAAGGCAATAACAACTTCCGATATTTCTTCACGTGCCTTGATGGAGCCAATAGCGAGACCAGTCATGGAGGCTCCTGTTCATGACGAGAAAATCGTGTATTTACGAAATACAACACATTAAATGGAATAATCTTTAATAGTAACGTGAACTTTTCGAAACTTTAAAGCAAATGTCCGAATTTTTTTTTAAGTTGATGATAGATGCTCTCAAAGGCACCCTCAATGCGAGGATGTGTACAGGTGTTTAGTATTTAAGGAGATCCGGATCCTATATCTAAAAGAGCCGAGTCCAAAGGTTTTGTCTTCACCAGAAGAAGAAGAACAAGAAGAGGAAGAACAAGAAGAAGAAATCAGCAACGAGGGAGCTCTTTAGAGCCAGCGTTCACGATGCGAGACGCGGCTAAAAACTCAACATCATGACAATCGGAGAAAAATTCTTAAAGTTATGATCAAACAGACGTTTTTCATTAATTAGGTCAAAATGAGAAAAAAGTAGGTCAATGACACCAATCAACTACTCGGTGCACAACTTCAGTGCAAGTCCACTGTTATGATGCAGAACATCTTGGAAGGCCAAGCAGCGCTTATTGAGATTCTGCATTGGCAAAATTGAGCGATGACAAAACGCGTTAGTTTTTTCAGACCGCCATTTGATGTTGACCTTTAACTCAGAGTGGTATGGTGTAAATAAAGTGTAAATGTGCCTTGCTCTGAGCTATTTATAGAAGGCAACTTCGTTCCGATCTGACAAACCTGAGTCGAGTTAGGGTGAAAAATGTTAAAATGTCTATAATTGGGTCATGCTCTTTAAAACTAGGTCAAGGTCAAAAAAACTTATATCAATCCGGCATACTTTATATCCGTTATTGATGCAACATTTCATTCTAAAAGTCCAGCCGGCTCCGACATACAGATTGGAAATTGATACAGCTCGGAAATTGGGAGTGCAGGAAGAATATATACAGGGTGTCCCAAAAAAATGTACTCACATTTTGGCTCCTCATAACTCATTGAATTTTTCATTTATTTTCAGATCAAATTGACCATAATAATGGCAGAAGTACGACTAGGTTTTGAAGAAAGAAAATTTATCATAAATGCTACTGGAAGCACTAAAACATCATGGAAGTGCAAAGACAATTTAGAAGACATTTTCACAAAGATCCACCAATGCGACGCACCATTGCTCTCATCCGAGATAAGTTTGAAACAGATGGAACTGTGCATGACGTCCATAAGGAGCATTCAGGAAGACCACGGTCATCAACCACCCCCGCAAAGGAAAATCAATTGCTGGAAACCCTCCACCGATCCCCACGGAAATCTGTACGACAAATGGCTCGTGAGACAGGAATCCAAAATCAAGCGTCCATCGCATTTTGAAGCGAATTAATTGGAAAAGTTACATTCCAACATTAATCCACGCTCTAAATGAAGACGATCCTGACCGGAGAGCTGAATTTTATGAGTGGTACCTGGGCAAATGCGAAGAAGATGCAGCATTTCCATCCAAAATTGTTTGGAGCGATGAGGCCAGCTTCAAGCAAAATGGCTCAATTAACCGACACAATTGCACGTACTGGGCTCCTGAGAATCCGCATGTTACTATGGAACACCATTTAAACTTACCAGGGGTTACTGTGTAGTGTGGGATATCAGCATTGGGCATCCTAGGGCCATTATTTTTTGACCAAACTGTCACTGGGGATTGTTTACTTAAACTTGCTGCAGGAATCCGTCGGTGCACGTGTCGAAGAGATATTTGGTGACGAAGAGATTTACTTTCAACAAGATGGAGCACCTCCCCACTACCACCGTGATGTAAGGGCCTATCTCGAAGCAACTTTTCCGAACAGATGGATTGGGCGAAGAGGTAGTGTTGAATTCCCTGCACGTTCCCAGACCTCACTCCAATGGACTTCTTTTATGGGGATATCTCAAAGATAAGGTTTACGGCTCAAAACCAGCAACAGTCGATGAGCTGAAGAGTAAATTGAAAGACAATGTCTTGCAGTTCCAAATGAAATGATTCGTAACGCTGTTGAATCCATTGGTCCGCGTTATCGGCTGTGTTTGGAACGTGATGGTCGTCAGTTTGAACATTTGTAAACATGCATTTATCCATTTGTACATTTATCCATTTATACATTTAACCATTAATCTTGTTTCTAAGTCAATAAACAACGCATTTATTATCATTTAAACAGTGAGTACATTTTTGGGACACTATATAATATATATATATTTTATATATATAATATATATACATATCATATATATGTATATGTATATGTATATATGGTGGTTTAGTACTCTGAGGAGTCTAAGGAACTTTGTGGTATAATTAGAAATTGGGGCACTGATTGTAATAACTCAACATCAATCGTGTGTGTTTGGGTGAGTCAAAAGTCCAGAAACATATGAAAGTTTGTTTGATGTTTGTTTGTTTGTTTGTTTGCTATCCTTCCTATGTTTCCATTTCCGGACTTTTGACTCATCCTGTAGAAACAAACCCGACAACAGCAATAAGCCTTCCCCTATCCTATAGGGGGAGGTTAAAAGAGAAGAGGAGAAAGAGAGAAAAGGACAGGAAATGTAAGATGGATAAAAATATATAAAAGGGAAAAACACCACCAGGTTTGATTAAGAAGTTGTGAAAAAAATGAGGTCTAGGTGCATGAAAAGTGCTTGTTCATCTTGTGTGGTGCCAGTGTGCCAATCTTAAAGAGTAGGCTTTATTTTGTATGCTTTCGACTGAAAATGCACTCACAATCTCACATCATTTCATCTTAAGTGGTTTATTGACTTCCACCTGCCGTTTATTTCACAGAGGCTTGAGGTACTTCTGCCACCTTTCTTGACATTAAAGTTTTCGTCAAATAGAACAGACTTGCAAGAACTGTCCATTACAAACCTACAGAATTATAGAACTACCAGCTTCAATCATCCTTACCCCTTCCATGTAAAAAATTTAAGTTACATATTTCCAATACCTCAGATTTTCTGCTATTTGTACAGTGACAATTCCAACGATAAATCAAAATCAAATCAGACGTTAGACTTATTTGTGAAGATTGTGCCTTTCTCACCTCCATTGCGGGCTGGTAGGATGATCTCGATGTTTGCACAATCGCCTCTACGCTGTCTATCCTGGGTTTCAATCCCGAAACAGCTATAAGCTGTCATCCCGGTGTTTCACAGGCAGGATGATTCATCAATGTGTGTGTCGTCCCTCGAATGGACGTTAAATGGGAATTCCGTCTGCCAGCATTCGTTGGTGGAAGATAAAGATCCATAGTGTCCTTCGTGAAGAATAGGTGAGTATTCGCTGGCACCATAAACAAATTCCTGCCCTAACCAGCAGGGGTACTGCATCAACAGTACAGCCGCACTCTCAGCAGTGATGCAAAACAGCAGCCACAGGCTGCAGACTAAATTAATGAATCTCTATTGTGGCCAGGGGCAATGGAGCATGCTCACGACACTGACAGAACATCGAGTTTTACAATAGTCGAAGAAAAAAACCTGAGGAAGGTACTCCATTAACATTTACTTACAATCCCATGAACATTTGAGTGAAGAACATCATCCAGATGAACCAAGCTGTTACAGAATGATCCTAAAACTGCTCTGAGTTTTCCACTTCCACCTGTCGTTTCTTTCAAGTGGGACAGAAATTTTCAAAATTCCCTGGTGAAAAGGACCATGATCCTCTGACCTCTCTCCAGGAAAATAATTTGTGTTCATGGAGTCGCTGTAACAACTCCCATTTTATCAAGTCAACCACTTTGAACTGAGGACCCAAAACCAGTCTTCATAGTGAAGATTTCAACCGCACCTCCGCAGATGTCATCTATGGTGTCATGTACACTCGCTGCAAGAAGATTTATATCCATGACATGGGGGCTAAGACTGGATGATTGCTTCCATGAGCACTTGCTCGGTATACGGACCAATAGCACAGATCTCTCCAAGGCAGTTACCCGGCTCTTTAATCATCCTCATGTAAAAGCCGCTGTCACACCTGACGATTTTGCCAGTGTATGCCGACGTATGAAAAATTTGTCTAAAACGCTGGCACACGTCGAATACGTTATGGGTAAGTTTTGTATACGTTAAGAGCACGCTGAAGCATGCTGAAGTACGCTGAAGAACACTGGCATACGTCGTATTACGCCGAGCTCGTCGACAAATTTTAACATGCTCAAAATATTTTGACGTATGCCAGCGTATGACTCATACGTTCCGCATACGCTGGCCATAAGTTGTAGACACGTTACGCGATCGTTGACACACGTCGACACACGTTACTTGTAAGTTACTCATAAGTGGAAACACGTCGAGGTAATGTTTAGCGTCAGTGTTCCAGACTCCATGGCTTTTTTTTTTTCTTCGGCATGACGGTGATGTTGACACTTCGATTTCTAGTGCGGTTATAATATAAATATAATTAATAGGCTGCCGCTCAACGATTTAAAGGGGCTGTCACACCTTGACGATTTAGCGAACGTATGCCGTTTTTTACAAATTTGCCGAATACGCTGGCACACGTCGAATACGTTATTGGTAAGTTTTGTATACGTTAGGAATACCCTGAAAAACACTGCCATAAGTCGATGTACGCTGGCTTTAATCGTTGACTTTTGTGCTTGTTCTCTCTTTTTCGAATGCTTAAAATTTTACGACGTACTCGGCGTTTGGCTCACACGTTCCGCTACGCCGGCCATAAGGTTTAGGCACGTTATGCGATCGTCGACACACGTTAATTGTATGTTACTCATAAGTCGAAACACGTAGAGGTAACATTCGCGTACCCGAAACTTATTTCTAACCTATGAGTAACGTTTTGTAAGCACGCTACACAAACGTTGTTCACACTTCGCAACACGCTACTTGAAAGTTCCTCATACGTCGAAACACATCAAAGTAATGTTTAGGGTACCCGTTGACTTATTTATAACCTATGAATAACGTGCTTGGGAATTATTACGCTATGCATACACTAGACTATCGTTGGGCATAGGTTGTGGACGACTAAAACACGATAAACAATCGTTGGTATAACTTATGTATAAGTTCTCGAAGCGTTCTGGTTCATTACTAGTACATTATGCATTTGTCAAAGTCTTTTAATACTTTAAAAAGTAAAACAAAGAAATATTTCATCGTGGGAATGAGGAAAAAAAATTAGCCAAAAGAACATCGAACAATGGTGCAAAGTAGTCTCCTATTCGTGGACGATAAGAGGATCCATCATCACCCACACCCCCCCATCACGCTCACCTACTACTACTGACATGGACCTACTACTACTACCAATACTACTACTACAACTACTACTACTACTACTACTGACATAGACATACTACTACTACTACTACTACTACTACTACTACTACTACTACTGACATAGACATACCACTACTACTACTGATGTAGACATTCTACTACTACCAATGCTACTACTACAACTACTACTACTATTACTACTGTCACGCACACCAACTACTGCTAATAGTATTACTACTACTGATACTACTGGCATTGACATCTACTCAACATGGAGTCTGGAACAATGATGGGTTCCTCTTGTGAAGCCCATTTGTATATACCAATCCCCTAAACGCTGCCAATACGTCAGTACACGGTAGATGTAAGTTAGAAACACTTTCAGTAAGTTCTGTGGTTGTCCCGAAGACGTCAATTTAATTCGTCTACATACGACAATGTGCGTTATACATACGTTACAAATAGGTTCATAGCATGTTATTCAATGGTTAGATGCACGTTTTACTTAGGTTCAAAACATGCTACACATAGGTTAAACGCACGTTACTCTTACGTTCTAGCACGGTAGCCATTGGTTCAAGGCCAGTTATACATAGTTTCAATGCACGTTACTCATACTTTCCAAGCACGTTAAACATAGGCTAAGCTGACGTTACTCATTTGTTCAAAGCACGTTACTCAACGGTTATAAATTGGGTTTCAAGTATGGTTGCCATTAACTTGACGTGCTTCGACTTATGACTAACCTACAAGTAACGTGTGTTCGCCGTGTTTAAACGATCGCAGAACGTGCAAGAACAGATGCCAACGCATGCGAAACGTGTGAGCCTTACGTCGAGTACGTCTTAAAATTTTCAGCATGCTTGAAATTTCACGACGTATCGAACGGACTAGGTAATATGCCAGCGTACTTCAATGATTTCGAGCATAATCTTAACGTATACTCAACTTTCCTATAGCGTATTGACGTGTGCCTAGCGTTGTAAACCCATTTTCATAGAATGGCATACGCTGGCAAAATCGTCAAGGTGTGACTGCAATGTTGACAATTCAAAATCTCGGGCAGTTTTGATTTCAATCGGCGTCCGGCAAGTTCTTGACAGGCTACGCCACGAGTTCGCCGGCGATACGTATAGTGCGCAAAGGTAAGTTGAACTATCGCTTGTCTTAGGTTTTGAACGCCGATCACAAGGTAAGCATTCGTTGTAAAAGTTATGTATAACACAACGAAACGTTCTGTGCCCGTTACTAATATGTTATGCAAACGACCAACACGTTTTGAATACGCCAAAACTCAAAAAAAAAACATCAAAATTTCAGCGTACGTCAACGTTTTAGATCAATTTTTTATACGTTGCCATTGCTGGCTTAAACGTCAAGTGTGACAGGGCCCTAAATCATAACCGCACTAGAAATCGAAGTGTCAACATCACCGTCATGCCGAAAAAAAAAAAACAAGAAAAAAAAAACATGGAGTCTGGAACACTGACGCGGTTCCTCCTGTGTGAACCCGATTTTTATATACCAATTCCCCTAAACACTGCCAATACGCCATTATACAGTAGCTGTAAGTTAGTAAACACGTTCAGTAAGTTCTGTGGTCGTCCGGAAAACGTCAAATACGTCTACATATGTCAATGTGCGTTGGAGATACGTTACACATAGGTTCAAAGCACGTTACTCATAGGTTAGAAATAAGTTTCGGGTACGCTAAACATTACCGCAACGTGTTTCGACTTATGAGTAACTTACAAGTAACGTGTGTCGACGTGTGTCAACGATCGCCATAACGTGCCTACAACTTATGGCCAGCGTAGCGGAACGTGTGCGTCATACGCTGGCATGCATCAAAAAATTTTCAGCGTGCTTAAAATTTGTCGACGTGCTCGGCGTACTACGACGTATGCCAGCGTGCTTCAGCGTGCTCTTAACGTATACAAAACTTACCCATAACGTATTCGACGTGTGCCAGCGTATTCGGCAAATTTTCATACGTCGGCATACGCTGGCTAAAACGTCAAGGTGTGACAGCGGCTTGACACTTCGATGTCTAGTGCGGTTATGATTTTAATCGTCGAGCCGCAGCTTTTAATAGGCTACGCCACGTGATCGTCGGCGATACGCTGCCGCGCGCTATGCATACGTTAGACTATCGTTGGGCATAGGTTGTGAACGCCGACAACACGCTAGCATTTGTTGGTATAAGTTATCTATATGTTATCGAAACGTTCTGTGTACGTTACTAATACGTTACATACGTCCAACTCGTTATGAATATGCCCAAAACTGGAAAAAAACATCAATAGTTCAGCGTATGGCAGCGTTTTACATACATTTTGATACGTTGCCATACCCTGTCTAAAACGTCAAGGTGTGACAGCGGCTTAAGTTCCGTCACATGGTATTCTCTGATATTTTCACCAATTCTTCACCAATTCAGTCAAAAGTGTAAAAACACAAAACCGAATCTTTAAGATTGGCCCACTGTGCACCACACAGGTTTAACAAGTGCTTTTCATTCACTTAGATCTCCAGTGTTTTACAACTTTTAAATATTTTTCCCCACTCTCTCATCTTCCCCTTTAATTTCATTTTATTGGAACCACATTACCACTCCTCCTTTTCCTGTTTGCTCTCCTCTTCACTTTTCCTCTTCTCTCTTCTGTCCTACTTTTTGTCTTCTCTTTCCTCCTCTCTTTTTATCCATTTTGTTCTCTTTTCATTTTTAAAAGTTGCTTTAACTCATTTGTTTGTTTATTTATGCTATCTCTCTTCTTTCTGCCACATCCCTCTTTTAGTTTCTTGTATATTATTTCACCACTATTCCATCTTTTATCTCAGTCCTTGTCTCCTTGAATTTTAACTCCTGAGTGCTGACCCTCCCTTTCCTTAGGTGTTGCAGCAAGTCATTCCGTAACTCGATCAAGGTTTTGTTTTTCCCATAATTTGTTCTACCTGTCTGCCGAAGCAGAATGAGATGAGCCTGACATTGCTAACCTGACTCAGTGGTGTAATGGTGAAAGCTACACAAGCACATGATTGGAGCATCTGCTATGGCAGGTTGGCAGTACGAACTCTGGCCTAGTCATACAAAAAGACTTTAAAAATTACAAGTGTCGCTTCATTACTTGATGCTCAGCATTTAAAAAGGATAGAGCATGGGCAAACGAGCACAGATTGGCCACCATTGTGCATCCTTGATGTGCCTAATGGCCTCCTCCTGTG
Organism: Eptatretus atami; assembly: GCA_035128595.1. Classification (NCBI taxonomy): domain Eukaryota; kingdom Metazoa; phylum Chordata; class Myxini; order Myxiniformes; family Myxinidae; genus Eptatretus; species Eptatretus atami. Next base: position 169,723,045 of record CM068955.1, read on the forward strand.
TGGAAGCTCCTTGTGAGGGAGCTCACATTTATTTAAGTCCTAAGGATTAGGACTAGTTTATCATTCATATCTGTACATTGACCAGAAAGCACAAAAGCCTGTCATTTTATAGCTGTTAGATAGTCTGGAGAAAAATACTGTTGCAAAGGAGCTGCTCAAGCTGTGTGCTTTCTCAGAGCTCAGGTGTCTGCATGCCAACAACTACAATTATATATATATATAATGACCGTTTTTACAGCCATTTTTCCCTGCTGTGCAAGGGTTGGGCTTTTTCTTGAGGCAATGTTTTTTATGGCCAGATGCCCTTCCTGACGCCAACCCTGGTCGCCTCTTACGACACACAGGGATATGGTACACCTATTCTAACCGGGGCATACACCAGGACCAGTACACTGGTACTCATTTTGCCGACCTCGGAAGGATGACAGGCTGAGTCAACCCCCTGGTGTTAATTCAGCAGCCAACGGGGCTTGAACTCAGGACCCTGGGATCCCAAGCCGCCACCCTAACCACTAAGCCAACACCAGGCTACATATATATATATATATATGTATATGCAAAAGCTTTAATATAATGGATTCTAATAAGAAATCCTGGACATTAGGACTGAATGGATAAGTTAAATGTATTTCAGATTGGAAATGATGTGCAGCCCGTGGCCTGTTCCAAGGAAAGTGATATCTTTCAAGATAAAGTTATCCAAGAGAATGTGGCAGATCCTGAGAAAACATCCGAATCGAGAAAACACAGTCCTCAAAGTGGATCAAAGATTTCTACACATTTCACATGAGCAGCATTGCCCCTTGCAATGCAATCGAGATTCAGGAAATCTACAGTTCTCCCCAGTGAGCAAGCACCATGGTATCCCACGTAATGTGCGTCTAATTAGAGGCAGCAAGCAACACGCCGGCAGATGTGACGTCTGCACCAGCCTGCTGTGACGCAATGGCCATCTGCCAAGTACACAGCAATTCTCACGACAGCTTGGGCTGCCCATGGTGCTGATGTTGCGCAGGTGGAGAACAGCAGCATTCCCACCAAAAAGCAACAAACAAAAAGCAATCGAAACGATATCTCCAGAATTTCAAGGAGAATCGGACAACGAATCTGCACACAAAAACGTGTGGGACCAGAATGCTAATGGGGGTTTTAAACAGCCCTGCGACATTGCGCATGCCTTTCAGTTTCGACATGAACTGCAATATGAAATGAAAAAATGAAGTACAAACCATCGGAGGCTGGTTACATCATTATAGTCGAGATAGGGAGACTTTTTGCACGTTTGAACCCACATCGGGCTCACGCTCCCGTATACAGCCAGGTACACAGCACTCATGATGCTGACGATAAACCAAAATTCAAGGCAGAAACATCCAGTATCACCTTTGCATGTCCATCTGAGCCAAGTCGGGCAGATACAGTCAGTATTAGCTGGGAGTTTGTCACAGGTACAAGAGCCTGATATTTTCTGCAGGGCGCCTCGGGCTGCCTCGGTCTCTGTTTAAAAACTAATTAGTGCTCAGCTCCCTCTTGGTGCTGCGCAATGCATCGCTGATAAATTATTCACGTTCCATTATGTGCAGTGGCTTTCCACAGTGGGAAATTCATCGGGGTATTGCGGCAACCTTGCAGCAAACAGCACAAACAGCATTATACAGTCAATTACCAGCAATTGAGAGGAGATTGATTTAGGGAGACACGCACTAATTACTCAGCCAAGGCCAAAGTACATTGCTCAGCCAAGCACGCTCTGTGCAGATGACGAAAACGCCCCTTGGGACAACCGCTGTGGCCCTTTCAGACTCAGGCATAATCTGAGCACTATCGTGCAATTATTCCAGCTAAATGACAGCAGGCCTCAGCACCTATTTCAACAGCACCCAATCATACGAAAGAACCAGAACTTAAAATTCATAAGTGTGGGAGGAAGTGGGCATGGGCTAGAAACTCGACAGACGTGCAATGCGACCGATCTCTTTGATAAACTTGATCAGGAACAAATGTAGTTCAACTCGCATGTCATGCCAATGACACCACAAGTACGAGGAAGGCCTGACATTTAAAGTACAAAGAGCCATGTCGAAAAGTGACAAATGTTCTGTCGGCAGGTAAAGAGTAAAAAAGAGATAAATATATTGTTTTACCCTTTTTAGGTACAATGATTGGCAATGGAATACATTTATGATTTACAGCAGGAAGATGTTGCCCACTGCAGGGTGCTGATGCAGAAGTGGGTCTTCAATCACATTGCTGGTTCGACAATATGTGACCGCGGCATCGAGTCACAGATGATGGAACAAGTCCACTGTGCACAGGACTCGTGCATGAACCATGCACCGTTGCTGAGCTGCACCAACAGGAAAGCCAATCGTCATTCGACAAAATAATTATGGAAATGTTGTCCAACTACTTCATTATCAATATGCTCCCTTTTTCCCTCCTTCACCTCACTTTTACATGAGCCTCCACTTTGAATACAGAACAATGCAGACCACTTTAAGTGTGCGATAATACAAAACAAAAAATTAACTGGAGAGTTCATTGAACACCTTACCCCCCATGGGGTCTTGAGAAGAAAAAGGACATGGACGGGATCTGCGAGCAGAAAATTTGATTGGTCGAGATGATGTAAAATGCAGGAATATTATGTCCAAGTACTGCTGAGCGAAAGGTTTTTGAAAGTACCAAAAAGGTGTTTTTTGTTCTACAGCGTTGAAAAATCAATTTAATTGAAAAAAAAATGAGGATTTTTAAGGTTGTAGAAGAAACATTTCAGAAGTTTACCGCAGTTGCTGCGGCGTCTTTTACACCACCTTATTTAACCCTTTACATTCGTTTTTGGTGCCTGTTGTTTGTGTCCTTTATGAGATCCTTTAAAACAATAAGTTTCCTGTTTGGAATGATTTTCAATTTTGTTTGACTGCCAGACAAATTTCAGAGCCATAAACTACAGGTTTGTGCTCTGATTTGTGTTCAAAATATAACATTCAATTTAAATTAAATTATTCCTCGATCATGAACTGATGTTTGTGGACAGATGGACAGACGGAACCAATTGCTTAACCACACTTTTCGCTTTGCACACGAGGTAATAAGTAGATGAGTTTCCTTACAGGGAACTCAACACAGGAGAAGGCCATGAGTAGTAGTGCCAAATCCATGGTTGTTGGCTAAATGCCATATTTTTTTTCAGACACTGAACTTCAAGCAAAGAAGCAGCACATACCATTTTAAAAATCTTTGGTATGACTGCTGGTGTTTGAACCCCCAACCTCTGAGACTCAGAACAGTCACTCTAACCGCTACAGTTCAACGAGTCTGTTTATGAACGATCTATAATGGGTATCTTGCTGTTTGTCACCTTGAACCTCAAAGTACTCCACACGAAATTTTCAGGATAATTCATCCTACATACCCAAAATCAGTATGGGGTGCCAACATCAACGTTATACACGCGAAAAACAGCGAATTTTTCACCCACCTCTCTCCCTCACCGCAACTTCCACTTTCCATCACCATGTCGCACTTAACTCCACTCCCATTGCCTCTCACCCTTATCCCATCCTCCTCACCAATTTGCCTGACCTTTTTCCCTTCCAATTGTTTCTGTCATTCCACCTCTTCCCCAACCATCCCCGCATATATGTGGGAATATACGATCCTCATATCGTTTTCCAACCACTATCGCAGATGTGGGATGTACTTCTCCAACATTATATTGCCAATGCAATGCCTTCCCTTACAGCAATATCCCAGCCTTAAATTAACGATAATGTATACAGCCGGCACTAGCATTTTGCTAATGCAGCAAGTGCGTTCGAGTGAATATACAAGGGGTGGCGAAACGCCTTTGAGAAAGGAAGCTATATTATTTATAAAGATGTAATTTCTCTAATATTTTTTTCAGGGTGAAGGTAATTATTGTTTTTGTTTCATTCATTTCATTGAACCTTGGGTAATACAATAGTTCAGAGAGCCATCACAGCGTATCTTGACAGTCCGTTATCTTTTCGTCATCAAAAAAATACTTTGTGCCACTAAGATGAACTGAATCTTGCAACGGTGGTGACCTCGTTTCCAAAGATTGTGCGTTCTATCACCCAAAGTCTCATCGTTGTGAAAAACAATGTGGGTAATGAGGAATCATTAATGATTTGCAAGCCAGTCGGGAGATATTGATTGGGAATCATCATACGAGTATCCAACCGTTACCTGAACACTCGTTGAATGGTTTTTCGTTACAGTGAATGAATGATGCTTGGCGTACTTATCCTCTAATAGCATTTTAATAGATGCTTATAACTCCAAATACTAGAGCAGCACTTGGTAGAGTGCATACCTCTGCCAGGCTGAGCAGTTTACGTTTTGTATAACACCGATGGGATGGATCTGGATCCGTATCTTCATCAAGATTTAACCAATTCGTCCTTGTCACACACCTAACATGTCCACCAAGTTTCGTCTGAATCCGTCCATAACTTTTTGAGATATCCTGCTCACAGACAGACAAGGGTGAAAACATAACATCTGCCACCTTCATGGTAGAAGTAATAATGAAAAGGGAAATGTAGATTTGAAATATGGAGAAATACGTTTGGCTATCATGCACGAATTAGGGAGTACCTTAATGATGGCCGATTTGTTAAACTTATCCTGATTCGTGGCGAAACGACAACTCCAGGTCAAATGTAGAATTTAAAAAAATTACATTTCTTGGTGTGGTTGGGAGCATTGCCAAGAGGTAGGCACACTCGCCTCGAAGCAGTCTCGCCTGGCCTCAAATCTCGACTCGGCTATAAACTGCCATCCTGGTGTTTCACGGGCAGGGTGATTCATTAATGTGTGTGCCGTCCCTCGGATGGATGTTAAACTGGGTGTCCGACATCTACCGACATTAGTTTGTGGATGCTAAAGATCCCACGGTGCCCTTTCGTGAAGGGTAGGTGAGCTATCGTCAGCACCGTGGACAAATTACAAATTCGTACCCTCACTCCTGCTGGTAAGGCAATGGCAAACCAACTGATGCTCAGACTTTTGACAGTAGAGCTTTGACAGCTCCCCTTCCTTGCTCATATTCATTCGAGATGTCTTGCCTTCTCTTTCGTCACTTATATCTCCTTCCATCATCCTTCGCCTTCTCTAATCATCAGTCTAACCACATCCCCTGCCCTCCTTGCTTTCTGCTGCCATTCCCCATGGAGGGCTGCCTTTTTCACTTTGTGTTCTGGGAATATGGCAGAAAGTCACCAGTTGTCAGAACTGTTCTGTCATTGCTTGAGGGTGGTCTTGAGGCAATGAAGTGACAGGCCCAAAATGGCTTGTCCCATCATAGCTTTGTGCAATTGGAGGGAGAGATCGCGACCAAATGTAAAGCTTGACAGGTTGACCATGATTTTGTGCCACTGTTGCCTTGGGAAGGAGAACATTTTGACCCATTATCTGCCCAATTTGTGACTTTCGGCTGCCAAAAATTGTCACACGAAAAACACAGTTGTAGCCACATGGCCAGAGCTCCTGAAATGGGATTACAGGGCGGTATTCCTGCCTCCTGACCAGAAGAGTGATCGGAGAGTGTGCCCGGAGTGAAAGGAGAAGAATATATACAAAATATGACTATGGGTGGCAAAAATGGGGATCGGCCAGTCGAGGGGGAGGATACCTATGAATACTGATGCCTGTTTTGGATTCAGACCTTGTGCGAAGATATGAGTACAATAACTTGTGCAGCATGGTGTCACACTACGCTTACACTACTAGTATGCGTCATCTGCATGTTGTCGGGAGGAAGAAAGAAACCTGTAAGGTGAAGGTCTCTGAGATTATAATTTATGGCAGGAGCAACTATGATTGGAGAAGGCAGTTTGTTAATACGGGTGGCAATTTGGGAATGAAGAATACGACTTCCGCAGCATGGCATTTTCCTTCCTTGCCTCAGGTAGAAGGAGATTTGATAGTTTCTCTTCATCAAGTGGCATGAATGCAATTTGGGCAGATTTTGGAGGAAAGGAAAATGAACAAGGTGCTTCATAATTTTTGTTTTGCAGGGTTATGAAACCCTAGGGGTCCAGTGGGTAGACTTTTTTATGATGAAATATTAAGATTGAAGCTCTCGAGTGTCTGTCCGGTTTTGACAAGCTCAATACACAATAGTGAGAATGGCAAGCGAATGGGTGGAATAAAAGTTAAAGCATGGTTGCACACCTATCAGCTAACACCTGATTCTGGAGTCAGTTACAGTCAGAGTTATAGGCCAAATAAGTCTGGTGTTGGCTTAGTGGTTAGGGTGGTTGTCTTGGATCCTAGGGACCTGAGTTTGAGCACCGTCACCTGCTGAATTAACAACAGGTGGGGTTCATTCAGCCTCTCATCCTTCTGAGGTCAGTGAAACGAGTACCAGTGTACTACTGGTAATAGCGGCACCGCAGTGCCCCGAACCAATGATGCAACCAACTGGCTGCACACGAAAGTGTGTGCGAGTTACAGGCCAAATGAGATAATGATTGGGAGTCATGATATTGTTTAAGGTGCAAAGCCACTTGTTGTGAGGTGGGGGAAAGCAGGTAAGCAGTTTGTCTAAGGTGTGTCGTACATTGTCAAATTGCACTTTGAGGTACCATGTCCATAAAATGTAATTTGTGTAGCAGTGTGGCTCAAGTTTTTATAAATTCACAATCTTTTGACAAAAAGAAAAAGCTAAGGGACTAAGGAAAATCTCATACGGCTTGATGTAAAATGGCATCCACCATTGCTCCAAGTCTTTCCTTGGCAAATCTGAACTTCTCACAGCCAACAAGACCCAAGACCTTTGACCGTATGTCGTACTACTCTCCCATGTGCGGTGATGCCCCCGCTACACATTTGCACAAGTGGACACTGTGGAATCCAAAGCTCTCAAAATGATTGCCCTCTCTCATGAAGAAGCAGGTGTACAGGGCCTGTTGGTGTCTCCTGACAGTGAGGGTGGCAGCCTCTGTTTTCGAACACCTCTCTTCAGGTTTTACTCCCACTGCTAGTTCAGCTATCACCTCCTCACAAGTCCGACCCAGTCATACACATTGTTTCAGCAACCCACTCCTTTTAAAACTCTCAAAATCCAGGTTCACTGCTCCCCTGTACTTCTAATAAGTTTTTTTTTCTTGTGCTTGTGGAACCTTTTCCTCAGTCTCTTCATCCCTCTATTCTCTTTGGGGCTTGAAGTTGGCAGTACACCACTGCTTCACATAATCTTCCATCCCTTTGCATGATTTTTTTTTTCGACAAGTGTTTGTCGAGGCCTCTGTTCTTCACCACACGGCCCGCGAGCCACTGGCGGCCCATGGTGGCAAAAAGTGCGGCCCCTGACGTGCGGCCGATAATACACAAATGTGAAAACAACCCATCATAATCCGCCATAAATGCTATCAAGTTAACCCATTGGTTTCAAATGAGTGTTCCAACGCAAAGCATAAAAGTAACACCACGACATCAGTAGATGGCAGTGTACAAACAATTACGCTAGCAGGAGACTTGGAGGATGTGCCAGGGATTGGGGTTCAAGCTAGAGATTTACCGCAACAGATTATTACTGGAACAGACACATCACAAGTTAAACCAGTAAGTAAAAGAAAAGCAGGTGGCAACATCTTTGCAATGAAAAAAAGAAAGCTAAGAAAGGAAATATGCCAAGTGGACTCCTTCAGCTGTGCAAGGAAGGCAACAGCTGAGGATGGTTTCCAAAGAGAGGGTTCAGCATAGAGCAACTAGATTACTAGATTGATTCCGGAATCAGTTATGATGAGCAGCTGGAGGAGACAGGACCTCACATGTTACAAAGTTGCTGATTACGAGTGGATCTGAAAGAGATGTTAAAGATCATGAACAGTATAAACTGAATAAGTGTAGAAGGGTTTTTCAGCAAAAAAAAAAGATTGATAGGACCAAGGGCCATAGCTTGAGAGTGAAGAAAAGGTGAGTTAGGATGACATTAACGCAAGAGTCATCATTAAAGCAGAATAGGTAATGCATGAGATGCCCCCCTGGAAAGGTAATGGTCACAGAAAAGCTAGATAGGTTCAAACTGGAATTTAAAATGTACTTGGAAGCATTCGGGATAGAGGGTTACATAGATATTTGCAGAAATGCAAAGGCATTATGATTGTTATGGCCTCCTGTGACAAATTGTATTTATTTGTAAGTGTCATTGTTAAATACAGGGGAGGCCATCAGATCCAAAAAGGCATCCATGAATGCTGCATCTCCTTCGTGTATATCATCCTAAAATATGCCAATTGTATGTATGTATGTATGTATGTATGTATGTATGTATGTATGTATGTATGTATGTATGCGTGTATGTACAGTATGTATTAAGCCTGGGCGATAATGGAAAAACCTATATCACGATAATGGGGCTGATTAATCTCGATTACTGCAAGAATATCACGATAAAACAATATAAAATCCAGGATCAGTGACGGCGTCGAAAGGAGTACATCCTTTGTGATACAGTCATATACTGAGTCGGTCAACGACTTCCACCGTGGCGAGCTCCGCGGAATCGTTTGAGCTGCCGAAAGGCATCTATAACATAAAGGCAGTACAGATTAGTAAAGTGGCTGTTTATTTATTATGTTATTGGAAACATAATATATATATATAATTATATATATATATATATACAGATTTATTATGTACTCGACTAATAGAAAAAGGTACTGGCATTTCTGGGCATTTTCATAGTAGTCCATGGGCCCAGGCCAGAAATTCCACTTGTCGGTACCATCTAAGGAAACCAATCCTAGTTATGATTTTTGAATTGGTGTATATATATAGATCATATTTTGATGTGATAACCATTGCAGACTGCAGCTTATTGTAGTTATCATCTTCGGAATGTACCCACCCTCCGCATAATGAAACGAAAGGCAAACAAATCTGGATATCCTGAGCTGTTATTGAATGATATTACCTTCATGGATGTGTCAATAGTCCATTGTGTGATTTTCCCCCAAAAGTCAATATCTCAGAATGGTAAATGGTAAAAATGCAAAATACATACACTAAGCTGCTCTTCTGGAACGGTTATCACATATTGAAATAATCATATAGTCCCTACCAATAACTTACTAGCCCTAAAGTTTGGTTTCCCAGATGGTACCGATATATGCCTGGGCCCATGGACTATAGGGTGTGTACTTGGTTGGAGAAGTTGGCTAAAGTGGTAACCTTTTTTGACAAATTATTTTTCACCCTTGAGAGTTATGTTATTAGATGTTAGATGAGCAGTAAAATACCTTTAAATTTATATCTAGGTTGGATTTGTACTATTTCAGTTTTTGAATAATTTGCGATTGGTGCATTTGAGAGATCACGTGACTCCTTCTTTGTCGATTTTAACGATCGTGTAAACATCGTAATTAAGTTAGTTTTCACATCCGATACCATGTTTGATGATCAAAGCTCACCATCTCACCAATTATATCAGTATCCGGGTTGAAATCCGAAAAAAAATTGAGTTGTTTTATAAAGCATTGTATATGTGGATCTACCCTCAGAGTTGGTGACAGGTGGTGGCTCATGTGTTATCTATCTATATTCTATATATTACTAAAACTCTCATCTTGTATGTATGTATGTATGTTCCAGAAATAACAGCCAAACCGTACACGATAGCGCAAAAAGTTTAGGGCCACCTTACTCAAAATCTCCTGCGGTGTGCAGTATCAAGTTTCGTTTAAATCGGCAAAGAAAAAAATTATTAAAAAAATAATTCCCGATTCAGTCAAGTACTCTCTTCGGGAGAATTTGATCAATGTAAACAACCCAGTGGTATGGTTCGCTGGAGCTATCTTTTTTTTCTTGAAATTTTTTTCATCAACCGCTGTCACAAGGAACCCAACGAGTTCACGGTCTCTGGTATATTACTAAAACTCTCATCTTGTATGTATATATATATACATATATAATATATGTATGTATGTTCCTGAAATACAGCCAAAACGGTACACAATAGCGCAAACATTTTAGGGCCACCTTACTCACCATTCACCTGCGTGTGCAGTATCAAGTTTCGTTTTAAATCGGGCAACGGAAAATTATTTAAAAATCCATTCCCATTCAAACAAGTTCTTCGGGAGAATTTGATCAATGCAAACAACCTCAGGGTATAGTTGCTGGAGCTATCTTTTTTTCTGAAATGATTTTTTGTCCATCAACCGCTGTCACAACAGGAATCCAACGGGTTCACGGGTCATCTAGTAGCTTATAAATTGTGAGAAAATGACTGCTTAAAACCCCAGTAAGGTGCATCACGGTAAAAAAAAAGTGATCCCCAAAGTTTTGTGATTAACTTTGGGAGCTCAGAGGAGTCGGGTTTAGAGTAAACTCACGTAAGTACTGCTCTCCGCCATCATAGGATCAAGTACGAACAGTGTACCAGTTCAAGGCGCGATTTACATACTACATATGCGCAGCAGTTATTGTGATGAATAATTTCCATTTTCGTTATCACAATAGCAACTGGAAATCACGATAATCATCCCATCGTGATTATCACCCAGGCCGAGCATGGATGTGTGTACAAGAAGTGGACAAAAATGGAAACATTGATAGAATGTCACTTAGTCGGGTGTTGAACCGCCACGTGCATCCAGAAAGGCATGGATATGATGTGGCATGGGGTCAAGAAGTGTCTGGAGCTGTTCTGCAGGAATGTAGCACCATTCTTCCACAAGGAAGTCCTCCAATTCACATCGGTTTGATAGAGACGGAAACCACTGTCTTTGGTGCTTCTCCACACATTCTCACAAATGCACTATGGGATTGATGCCTGGTGATTGGGAGAGCCATGGAAGATTGTTAACTTTCTCCTCGTGCTCCTCAAACAACCTGGTGGCAACAGATGCCCTGTGGACTAGGGCATTGCCATCTTGCAAGACACCCTTCCCAGCAGTGAAGAAATTCTGCATCATGGGATGCACTTGATCACTCAAGACGGTAACGTAGTGCGCTGCAGCAACCCTGCCTTCTAATGAAATGAGTGGACCCAGGCCATGCCAGAAGAAATTATAGAACTGGCAGATCCTTTCACTGTTGGAACCAGGCACTCAGGGCTGAAGAGCTCCCCTGGGCTATCACCACACATGCACGCATTCATGCACGTCGAGAACATGGTGAAGGATGACTCATCAGACCATATCACATTCCTCTGCTGCTCGGCAGTCAATTGCCTATGTTCCTTGCACCAATGGATCCACAAACGGGCGTTTCCAGGTGTTATGAGAGATTTGTGCATTGCATATGGAATCCTGCCCGATGAAGTTCCCTTCTCACCATTTTCAATAATACAGGTTGCTTATGACCCACATTGAACCCCGCACACCGTTTGTTTGCCATTGCTCTCTGGTTTAGCCTTAAAGCCCAGACTAATTCCCGTGCATCATGCTTATCGGGTATGCACTTCTGCCCACTGTTGTCCTTCAATGACGACGTCTTTCCTTTACCTCGCCCTCTCCTCCCCCCCAAACTCTCCACCTGGATTAAAAAAAAAAAAAACAATTTAATATGGTATGTATGGAGTGGAAATAGTCAAGGGTACATAGCTAAATAATTAAATGTAGTATGTATGTAGAAGAGATAGTCAAGTTTGAATAAATAAAAAAATAAAAAATTAAAGGTGGTATGTAGGTTATCGAGTTATCTAGTTCCGTTAAATCGTGTCCGACATCTAATGAAATTCATAATCATTCTCCAAACATCCCTATCCTGCACTACTTCCTGAAGCTCTGGCAGAGACAGTTTGGTTGCAGCATTTACCCCATCCATATGGTGCATACAAGGCTGCCTCTTCCTCTTCTTCCCTCAAACATATCCAGCACAGTTGATTTCTCCAGACATGCGTTTTCTGCATGTGTGATGTGTCCAAAGTAAGACAGTTTCTGTTTTAGCACTTCTAATGTACATGGAAGTCCAACTTATTCAATCACTGACTTGTTTGTTCTACTTGCAGTCCATGGAATTTCTTTAACATTCGTCTCCAACACAACATTTCAAAAATGTCAATCATCTTCCTTTCTTTTTCACTGTCCACGGCTCACATCCATAAATTGCAACTGGAAATACCAGAGCTTTTCACCAACCTCCTCTTGGTTTGTATTGTCACATCTTTGTCTTTCCAGATCTTCGTCAATCTTTAAATTGCTGTTCTCCCCATCATTAACCATCTATTAATTTCTCCTTTACATTCTCCATTCACTACAATCTTGGAACCCAGGAAAATGGAAATTTCCATTTTTTCTACATGATAATCTCCCAATCTGAACACATCGTTCTTCTCAACTGACAAGATCTTGGTCTTTTTTGAGGTTTAAATAAAGACCAGCTTTTTCATTTTCCTTCTTCACTGTCTGCAGCAGTTTCATCAACTCCGCTTTACTTTCTGCCAACAGAGTGGTATCATCAGCATACCTTAAGTTGTTGATATACATCTTCCTCCAAAATCTTGACCCCAGACTCTATGTCATCCAAGTTTGATTTCCTCATGATGTACTCACTATACAGATTGAACAGGTAATGGGGAGAGAATGTATCCATGCCTGACCCCTTTTCCAATTCCAAACCGTTCTTTCTCTCCATACCATGTTCTGATTGTAGCTTATTGTTTGGTGTACAGGTTCTTGTCAAACAAAGAGTGCTGAATAAACAAAGATGCTCCGACATCCCCTAAAATAGAAAACATAGGGGCAATACCCCTGGGCGCTCACCTGGGAGCAGCTGGATAAGATAACCAGGGAACCACTTGTAGGCATGGATGACCCATAAAATATGTAATGGAGAAAAAGTAAATAACTATGGATTTTCTTTCAATGCTGTGAATAACCACCCATAGACCCTCTTAGGGCCTGATATTTTTTTAATGCCACGAACAAACCTTGGTACATACACGGCGATGAACGTTGTGGTAAAGTATCATCAAAACAGTATGTGTAGTTTCAGAAAAGAAGTTACAAGTATTTGTGGACGGACGGATGGACGGACAGACAGACGGACGCACCATCCTATAAGCTCCCCAGAATTACGATTCAGGTGAGCTCAAAAAACTAAATTTGTTTTTTTTAAATGCCAACAGGATTAGAACAGCAACGAGCAACGCAAGGTATCCCAACTCGTAATCTAAAAAACAGACACACCTTCCTTTGATATTCCCTTGCTTTTTCCATAATCCACCTCAAATTCGATATTTTATCTCTCGTACCTTCTCATCTTCTCAAACGAGCTTGCTCAACAGGCATTTGTCATTTGAATTTGTCTATTCTGTGTTGAATGATATTTTAGTATCATTCAATACAGAGGTTAAAGATACAGAGGTTAAATTCAACACAGAGGTATGTCGGTTAGAGAATTGTAAAATGGATATAAATAAAAATTTCAAGTGGCATGTAGCAAGTGGTGATGGTAAAGTGTATTTAAATAAGTAAATAATTCAAAGTTACATGTTGGTTGTGGAAATGGTAATGTGAATAATATAAACATATAATTCAAAGTTATTATGTTGGTTGTGGAAATGGTAATGTGAAAAATATAAACATATAATTCAGAGTTACATGTTGGTTGTGGAAATGGTAATGTGAATAATATAAACATATAATTCAAAGTTACATGTTGGTTGTGGAAATGGTAATGTGAATAATATAAACATATAATTCAAAGTTACATGTTGGTTGTGGAAATGGTAATGTGAATAATATAAACATATAATTCAAATTATATGTTGGTTGTGGAAATGTAATGTGAAATAATATAAACAATATAATTCAAAGTTACATGTTGGTTGTGGAAATGGTAATGTGAATAATATAAACATATAATCAAAGTTACATGTTGGTGTGGAAATGGTAATGTGAATAATATAAACATAATATTCAAAGTTACATGTTGGTTGTGGAAATGGTAATGTAATAATATAAACATATAATTCAAAGTTACATGTTGGTTGTGAAATGGTAATGTGAATAATATAAACATATAATTCAAAGTTACATGTTGGTTTGTGAAATGGTAATGTGAATAATATAAACATATAATTCAAAGTTATATGTTGGTTGTGGAAATGGTAATGTGAATAATATAAACATATAATTCAAAGTTATATGTTGGTTGGGAAATGGTAATGTGAATAATATAAACATATAATTCAAAGTTATATGTTGGTTGTGGAAAATGGTAATGTGAATAATATAAACATATAATTCAAAGTTACATGTTGGTTGTGGAAATGGTAATGTGAATAATATAAACATATAATTCAAAGTTACATGTTGGTTGTGGAAATGGTAATGTGAATAATATAAACATATATTCAAAGTTACATGTTGGTTGTGGAAATGGTAATGTAATAATATAAACATATAATTCAAAGATACATGTGGTTGTGGAAATGGTAATGTGAATAATATAAAACATATAATTCAAAGTTATATGTTGGTTGTGGAAATGGTAATGTGAATAATATAAACATTAATTCAAAGTTAATGTTGGTTGTGGAAATGGTAATGTGAAAATATAAACATAATTCAAAGTTATATGTTGTTGTGAAATGGTAATGTGAATAATATAAACATATAATTCAAAGTTACATGTTGGTTGTGGAAATGGTAATGTGAATAATATAACATATATTCAAATTAATGTTGGTTGTGGAAATGGTAATGTGAATAATATAAACATATATTCAAAGTTATATGTTGGTTGTGGAAATGGTAATGTGAATAATATAAACATATAATTCAAAGTTATATGTTGGGTGGAAATGGTAATGTGAATAATATAAACATATAATTCAAAGTTATATGTTGGTTGTGGAAATGGTAATGTGAATAATATAAACATATAATTCAAAGTTAATGTTGGTTGTGAAATGGTAATGTGAATAATATAAACATATAATTCAAAGTTCATGTTGGTTGTGGAAATGGTATGTGAATAATATAAACATAAATTCAAAGTTACATGTTGGTTGTGGAAATGGTAATGTGAATAAATAAACATATAATTCAAAGTTACATGTTGGTTGTGGAAATGGTAATGTGAATAATATAAACATATAATTCAAAGTTACATGTTGGTTGTGAAATGGTAATGTGAATAAATAAACATATAATCACAAGTTATATGTTGGTTGTGGAAATGGTAATGTGAATAATATAAACATATAATTCAAAAGTTACATGTTGGTTGTGGAAATGGTAATGTGAATAATATAAACATATATTCAAAGTTAATGTTGGTGTGTGGAAATGGTAATGTGAATAATATAAAATATAATTCAAAGTTAATGTTGGTTGTGGAAATGGTAATGTGAATAATATAAACATATAATTCAAAGTTATATGTTTGGTTGTGGAAATGGTAATGTGAATAATATAAACATATAATTCAAAGTTACATGTTGGTTGTGGAAATGGTAATGTGAATAATATAAACATATACTTCAAAGTTTATGTGTTGTTGTGGAAATGGTAATGTGAATAATATAAACATATATTCAAAGTTACATGTTGGTTGTGGAAATGGTAATGTGAATAATATAAACATATAATTCAAAGTTACATGTTGGTTGTGGAAATGGTAATGTGAATAATATAAACATATATTCAAGTTATTGTTGGTTGTGGAAATGGTAATGTGAATAATATAAACATATAATTCAAAGTTACATGTTGGTTGTGGAAATGGTAATGTGAATAATATAAACATATACTTCAAAGTTATTGTTGGTTGTGGAAATTGAATGTGAATAATTAAAACATATATTCAAATTATATGTTGGTTGTGGAAATGGTAATGTGATAATATAAACATATAATTCAAAGTTACATGTTGGTTGTGGAAATGGTAATGTGAATAATATAAACATATAATTCAAAGTTATATGTTGGTTGTGGAAATGTAATGTGAATAATATAAACATATAATTCAAAGTTACATGTTGGTTGTGGAAATGGTAATGTGATAATATAAACATATAATTCAAAGTTATTTGTTGGTTGTGGAGATGGTAACATGTGCATAATAAATATATAATTCAAAGTTTTGTGCTGGGGTGGAGATGGAAAAGTATTAAAAAAAAGTTAAAGGTGGTATGTCCATCGTGGAGATGATCAAGTGTATATGAATAAGTAAATAAATCATTTAACGTGGTGTGAAGCTCGCGGTGACCGGAAAGTGAAAATAAATAGATCCGTCATTCAAAACTGCGTGTTGACAGTCGAGATAGTAAAATGTAGTAGGTAAATAAATAACGGTTCCCAAAAGTATATGCAATCCTTTGCTATTCCCTCCCATAAAAGTTTGTATTTTTAATTGACAAAATTCCAAATTCACACCGATCCTAAAATTATATGACAGATGTGCCTCATCAACCTGCTGCAACGACGAGGCATGTGGTCGGTCCATTTGCCTCCTCCACTCACGAGGCTCCCTCGCTAAGATAATATGGTGACCAGGATTAGCATCAGGAAAACGAGCCACATGTCCGTGCAGCCGCAGCTAATGCTCACGGACTATGCAGGTTACAAATCTCATTTGTGTCTTTCTCAGCAACCACTCATTGGACACAAAGTCTGACCAGCGATAGCCAAGGATTCTCCGGAGACCTGGCACCAAAGGAATCAAGTCTCCATCTCAGATTCCTGGTCAGAGTCCAAGTCTCACATCCGTAGTGCAAGACTGGAAGCACTAAGGACCTGAAGATCCGGACTTTCGTCCTCCTGCACAGGTACCGACTCAACGAACATAGCATCACTCTCAAGGCCCGACTAACGTTAAGGGACCTCTGGATCACAGCAAGCAGAGACATGAATATCACTGCCAAGGTAAGTGAACTCTCCGTGACCTCAACATCCTCACCAACAACAATGTACAGACAAGATAGCAGCATCCAAGATGTCATTGAAAGCCTGGATCTTAGTTTTGACCCAGGAAACCCACAACTCCAGCTGCTCCGACTCCTAAGCACATCGAGTGCCCCCAAAGATATCCAGAGTCTCTGAAAAGATGACTGCATCATCTGCAAAATCAATGTCAGAGATCTTACATTCCCAACATTGCACCGCAGTTTTGATCTCTCCGACATCCTCCAGAATCCTGTCCATACAAGTGCTGAAAGTGTGGGGGCCAGTACACACCCCTGAAGAACTACAGCAACAACTGGAAATAAGTAGAGATGGTACCACCACATCTCACAGCACTTCATACGAGTATAGTTCAGACATAGATTGATGATATATGGTGGCACCGCACGAAGACCAAAATTCTCCAGAGGGCATCCCGATTCACTGAATCAAATTCTTTATGAAATCAACAGGCTGTGAGCAGCCCCTGCTGAAACTCTCTCCTGCGTTCAGTGAGGAGAACCGAAGAGCAAGGATACGGTCAATCGTTGACCGCTTTGTGTTAAAGCCTGATTTCTCTGGAGCTGGTGCTCAAGCAGATGGTGGCGAACCCTATCAATAATTATCTGAGCAAACTTGCCGGCACTGAGAGCGTCACCCTCGTGTGTTTGCAGTTTCGGCGATCACCCTTCCTTTCCAGACAGACAAACAAGGCTCTTCCAATCAGTTGGGATGATGCCTGTGTTCCAGGCAGAGCACAGAACAGCATGCAATGACATGAGTACAGCATTTTCACCAGCCTTGAGAAGTTCAGCATGGATACCACAATCCCAGGAGCTTTACCCCATTTCAACCAGTTCACGCAGCCTGTTTTCCACAAACGAAGTGGACCACAGTTGATTGATGTTCAGCAATAGGATTGTGACACCCCTGAATAAACTGACAGTTGGTGGATCAGCCTGGTCCAACCTCTTAAAGTAACTGGCCCAGGCGGCCTTCACTTCGGCTCCATCTGTCAAGAGCTACCACCTCTGCTTAACTGCAGTACACTGAGTGGCGGCTTGGAGGAGGGCAATGGCGAATTCCCCTGTAAGTTGGATGATCACTTGACCACAGTGATGCTCTACCCCTCCGGATTCCTCGCACATAGGCCTCCTTGTCCACCCTCAGTGCAACGTGCAGTTTTATGCCTCAGCTCCTGAACAGCTCAGCGCTGACATTCAGCTGGCCCTGCAACTCTGGGTATGGTATCCAGTGTCCCTTTAGCGAAAATATTCTTCACCTTTGTGAGTTCCAAGACATCCCGGCAACATCAAGACGGTGGTCTGAAGGCACTCCACAACTCTTCAGGATCTCCCAAAGCACCAGACCCCAAATCTCCACTCAGACTGTTCACAAACTCCTCAGCTACCTCTTATCCTTGAGCTTGCCAACATAATCTAGCTGGGATGGTACAATTCTCCTGGAATTAAGCTGCAACTCCGAGTTGCTACAACATCTGTGGTCAGTATTGAGCAAATGAGTACTCCGGTAGACACTGCAGTTCTGATCATCTCCAGCCATCAATAGGACATCATGGTCAATCCCCTTTACCACACCACCAGCATTGGAATACTAAGTCCAGCGATGAGCCTGTGGGTGCTGAAATCCGAACCAGCCACCCTTAGTCCATGACTTCTTGCGAAGTCAAGGAACTTCGTTGCTATTCTGGTTCACAGTTCCAGACCCATGGGGACCAACACATGTCTCATAACCTCGATGGCGTCACCAGTTCTAGTGATGCATTGAAATCTGCCAAGGATAGAAGAGTATCTCTCCAGGGGCACTGATCATCCACAGACTCGAGTGTGGCATATAATCCATCCTTCATGGTGAGATCACTCACCTCAGTCGGAGCAAACACTGAGACTAAGGAAACGACATCCAAGGAGTGACGAATCCTTAGTCTCATCATCCTCACGTTGATCGGTGTTACCTCAATTATCATTGGAGTCAGCTTATTGGACACAGCTACACCAACTCCTTGAGTATGGTAACCATCAGAGCAACCAGACCAATATTAGGTGTAACCACCCGCCATGATCTCGCCACTATCCCGTCTCCAAACCTCAGAGAGTGCTGCAATATCAATGTTCAAACGCTTGAGCTCAGATGATAAGAGAGACAGGTGATCATCCTATCTTAGGGCTAGGATGTTCCAGGCACCCACCCAAATGGACCGCCTCAGCTTAACCCAAGGAGACCGCCGTCGAGTGGATGACACCTCAGCAACACCTTAACACACACTACCGCAATCCAATCTAGGAAGTTTGCCCTGTGTTTTTCCTCCTCTTAACAAAGAGTGAGGGACCCGAAGGCTTTGCCCCAATCCCGTCATCCAGTGAGCTGTCCTGCGAAGGGCAGCTGCACAGTAGGTACTCCCACGGAGTGGGTTTTCAGTTTTCTTTGCGTTTTTAGTACGTTTTGTGGAATGAAGGGTTTTACGGTGGCTGGAGTGCAAATCCTGCCCCCAACCACCTACAAAAAAACAACCCAACTGCAGGAGGACATCTGTAGATGCAGTTGTGCACTAGAAATGGATGGCCATTGGCTCACAAGGAGATCCTCCGCCCTTTGACAGGTTTTGTTTTGAATCTTGCCGGGTGTCCATATCCTTACACCCAGAGAGTGCAAGACCAGAAAGGAGGTGGTTGAAGACAGAGAGACCACAGACCTGTCTGCGATGACAAAGTGATAGGCCTGTCGACTCAGCTTCATCGTGGGAGATTCCAATAATCTTAACGGACTTTGTTTCCACGGCGTCAAGCTCAGCAAGATGTGAGGCAGGGGAGCCAGCCCAGAGGGGAGAGTAGTATTCCATCAAGCTGTGGATGAAGGCCTTGCATGTGGATCGGAGTTCAGGAGTGCCAAGGAACCAAGGAAGGACTTTGTACGACGGAGGATGCCCAGATGGTGATTGGCTTTTGAGGTCAACTTTGAAATGTGTTTTGCCCAAGAAAGATCATGGCTGAGAGTGAGACCGAAGAGTTTGAATGACTAAATCTCCTCAAGAGGATTGTTGAAAACGTAGAATGGGTGTGGGGGTGGGGGAGAGAAGCTTGCCAGACAGTTCTTTCAGAGAGAGATTGTGAGAGTGTGAGATTTGCCAGATTTGTTTTGATGAAAATAAACCAAGTTTTGTCTGTGAATGCTTGTTTTGCCACAGGAAATATTTTTTCCCAGAGCTTGCGTTATCTTTTCTTGTTTGGAAATAACATGATATGATATTTCATGCCCCGGGATCTTGTATTCTCCGTTAGCCTTGTCCGTTCGAAAAGAAATGAGAGAGGCTGTTGGAATTGGTCTGTGCGTCAATGTGTGTCTGTGAGTCCATACGCAGATCAACTTCAGTATGGCGTTCCTGGTGTCTGAAAGGGATCACCTCGAAAAATACCCCAGCGAGGCTCTGCATTGTTAAATACTCTGTCTCCGCTGAGTGCAGTGAGAAAATCAGAGCTGTTGTTGTGATGTCGCTGGTACCCACAGTACCCTGGGAAGTGACTGCATTTCCCCCAAGCTCCGTGGCTGTGTTTGTCCTGTCTCACAGTTTTGTGTTGTGTCACGTATGTTCGTCTGCACGTCCATGGGGGAAACTTTGCATCTTGACAATTTCACACTGGAATTGAGAATAATATATTTCCTGAAGCTTTTTGGTTTACCGCATATCTTAAATGTGAGGAACTGTATAAATTCTCGGTGTTTTGGAAGGAAAAAAAACCTCTCGCACTATCACCACCAGGGACAACAGTAGAAGCAGCAGCAGCTTGAGCAAAGCTCGGTGTGTCGACAGTTTCATGTTTAGGCCACCAATAGTTATATAATAATAAAAGTATAAAATGAAGGCGTTTAATCTGGAACACCATTTAGGACACAACCGGGCTCTCCACCACAAACAAGAGAGTTTACATCAGTTTTGAGCTGCAATCTAATTGAAAAATGATAATGACAATGATAATGACGATTTTGTCAGCAATTTGCTGAGGGATTGTGTTGCGCTTCAATTTTTTTTTTTTAATGGAAAATATCGGAGACAGCAGGGTTTCTAGCATGCTAACAGCTTCATCCGCCTTGAATATTCAAATAGTCTCACAACTTTCTGGTGAGAATGTTGCTAATGATACCGCCAGCTGACGTGTGGCTAGCAACTGCCATGGCCACGGTTGCCCGTGGTGGCTCCCTGGCTTAAGGTGATATTATGGGCTGGCAGGATAGCTCATAGGTTGTGTTTTTTTAATTTTAGGTTCCTTGACATCGTGCCTCGTTGACAAGGTAAACACCCACTTTATAAAGCAACTTTTCTGTGAGTAGAATTAAAACTTTCTTCCCAACGACGTGATTGGCACTAATCATGTTTACGATCGATAATATGCACCTCTCGGTATATTTTATACGTGGACTAACCCTTAATTTACTATTCTCATTTAATTAAAGGAAACATAAATATTTCATATCAGAAAACTCACTTTCTGCCAAAATACAGTAACATTCCATTAGAAAGAAGAGATATGTTCTGTGATTTATCTCAATGTATTGAGAATTGTTTATACTGGAATCACAACCACTTCCCTCCCTCCCCTGCATAATTAAATAAATTGAGAACACTCCCCCAACGTCCACGGTACTTGAGACTTTCATACCACCGTGGAATAACATCACCGCCAAAATAATTTAACATAAAATTGTACATTTGTACAGTTTTCATCCTATAGTATTCCAGGCCAAAATGCTACAGTTAAAACTATAGTATATGTGAATAGTACTCTCATATACTAAAGTTGGTAACAGGTTCTACTACAGTAGTGTGCAAATAATTATTACAGGAAAGGAATTATATTTTTTGCCTGGGATGCTCAGCCAGAAAAGTGCTTGAAGAATTGGCCACAAATGAAAGTTTTCACTTATTTTCTTCACGATGGACTCGGTAATTATTGAGAATGAAAATAATAAATTCTACATTTCACTTTTCATTTTTTCCAGTTGAACTTTCTTTATGAAAATGAAATTGTCCCCCAAAAGTGCTATTTGTCTGTCATCATGAAATATGTGTTCCTTATAAACCAACCCGACTCTTCTGGTGTGATGAAACATAATTTGAAGGCGTGGTGTGAAAAATACTCTTCGACAAGACAAGTGTCGAAAGAAACAGCTAATTTTACTCATATTAAATGCAAATACTCATGGGATACGTTTTAAAATACAGTAAACCCTCAAATATCATAGATTCCAATATCGCGGGCAGGAAATGACATACAGAGATCCTGTAGTACGAGATCTACAAGATATAGCGGACACACAACAGTTAATAATAGCACCCAAACGGAAAACAATGGACAAAATTAAGCATGCCAAAAGGCATAGAAAGCTTATGACATTGTGCGAAGAAATCGAGTTGTTAGATACGTCGGAAAGAAGCGAAAGTGTGGAATCTGTGGGCCGCCATTATCGGATCAATGAATCAACTGTGTGTAAACGTGAGTCAAAAATCCGTGCAAGGGTTCCCACTCAGAAAAGGGCAAAAGGCTCATTCCAGACCCGTGATCATCACATTGAAAGGATGAAAAAGCACTTAATGTTTGGATCGAGGACCTAACAGAAAAAAATGCCCTCGAGTGAACCGGTGTAATGGCAGAAATTATTGTGTGGATTTACCCGGACTTTGAGTGGCATGATGTATGGGAGAACCCATTGTGGATTTACCAACGTTTGCATGAGGCCACCCACGCCGAAGGCTCCAGTTCAACCATGGCTCATGGAACAAATCGAGGCAATGGGATTTATACTGGAGCAGGTTTTTAACGCTGAAGAGACGGGATTATTTTGGGAGAGGATGCTATTTTCTACCTTTCTGTCGAAGCAGGGAAGATCTGCTCTGGATCAAGGTAGCTAAGGATCATTTTACCCTTGTTCTATGTGGCAATGCAACAGGCAACTTCATCGTCCTCCCGATGATCCAAAAGCCATCACAAGTTCTACATCCACCTTCCACCCCTCCTGCCCCCCAAAATAGCATCAGCATCATCATCTCTGAGCTGGGATAAGTCTTGTGTTTTCTATTTATGGCAGAGTACAGTATGAATGAGCATATAATTTGTTTACCCTCACCCACCTGGCTGTTTTGAAATAAATTTAAGAGGTAAAACAACTCGTGTGTTTTTTAATTTACACTGTATGTATTTTATTTAGATGTATATTTCAATGGTAACACTACCTATATACTGTATATATAATATATATATACATATTTAAATGTTCATTTCAACAGTAATGTGTTTACGTCTGGCTGCTGTTGATCTTCCTCGATATTTTCTCAAAGTCCAGGAACCAGACACTCCTCTTCTCATTGGACGTTGATTTCGCCGATCACAGTTTTAATTAGAAGGGCACTTGGTAGAGCACTCGGTAGAGCCTCTGCCACGTAATACTTGATACACGAGAACATATCGGGCCCAATATATTTTTGAAATATCATGCTATACCATACTATATCGTTTTTGGCCCTGTCTCTCAATGGGGAAGAATCGCTTCAAAAATAAAATAATTCTCGTATCCAGATCTAGATCCGGATTCGGATCTTCACCAAAATCGAATCAATTCGTCATGGTCACAAACCCAACCTGTCCACTAAGTTTCAACTGAATCCGTCCCCAACTTTTTGAGATATCGGGCTATATATTAGTTCAGCCCTTTCTCTAAATGGTAAAGAATCACTAAAAAATTATCGGATCTGGATCCGGATCTTCACCAAAATCGAACCAATTCTTCCTTGTCACACACTTCCATGTACACCAAGTTTCGTCCGAATCCGTCCACAACTTTTTGAGATATCATGCTATATATAGTTTTTACCGCTATATCTCAATGGTGAAGAATCACTTAAAAATTCTAGTCACTGGATCCAGATCCGGATCTTCACCACAATCTAATCAGTTCGTCCTTGTCACACACCGAACCTGCCCACTAAATTTCATCCAGATCCGTCCAAACTTTTTGAGATATCCTTCACACAAACAAACAAACAAACAGACAAGGGTGAAAACATAACCTCCTTCACCTTTGGTGGTGGAGGTAACCTTTGTGGCATTTTCCATAAACCTAATCCCTGTGATATTGGAGCGTTTAATCTGTACAAAATGTTCAGATCCTTCAATGTCGATGACACCCACAAACAGGAAAACAAGGAAAATACCCATCTGCCAAAATTACATAAGAGTTATCCAGCTAGAAAAATACCAATTACATACATATATGGTGGTGGTATAATGGTCAGGATACTGGATTTGTATACCTGAAGCTGTGGTATCAAATTTACCTGATGGCACAAGTATTAAGTATTTTGATTGTTTACGCTTTGGAAAACGAAGCTTGTCTCAGGAGAATTAGCTTTTCACTATTAGATTGTCAATAAAATAAGTAAGAATAATTTGGACATTTCATGGAGATATCCTTTAATTATATTTACAAAATGCCTTGAACAACAGGAGCACAAGCAACTTGAGATTTCATTTGATCATAAAATATAATATATCGGACATTTCAACCACACAGTGGCTTTCAACTGGGAATTAGTAAGACACATTTCCTAAGCTTTAATATACCCCTTGGGAAAGAATCTGTGGTTGGGAGAGTGGGGGTAGAGGTGGCACGAGGGAAGCCAACAATTATCATCATGTCTCTCACCCATGAAGGCAGTTGTAGCCAATTATTCCTGCTAACTAACCACAAAGTTCCCAGTAATTGAACGGGGTGGGGTGGGGATGAAATCCAAGGAGGAATATGAGAACAGAATATGGGGAGAAGGCAGAAGGAAATTAGAGGTGAGCAATGGGAAGATATATAGTTCAGGCAAATGTCTGCAAAACAGCTGTGAGATCGACAGCATAGGTTTCTTTATTGTCTGCTTCATCCAAACTAAAGATCACTCTGTGGTTTAAATTTGTAGTTGACTGCTAATTAATAGAGCAAGCTTATATAGTCAGGATGAAAATGCTGCTGAAGAAATGGCAGAACTATGGCCACAATTCTCTAACTGAGTTAAAGAAAATTAAACCCCCTTTAATTATAGAAAAAAAAAATTAAAATGTTAAGAGGGAAGAAGGGCAAAAGAAATGACATATAAAATGCAAATGCAAACTCTGTAGTTGATATTATAAACGATTGCATTCAAGATAATTTCATTCATGCAAAGAAGTAGTGGGCCCGTTGGTCCATTGGACCAATTTTTAATTGGTTCATGGCCTTGTGGAATACCTGCCTGCCATATTGCTTGAGCATAAGCTTGCCTTTTCACGAGGCCCAGATGTGCTTGGACCAAGGTAGGGATTATATGTTCGTTATTATCATTGCCAAATGATACGACTATTGTACACCGCTCCTTCCCAATGCCATAACCAGGTGATACATGACGTCATCGCCGGGCGCTGAAGGGAGTACTCAGTTTTCACTCCGTTTTCTTGATACTTGCAAAATCGAAGATTTTTCAAGTATTTATATATTGATTAGTCGATTTTGTTATTTTTTTGTTATTTTTGGTGTAAATCTCAAAGAATTATATTCCTTTTTATATTTTTTATTATCATTAATTAGAAGAGAATCCACAGAATATACATTGTTTATAGGCTTTTGACTCTGTGTTTAATCCCCGTCTTTCACACGCAGGAATTCTCAAATTTGTCATATGGAGAATCAGGAATTCAAGAGGCTCAAAATCCAGTAAACTATTCATATTTATAAAGTAAACTTTACTTCAAATAAAATCCATCTTCGGGAGAGATTGATTGAAACTTGTATTTTGTGTCTTGATACATTGTATTTATTAAGTGAAAAAAGTTGGAGGATAAAATGGTTTTAAGCACAGATTCACTGATAAATTAAACGGAATTTTCATAAGAAAATTTTATTTTAAGCAAAGTTTTGTTCTATAAATATGGTGAATACAACGTACTGCGATGTTTGTAATCACGAATATAAATATTATAAAAAACACTTTCAAACCAACAAACACACATCAATCTGTTCAGACAAATATCTCCACTTGACCAAGAAACAAAACATTGTGATAGATGTGATAATGATATTCTTAAAAAAAAATTATAATAAACAACTTCAATCACGCAAACACAAGAACATTGAAGAAAGGAAGGT
Source organism: Eptatretus atami (assembly GCA_035128595.1). Classification (NCBI taxonomy): domain Eukaryota; kingdom Metazoa; phylum Chordata; class Myxini; order Myxiniformes; family Myxinidae; genus Eptatretus; species Eptatretus atami. The sequence continues at coordinate 169,749,093 of CM068955.1, forward strand.
GCCACTAAATTCTCCATTGAAAACACTGATGGGGACAATATAAAAATAACATTGTTTCGCTTTCAAGACCCTGGACCATCTTCAATCATGGAAGCTTTTGATATGGTGAAAACAAAGTATTGAAACTATAATTAAAAACCATTAAGTGAAATGAAAACTTTTAAGTTTTATATGGGAGTAAAATTGAATATGGTAAGAGAAGCTGATGAAACAACTTCCTATATGAGGACAAACCCTCACTTTATCTCATCATTTCAAGATTTTGTAAGATGTGATGTTTACG
>CM068955.1:169760105-169789381 GCA_035128595.1 Eptatretus atami
CAAGAAGAGATTGATCTCTTATCACAAAAGGGAATATATCCGTATGACTACATGGATTCATTTGAGAAGTCTAAAGAAACACAACTTCCTTCAAGGGAAAGTTTTTGAATAAACTCATATTAATAAAGTTTGAATAAAACTCATATTTCCGATGGAGATTATACACAAGTTAAAAAGGTTTGGGAGAAGTTTAATATAAAGAATCTTGGAGAATATCATGATTTGTATCTTAAAACTATGTATTTTATTGGCTGATGGTTTGAAACTTTAGAACGTCTGTCATAATAAAAATTCTTATGGATTAGACCCCGCTCACTATTAAACAGCCCCGGGTTTGGCTTGGAGTGCTATGTTAAAATGACAAAACAGAATTTGGAATTAATCAGTCATATAGATATGCTTTTAATGATAGAGAAGGCTAAAAGAGGAGGATATCTCAAGTATGTTCCAAGAGATATGCTAAAGCAAATAACAAATATCTCCTGATTATAATAAGAATAGGACAACTCTTCACTGATGTATTATGATGCTAACAATTTGTATGGGTGGCTATGTCTCAATATTTACCTTATGGAAAACTTAAATGGGTTAAAGAAAAACATTATGAAAAAGTTTTACAAGACATTGTTGTCTCCCTCAAAAAGAATTGGATGAAGCTGAAGTTGGATACTATTTTGAGGTGATTTAAAATATCCAGAAGAACTTCATAACAAACTAAAGACCTATCTTATGCCCTGATAAAGAAAGTCCAAGAAAAGAATGTTAAGTGATTACCAACAGTCATTTAATATAAAAGGTAAATCTACAGAAAACTACTACTACATATAAATGATAAGAAAGTTATGTTTTACATCAAGGAACTTGAGACAATATTATCTGCTGGGTTGAGAGTGAGGAAAATTCATTGATTTTGAAATTTAAACAAAGTCATGTTAAAGAAGTATATGATTTTAATACAAAAAGGAGAACAGAAGCAAAAACAGATTTTGAGAAGGACTTTATAAATAATGAATAATGCGTGTATTGGAAAGACTGTGGAAAATGTGAGGAATCGACAAAACATAAGACTTCTACATCTTGGAAACAGGCTTCAAAGTTAATTATTAGACAAGTTTTAGTGAGCTGAGGTGTTTTCAGAGAACTTTTGTGCTATTCATTTGATTAATAGACCAAGTTTTTAGCGAGCTGAGGTGTTTTCAGAGAACTTTGTGCTATCATTTGATTATAGACCAGTTTTATGAGCTGAGGTGTTTTCAGAGAACTTTGTGCTCTTCATTTGAAAAAAAGAGTATTGAAATGGATAAACCTATTTATATAGGAACAACAATTCTTGACTTGTCAAAGTCGTTAATGTGTGACCATTACAATAATAATTTAAAATCAAAGTATAAGGATAATTTGTCATTGTTATATATGGATACAGATAGTTTATATTAGAAATTAGACAAGTGATGTATATGAGGATATGATTGATAATATTGATATATATGATACAAGTATATAAGTCAGGTGATGTGTTATTTTCATCAAATAATAAAAGGTTACTCGTACGTTTAAAGATGAATTGGGTGGAAGGTCATGAGTGAATTTATGGATTGAGATCAAAGTCTTGTGCTTTTACGTATATTGATAATAATAACATTGAAAGGTGCGATAAGAATCTAAAGGGAATAAAGAAAAATATAATCAAGGAAACAATAAACTTTAAACATTATTACAACTTTTTAACCTTAAAAAGAAGAGTACAGAAAAATGAATACAAAAGAAGTTATAAACCAATTATATACAGAAGAGAAAAACAAGAAAGCATTAGGAGCTTTTGATGATAAAATATATATTTTAGAGAATGGAATCAATAGTCTCCCTTATGGTTATAAGTATAAGTGTTAAGATATTGGGTTGGGAATTTTAACAGGCTACCACCATCTTTTTACAAATTATAAATGATAGAACCAAGCAATAACCAAACCAATGATGGAGATGCAATCAGCCTTGGTATTTAAATGGAAACATAAAAAATGTGAGAAATATCAAATAAGTCTTTTGAAGAAATAACCGGGTAAAAGTAGATAAAACAAATAAGCGGATAAATTTAATTACAAGTAAGTGGAGGATGTAAAGGAAAAAAAATATCCTTGAATGGACTGAAAACTTTGATGGTTATCAATTGAACAATGGAAAAACAATTTACTGCAATCTCAAAATGATATGTGGCTCAGGAGGTGGTCAAATAAGAGCATGAAGAGAAGTTATCATTTCATTCTGCTCAACAAAGACACTTATACCAAGAACCAAGTTCCAAGTTATCTTTGTGAATATACTCGATGGAAATGAAGTTATAAGAAATGAAGTTATTCCTAAAGTAGAACATGGGCAAATATTCGTTGGTTCGCTCTTTGAGTATAATGAAAATATGAAAGGGAAGAAGTGCTTTAATCAGTAAGTCTCAATCTTTCATATTTCAATTTACATTTGCTTGTATGGGGGAGGGGATAAGTGGGATAAAATGGTCTCAGTTTTACATTTGCTTGTATGGGAGGGAAGGGGATAGGTGGGAGAAAATCAGTCTCCTATTTGAGCTTTTGAGGCTTGAGTCAGAAAGATTTTCCCTTTTCCCCCATTCATGTGAATGGGTGTCCCAGAAGCCCCATTTATCATCTACTGTGAAGGAAGGAAGAATGAAAAGGAGAAACACATTATTGAGGCTTTAAGTAGGCTTAGTTCAGGTGTTAGTTTTCTTCCAAATGACCCATCACAATTAATTAATGGACTGTTATTGTTGTTAGGTAGTAAGAATGATGGAAATAACAATTGTTTTAATGAAGCATCAGCCATTTCAGGCCATCAGCCATTTTATTTTCATGAAAATGAAAATAATTAATAAATATCAATACAAACATATTTTATCCCATGTTAAATGAGTTTAATTCTCTCTCATGATGAAACTGAAAAAACATCATGAATTGTAGATGCTCGTGAGAATTACTTTTTTATTGTTGAAAGATGATAAAGAAGTATATAAATTTATAGATAAGATAATGGAAGAATTACTATCACTGAATGTTGGAAGAAAAATTATTTGTGTTATCTTCTTTTCAAGACTATTTAACAAGTGTGGTGTTTCAGAAAATAAAAAAGACATTTATAATAAATATATGCAGACTTTTTAAAAGTTATAAATGAAAAGCACAATCCTTAGTTTTAATTTCATAACGAGTCATCACACATCTTCTTTCCCATACCCACTACAACTTGATGCAACAAAAGAAGATGAGGCATCTTTGTTGTCTATGGAAACTTATAATACCTTGTTTAATATCACAGAGAAAAATGACAAGTTTAGTTATAATCCGGGAAGCAGATACAAAACCATAACAGCTTCACCCAGAGCATACGAGATTTCTCAAATATCTTCCGAAATTGCTCGCCTTATGAAAGAACAGGGTGATGAACCAAAAAAATGCTTTAGATATTCAAAAACATACTTCAAAATCAATAATTAAACTTAAAAATAACTACAAGGTTGATTTCACAATTGATAATTCATTTAGGGAGTTATTTGGTTTCTCATCAAAAAAGATTGAAACGAATGGAACGTTTTGTCGTGATAATATCATTCAAATATCCTCAGGCATAAATTCAATATTAATTCACTGTGATTTGATTGATGATGCTTATAATGATGGAACAAGAACAAACACAATATTTTCATTCAGTGAATACTCAACCCCAATTGGTTATAAATCCAATATAGAACCAAAAAATCTGGTTTTTCTACCCGTGTCTGGAAACACCATATACAGAGTAAATTTTAGGATGACCGATCAAGATAATCACTTTTTTTAATGGAGAAATTATATCCATCAGAATTGACCTCCGTGAAGTTTTCCAATAAATAAATACGATGGTAATTGTAAGGAAATACGAGTTGGGAAAATATAAAATAATTACAGGGGATGGGTTGGCCCTTTCCCCATACTATAAAGGTGAAGGTATGTATCTTGGTAGAGGATACTTTGAACCTAAGAGACAACAGGGTGTAGGACATCAATTTAGAAATAAAGGAGATGGGATAATTGATACAAACTCTACTAAAAAAGAAGACTACTCCAAGGTAAATGCTATAACAGGGACAGACTGAAATGCAAATGGAACAAAAAGTTTTGAAACAATCAACAAACTTATTTGAAATGAGCCGAGAGTTTATTGTTGTGTAAATTTACATTCAATAAGGCTGGGAATAACACAAACACTACACTCATAATTGATTTCTTCTGGAAAATGCTTGAGAGTGTTTGTTTGTATATTGGAACGCAAGAAGTTGAAGTGGTTGATTCGGTCTCTGCTACATCTGAAATGATGAAATTTACACTATATTAATTTAGTGATAGAATGGGTAAGGGGGCTGTCGAAGGTTTTATTCCTGATATGGCAATGGGAACAAACACAGACCCTGGTTATAGTCAAAGAAAGGCAATGTATAATGATGATACAAGAGCAGGTAATAGTTTTACCGCGGCAGTTCCTCTTAAAGGTATATTTGGATTTTGTGATCATGATAAAGTTCTGTATGGACTTAAAATTAGACTTCTACTACAAAGGAATGATATTGAAAATAGATTGCTTTTTGGCTTTGCTAATGCTTTTGGTGCTCAGAATAAATTTGTTATTGATGAAATGAGTTGGTGTATAAGTGAATATACTCATAATATTAAAACAGAAGAGATGTTGTTCATAGAAGACTTAACTCAAAAAACCACTAAATGTATCATATCTTAAAAGAAGCTGTCAACACGTTAAACTAAACCAAACCACTTCCACGTGGAATTTGGGTATTCTAGAAGGAAAGCCATGATACCTATGGCTCATTTTTAAGAAACCAGATGGAGATACTGATAAGAATAATGCGTTGAGTGATAATGCTAAGGTGAAACAACTTGGGGTTTCTCTGGATGGAACATTTTATCCACGAGATAGATTGGAAATTGATTGGGAAAAATGATTACGCTGAAGCATCCAAGTCTTATCAAAAGGTGTGTGAAAGCAATGACAATAAATAACCCATTTTGGATATGGTAGCATTAAAAAAAAAACTTCATATAATCTACGCGATTGACCTGTGTGCTCAAAAGGAGACTATAAACTTTAATCGAGTGGATACTTCCCTATACATTGAAAGAGGAGAGAGTGAAGAAGTTGATTCATATTGTTTGCTTTTGGAAGAAACAGAATTACAGATTAATACAGATAATGGTGTTATGATTAGTTTCACATAGTTTTTTGATAAATAAATGAGTAGTATAGTGTCAACTGGGGTATATGTTAATCAAATCAATCTTAATAAACTATCATCTTGTATTCAAAATCAAAAGCCTTGAATGATTCATGTTCATACAATTCAGAGAAAAGGAGCAGTAAGAAATGATGTTTTGCTCACAAGAGAACAGGTGAAAACCTTGAACGATACTGGCTCACTTAAAATTTAAATGTCAAAAACAATGTTGAAGAATTAAAATGTCAATAAGAGAGACGAGTGGAGGATTTCTCCCATTTATAATTCCTTTATTTGCTGGTTTAAGTCCACTAAATTTCATCTGGATCCGTCCACAACTTTTTGAGATATCCTGTACACAAACAGACAAACAAACAGACAGACAAACAGACAGAAAGGGGTGAAAACATAACCTCCTTCACCTTCTGTGGCAGGGGTAATAAAGCAGGTCCAAACACTTGATTGTTCACGGGACTTTGAAGAAGTTTGTCTGTCACGAACGAAATATCACCTGAGACTTGATCGACTGCGCTAGCTTGTTTTAAAATAGGCACAAGTTTGGTCAAGTTTTGTCATTTTGGTTGGCTGTGCCTTTTTAATAATTACAATAGATCATGCCAACCGCAAAAACCTTATTTCATATGTATATCTAGTATCACAATTTGAAGCCGGTTATGGAAGAAACCCGGGAGGCAGCCCATGTGCAGGTTCCTCAACAAAACACACACACACACACCTTGATTTTGATGCACCATACTCTTTATAGAGCATTGGTGCTGCCAAAACAGTTTATTGGCAAGGATTATACTGGGTGATTTGCCATTACCTTATCAGCATTGTACGTGCTCTATCCTCTTTAAATGCTGAGCATCAAGCAAGGAAGCAGCACGTTGCATGGATGGCACCCACGTCAATCATGTAACTGCAACTGCAGCTGGCATAGAGAGTGGCAACGCTGATGTAATTTGCCTACATGGTGATCGAAGAGGCGGCTTTTCATACCCCTTCACCGGCTTAAGGCCAAATTTGACATGAAACACCCTGAGCAATGCATGCTCTGCGATAAAACGAGCGTGTTTAAAAACACTCGTTTTCAACATTATAATTATTCCAATTAGTCCTCAAAGGATTACCAAACATACCGAAAAGGTTTTACGCAGGAAGGATGACAAGGGCTGACACACAGGTAGGCCTTAGGCAAATAAATACACAATTTTTTTTAGGCACAAGACAAATAAATATAAAAATCCTGACATAAAACACAATGAATAATCTCGACACTTAATCGTACAACACAACTAGAAACCTTTTCAAGGACCACACACAGAAGAACCATACAGGCAAGATTTCATGGGAGCTAGAAGGTGGAGCTGCAATAGAAATATGAAAATCCTTTGCTGCAGCTACAAGAGAGTAGCTCCCCTTGTTCACTTCCCCTCTAGCTCCCCTCCAGCTCCAGCTCCCCTTGTTCACTTCCCCTGCTTCTGAAGCATCCATTACAGCCATCTCAACCAATCGGCATGCTAGTACCACTGTCATTATCATTCTTCAGAAAGTTTGGAAAGTCATCCAAGAGCAGGACATTTCAAAAGCTACTGCACCAGATAATATCCCTGCCTATGCCCTGAAGATGTGCTTCCCAGAATTGTACCGTATTCTCTTAAAACTATACAACCTATGCCTATCAAAGTCGGTTTTCCCACCTTGCTGGAAGTTGGCTTCAGTTGTACCTGCATTTAAAAGCTCTGGGGAGATATCTGATTAATGTAATCCAAGGTTGATCATCCTTCTTATTATTATTATGAGCAAAATATTTGAATGCCTCATCAACGAGCACATTATGACTTTCCTGGAAGACTGCAATCTGCGAACTGATGCTCAGTGAGGATTCCGTCATTTCCGGTCTACTGGTGATGTTATTTCCCTCATAACTGAACACGTAAGCCAGGCTCCAGACCAGCGTGGCAAGGTCAGAATTGTAGTCGTTGACATCTCTCAGGCTTTTGATAAAGTTTTGCATAAGGGACTCATTCACAAGATGAAGTTGTATGGTATCTCTGGGCCTTTGCTTGCAATAATCTCAGACTTTCTCACAGAAAAAATTTTGTGTGGCATGAGGGTCAATCTTCTGCAGCCCATAACATTAATGCAGGTGGTCCCCAGGGCTCTGTGTTGGAGCCTTCTTTGTTTCTGCTTTACATAAATGACCTGCTGACAACATTTCAACTCTACGAGACGTTCATGCTGATGACTCAATCCAATACACTACTTATCCCGGCTCACTGCCTGCATCACTCCACCTTCAAGCCAGTGTTAATCGAAATTGGGATCTTGAGAATGCCAGTAACTCAAAAGAAGAAGAAGGAGCCCATCTGCTCTATGTGCCCAGGTCAAGATCCCCCTCTTTTCATAACCTAGTTATGGACCAAACACCATTACAAGAACTCAATGGCATCTGTCTTCTTGGTCTGGACATCCCTTCTTTCCTTGATTGGGATAAGTACATTTCTGGCATTGCCAAAAGAGCCTCCCAGCAACTTGGCTGCTTGTATCGGCCTCGCCGATACTTCCCTCCCAAGGCTTCGCTCCACCTGAACAAGATCACCATACGTCCAGTCATGGAAGACTGCAGTCACATCTGGGCAGGTGCTCCGACTCATCTTCTGTCCTTCTTGACAGAATTCAATGATGAGTTATTAACTTGGTCGGCCATGATCTGGTATCATCTCTGGAACCTCTCTCAGTTTGATACTCTGTGGCCTCTCCATGTGTCCTCTGCAGGTACTTCAATGGATGCTCAAAAGGCCTTTCACTACTTGTCCCTCATTTACATACTTTCATGTGCTCTACACATTTGGTAGCCTCTGTACACCCCCACACTGTCTGTGTTTCTAAGGTCAACACAATACGATATTCCTCCAGTTTTTTTCCCATGCACTGCCAAACTCTGGAATTCCCTCGCCACATACAACCTTTCCTAGTTTAAGAGTGATTAATAGGTATCTCCTTTTCCAGTGATTCCCCTTCCCACAATATCTATTTTGTAACCCCCACCTTTGAGTGACCTTAATGCCTTGTGATGGATGAACTCCCCATAAAATAAAATCACAGGAAGTCCCATGCTGAGGGACAGCATCGCGATCCAATCAACAGCGAAACTTGCACATTTCCAATTAGGGGCAGACGTGTGGGAAGGCAAAGCTTCCTCATTCCCAGGGTGTTGACGGGGAAGAGGAAATGAGCGGGCGCACAACGGTGTGGACTGTATAACGGTTCTCTCTCACCCGGTTCAGCACAGAGAACAAAGGTTCGGCACTTTACCCTTCTCTACTCTCTGGAGTCTAGACACTTACCGTTGCAACACCATCTTCCAGTGGCAAATAAAAACTGGACGACTTATCCCTATCCAACATCCTTAATACAGAGTATAAAAGTGCTGGAAGCTATGTGAACATAAACTCTTCCCAGTACATATAATGTGTTTGTATGCATTCACTATGTCACGATGATAAAAAAAAATTGCTCAGAGTCCAGTAAATGGACGAGTCTTTGAAAACACGGTTTGCAAAACGTTTTTGTTTTTACTCAAAAAGAAGAGAATAAGAATGAATAATACTGGCGTAAAATATAATTCAGTGCCTAACAAGGACAACTTTAACCAGGTGGAAGGAAGAAGTACAGTTTTGTACTCGAGTCCAATGCTCAATCCTAAAGGCCCTTCACCATTTATCTGCTGCACATGATAAAGCAAAGGTTTAAATGTGAATACTGGACAGAGAAATTCAACCTTGGAGAAGTAATTTAAATTTTCCTCAACCACATACATTGTTAAGTCCAACATCTCAAGAAGATGGGGATGGCATAGTCGTCTGCCTGGGGGATGACCAGACAAAGGTCCCTGGAGTACCGACGGAAAGTAGACGCAGCGACGTGCTGCTCCGGCGCATGCTCCCAAACCTAACCTAACCGAATATACAATGAGTTGAGGTGCTTGAACACGTGATCAAAAAAGGATGAAAAGTTCTTCAGGTATCTGACAAAGTAGGCTGAAAGGCAGATTCCCAAACACGCTAAGAGAAATGCAAGCAGATATTCCATTTCAAAAATCCTCGCAGAGCTTAAAATGTATCTTTCACTTCAAAATGACCCTATTTATATTCAAGGCATAAATGATTATCCAAATTATTTAATTTACACATATATTTCTAATTTACACCTCATTCCAAAAGCATTATGTACCGTTAAGACCAGTGACTGCAAACCAATTTGCAGATAATTCACAATTTTTATGAGATGTGGGAAGTTCTGGAAAGGTTTACTGCCCTCTTTAAAGCTTTGTGTCGGTTTAGCAACCAGCAATCACAGCACTCACCCCCCCCCCTCCCTTTCCCATCATATACCGCCCACCTTTGCTCCGGAAGCCAATTTTCCACAACTCCTTTTTAACTCTCATTTCTGCACTCACCCTCCAATCTACATCCTTCCTTAGAGCATTGCAAGCCACGCTGTTTGTCGTCGAGCCCTCAAAGATCACAGCCAGGATGGGTGGATTACAAAAAAACCCTTGCAAATTATGGATCGCACCACTTGGCTGCTGGTTCCCATTAGGAGGTAAAACTAAATTAAAAATGAAGAACAACGCACTAATATCATGACCAGGTCCCACTGGGAACAGCAAGTGTCAGATATAATAGGAAATAGAAATACTGCATAGCTCTTGCTGCACTGGATGTTAAATTTTTCAGTGGATTAAACAAACCTGCTTTTTCTCATCTTTTCCCAAGTCACACATCCATCTCCTTGCAGGTATTATCAAAAAAGAAAAACATGTATTTCATTACTCGCTACCACAATTGTTACATATATATTTCAACACCTGCACTGTAATGTACTGTATATTATTTACCTGTGAGTGCATTTGTCTTGTGCACAAATGTTTGACAAAATTCAAGTGATCGCGCCAAATCAAGATGTCTCGTGCAGTGGTTTGGTGTTATATGAACTCCACCACGAAGTAAATTGAAATCCTTTCTCTATTTGTTTTCAGTTCAGGCTTCTTTTGGTGTACACCTGGTTTTCTTGGCTGAGAAAGCTGAGAAATTCTTCAAAAGGTAAGTGTAGTGTAATCAATGTGGTTTATCTAATTGTTGTCACTTATTGCTACCTGTACCGTTAATCATAATCATTACTCGATTTTAATTTCTCCTTGTCCGTTATTACTTAGTCCTGTGGTAGAGATTCCAACGTTTGAATAGGCCGCATATTGTACTCTGTCCCTTCCTATTCCATCTCCATGAGATGACGCGTGCCGAAAGGGCATACTCAGTTTTCACTCGGTTTTCTTTCTTGGTTGTTTGTTTTCTTGGTTGTTTGTCAGGACGATAGCTCAGCCATCCTTTGAGCAAGGAAGCTGAAATGTTGGGACAAAAGTGAAGATGTGCTTTGGCAAAAAGTCTTTTTATTTTTTGATTAATCGATTAATTGATTAATTACTTAATTAATTATCGATTTATTAATTACTTATGATTTGGCAATAAAGGGTATTTTTGATTTATTGATTAATTATTTAATTTTTCGATGAATTAATTAATTTTCAAAATGTTACAGATTCGGATGAAAGAGAGGTGGTTTATTAGCCAATTGATTAATAAATTAATTATGTTACGATTATTATTTATTTATTTTGATTATACAATTAATCAATCAATTATTGTACACCACTCCCTCCCAATTCCGTCTCCATGTGCTGCACGGCAGCATCACCAGGCACCGAAGGCACCCCGGTTATGTCGAGCATTGGAGGATTTGTTGTTTATTCATTAGGCATGGGGCGGTGTACATTGAATGTATCTCTACTTGTCTGCTAGTCTAATCGGACCTTACACATTATTTCCTTCCCTCTTTCTCTTTCTTCTCTCAAATGTTCTGCTCACCTCGATAATCTCTCTCCCTTTCACAACTCATGACTTCTCAAAAATGTTTTCATTAAAAATCGCTCTTCGAATCTTCAACTCATTATTCCACTTATTCTTCCATGCTACTCCTTCCTTTTTTTCATTCTTTATCATCCTTCTGCCTTTCACTCATTAAAAAAAAACTCTCAAAAAGAGAAAAAAGAAATAAAACCCAACAAATACCACTCAATTCAACTCTTAATGCTTACTCCTTTCACTCATTCTTTATCATCTTTCTCCTATTTACCGCTCAAAGCCTCTATGAAATGCCAATTTAAAAGGTTTCATGCACTTTTACTGTGATTCACAAATGTCTCACAACATTGCAGTTACTTCTTTGTTCATCACAAATTCCGTCTTGGATCATTTGTATGCCTTCACCCCATATCCTGTCATGTTGATAAAGCACTACTCATTTGATTTTTCGTTTCAACCACGCTTCCACCACCCTGGTTGCTCAACTTGGGATGCATAAAAATAAATCCGGTTTGCAAGGAATGCAGACTCATGGCTGTTCAACTCTTCCATGTCTGCACACAACACATCTTTACCCCCCCCCCCCCCCCTCGGGCCTCTGCTCTCAAACAGTCACCCTCACCGTGTATCTCCTCAAGCTACCTTCATCACTTATACCCCAAATATGACAATTTCCATCACCACCTTGTTTCCTCCCAACCCCACTACATGATTCCCTATCGTCACCCCTAACTCCTCCTGCCCCTTGTCTGCACCAGGGCTGGATTAATCCAACTGAGGGAAATCATGACCGAAAGTTGTGTCACGACCATTAGCCATGACCTCTCCTGTGCTGACAAAGTAACAAATCTAGCCTGCAAAGCCATCCTCTCTAATTCCATGTCATTCTTGAACAAGAATGACCACAATGTGGTCACTATGTGTGTGTTGTGTATATATATATATATATTTCACCTCCTCTGTCCATTCAACTCCTCATCCTTGTCTCGTCTCCCACGTCTCTATGTGGTGAAAGCTGGGTCTGAGAATGAAAAAAAAATCATGACCATAGCTCATATTACATTCTCTAATCTGTCTCATTACCATTGTGCTGTGTCTGGCCTATTGTGCATTGTGCTGTGCTGTGTCACATTCCCATGTGAATGAATAAGATTAATAGTGATTCCGAACAGGGGATTTACCTTCATATCTGTTGCCTCAGTTTGTCGTGTGTGTGTGTGTGTGTGTGTGTGTGTGTGTGTGTGTGTGTGTGTGTGTGTGTGTGTGTGTGTGTGTGTGTTTCCATCCCTCTGTTCCTCTTCTGACCACCCACTATCTGTTGTAATAAACCTTATCTTCATAAAAACTTGTATGTGGTGGTTCGAGGTACGGGACCTCCATTCAACTTGATTGGGAAACATGCATTTACTGCGCTATTAAAAGATTAACTCAATACCTCTTATCCATGTAAGGCCTAAGTCACATTTGGCACGGCGGCCGTAGGGTCTACAAAATCTACGGCCACTAGCAATTATATGGCGGCCGCAGTATTTCCAGGTCACACAATGTAGCAGTCACATATGCTTTATTTTTTCGGGAGCTGCACGGCGTATTTATAAATTGTGGAGACTGAAAACGTGGGTTTGCCGTACGGTCTTGATTTGATGTCGCACGGTGACCCTTAGGGCGTTCCTGCGGTGGCCATAGAATTTTCAAGGCAGACGCAGGATGCCCGCAAGGCGACCGCAGGGGGACCGCGGGGGGGGGGGGGCCCTAAGGCGAACGTGCGGCCAGACGGACGGTAACGAGTGGGTTCTTTTTTTTTCTTTTTTTTTTCCAGTTTTTTTTTTCGGCTTGTCGAATTGCTACGGCGAACGTAGAAATGAAAAAAGTTATAACTCCGCGTTATAATTCCACGGCGACCCTACGGCTGTAAAAGATAGCCAAACGGCGTAGGGCCACCCTGAGGCCACCGCAGAAACTCTGCGGCGCCGCACGTTTCTGTCAATTCAGAGGGCGTACGGCCGCCGTATCCTCGCCGTAGAGCAAATGTGACTTAGGCCTTAACCATCACCACCATGGTTACATCAGAGCGAGCTGATTTGGCACATGGTCACGGATTGTTAAACCCAAATATAGGGCCGTTCAAAAACTACGTAATGCTCTATTTTTAGTAATTTAGTGTTTTGACCTACTGTGCGTTCTGACAGGCTTGATTAAACCTTTCCATTATTCGACAGATGATTACATTTTTCAATGTCCCTCATCATGATTAACACTCGACACAAACAAAGCCAATGGAAATTTGACGCAACAAACCGGGACAGTGTATAATCAGCAGAGGCCCACAGGCCTAACGTGTTTGGCCCACCAGAAAACCAAGATGGTGGCCTATTATTTTATCGAGGTGAAATGATGGGTGGAGCTAAGCGACCGATGTGGATGTAGTCCGGCAGCTTTATGACCAATGGGTGCACATTTCAAAAATTGACCCCCAAAAAGAACCCCAACAACAGCAACGCAGAGCTCTTGTTGACCTGCAGCATGTCACAGGCAAAAAACAGAACTACTCAGCCTTCAGTGCATTTGGCCCTCACTCAATGGAGTACTTACTGCTTTCTCCAATGTGCTGGCACCCCATATCACATCTCTCATTAGATTCAATGGAATCTAAAACTATCAACATTCTTGGAATCTATTATGATTAGTCGAAGCACTAGGCCTGTCATGTTCATATTGCAGATAGGTTGGTTCGTTTTCTGCCTGTCGACAGATAGCCTCAGTTTCTTCCCACCTCTCCTCTGGTTTTTCGCTTTTCTCTATCTCTGTCCTCATCTGTCTCGTCTCTCCTCTCTTCGTTCTTCTCTACTCTCTCTCCTCTCTCCCTCTCTCTCTCTCTCTCTCTCTCTCTCCTCCTCTCTCCTCTCTCTCCTTCTCTTCTCTCTCTTCCTCTCTCTCCTCTCTCTCCTCTCTCTTTCTCTCTCCTCTCTCTCCCCTCTTCCCTCTCTCTCCTTCTCCTCTCTCTCCTCTCTCTCCTCTCTCTTCTCTCTCTCCCTCTCTTCTTCTCTCTCCCCTCTCCTCTCCTCTCTCTCCTTCCTCCTCTCTCCCCTCTCTCTCCTCTCTCTCCCTTCTCTTCCTCTCTCTCCTCTCTCTCCTCTCTCTCTCTCTCTCTGCTCCTCCCCACCTCTCTCTCTCCTCCCCCCTCTCTTTCTCTCCTCTCTCTCTCCTCCCCCCTCTCTTTGTCTCCTCTCTCATCCTCCCCAGATTCTTCCAATAGGTTCTTCCAGTCACCCCCTGTGATAATAAAATAAGCACCTTAAATTGAGGCTAACTGCCCACTCATGGTAAACGTTAGATAAAACACCAAAGTCCATAGTCGGCAATGTATTAGTCCAACACTGCCAAGCAAATGCTAGTTCTGGCCGAACACTACTTGATATGTGAGTTTCAGTGTTGTAGAACATTGTTTGCAAGAATTGAAGTGTTTGGAATCAAATGCATTGTTTTAAGTATTTATTGTTGATTGTTCCAAATGTCTTTCAATGTTGTTGGTAATCATTGAATTGTTCCGTTGTCTTGACTTCTATGCACCCCTGATCCAATGGATGGAATGAGTTAAAAACTGTTGGTTATACACTGAGTATGCAAAGGGGGGGGGGGGGGGGCTTTATTTCTCTCCAGTAGCTAAGATCCCATCCATAAGGAAAGGTTATTTTCACCAGAATTTGCATGTTATTATGATGTATAAATACCTGCTCCGACCGGGAGAGGTACTCTGCAGTACATGTATACCGGGTCTGTCAAAAACAAAAAAACACCCTCCATTTCATTCACCATTAATTTATTTTTCATGCTTTTTCTCTCTTATTTCAGATAATGATTGATGAATTCCTGGAGGAAACAATGCCCTGGACAAATGGAGGAAACAATGCCCTGGACAAATGAAGAAAACGCTTTTTCTATAGAATCCTATATCACAACCTAATCCTTCATCCAAACTCAAAGGAAGTTCAAGAAAAAATTTAACTGCAAAGACACCTCATCATGCAAAGAGAGCATATTCAAATGGACAAATAAATTTTGAAAGCAAGGAACTATGTACAACTTAAACTCAAAATCAATGGACAGACTAACTCATTCAGGATGCCCTCCACTGAGAACTCTGTGGTCATTGAGTCGGTCAGAAACAATCCAAAAAAGTCGCTTCACCACCAAAGTCAGGAACTTGGACTGACAGTGTCAAGTCTCAAGAGGATTCTCCGTGATGACGTGAAATTTTATCCATACAGAGTACAAGTCACACACAAACACACTGACCCAGATAAAAACAAATGTCTTGAAATGGCTCAGTGGTTTGTTGAGAAAATTAAGAAGGAACCTGGTTTTCTCAATGACATTTGGTTCTCTGGTGAGGCTCACGTTTTGCTTAATGGCCAAGTGAACTCAAGGAACAATGTCTACTGGGATACAGTACCATCCGATGAGGTTTGTCAAAGACCCTTACATTCAGTGCAGTGTACGGACTGGTGTAAGCAAGCTTGTCATCATTGGAACGTTCTGGTTTGAAGATGAGGGCAGTAATGCCATGACCATCAACTCTGAGCATGACTTTAAAGTACTGAATGAAATCTGGGCTGCTCTTGGTCACAGAAGATGCTTTCGAAGAGAAGAACAATGGTTTCAGCAGGGTGGGCTAACCCCTCAGACCGAAAATGAGTCCTGTGAGTGGGTGGCAAGCCAGTTCGGGAAGAGAGTGATTGGCCGACGCTTCAGCATCGAGTGGTTGCCCCATTCCCCTGATCTGAGCCCACTAGATTTTTATTTTTTAAATCTTTGAGGACATCTCAAGACAATGTGTACAAATATAACCCGGCAGAAGCATCTTTCAGCTGAAACAAGCAATCACAGAGAAAGTTAGGTCTATTGCACTTGACGAATATCAGCGCATAATCAACAACTTCGTCTGTCGTGTTTAAATCTGGACTCAGCACAGAGGTGAACATTTGGAGCATGTGGTCAACCAAATGCCAAACTAAAGTCTTACAAGATACGGTTCTGATATTTAGCAGCCACACAAAATTTAGCACATATTCCTGAAGTTTTATGTAATTTAGAATAAAAATGAATGTATTGTGTATTTTTAGTGATTTTGTTTTTTTGGCACACCCTGTATTGACATTGAGAAAACTGGCATCCTCCACTCACCCTGATATGCCCCATCCCCACTCCCCCCCAGGAATATGATGGGTTTTTTTAAACTTCCCAAAACCTTTCTGTGCACACCCTAAATGCACAACCACTAGTTTCAATTCGTTTTATCCAGCAGTTCAGAAATGTGTAGAAATCAAACAAACACACAAACAGTCATGTCAAATTATAGGACGATGTAAATATGTATGGTATAGCACCCCTCCCGATTGAAATGGGTATTACAAATCCTACTGAATCACACCAATTGTAAGGGAACCCATCTGTAAGGAAGGGTTGTTCGTTAGTAAAAGATAGTTTGGAGCGGGTTTTATAAGTCTTACTGAAATATGCTAATTCTGGGTGATGTAACCCATCTGTAAGGATATGTTCACTAGTAAAACATATCCTTTCAACAGCCTAGGTTAAGGGCATCTCAGTTTGTGCATCATCAAAGAAGCAGGCCAAATCAATGTCGTGGATGATTTGTCCCATGTTGTCCAGTTTTAAGAGTTTTATGAAGGTACTGTTATTGTGTATTTGTCTACAAATGTATATGCACAGTACTTATTTATGCAGTGAATGGCACTGAGGCAAGAAAAGCACAGTTGGAGGCAGGGAAAATATACTGTCTTATAAGAAGGAACATAATTTTAACATAAAAATCAATATATAGCATTTTCTTTTATCAACACAGCATTTACACCTTCTATAAATACTTGGAAAATGAATGTACATTCACATGGATGAGAACTAGAGAATGTGCTTTTCAAAAGATGGCAGAAAAACCCACATCTAACCTTATCTGAGATTGGTTCCATATCCAAACACACACACACACACACACACACACACACACACACACACACACACACACACATTGGTGTGCCTTGGATTATTGTAAGTTCCTCATTTGCAAAACTTCTGAACATTCCACAAGTGCCTCACATCACTCATACACCATCATAACTCTAATATTCCAGACCTGTTCATCTCCTTCACCAAACATCGAAAGCTCACCACCCAGCAACACCATGTATGCTCCATTTACAAACCACTGCTGCTTGCTCACACTTATAGCAACCAGTTTGCCAACACACCAACCCCATGCACTGTGTCTTCAGCGATTTGAGGCAAGGAGGAGCAGAAACATAACACCGCTCCAAAAGTGCATGAAGAGGAAAGTGGTCACACAACTACTCATGCACATTCATACAGCCACTATTTCATGCTAAATGCAAACCCACATTGAGTAGACCATTGATGGAGATGCTATGCTAAAGATTTAATGCTACTCCTTTTCTCCCTTTACAGTAGCATGAGAAAACAAGACAAGCACTACAGGGGACTATAAAAATAGGACCACTGATCAGGTCAGGTATGGAAGCATGCGCCGGAGAAACTCGTCACTGCGTCCACTTTCAGCCGGTACTACAAGGGCCTCTGTCTGGCCATCCCCCAGGCAGATGCTTGGCCTATCCCCATCTCCTTGAGATGCTGATCAACCTGCCGCAACCATGAGGCACGTGGTCGGCCCAATTGGCCTCCTCCACTCATGAGGCTCCTTCGCTGAGAGAATCTGGTGAGCAGGATCAGTGTCAGGAAAACGAGCCACATGTCCACACAGCCGCAGCTGATGCTCACGGACTGTGCAGGTAACAAATCTCATTTGAGTCTCTCTCAGCAACTATTCATTGGACACAAAGCCGACCAGTGATCGCCAAGGATTCTCCAAAGAGACCTGGTACCTAAGGAATTAAGTCTCCATCTCAGATCCCTGGTCAGAGTCCAAGTCTCACATTCATAGAGCAAGACTGGAAGCACTAATGACCTGAAGACTCGGACTTTCATCCTCCTGCACAGGTACCGACAATACACTGCAGCTTGATCTCTCTGACATCCTCTCCAGAATCCAGTCCATACAAGCGCTGAAAAGTGTGGGGGCCAGTACACATTTCTGACGAACTCCAGTAACAATTGGAAATAAGTCAGAGATGGTATCACCACATCTCACAGCACTCTCAGTCCCAGAGTATAGTTCAGACATCAGACTGATCAGTTTTGGTGGCACCCCACAAGGACCAAGAATCCTACTGAGGACATCCCGATTCACTGAATCAAACACTTTACAGAAATCAACATAGGCTGCAAGCAGCCCCTGCTGAAACTCTCATCTGCATTCAGTGAGGACCCAAAGAGCAAGGATACGGTCAATCGTTGACCTCTTTGGTGAAAAGCCTGACGGCTCTCGGCGGGTGCTCAGAAGTGGTGGCGAACCCCATCAAGAATTATCCGAGCAATAGTCCTTGCCCGGCGCTGAGAGCAGCATCACCCTCGGTAGTTGTTGCAGTCTGGCGATCACCCTTGCCTTCAAGAGAGGAAACACGGCCCCTCTTCCAGTCAGTTGGGATGATGCCTGTGTTCCAAAAAGAGCACAGAACTGCATGCATCGACGACCGCTGGACCTATAGCTTATCTGGGCCCTGGCCTAATGTTGTAACCAAAATTTGGTAGCATTCTGACTGTGGGTCTGGAAGAAGAGATTTTTTGAAGAAATTTACAAAGTCAGACCATTTTGACCCACTTAAGGTCATGTGACCGACATGAGCTTTGCAATCCCCTTTAACAGTCAGGAGCGGAACGTTGCTGCCAAATTTCAGCCGGATCAGCCCAGCAGTTTAGCCAGAAAAGTCTAAATAGGAGACGGACAGACGGACAGTGCATGATGACAATACCTTATCTGGAATTTCAAATCCAGATAAGGTAAAAACGTAAGCCACGTGCCCAGGGACAGAATGAAGGCCTGATAAATCCAGTGGGTTACGGATGAAACATCACCTGAGATGCCTTTTCTTGTTTGTTGCAAAATCTATGGAGAATACTTAACCCAATGCAAGCAGTCGACATGCATGTACTTGTTTTTGGGATAGTCCTATTCTGCTGGAATGCTACTTACTACTATTGGACTGGATGAAGAGTGCTCATTGCCAGCCAGCCTCCTCCCCCATTCCAAACATTCCCCCTGGCCACGAGCTTTATCTTCCTCAAATTTGTTTTGTTTGTTTCTGCTATCAAGTCATTTATCTGGCTGGGGTTTTGTCATCACATTTAATCATCAGAGTTTGGGGACACAACTTTAATTCAAGGAGGAATGCGAGAGCGGAGGGAGCAATGTTGGAGAATGTGTGGTAGCAAACAGAGAGACCACCGACCTGCCAGAGATGTGAACAACAGACCCTGACATTCGGCCCATCACTCGGGAGATTCATAATTTCCCAATGAGAGAGAGAGAGAGAGAGAGAAGAGGAAGAGAATGAGAGAGAGAGAATGAGAGAGAGAGAATGAGAGGGAGAGAAGAAGAGAGAGAGAGAGAGAGAGAGAGAGAGAGAGAGAGAGAGAAAGAGAGAGAGAGAGAGAGAGAGAGAATGAAGAGAGAGATGAAGAGAGAGAGAATGAGAGAGAAGAGAATGAGAGAGAGAGAAGAGAGAGAGAGAGAAGAGAGAGAGAGAGAGAGAGAGAAGAGAGAGAGAGAGAGAAGAGAGAGAGAGATAGAAGAGAGGAGAGAGATGAGAGAGAGAGAAGAGAAGAGAGCAGAGAAGAGAAGAAGAGAGAGAGAGAGAAGAGAGAGAGAGAGAGAAATGAGAGAAGAGAAGAATGAGAGAGAGAGAGGAGAGAAGAGAGAGAAAGAGAGAGAAGAGAGAGAGAAGGAGAGAGAGAGAATGAGAGAGAGAGAGGAGACGAAGAAGAAGAAGAGAAGAATAAGGAGAGAGAGAGATGGCTGGGTGCCAGCTCATAATGAAAATTAGTAATCTATTGAGCTCCAGCCAAAGCCTTTGGCGACTTGGATATCTCTGATTTTCCAAGGAAAGACTTGGATTGATGTGGATGTTCAGTCTGTGGCTGACTTTGGAGGCAAGTTTTGCTATGTGATCGGCCTAGGAAAGGTGAAGGTCAAGGCTGATGGTGAGCCCTGGAACTTCAAGAGATTGAACCTCCCTCCTCCAGTGGATGACCAAGGAAATGAATAGGTGGGTTCATTTGTCGATCATTCCAGAGCAATTGGGTGAGATTCTGAGACAGAGTTTTGAAGGAAGTGTTCCATTTATCAGGACAAAATTTAATAATTTCCAAATCAGCTGTTGTCTCCCTGGCAGAGGGATTTGGGGGGGGGGGGGGGTACTGCACAACACAATGCAGAGTTGTCTGCAAAAAGGAAAGTCTCAGAGAGGTCATTTATATAGAAAGATAAGAAAGATGACTGAACCCAAGACACTGCCTTGGTGAGTTCCTCCCTTCACTGGGAGAGGGGAGGGAGAGGATTCCATTGATGACTACATGTTGACGACATGAGTGGAGGAAGTTGCCAGATTGTGCTGAATGCCTAAGATATGCCCAGTCAGTCGGTTCTAACCTCTCGTTTGAGAATGGAAGCCTACAAACCATTGCTGAAATGAGCAGCGTATTCACAGTTGACTGACCATGACAGAATCCAAACGGATGGTTAGAGATCAGGCTGTTTGAAAAGAGGAAACAATTATCCGAAAGAGAAACAAAAGTAATGATGCAGTCAACACACTCAACTTATATCACTGTACTATTAAGATATGCGTCTTCAATTCACAATTGTAAAATGCCAGTCGCTGATGGATATCCATCCACATGAGTTGACAACCTCTGTATGGCCAAAAACCCTCTATATTTCCTCTCAGCTAATTCCAGATCCCCAACTTCCCCCGTTCCAAAATGACTCATCTATTCTTTCGTTTACTAATATTATGGACAGTATCCTTTCACCCTTTTTCATTTTCTTATGCTTTAACATGTTGCTTCTCCCAAATTTGGCACCAAATAAAACAGTTGTAAATACTTAACAAAATTATCATGGGCAATTAGCTTGCAGCAGGTAGTGTGAGCAGCGTGACACTCACACATTCGTTTGGTGTGTGATGGCAATTACAGAAACATGCATTAATATTCACAAATTAAATGCGAACCATAATCCCTTTAACAGCGAGCTTTTAAAACTTCAGAAGAGTTATACGATTCCTTATCGTTTTTCACTTTTCAGCAATTCATGTGATCAACGGCTGCATCCCAAAATTTGAGCACAATCAATTTTAATGTATTGTGCTGGTGGCACTTCCCTCTGACAGGGAACAAGCTAATTCAGAGAACAAGTTAACCCATTCAAACTGAGTCGAGTTAAAGATACCATGCATCAATGTTTTGAGTACTTTAATGAATATTGTAATAAAATACGTACTTTAATACAACATCTATCTATAATTCCAGCAATCTCTGTGTGTCTGTTGGGTGGTCCCTAGAGTACCCTTATTTTCACTTTTTCCGTCTGTCTGTATGTTTGTATGTAATGGACAGCTCTGGAGGCCAGAGGAGTCAACCGATTTTGATGAAACTTGACAGGTAGGTTTATACCAGGATCTAGTTCTATGCTTTTGAGCACCGTTGCTATGGACACCACCGTTGCCTAGCAGCGGGACTTGAAATTTTTGAAAAATCATAAAAAAATTATTTTTCGAAAATCAAAAATCGGCTTCCAGGCTTTTATGCGCACTATAATCAACCTCTTTGTCAAAAAATTTCAGCCCGATCCGTCAAAAACTATGACTAGTATGAAATTATGTAGCGACACCCATGTCGCTACCGGCTTGTCTGTCTGTCTGTGACCGCTGTTTCTCGACAACCACTGGTCCGATCTCATTGAAACTTGCCAGCTATATTTGCTGGGACTGAGTATGTGCCTTTTCAAGGTTTAATATTAATCGGACAAGTGGTTTCCCTAAGTTATGGCCATTTATTTACCAAACCAATGACAGGACACGGTGCTATGACATCACGATTGACTTCACAATTCTTCTTCTTTTTCTTTTTTTTTTGCACGTACGGCCATGCACGTACGGGCCCGCACTAGTATAAATAAATGAAAAAAGGTTCCACTGGCTAAACAGTTGCCTATTAGGCATGAGCTTAGCAGAGCTACAGTCGATCCCCAATCTGTTATGCCCCTTGGGTTCACGGTCTGTGGGAGAGTGAGGAGATGACAAAAGCTTTGGAGGCTGCATTCGAGCATTGAATATCACAATGGCGACTGCAGCAAAAAAAGCTGAGTCACGTGACCCCACCCACCCGATCCAGTATGACGCATGGCGTCACTTCCACTTTACCATTCGCCAAATTGAGGCAGGACAAATGCCGACTCTACACTCTCCCGGGGTATAATAAATGTTGTCCTCAACATTTATACCCAAGTAAAGTACTTTATGCCATGGAATGCATATTTGTGAACTACACCATCATTTTAAAATGACTAAATAGCTCCAAAATAGTGACAGACACTGAATACAAGAGCCAATATATATGTTCTACTATCAGAGTAATGACCCCCTAGGATATTAATCCTGAACTGCCACCTCATTTGCACTACTGGTGGTGGACACCACCATGCCATCGCTTCATCATGTCGTGGTGCTTTACGCTTCACCGACATGAACCCGAACTGTTGTAGCAGACTCACATTACCCACAATCACTCTGTTTCCAAACATTTTGCACAAAACTACTTTTCACTGCTTCCATGGAATAAGTAAGTGCCATGCTGATTCAAATAACAATCACTGTTCAATTCTTGAAACATTTCAAGTACCATTGTACAACTCAGTCAGCAGCTGCTCAATCAACAGACACGAGATGTGTGGGATATCTACAGACTAGTGAAATGACTCAGTCAAAACAGCATTGAGTCTTACCAGGGGTACATAGGAACAGGTGCCCCCATCACAGGTGGTCTAATGTGGTTATTTGCAATGCAAGCTCTTGTACTTGGCTCTACCAGCTGGTCATAAGTTAAGGTCTGTGGTGGTCATCGCTTTTGATTGGATGATCACTGAATTGTTGGGACTCAGGTACATCATTGGTGTTGGTGTCTACCTGAGAACCCGAATAACCTTCCACTTCTGTGCTTCATGCATTTGGCGTAAAAAAGTCAGCAAGTGGATTCAACATCATGGATTCAATATCATAGAAGATTAATTATCAGAGAGGAACTCTTTAGCTCCTCCATGAGATTCTACTCATTAGTCAGTGGGTCCTGATGGGGTATGAGGTAATCTGAATTTGACGAGTCCTCATCTGAACTGGAGTCTGCACTGGTCAGCAATTGGTGACTAAGGGGCCTGTCCCTATTGCTGTTCTGTATTGACGTTCTTTTCCTTCCAGATTTGGCGAAGGACTGAGTTGGTGTAACCAGTGGGCTATTGAAGGGTAGGAGGAGAATCCGATGAAGAACTCAAGCTTCTCCACTTCCATCCTCTGGTAAACTGGGTTAATCCCTGTCCATTTGCTTCACCACAATGTGTACATTCTCTTCCCCAAATGACCACAATTTTTCAGGCCCACCTCTCAGTGTCAAATGTATCATCATATCTCGGTCACCTAGTTGGGGTACCATACTCTTGACTGTTCTGTTTTAATGTTTGACTCCCTAAAATAGATATATGCTTTCTTCTCTGAAACTACACACACAATTTGATGAAACTTGAACACAACCTTCATCACCCATAAAATACCAAAGTTTGTCCAAGGTGTGACAAAAAAATTCGGGGTCTGCAGGAGGTCAAAGTGGGTCCAGGTTTGACCCCCCCCCCCAAACAGATATTTCCCTTCTTCCCCAGAACTACAAACACAATTTTGATGAAACGTGACCACAAACTTCATGACCATGATGCGAAATGTAATTAATAGTCCTATTATTCAACAAACTTTGGAAAATTCTGAGGACCAAGGCAACCTGATGTCTTGCAAATCCCATCAAAAACTTGCATACTGAGAAGGTCAATTTAAAGGACAAAGGTCATTACGAATCTGTGATTGCTTCTTTTGACTCCTCAAAAAGTATTCACCCGATTTAGATGTAACTTGGTAAAAATCATCTCAGCATGGTGCTTTCACAAGTTTGTTCAAACATTGAGCTAATTTAGATATTTTGTGGGTCATCCATGCTGACCAGTGGTTCACTGGTTCTACCAGTTGAGCCCAGGGGCATTGCCTCTATTTTTTTTTAAAAACAATCAATACAAGGTGCAGGGAGGTTAAATTTGCTGCACGTGATGGGCAATGCATGAAGAGTAAAAGGAGTGTTCATTTACATCCAAAGGTCAGGTCAGGTATGGGAGCATGTGCCAGAGCAGCGCGTCGCTGCGTCCACTTTCCGCCGGTACTTAAGGGGCCTCCATCTGGCCATCCCCAGGCAGATGCCTGGCCCATCCCCATCTCCTTGAGATGCCGATCAACCTGTTGCAACCACGAGACATGTGGTCAGCCCAATGGCCTCCTCCACTCACGAGACTACCTCGCTGAGAGAATCTGGTGAGCAGGATCAGTGTCAGGAAAATGACCCACATGTCCATACAGCCGCAGCTGATGCTCACGGACTATGCAGGTAACAAATCTCATTTGAGTCTCTCTCAGCAACCGCTCGTTGGACACAAAGTCTGACCAGCGATAGCCAAGGATTCTCCGAAGAGACCTGGTAGCAAAGGAATTAAGTCTCCGTCTCAGATCCTTGGTCAGAGTCCAAGTCCCGCATCCATAGAGCAAGACTGGAAGCACCAAGGACCTGAAGACTCGGACTTTCGTCCTGCCTCACAGGTACCGGCAGCGCCACACCCCATTATACAGTGAATCCATGACTTCCCAGGCCCGACCCAGACATCCATTGACCTCTGACTCCAGCCAGCAGAGACATGAATATCACTGCCAAGGTAAGTGAATCTCTCCACGACCTCAACATCCTCACACAAACAGCCACAGACAGGACAGCAGCATCCAAGATGTCATTGAAAGCCTGGATCTTAGTTTTGACCCAAGAAACCCGTAATCCCAGTGGCTCCGACTCCTCAATCAGCACCTCGAGGGCCCCAAAAGGATATTGAAAGTCTCCGTCTCTGCTATCCAGAGTCTAAAGTCTCTGTCTATCCAGAATTTCTGCAAAGAATGACTGCATATATCTGCAAAATCAATGTCAGAGATCTTGACATTCCCAAGCAATGCACTGCAGCGTGATCTCTCCGACATCCTCCCTAGAATCCAGTCCATACAAGTGCTGAAAAGTGTGGGGGCAGTACACACCCCTGACAAACTCCAGTAACTGCAAATAAGTCAGAGATGGTACCACACAACTCACAGCACTCTCAGTCCCAGAGTAGAGTTCAGACATCAGATCGATCAGTTTTGGTGGCACCCCATGAAGACCAAGAATCCTCCAGAGGGCATCCCGATTCACTGAATCGAACGCTTTACAGAGATCAACATCGGCTGCAAGCAGCCCCTGCGAAACTGTCGTCTGCGTTCGGTGAGGACCCGAAGAGCAAGGATACGTTCAATCGTTGACCTCTTTGGTGTAAAGCCTGATGCTCTGGACACTAGTGCTCAAGCAGATGGTGGCGAACCCTATCAAGAATTATCCGAGCAAAGACCTTGCCCGGCACTGAGAGCAGGGTCACCCCTCGGTTGTTGTTGCTGTCTTGGTGATACCCTTCCTTTCCAGAGAGGACAACAAGGCCCTTCTTCCAGTCAGTTGGGATGATGCCTGTGTTCCAAGCAGAGCACAGAACTGCATGCAATGACATGAGTGCAGCATTTCCACCAGCCTTGAGAAGTTCAGCATGGATGCCACAGATCCCTGTAGCTTTACCCCTATTTCAACCGGTTCACTGCAGCCTGTGTTTCCACAAGCGAAGGTGAACCACAGTTGATTGTAGGGTCAGCAACAGGGATTGTAACACCCCTGATGTCCAACTCGACAGCTGGTGGATCAGCCTGGTACAAACGCCTAAAGTAACCGGCCCAGCGGGTCTTCACGTCGGACTCCTCTGTCAAGAGTCTACCACTCTCTGCTCTTACTGCAGTACACCGAGGGATGGGCTTGGATGAACGCAATGCGCATTTCCCCTGTAAGCAGGATGAGAATCCCTTGACCACGGTTGATGCTCTACCCCCTCACAGATTCCTCGCACATCGGCCTCCTTGTCCACCCTTAGCGCATGTACAGTTTTACGCCTCAGCTCCCCGAACAGCTCGCTCTGCCATTCAGCCTGGCCCTGCGACTCTGGTAATGGTATCCAGTGTCCCTTGAGAAACAAAATTCTTCTTTGACCTATGGTGAGTGCCAAGACTCCACCGGCAACATCAAGGACGGTGGTCTTGAAGGCACTCCACAACTCTTCAGGACCTCCCAAAGCACCCAGACCCCCAAATCTCCACTCAGCTTGTTTGCAAACTCCTCAGCTACCCTCTCATCCTGGAGCTTGCCAACATCAGCCTAGGCTGGGATGGTACCATTCTCCTGGATTTAAGGTGCAACTTCAGAGTTGCTACAACAAGCCGTGGTCAGTATTGAGGAACTGAGCACTCCAGTAGACCCTGCAGTTGTGGGATCATCCTCCAGCGACCATCAACGAGGACATGGTCAATCTCTCCTTTGCCACACCGCCAGCGTTGGAATACAAAGTCCAGCGATGAGCTTGTGGGCGCTGAAACCATGAACCAGCCACCCTAAGTCCATAACTTCTTGCAAAGTCAAGGAACTTAGTGCTATTCTGGTTCATAGTTCCTGACCCATGGGACCAACACACATGTCATAACCAACCCTATCGGTCTCCCAACCTCAGAGAGTGCTGCAACACCAATGTCCAAACGCTTGAGCTCAGATGATTACAGAGACAGGTGATCATCCTCTCTTCGGGATAGGACATTCCAGGCACCCACCAAGGGACCACCTCAGGTTAACACAAGGAACCCGCGTCTGGTGGACGACACCTCAGCACCACTCCGACACACTCTCCCGCATTCTGACCCATGAATGTTACCCCTGGTTTCCCTCCTATCATCAAAGATTGGGGCTCCCGAAGGCTTTGCCCCAATCCCATCATCCGGTGGCGCTCCTGCAAAGGGAAGCTGCACAGGAGGTACTCCCAGGAGTAGGTTTTCAGATTTCTTTGCATTTTTGTGTTTTGCGGAATGAAGGGTTTTCCGGTGGCCGGAGTGCAAATCCTGCCACCAACCTCGTAATAAGAAGTACCCCAACTGCAGGAGGACGTCCGCAGACACAGTTGGGCACGAGATATGGATGGCCGTTGGCTCACAAGGAGCTCCTCCGCCCTTTGACAGGTTTTGTTTGGATAACAAAAATGTCAGAGATGTTTGTTTTTTGGGGAACATGATGAAAACCAGAAAAAGCACAGGGCCAAGAACACTGCCTTGAGGAACTCCAGCCTGGACAGGAAGAGCGGATAAGAGAACTCCATTTAGGGCCACACATTGGCTGTGATAGGAGAGGAAGTCAGTGGAGCAGTTCCAAGATGGCGGCTCCCGAAGAAGCATGCACCAGGGAGGAGCAACGATCTGTTATCCAATTCTAGGGAAGTCATGGTGTGAATCCCAGTGAAATCTATCGCAGAATGAAGATGCAATGTGGTGACATGTTTATCGCTGCAGCAGGTGTACAACTGCGACAGTATCAAGTTTGTTTGTTTTTGTTTGTTTGTTTGTTTATCTGTCCACTCGCCTCCAACCGAAATCGCTCAGCTGATCGTTCTGAAATTTTCGGAGATTAATGGTCACTGACCCTGCGATGGTACCGCATTGAAATTTCATTAAATTCGGTCAACCAAAAAGGTCAATTTGGTCCAGATTTTATAAAATCCTCAATTTTCATCTGATTGACATGAAATTTGAAGAGGATTTGCATATAAGGTCATTGAATTCAACCACCTATTATTTTTGAAATTATAGAATTATATTATAAAAAAGAAAAACTTTTTTTGTATACTTTGTTGAGGCTCGTATGAGAGCTAACACACAACGCACAGCAAGGGGGGGGGGGCACGAGACAAGAAGGGCGGGAGAGGGAAGGACAAAACAGTGGGGAACAGAGACATTAAGAGAACTGTGAAAGGGAGAGGGATGGGGCAGGGAACATGGAGTATACAAGATGGACATTACAGGGACCTTCACGAAGGAAAACAGCGAATTTGAAGGAAGTGGGTTAGGGGTGGATTAACAGGGGAAGAAAAGATCGAGGTCTTGGATGGGGAAAGATAAGAGGTGGTGGTGAACCTCTGTTTTGAAGGTCTGGAGGGAAGATTGCGATTGATGATAGTGTAGGAGTTTATTCCAAAGGCGGAAAAAATAGTAATGAAAGAGTGAAGGTGAGCAGTGATTCGTGATTTTGGTAGTTTTCCCAGAAGGGGGTTGTTGGTGGACCTTGAGTGCCCTGTGGCTATATGGTGTGGGCATATCGCAGACAGAGCAGGGGGGGGGGGCGAGATCGGAGAGGAGATGGTAGGAGACAGAAAGACCACTGACCTGCCTGCGGTGAGAGAGTGAGAGGCACAAAGACTCAGCCTCATTGCGGGAGATACCAGTTATCCTAAATGCCTTGGTTTCCACAGCGTGAAGCCGAGAAAGGTGAGAGGCAGGAAGGGAGAGCAGTACTCCATCAGGCTGTGGACAAAAGCTTTGTATGTGGTCAGGAGCTCAGGGGGGCCGAGGAAGGACTTTGCACGACGGAGGATTCCCAGTCGGCGACTGGCTTTGGAGGCAAGGTTGGAAATGTGGCTTTCCCAGGAAAGATCATGGCAGATAGTGAGACACAGAAGCTTGAATGAAAGGACTTCTTCCAGAGGATCGTTGAGAAAGTAGATGGGGTTTTTTCTCAATGGTCCTTTTGGAGAGACGTTGTGAGAGTGTGAGATTTGTTTGGATTGAAAGACATGTTCCACATGCTGGAGCAGTTTGTGATTTTATCCAGATCTGCAGAGAGCAAAGAATCTGTGGCTTGCAAGTCTGAGGGATGACAGATGGTACGACAGAGGGTGGAGTCATCAGCAA
>CM068955.1:169802693-169852939 GCA_035128595.1 Eptatretus atami
ATTTCAACATCATTGGTCACATGGTCTCGCAGCCACATTGGACAAAAAAAAAATCCTTATCTGATCAACGCAAAACTCCAAAAACGTGATCGACCACCCATTCTGAATTTGATTTGATAAAGAGAACATCGTGGGCCAGGTATCCAATCAAAGCGGTGATGTATCGTAGTGGAACGTCTTGGTACCCAGTCATCACTGCCAGTAGTTATAAAGTGGCAGTTTAAGTTACTGTATGTCTATTACTAATTACTTAACACACCAGTACACAAACACCACAAAAAATACACCACAAAAAATCTACACAAACACCACACAAAACAATTCCGGTGAGGGTCTGCAATATTCTGATTGCTCCTTTTCTTGTTGTTGTTGTTTTTGTAAAGTTTAGCTTGCGTACAAAGTGAATGCGGACAGGCTTTGCATTTTGAAATGCTTTTAGTTTCAAAATGTTTTTGTAGGTCATATATATTGATAACTGACATTATTCCATTCATGATCATCTTTGAAGGTTCCGCCAAACTAGAGTACAGCATGAAAAATTTCACCATTATTTTTAGATCCTGTGGAGGATCCTCTAAGTATTACTCACGTTGTTGTTCTTCATCTTCTCTTGGTGGATTTTTTTTGTTTCCACAGCCTACAAGTTTTCATCGAAACTGCCTGAACTTGGCATATATATGGAAAAATCCTGTGCAGACAGTAACCATCTCCGATTTTGAAAATCCTCTAGAAAAAAATTATGCCGTCAAAAATATCTCCGCTAATGGAAATCGCC
Source organism: Eptatretus atami (assembly GCA_035128595.1). NCBI lineage: Eukaryota > Metazoa > Chordata > Myxini > Myxiniformes > Myxinidae > Eptatretus > Eptatretus atami. The sequence goes on from CM068955.1 coordinate 169,803,469, forward strand.
TAAAAAATTATCTCCGAAACTAGGCAACTTTTTGAATTCTGTTTGCGGAATCGAACAGGCATTAGCAGAGATGAATTACCGCACATATGATACATAACTATGACGTCATATCCATTTTTATGACGTCATCCCTATTTTTTGACATTTTTTGTTTGACAACCCAGAGTTTCATCGGATCTTCGTGAAACTTGCCATGGTATATGCAGAAAGCCCACGCGCAGGCAGTAACCATCTCCGATTTTGGAATTCTTCTAGAAAAAAGTTGACGTCATAATATCGCGCTAATGGAAATCGCCTATACCATTATCTCCGAAACTAGGCAAAGCTGTTTGAATTTTGTTTGCGGGAATCAAGCCGGGCATTAGCACAGATCATTTATCACAAACCTGATATATCACAATTACGTCATATTCGTTTTTATGACGTCATCATTAAGAGGACGAGGATCTTAGCTCATTTGAGCTTGTTATCCCTATAAATAAGACAGAAAAACCTTGTGTTCAAAACCTCATTCATCCTTTCTATAATATCCCTTTAATCATGCCCCAAAATATTTATATAAGGTCCAAATGTAAGGTGCAACTTGGGTATGATCAAGTTACTGAATCAGACAATTATGCTTTGGGAAAGAATTTTGAAAGGGGTGGGGGAGATAACCGTGGTGGTCATTTAATCACATGATAATTTCCGTTAGGTTCTCTGGGGAGCCGGAGACTCCCCTTTTACTCCCCTCCAATTGCCCCAATGATCCATCACTATCTTTGCACCAATCATTCTTCATTTAAAGCCATTCAAAACTCTTACAACTTGCATATCTTACAACTGGAGAAAGTGGTGATGCGTAAGCGTGATGTTGAAATGTGCAATGAAACCAATTTAATATTCAACCTCCACAAAGCCTATAAAACCTTTTTGTATGGAAAGCAACAATCAATCACAATAATGAAAAAGAAGTCATTGCACCATGCACATTTAATGAGTTGTAGACCGAGTTCTTTCAACCCTCATTTTTCTATACATGGATTGAGGCTTACTTGTAGGTGCCAATCTATCTTTCCACACCTGGCTTGCTGATCAAGATGCAATTGTGTTGTACGAATTATGAATATTGCCAAGAGGAAAGACATGCATCTCAAAACACCAGTGTGCAGCCCAAGAAGCTCCATGGTAATACATGTTGGGCCTGTCAAGTTCATATATAATGACATAACAATTGTGATTGACTGCTTGAGCATGTTACACTTAAGGGTGTTGGCCTCCCAAGTTTCCTTTGAATCCTAAAGTAGACCAGATCGATCTGTTCGGGCCAGCTGGACAGCAATGTGTATGCATGCTCATCGAAGTTCATGTCCAGCTTGCACAGTGGCATATGGAAAAGAGGTATACAGATAATTGATGTGAGTGTAGGCCACAGAACCCCATCCCAGGCAGTCTACCATGGGATTCCATAAGCCATTATTCTTGTAATAACTTCAAATTCCCACGTATTTACATGCTGCACATCGAGAATCCTGGCAATCTGGGGCCATTTACCCATGAACAGTGCATTACAAAGATTGGGAGCAAGCCCATGAGGAATAGTAAAAGAATCAAGGAAAGGGAAGCAGTGTGGAAGAACGATTGCCAAATGGCCTTCATGCCAGTAAATTAGAGCACCTGATTTTCTAGGCATCGCAAAGGGAGATGAATAACGGTGATTGTAATAATCTCCCAGCTACAGCCAGCAGCAGCGGGCATTACAAAATCTCATCAGCACCATGCTACGAGGAGATGAGGCTGAACGTGCCTCTGCCTGAGGAAACGGTACGTGTTTGATGCTGTCTAACTCATACATTGATGTCTCGGAGAGTGAACCCTCATGCATATGGAAAAACCATAATTAATGTTCTCCAATGTACTGTATATCCAGCAAGCACACTAAAAATATGAAGATTGCTTTATATCCGACAGTAATCTATAATATAGAAGGTAATCATACAATCTACAGAATAGTCCCTCCTGCGTCCATTGTCCCGTCGCGTCCCATCTGTCCGTCCCTGCCTGCTATGTGTCCATCCGGCCGTCAACAATTGTCCTATAGAGGATACCTAGTCAAGCCCAATCTGAAAACGGTATGATATAGTTGAGTAAGGGAAGGATAGATGAGCTGGTTTCAACGTATGATATAGTTGAGTAAGGGGAGGATAGATGGGCTGGTTTCAAAACAGTAATGATACAGTTGAGTAGGTGGGATAGATGGGTCCTGGTTTCAACAGTAATGTATGTGAGTTAGGTGAGGATAGATGGGGCCAGTTTCAAACAGTATGATATTGTGAGTAAGGGGAGGATAGATGGGTCAGTTTCAAACAGTATGATTTGTGAGTAAGGGGGAATAGATGGTCGTTTCAAACGATGATATTGTGATAAGGGGGATAGATGGGCAGTTTCAAACGTAATGATTGTGATAGTGACGATAGATGGGCCACGTTTCAAACAGTATGATATCGTGAGTAGTGAGGATAGATGGGCGAGTTTAACAGTGTAATATCGTGAGTAAGGTGAGGATAGATGGGCTGTTTCAACAGTATGATATGTGGTTAGGTGAGGATAGACTGGGCCAGTTCAAACAGTATGATATTGTGAGTAAGGTGAGGTAAGATGGGCCAGTTTCAAACAGTGTATTTCGTGAGTACGGTGAGGATAGATGGCCTGGTTTCAAACAGTATGATATCGGAGAAGGTGAGGATAGATGGGCTGGTTTCAAACAGTATGATATCGTGAGTAAGGGTGAGGATAGATGGGCCGGTTTAAACGATGATATCATTGAGTAAGATGAGCAAGAGTGGGCCGGTTCAAAAGTAGGATATCGTTGAGTAGATGAGAAGAGATGGGCCGGTTTCAAACTGTATATATAGTTGAGTAAGGTGAAGGATATATGGCTGGTTTCAAACAGGATGATATGTTGAGTAAGATGAGAAGAGATGGGCGTTTAAAACAGTATATTATGTGGAGTAGGTGAGGATAGATGGGCCTGGTTTCAACAGTATGATATCGTGAGTAAGGTGAGGATAGATTGGCCGTTTTCAAACAAATGATATCGTTGAGGTAAGATGAGAGAGATGGGCCGGTTTCAAACAGTATGATATAGTTGAGGAAAGGTGAGGATATATGGCTGGTTTCAAACAGTATGATTATCGTTGATAGATGAGAAGAGATGGGCAAGTTTCAAACAGTATGATATTGTGAGTTAGTGAGGGATAGATGGGCCAGTTTTCAAACAGATAATACATGTGAGTAAGGTGGGATAGATTGGTCCGTTTCAAAACACAGAATGATATCGTTGAGTAAGATGGAGAAGAGATGGGCCGGTTTCAAACAGTATGATATCGTTGAGTAGATGAGAAGAAGATGGCCGGTTTCAAACAGTATGATATCGTTGAGTAAGATGAGAAGAGATGGGCCGGTTTCAAACAGTATGACATAGTTTGAGTAGGTGAGGATATATGGGCTGGTTTCAACAGTATGATATCATTGAGTAGGAGAGAAGAGATGGCGGTTTCAAACAGTATGATATATGTTGAGTGACGGGATGAGAGGAGGAGATGGAGCGGTTAAGGGAATGATAGGAGTAGGATTGAGAAGCGAGGGATGGGAGACCGGGTTCAGAGAGTGGATGAACGTAGAGTAGAGGAGGAGGAGCGGCGGAGGGGAGATGGGGGAAGGGTCGGAGAAGAGGAGGGAGAAGGTGATGGGGAGATAGTTTGATTTACGGGTTGAGGGAGGGTGCAGCATGAATTGAGGATGAGAGAGATGCCCGTTTATAACATTATGATTAGTGAGGGTATTACTGGCTGTTCAAACAGGTGATATCGTTCGAGTTAAGTGATAAAGAGATGGGCCCAGTTTCAACAGGGATGATATCATTGAGTTAGGATGAGAAGAGATGGGCCAGTTTCAAACAGTATGATTATTGTGAGTAGGTGAGGATAGATGGCAGTTTCAAACAGTATGATATCGTGAAGTAAGGTGAGATAGATTGGCCGGTTTCAAACAGTACGATATCGTGAGTAAGATGAGAGAGATGGGCAGTTTCAAACAGTACGATATCGTTGAGTAGTAATGAGAAAGATGGGCCGTTTCAAACAGTATGATATAGTTGAGTAGGTGAAGGATATATGGGCCGGTTTCAACAGATGATATCGTTGAGTAAGATGAGAAAGATGGGCCAGTTTCAAACAGGATGATATCGTTGAGTAAGATGAGAAGAGATGGGCAGTTTTCAAACAGTATGAATTGTGAGTTAGGTGAGATAGATGGGCCATTTCAAACAGATGATATGTAGTAAGGTGAGATAGATGGGCCAGTTTCAACAGTATGATATCGTGAGTAACGGTGAGGATAAGAGTTGGCCGGTTTCAAAAGAATGATATCGTTGAGTAAGATTGAGAGAGATGGGCCGTTTCAAAACGATATGATTCGTTGAGTACATGATGAGAAGAAGATGGCCGGTTTTCAAACAGTATGATATCGTTGAGTAAGATGAGAAGAGATGGGCCGGTTTCAAACAGTTATGATATCGTTGCGTAAGATGAGAAGATGTGGCCGGTTTCAAACAGGATGATATCATGAGTAAGATGAGAAGAGATGGCCGGTTTCAAACAGATGATATGGTTGAGTTAGGTGAGGATGATATGGGTCTGGTTTTCAAACAGGATGATATCATTGAGTAAGATGAGAATGAATGGGCCGTTTTCAAACAGTATATATATTGAGTAAGTGAGAAGAGATGGGGCCAGTTTTCAACAGTATGATATTGTAGTTAGGTGAGGATAGATGGGCCAGTTTCAAACAGATATGATATCGTTGAGTATAAGATGAGAAAGATGGGCCAGTTTTCAAACAGTAATGATCATTGTGAGTTAGGTGAGGATAGATGGGCCATTTCAAACAGTATGATATCGTGAAGTAAGTGAGATAGATGGCCAGTTTTCAAACAGTATGATATCGTGAGTAAGGTGAGGATAGATTGCCGGTTTCAAACAGAATGGATATCGTGAGTAAGATGAGAAGAGATGGGCCGGTTTCAAACAGTTGATATATCGTTGATAAAGATGAGAAGAGATGGGGCCGGTTTCAAAACAGTACTGATATCGTTGAGTGAGATGAGGAGAGATGGGCCGGTTTCAAACAGAATGATATCGTTGATAAGATGAGAAGAGATGGGCCAGGTTTCAAACACGTATGATTCGTTGCAGTAAGATGAGAAAGAGATTGGGCGGTTTTCAAACAGTATGATATTGTGAGTTAGGTGAGGAAGATGGGCCAGTTTCAAACAGTATCGATATCGTGAGTAAGGTGAGGATAGATGGCCAGTTTCAAACAGTATGATATCGTGAGTAAGGTGAGGATAGATTGGCCGGTTTCAAACAGAATGATATCGTTGAGTAAGATGAGAAGAGATGGGCCGGTTTCAAACAGTATGATATCGTTGAGTAAGATGAGAAGAGATGGGCCGGTTTCAACAGTATGATAATCGTGAGTGAGATGCAAAGATGATGGGCCGGTTTCAAACAGATGATATCGTTGAGTAAGATGAGAAGAGATGGGCCGGTTTTTCCCAAACAGTATGATATCGTTGGATTAGATGAGAAGAATGGGGCCGGTTCAAACAGTCATGATATCGTGGTATAAGATGAGAAGAGATGGGCCGGTTTTCAAACAGTATGATATCGTTGCGTAAGATGAGAAGAGATGGGCCGGTTTCAAACAGGATGATATCATTGAGTAAGATGAGAAGAGATGGGCCGGTTTCAAACAGTATGATATGGTTGAGTTAGGTGAGGATATATGGGCTGGTTTCAAACAGGATGATATCATTGAGTAAGATGAGAAGAGATGGGCCGGTTTTAAACAGTATGATATAGTTGAGTAATGAGAAGAGATGGGCCGGTTTCAAACAGTACGATATCGTTGAGTAAGATGAGAAGAGATGGGCCAGTTTCAAACAGTACGATATCGTTGATAAGATGAGAAGAGATGGGCGGTTTCAAACAGTATGATTATGTTGAGTAGTGAGATATATTGGCGGTTTCAAACAGGATGATATCGTTGAGTAAGATGAGAAAGATGGGCCAGTTTCAAACAGGATTGATATCGTTGAGTAAGATGAGAAGAGATGGGCCAGTTCAACAGTATGATATGGTTATCCCATAATTTTTTTATTTTTTTTTAACAGTATAGAGAAACCCTTTCAGCTCATTCCTGCCTTCCTCATCATTACATGATTGGAGAGTAATGGCCGATGAAAGATCACGTTACGCTTTGTTTGAAGTCCCATGTTCTTGCGGGGTTGTCCAGGCAGGGGAAGTGTGGCTCAAGTCTTTCATGAACTGACTCGTCAGGCGTGACATTTGACTCAGGTTAGGGCAGGAATTTGTAATTTGCCCAGGCTGCCGGTGATAGCTTGCGGCGCTTGCCTACTCTTCATGAAGGACCCCGTGGGATCTCCATCGAACAAAAATGCTTGCAGACAGGACGCCAAGTTTAACACCCATCCGAGTGCCATGTACATTGATGAATTGCACTGCCTGTGAAATACCAGGATGACAGTTTATAGCTGCATTGGGATTCAAACCCATGCTTGACAGCTTAAAGGTGAGTTTGCATACCTCGAGGCAAAGTGTGTATAAATAAATAAATAATTCAAAATTCTGTGTTGCTCGTGGAGATGGTAAAGTGTATTAGATAAATAAATAATTCAACGTTGTGTGTTGGAAGTGGGGATGTTAAAGTGAATACATAAAGAAATAATGGTTCTCAAAAGCATATGCAATCCTGTACTATTCTCTCCCATGACAAAAAAGGGTTAAAAATTGCCAAAATTCCAAATTTGCCAAAATTCCTAACCCAGATATTATTGCATACATGTGCCGAATATGCACCCAGTCATTTTCGAGTAGAGTCTGTGGTCAGATGCACGGACAGACAGATGGGCGGACAGGACCCAAAACACAACCAACCAAACTGGGTTGACACCTGGTTGGGGGCTAAAAAGTTAGGTAATCAAAACAATTTTGGCAACCCAACAATAACAGTGAACCTACGCATTCCTCAGAAGTCCCAAAATGGCAAGAAATTGAGACTGCACTTGAACATGCTGCTTCAGACGAGCAGCATTAACCCTGCAAACACTCATCCTAGATGTACAGAAAGAATCCAAGATTCAACCACCGATTTGCTGTCAAAATCAAAACCGCATTTAAAGCAGTTCATGCAACATGCTTGGCGTCTACATCGTGAGCCTTAAAGTTTGAAAAACAAAGAGGGAACAAATCTGGCATCAATTATGTGATTTGCTGACTTGTAAGAATGGAATGGTTGAAACGGCATTGCAAGCTCGAGAACTAAGGAGCATGAATGACAGTCATGATTGGACACCCAGCACAATTGACGACTGCGCATCATCTGCTATAGTTGGGACGCAAACTTAACCTGCAAGGAAAAGCAAAATCCTGGTCAGTATTCCAAGCCAACACAGAAGGCTCACTTTGGAGGCTTGGCAGTTGGCACACCTAATTGGCACATGCTGGGCTAAAAGAGCAGATGGAAAGATGCACGAAAGGAAATACACAAGGGGGCATCAACACCCTGCCCTTGCACTGGTAAGGTCTGAAATAAATGACTAAACTATGTCAACCCGGCTAAAAAGATAGTTACAGGGAGGTGACACTATCAATGATCAAACTCTTCCCTGACAATTGTGAGTTAGTTTGGAAATAACTTGATGAGCTCAACATTGATGATGATGATGTAATTTTTAAAGAAAAGAACACTTTGTGATATCATTGAATTAAATAACAATAAAAACGAGAACGGCACCTCTCTCTTTGGCCATTTCCAGCGAGCAAACATCCACTCTCTTCGGCTATTTCCAGGTAAAAAGCAACCTGCATAAAAAGGTGCAAAAACTAATCCCTGCGACGACGGATCATTCAGCCTGCTCCCAATCATCAGCAAGGTCATGGGATCCATCATCGCTTCTGACATCAAATCCTTCCTCTTCTCCCATGGCTTGGTTTCCGACCATCAATTTGGATTTAAACCAGGTCACTCAACTCTGACCATGCTACTTCTGCTTTACCAACAATGGATGGAGGTTCTAAATGCCAAACATGAGATCAGAGCCATCTTCCTAGACAAACCACAAGCTTTCGATACGGTCTGACATCCCGCACTGCTTAACAAACTCCCTTCTTATGGTATCCAAGGCAATCTCCACTCATGGTTTGCGGACTTCCTCTCCTGTTGCAGTCAATGCGTGGCTCTTAATGGAGTTCTCTCATCTCCTCTTCTAAATCAGGCTGGTGTTCCTCAAGGCAGTGTTCTAGGTCCTGTGCTTTTTCTGGTTTTCATAAATGATCTCTCAGATTCCCTGGAAAATCCTCTTTATCACTTTGCTAATGACACCACTCTCTGCCGTACCATCTTTCAACCCTCTGATCGGCAGGCAGCAGCCTCTTCACTCTCTGCAGACCTGGATAAAATCACCAGCTAGTCAAACACTTGGAATACGTCTTTCAATCCTGACAAATCTCACACCCTCAACATGTCTCTCTGAAAGGACCATCTGGAAAACAGACCCATCCAATGTACTTTCTCAGCAATCCCCTTGAAGAAGTCCTTTCATTCAACCTTTCGGGTCTCACTTTCTGCCACTATCTTTCCTGGAAAAGCCACATCTTCAAGCTGGCCTCCAAAGCCAGTCGCCGACTGGGCATCCTACGTCATGCAAAGTCCTTCCTTGGCACACCTGAGCTTCCAAACATTTACAAAGCTTTCAACCACAGTCTTTCACTTTGTGATTCACTCCATCAGCATATCAAGGAGATGGAGATGGGCCAGGCATCTGCCTGGGGGATGGCTAGACAGAGGCTCCTGGAGTACCGGCTGAAAGTGGATGCAGTGACACGCTGCTTCGGTGCATGCTGCGATCCTGACCTGATGATGAGTACTTCTCTCCCCCCCCGCTCTGTCTGTGATCTGTCCCCTATATATTCCTCAGGGAACTCAAGGTCCGCCAAAAAACCCTTCTGGTGAAACTGCCACAATCAAGAATCACTGCTCCTTCACTCTTTCATTCCTCTTTTTTTCCCACCTCTGGAAAAACTCCCACACTATATCCAATCCCACTCCTCCTCCAGCCTTTAAAACAGCTGTTCACCACCATCTCATATCTAACCCCATCCAAAACCACGATCTCTACTAACCGTTAATCCACCCAAATGTACCTCCTTCAAATTCCCTGCTTTCCTTCTTGAAAGTCCTGTAGTACCACCTCATTTACCCGTGTACCCCGTCCTATCTCTCTCCCTTCACAGATATACTATTGTCTTTGTTCCCACTATTTTGTGCTTCTCTCCTGCCCTCTTGTCTCCTGCCTTGTTATATGTTTCTGTGTATTACCTCTGTCACGATCTTTGACTTGGTAACACACAACAAAAATCCTCTCTCTTCGGCCATTTCCAGGTAAATAGGAACCTCTCTCTTTCACCATTTCAGGTAAAAAGTAACCTCTCTCTTCAGCCATTTCCAGGTAAATAGCAACCTCTCTCTTTCACATTTCCAGGTAAAAAGTAACCTCTCTCTTTCACCATTTCCAGGTAAAAATAACTCTCCTCTCGGCATTTCCAGGTCAAAAGTAACCTCTCTCTTTCACCATTTCCAGGTAAAAAGTAACCTCTCTCTTTGGCCATTTCCAGGTAAATAGCAGGTCTCTCTTTGGCCATTTCCAGGTAAAGCAAGGTCTCTCTTGGCCATTTCCAGGTAAATAGCAACCTCTCTCTTGGCTATTCCAGGTAAATAGCAACCTCTCTCTTTGGCTATTTCCAGGTAATAGCAACCTCTCTTTTGGCCATTTCCAGGTAAAAGCAACCTTTCTTTGGCATTCCAGTAATAGCAACCTCTTCTTGGCCATTCCAGGTAATAGCAACCTCTCTCTTTCACCATTTCCAGGTAAATAGAAACCTCTCTCTTTGGCCATTTCCAGGTAAATAGCAACCTCTCTCTTTGGCATTTCCAGGTAAATAGCAACTCTCTCTTGGCCATTACCAGGTAAATAGCAAGGTCTCTCTTTAGCATTCTAGGGAAAAGCAACCTCTCTCTTCGGCCATTTCCAGATAACAAGCATCCACTCTCTTTCAGTCATTTCTGGTTAACAAGCATTCCGAGGGTTGGGGACATGTGTGTGCAAGTTCCCCTCAATCTGTCCAGCTGTTCTCGAGAAGAAGATTTTCAAAGGTTTTAAGGTAAATCCAATATGGCTGCCAAACCATGACATCATAGGTGGAAACGTTTTCTTCCTCATGTACTGGCGATCAAACCTGCAAAGTTTATCCTCAATCTGTTCAGCCGTTTCTGTTGACCAATTTTTCAATATTACATTTCTGTTGACCAATCATTTTTTTTACTGTTAACCAATTTTTCCCAGATGACCCTCAAAATTTTCATACTGATCGGATGTAGCGCTCTACGTATTTGATTATGATGTCATAACTAAAGCACCTATGACATCATAAAAAAATCACACTTATTCAACATGGGGAGTACTTCACATGTGCCAAATTTCTTTCTTTTTTTTCTTTCCATGGAGCGGTTTCAGAGATACAGTGGTCCAACGTTTCAACTTTTTTTCCAACATGGCTGCCACACCACACTACTTATGACGTCATAATTATCATTAAAACATTCTACATGAGAATTTGCACCAATGGTGAAAATTTTGTCTCAATCCGACAAGCGGTTGCGGAGAAAAACACGAAAGTTCTGTGCGGACAAACAAACAAACAGACAGCCAAACAAACGGACCCAAATGCCGAAATGTGGTTGTTGGTTCGTAACTTTGGTGTAAATATGGCACCTTACTTGTTCCAATCCACCATGGACAAGATTTTGACAGGCATAGATCATGTGTTAAATTACATAGATGATGTTACTGTGGCTACTGAGGCTGAAGCAGGACATGAGTGTTGGAGAAAGTGTTTCAGAGTCTGGTTAAACATAATGTGCATCTTAATAGAAAAAAATGTGTTTTTCAAGGTTAAACTCAAGCACTAGGATCACATTCTTCATGCCAAAGGTATATGCCCTTGTAATATGAAGTGGAAGCTAGTTGGAACCCCGCCCCCCCCCCCAAAAAAAAATTTATCACCCAACATACACTTTCCGTATGTTCTATCTAACCATTCAGCAAAATCGATTTGGGATCACATTGTGAAAACTGATTTCAGTGTTGCAAAGATTGTTATTGCAGGGGATAAGGTGCTTGTGCACTCCTAAGAAGCCATTAGTGTTTGGTGTCGGTGCAAGTCGACATGGACCTGGTCCTGTGTTGAGTCACATCAAGATGTTTCAGAAACACCAATAGCCTTTGTGTCTAAACCACTTAGTTCTGCTGAAAAAAGATTATATGCAGATGTAGAAAGGGGGTTAGCAATCATGGATGACATAAATCAATTCCATTTGTACCTACATGCCAGATACTTCATGTTGGTAACCAATCACCAACTCTTAACGTGAATATTTGGCCAGAAGTCTGGAACTCCATCGCTCGTAGTAGCTTGAATGCAATGGTTGGCATTGTTACTCTCTGGGTATAATTAAAGGATTGTCTAATATTTCTCAGAACAGAATGCAAACGCAGACTTACTGAGCAGATTGCCTGTGCACGATCCGACCCCTGCAGACTCCCAGATGAAAATTTTGTGTGTGGCGTAGTTGTAAATGCACTAGCAATTATGGCAAAAGGAATTGCACATTGTTGTAGCAAGGTCCATGCCTTGGCTAACGTATACGAATATACCTGTTTTAGTTGGCCAAACAATTATGCATATTATTATTATTATTATTATTATTATTATTTCGTATTCAGACTGTGGTTGCTGGTTGCATCAATGCTGGGAGTGTGGCCATGCAACTGATGCAGTGCCCCCTGTTTCCAGTAAGCTGCTACTCATTTTGCCGAACTTAGAAGGTATGACAAGCCGAGTCAACCCACCTGGTGTTATTTCAAGTTACTTCTCACTTATCGGCCACCAACATTCTTCAGAGTGGATTAAAAGTGTGACTGTCAAGAGACAACACCAACATTTACCCCAGTGGTTCCTCAGGCTGAAACATCAATGCCAGAAGCAAGTCCTAACTTTGATTACAGGCAGTCCTATAATGTTTAGTAGGGCTGCCAGTATGGCGTAGAATTGCACACACTCATCTTTAAGGCGTCAAGCCTGAGTTTGAATCCCTGCCCAGCTATAAACTGTCATGCCCGTGTTTTACAGGCAACACCGGGCAGCCCTGCTAGTGATTAAATAAATACGAGTCCACTTCCGAGGAACTTCAACGCAAGAGTAGGCCTTTCGGCCCATCAAAGCCTTTGCTAGTATTGCCAACCTATGGTAGTTTTTCCAGCCTCCATTACATGGCATAAAGGGGAGGAAATGGATCTGCAATATTTCACTGTAAATCCTTCCCTGTTGCACAATGGTTACTCTCTTCGTGTTGCGCCACATCGCCGCATATGCGTGCGAGGTCACCTCTACTGACATTTTGTAACCCTACCCCGACCTTAAAAGCTTCTTCTTTTCTTTCCTCCAGTCTCGTGACCGAAAGATACACATCACTGCCAGCCTTCTGAGAGGCAGCTCCGTCATGCAATCTCTCGTGCACTTTGCGGATTTGATAGCGTCATGTGCCGAATTGAAAATCCTAGGTTTCCTGTTCTGCTAACGAATGCACAGCCAGATGGCCCTGGCTTCAAGTTTCTTTGACTCCCACTGGCCCTCCTGCTGCCTTCAGTTTCCCTTCTAAACAGGCGATTATTACATGTTAATGCCTCTCTCCGGGGAGGCCCGGATTGAATAGACATCTTTGAATGGCAATGGGAAGCTGTAGGCCACGCCTCAGGGAAATCAAATTAGGTGCTGCGACAAGTTGCCTTTCCTTGTTTCAACAGTTTTTTTTTCTTTCTTGTAGATGTGATCGAGGCTCAGGGAAGAGCTAAAACAGAATGGAGGGGAACAAAATGGAAAGGGGGAAACACCAACAGCAGAGTCGAAGCGAGAGTGAGAGTGAGATTAAGGGGAGGGGAGGAGAGATGCGGAGAACAATGTGCACACGAGCTGAATGAAACACAGCAAGAGGAGGACGAAGAGGAAGAGGAAGGTAGGGATGAAACAGAGAGGAACAAACCAAACAACAACTAAAAACACGAACAGGTTAGTGATGGGGGGAGGGGGCAAAATCCCAATTAACTGGAAAAGAAGGAGTGCTTGGGAATGGGGACTTTTTGGGGTATGGGGTCATCATGAGAAGAGATCATGAATATGGATGTGGAATACCTGAGGGAGGAAGTGGTGAATGACATATATACATATATGTATATTTGCCCAACCTCACTCCACCACCCCCCCCCCCCAACACCCATATCCAACACCCCCTCTTTTCTCCTGTTACTACAATTTCCCCCAACTTCCGTCCTCCCCTACCTTCACCCCTCACTATGACTTTAATGCGTAATGGCTGATTGCCACTTTAATTTTGCAGTTATGTTTTGCCTTTGGAGGGACTCTCTTGAGTGTGCTAGTTTGGTTGGATATGATAGCCAGGCCTATAAAGTTGTGTAGAGGACAGAAAAAAAATGGACTGTGGGTCAGCTCAGATGGATGATTTAACCCGTCTGTAGTGTCAACCCCGATAAACAAACTTTTGGGCACCTCCTTCATATTTTGTCTTTGAGATGTACAGAGAGTGAGTTTCTGATGGTTTTTCGACTGAATATGGTGTGACAAAGTCTCGTGTGAATTTGCATTTAACCAAACTCGGTGGCACAATGGTTAGAACATTCACTTTGAGTCTGCGTGGTCGACGGGTTGCACCCCGACAGAATCATACCAAATGTCTTATTCAGGCCATAACATTTTTTGTTTTTACCATTTAACCTTTTGTCATCAAATTTTCAACAAAGCTTCATCATGAGAATATCGAGAAGACAAATTAATATTTTTGTTGAAATAATTACCTCCGCTACCGAAGGTGAAAGAGGTTATGTTTTCACCCCCTTTCTATCTGCCTGTTTGTCTGTGTAGAGGATATCTCAAAAAGTTGTAGACAGATCTGGATGAAATTCTGTGGACAGGTTTGCTGTGTGACAAGGACGAACTGATTCGATTTTGCTGAACATCCAGATCCGGATCTTATAATTTTTAAAGTGATTCGTCACCATTGAGATCGGGCTAAACCGATATATAGCACAATATCTCAAAAGGTTGTGGATGGATTCACACGAAACTTGGTGGACAGGTTGGGTGTGTGACCAGGACAAATTGATTCAATTTCGGTGAAGATCCGAATCCGGATCTGAATATGAGAATTATTTAATTCTTTAAGTGGTTGTTCACAATTGAGAGATAGGGCCAAAAACGATATATAGCATGATATTTCAAAAATGTTTTGGGCCCGATATGTTCTCAGTGATCAGGCATTGTGCGGTGGAGGTATGCACTCTACCGAGTGCCCTTCTAGTTCTTGTTGTTATCATTATTATTGCGTGCTGAAGATGTGACAGGTGCCACATTTGGACTGCTAAATTTCCTATGGCTTCCTACGTTCTTCCCTGCAACTTTGTTGACATATGTAGTCATCTGCCAAAAACAACAAACCTTTTTCTCGTTTCATCTTCCAAAAGCATATTATCGTGCAGTGCTGTACTTTCAGCGCCCAGGCATTGGACAAAATGGACCGTTTTGTATTTATACTCACAGTGTGTCTATCACAAGATGCAAAATGCAGATTTTATGTGTTAGTGCTCTGCTTGCTTCCTTGTGAAGGAATGGGGGAAACATGACCATACCTTTGATAATTGCATAATATATTGAAAGAAAATGACAACTTGAGAATATATTGTTGCTTGGATGGCAATCTCCCAATAACCACAATTAAAGCTGTTGCCATCCACACTGGAGGCTCCAAGGATAGGACGAAATGGTTAATTTTACTCATGCACCGACGGCGAGTGGTGAATGAACGTCGGTCTGTGCTTTTGTGCAGTCTGGCGCGATGCTCTTTATAAATCTGGATTACTTCAACTTTAATCCTCCAAGGATGTTAATAAACCTAAAAACGTCTGCAGGAAATTGGTGGTCTCACAAAGTCTCTCAAGCCACTAGAGAGTTCATAGAACATGATACCCCGTGCAGTGTTCAAATACTGTATATACCTCAATTTTAATAAAATAATGATTTTTAAGATCGTTTAAAGAAATCCGGAAGTTTAGCGTGACTGAAGCAGTCTTATATATCATCCTTGTATGCAGTAATAAGATGACGTCGAGTCACAGTTTAGGAGATGGAGGATTTATTGATCACCATGAGAGCGCAGCATCAATCGGCATAGTGCGTAGCCATATTAGTGGCCCCTTCTTCACCCCAATGCTGCACCCTCTCACTTGCCCTACCCTCTCACATGGCATGCCCACTTCCCAGGAGCTGCGCTTGACAGTTCCGATGACATACACCCCCTATAGAAAAATGTCCAAGCTCTGCAAAACCAGAGGTTCTTGGAAGTATTATGAAGGTGATTTGTGTTCTTCAGTGTCAAGTAAATAATTCAATGTAAATAAAGGTTTAAAGAGGTTTAAAGGCATATAAATCAATTAATTCCAGTTTTTACTGCTGTTTTACCCAGTGTCTATTACATCGCCCCGTCCATCACGTTACCCGACGCATTAGTTATTCGTGTCTGTTGTTTGTGTCCTTTGTAACATCCTTAAAAACATTAATTTCCTGTTTGGAATGATTTTCAATGTTGTTTGACTCCCAGGAAGTCAGACAGAGTAAAAAAAAATGTTATCTCACTCCTCTCTGCGCATGCACAACCGTGCCAAATTCAGTCAAAGTACTGTAAAACGGCAAACTTGTCTTCCTATTCATGCTCCGATTCGTATTCAAGATATAACGTTCAAATTAAACAAGTTGTTGCTCGATCGTGAACTGACGATCATAAACTAAAACGACAGACAGAAGAACGGAAGGACATGAACTAATTGCTGAATCCTGCTTTTCACTTGCATGTGCGGGGTAATAAATAATTTCTTACTACACCGGAGGACACAGAACAGAATGCCGAGAGACACAAAAACAATTATTACACAGGAATATAAACTATACAGAAAAATGTACCTCTCCATGGACCCACACAAATACACCAATCATGCACACCGAACCAGGCAAACATAGAGGTGCAAGAACAGGGGGGGGGGGGGGTGATCCAGCAGTAGCAGGGCTTGAATGTGCAGCACCGGATTAAAGTTTCAACAGGATGCAAGAAGAAGAACATGTGAAGCTGTCCCAATGTGCTGCAGGGCAGAGCACAAAGTGGAGGCCCGGTGAAGTCAAAATGCACATTTGCAGATGTCCACCAAGGATGACCAGTAGGCCCAGAGAGCAGGACACTTGTTGAAGACACAGAGACAATGAAAGCAGGGACAGGAGGTGAAAGCAGTCTCAGCAGCAAGAGCATTTAGTCACAGCACAAACCCCTCTCTGCAGCAAGTTCCCATTCTGAGGGCTTTTACAAGTCCAACATGTGCAGCCACGAGCGAATGGCCATCTCCCGTGTGTTGGCGACATAAACAAATCACAGTCCTCTGCAGCCTGCTGTGCTGAGCCAATGGCCACCTTCTGCACCAAAATATGAATCAACGGCTGCCTTCTGTGCCTAATCACAGAGTAATCATGACCCCGCCAATCAAGGTTCCTTGCTCAGTTCAACAGAGAGGAAACAGAGGGAAGAGATTCCTTATCCTATTGACCATCCAAATTAGACAACATTGAAACCTCATGGATGCAGATAGTTTATCCTAAACGGATGTAACCAATGGTTTGTTCAACAAACGACTCAAAACGTGCACACGGCATGAGTACAATTTAGTTTGGGATAAAGAGTTACGAGATGTGGTTCGATGCTTCAGAAGCAACAGAAACACAATATTGGTGTCCTTGTAAGGTGTGAGCAACACGGCATGACATGACATCAGAGATCATCCACATTCAGTGGGCCTCCATTGGCCTGAGGAAGCCTGCTGGATGAAATGTCACCGGGTCTTCTCTCACTGGGTTTCATAACTAGACTACCAGGGTTTATCTACTTGCTATTATTTGGTTGGATGCACCCTTTTCTCCACAATTTATGTTCTGATTCTGATGTAACAGGCTCTGTTACAGAGTATCGGTGCTGCCGAAGTGATTTCTTGGCAAGGGTGGTTGCCATTGCCTTCCCAGCAGCAGTGAGGCAAGAATTTGAAATTTGGCCATGGGTGTCAGCGATAGCTCTCCTACTCTTTGGCAAGGACACAAAGGGGTCAATAAAGTCCACCAAATAATGTCGGCAGACGGGACACCAAGTTTAACGGAAGATGGGACGCCAAGTTTAACATCCATCCAAGGGACAGCACACACAGATTGATTAATCATCCTGCCATTTAGTTTAAACTCATGAAGGTTGGAAAAAGTGGTCAACCAGAAATCAATTAATTGATGCAAAAATGTGTAATCTATTCATTCATTGAAAACACAAAAATTCTTCTCTCACTTTACTATTTACATACTAATTACTTCACTTAAAACTTACTTTACAACTTCATCTGGTGAAGCCTGGCATTGGCTCAGTGGTTCGGGTGGCTGGGTTGGGATTCTCAGGTCCTGAGGATGAGCCCCGTCAGCTACTGAATTAGCACCAAATGAGGATGACTCAGCCTGTCATCCTTATGAGGTCGGTGAAATGAACATCAGTGTACAGGTAATAAGGGGACTGCATCAGTGACAAAGCCACGTCCCTAATGCTTCAGTCACATTTGGCTCGGCGGCCGTAGGGTCTAAAAAATCTACGGCCACTCGCAATTATAGGGCGGCCGCTGTATTTCCACGGTCACACAATGTAGCAGTCACATATGTTTTTATTTTTTGGGTAGCCGCACGGGGTATTTAGAAATTGTGGAGACCGAAAACGTGGGGGTGCCGTACGGTCTTTGATTTGATGTCGCACGGTGACCTTAGGGCGTCCCTGCGGCGACCATAGAATTTTCAAGGCAGACGCAAGGTAGCCTCAAGGCGCCCACAAGGCGACCGCAGGGGGGGCCCTAAGGCGAACGTGGAAATAGTGCGGCCGCCGTAATTTTTTGGGGGTTGGCAAAATTCATTTTTCATTGATAAGAGCCTATGGAAAACGCACGAATAACGCAAGCCCACCGTACGCCCTACGTACGGTCGACGTGGAACACATCTACGTCACAGCTTGGCTTGTCAAATTGCTACGGCCAACCTAGAAATGAAAAAAGTTATAACTCCACGCTATAGTTCCACGGAGACCCCTACGGCCTGTAAAAGATAGCCATACGGCGTAGGACCAC
This sequence comes from Eptatretus atami, assembly GCA_035128595.1. Taxonomy (NCBI): domain Eukaryota; kingdom Metazoa; phylum Chordata; class Myxini; order Myxiniformes; family Myxinidae; genus Eptatretus; species Eptatretus atami. The sequence continues at coordinate 169,821,905 of CM068955.1, forward strand.
CCTGAGGCCACCTCAGAAACTCTGCGGCCACCGCACGTTTCTGTCAATTCAGGGAGGGGGGGGGGGTACGGCCGCCGTATCCTAGCCGTAGAGCAAATGTGACTCATGCTTAAGCGATGATGCAACCAGCAACCACAAGGCTGCACACAAGTGTGAATGCAACTCATCGAGTTAAGTTAATTTACATGTCTCTTTTTTCATTCAATATATTGACAGAGTATATAATGGTATGTTTACATATGACTCAGTAAATAAGAAAAAGGTTATTACCTCTGCTACCGAAGGTGGAAGGAGGTTATGTTTTCACCCCTCTCTGTCTGTTTGTCTGTTTGTTTGTGTGCAGGATATCTCAAAAAAGTTATGGACGGATTTGGATGAAATTTGGTGGGCAGGTTGGGTGTGTATCAATGAGGAACTGATTAGATTTTGGTGAAGATCCGAATCCGGATCTGATAATTTTTTAAGTGAATCTTCACCATTGAGAGATAGGGCCAAAAACGTATGTATGATGACGTTTCAAAAATGTATTGGGCCTGATATGTTCTCGTAGATCAGGAATTGCATGGTGGAGGTGCGCGCTCTACCGAGTGCCCTCCTAGTTTTTATTTTCATATTAAGGTTATAAATGGGAAAGCTGACTGAACACCTCCAAATGAAAGAGATTTATTCTCCGCAGCGCTGCCTGCTGGCAGCACGAAAGTTTTGTTAGGATTCAACTTTGCAATGAAGGAAGTCAGAACCACACATCTGAGGGGCAGAAACATGAATGACGAGCGCCATCCCCTTCCCCACCACCTACCCTCTCTCCCACAAAATATCAATCAGGTATTAAAATTTGTCCATTCCTCCAAGACCCTATGATTCTTTTTCCATGATATTCTTCCAAAAAAAAAGCCCAGAAAAACTAAAGGGACATCAAGAGCTTAAGATATACATTGTGTTTCCACAAATAAAATGTGTTTTCATCTCAAAGTGCCTAAATGACATTGCAAGTACGACATCAACAAAACAAAGTCAGCAACAGCATCTCTAAAGTATTTTGAATGTCAATTAAAGATATTAAAGAAAAAAAAGTTAAACAAAACTCCAACATTCTCAACTGTTCAAATTATAAGCTTCTCTGTTCTCTTTAAATAATCCAGAAGGAAAGTACCAAATTAAGCCAGTTTGTTTTCATTATGATTTAAAGAGAGCTGCTCCTCTTATTGAACACCCTCAACACTTTCCACTACTCCCACTACCTCACCCCCTGCACCCCCAGCCTGCTACCCACGACACCCTCATACACCCCGAAGGTAAAGTCATCATGAAAACAGTTTAGCGCTGATTGAGCGGCTCTCCCGGCTCTCCTGACTGGCCAAATCCAATTTAACCTGCCAACCTCTTTCGCCTGGCTAGTGAATGCACAAAACTTCCATTACATAAAGATCCCAGTGGCACAGATCTCATCTTATTGCCAATTTCCCCAGTGCTCTCTGCACGTTAACCTGATCCTCAGAGGCACCGTTGATGGGGACGGGTTTATTGGCAACATGTGCCCTGGCCATCACAAGTTGTTACTGTTTCTTTTTGCACATCATTTTGCTGTACATCTTTCTATTTTCAGCATTTCATTTCTCATATACGTAGAGTCTGTTTGACTGTTTGGAGAATGACTTGGATCTTGTGGTGCTGTTAAACAAGTGAACCAAAGGTGAATGCAATATCGGTTATCTTCACGATTTCATTGGTCAAGTTACTATATGCTTGTTACTGATCAACTATTGGGTATGCTATTCAAGATAGAAGGAAGTTGTCAATACTTTGGTGAAACTATGCTCTTGGGGGTTACGCAAAATGAATCACACTTCTTAATTGACCTCAGCAGCAGTTCCGATTGCTTAAAAAAAAAAAAGTGCTCATTTGTCCAATTAGGACATTGTTTGACATTTCAGGCATCTCCGAGTGTTTGTGCATTTATTTAGTTTCCGTACATGCAATAACCTCCAGAAACTCTTCACCTGAGCCAAATATCATAATTGAAACTGCAGAATTGACCTCAGCAACAGTTCTGACTGCTAAAAAAAATTAATAAAGGAAGTGTTAATTTGTCCAATTCAGACATTGTTTTATACTCTTGACGTCTCCAGATGCTGTTTAGCATGACCCAGGCAGCCGTTCCTTATCTCAACCATTCTGTTGGTGTGCTTGCTTGAGTGCTTAAAAGTGGTCAGTGGAATCAATTCCAAAAAGTATCGATTCCAACCACGAAATCGAAAGGAATCGAGTAATGAACCGGAATCGATGTCGATTCCGAGTAATTCCAACTTCATAGAAAGAAGCGGTTTTTTTTTTTGAAGAATATTTTTTCTTCCTTCTTGGGCATGTTCCAGTTACACACACGGCCTGGTAATGTGCGAAATTGAAAAGGAGCATGCCCCTGGGGCATCCCGTTTGCAATGTAGCAGCAAAAGCAAATCACTTGCAAACTAAACACGCCCGTGTTCCTTTTAAAAAGAAAGGCATTTAGAGTTGGCCAGTAAAGCGTGCCGATTGCTTTGCTGATGGACCGACGGTAAGGCAATACATCAACTGATAAAGTTTTGACAACATGATGTTCAAAAGGTCCAGAAGTGCAGTTTGGAACTATTTCTAGAAGGTTAAAGAAGACAGTCCAAAAGTTGCATGCTCACTTTGTTCAATAGACATTGTTCATCACTGTAATACATCCAACATGCGAAAACATTTGAAAACCAAACACCTGAGAGAGTACCGATTAGTGACGGTTGAGAATGCGGATTCAAGAAACAGCAAGTCTGGCAACAGCAACGTCTTCACTTTCGCAACCAACGATTGAAAGCACTTTCACTTCGGTAACACCCTGGTATGCTGCCTTCCCTGACCCTCCCCTCATGCTGCCTTCCCTTCCACTCCCCTCATGCTGCCTTCCATCCCTTGACCTGACCTCATGCTACCTTCCCTTCCCTTGCCCTCATGCTGCCTTGCCTTCCCTTGCCCTCACTCTGCCTTCCCTTCCCCTTACTCTGCCTTCCCTTCCCCACCCCTCCCCTTCTCATTCCCCCCTCCTTCATCGCCCCCCCCCTTACTATTCCCATCAAAAAAGCAACTCACTGATTATAATCAGTGTATATATACATATATAATTATATATGTATATTGTATATATATATATATATATATATAATATATATAATATATATATACACATACATATATATATATATATATATATATATACATATATATTTCGTTTTTACTAAGTTACTTGTTTATAATTTGAGAATCTTGATGATTCAGTGTGCAGATTTTGCTTCGTGTTGATTAAAAATAATAATTAAATATTCATAGTATGGGTTAAGAACTGGGATCTCTTGTACACTGAACAATGGTTAAATTACGTCCAACACCCAGTGTGCCCTCCTTCTTCGATGGATAGTTCACAATCACGATACATAAAAGGACCACATCAACAAAAGATAATATTACGAACAACACGACTACACTCGTAATCATCATTACTAAATTCCAACACACTGACAAGGTCTAACAGTCAGTGGATGATAAAATCAAATTGGAACGGTTTATCACCTTTTTCTGCATGCACATCGTGGTTCTTTAATTCTGTCTTTTTGAAACAAAAAAAACTTGTGAATATTGCTTTGAGTTGTTGTATTCAATCAGGAAATTAAAAAATGACAATATTAACAGAAAGCTCAGGTCAGGTATGGGAGCATGTGCCAGAGAAGCGCGTCACTGCGTCCACTTTCGGCCAGTACTCCAAGGGCCTCCGTCTGGCTACACCCAGGTGGATGCCTGGCCCACTCCCATCTCCTTGAGATGCCGATCAACCTGCTGCAACCACGAGGCACGTGGTCGACCATTGGCCTCCTCCACTCATGAGACTCCTCGCTGAGAGAATCTGGTGAGCAGATCAGCGTCAGGAAAACGAGCCACATGTCCATACAGCCGAAGCTGACGCTCACGGACTATGCAGGTAACAAATCTCATTTGAGTCTCTCTCAGCAACCGCTCGTTGGACACAAAGTCCGAACAGCGATAGCCAAGGATTCTCCGAAGAGACCTGGTACCAAAGGAATTAAGTCTCTCTCAGATCCTTGGTCAGAGTCCAAGTCTCGCATCCATAGAGCAAGACTGGAAGCACCAAGGACCAGAAGACTCGAACTTTCGTCCTCGTCACAGTTACGGCAGTGCCACACCCATTATCCAGTGAATCCTGACTCCCCAGGCCCGACCCAGATGTCTATTGACCTCGACTCACAGCCAGCAAGAGACATGACTGCCAAGGTAAGTGAATCTCTCCATGACCTCAACATCCTCACCACAAAGACACAGACAGGACAGCAGTATCCAATATATCATTGAAAGCCTGGATCGTAGTTTTGACCCAGGAAACCCATAATCCCAGCGGCTCCAATCCCTCATTCAGCACATCGAGGGCCCCCAAAAGGATATCTAAAGTCTCCGCAAAGATGACTGCATCATCTGTGAAATCAAGGTCCAAGATCTTGACATTCCAAACGATGCACCGCAGATTGATCTCTCCAACGTCCTCCTAGAATCCAGTCCATACAAGTGCTGAAAAGTGTGGGGCCAGTACACACCCCTGATGAACTCTAGTAACAAATGGAAATAAGTCAGAGATGGCACACCACATCTCACAGCTCTATCTGTTCCAGAGTAGAGTTCAGACATCATATCGATCAGTTTTGTGTACCCCACGAAGACCAAGAATCCTCCAGAGGGCATCCCGATTCACTGAATCTAATGCTTTGCAGAGATCAACATAGGCTGCAAGCAGCCCCTGCCGAAACTCTCATCTGCATTCAGTGAGGACCTGAAGAGCAAGGATATGGTCAATCGTTGACCTCTTTGGTGTAAAGCCTGACTGCTCGGACGCTGGTGCTCAAGCAGATGGTGGCGACCCGATCAATAATTATTCGAGCAAAGACATTGCCGGGCGAATGAGAGCAGCGTCACCCCGTAGTTGTTGTAGTCTTGGCGATCACCCTTCCTTTCCAGAGAGGGACAGCAAGGCCCCTTTCCAGTCAGATGGGATGATGCCTGTGTTCCAGGCAGAGCACAGAACTGCATGCAATGAACGAGTGCAGCATTTCACCAGCCTTGAGAAGTTCAGCATGGATGCCAAGATCCCTGGAGCTTTACCCCGTTTCAACCGGTTCGCCGCAGCCCGTGTTTCCATAAGCGAAGGTGGACCACAGTTGATTGGAGGGTCAGCAACAGGGATTGTAACACCCCTGACGTCCAACTCGACAGCTGGTGGATCAGCCTGACAACCGCTCAAAGTAACTGGCCCAGCGGGCCTTCACTTCGGACTCTCTGTCAAGAGCCTACCACTCTGCTCTAACTGCAGTGCTCCGAGGGATGGGCTTGGATGAACGCAATGGCGAATTCCCCTGTAACAGGATGAAATCATTTTGACCACAGGTGATGCTCTACCCCCTCACAGATTCCTAACACATAGGCCTCCTTGTCCACCCTTAGCGCACGTACAGTTTTACGCCTCTGCTCCTGAACAGCTCAGCTCTGCCATTAACCCTGGCCCTGCGACTCTGGTCAATGGTATCCAGTGTCCCTTGAGAGACAAAATTCTTCTTTGCCTGCGGTGAGTTCCAAGACATCCACCGGCAACATCAAGGACGGTGGTCTTGAAGGCATTCCACAACTCTTCAGGACCTCCCAAAGCAACCAGACCCCCCAAATCTCCACTCAGCTTGTTTGCAAACTCCTCAGCTACCCTCTCATCTTGAGCTTGCCAACATCCAGCCTCGGCAGGGATGGTACCATTCTCCTGGATTTAAGGTGCAACTTCAGAGTTACTACAATAAGCCGGTGGTCAGTATTGAGGAAATAAGCATTCCGGTGGACCCTACATTTCTGGATCATCCTCCAGCGACCATCAATGAGGACATGGTCAATCTCCTTTGCCACACCACCAGCGTTGGAATACCAAGTCCAGCGATGAGCTTGTGGGTGCTGAAACCATGAACCAGCCACCCTAAGTCCATGACTTCTTGCAAAGTCAAGGAACTTAGTGCTATTCTGGTTCATAGTTCCTGACCATGGGGACCAACACACACCTCATAACCATCCCTATCAGTTCCAGTCGATGGATTGAAATCCCACAAGACTAGAAGTGTATCTCGTCTGGGGCACTGATCACCACAGACTCGAGCGTGGCGTAGAATGCATCCTTCACGGTGAGATCACTCGCTTCAGTCGGAGCATAAACAGAGACCAGGGAATGATGCTAAGGAGTGACGAATCCTTAGTCTCATAATACGCTCGTTGACCGGTGTTACCTCAATTATCATTGGAGTCCGTTTATTGGACACAGCTACAGCAACTCCTTGAGTATGGTAACCATCAGTGCGACCAGACCAATAGTAGGTGTAACACCCACCATTATCTCACCACAATCTGGTCTCCGAACCTCAGAGAGTGCTGCAATACCGATGTCCAAACGCTTGAGCTCAGATGATAACAGAGACAGGTGATCATCCTCTCTTAGGGATAGGACATTCCAGGCACCCACCCAAAGGGACCGCCTCAGGTTAACCCAAGGAGACCACTGTCTGGTGGATGACACCTCAGCACCACTCCGACACACTCTCCTGCAATCTGACCAGGGAATGTTACCCCCGTGGTTTCCCTCCTATCATCAAAGATTGGGGGTCCCAAGGCTTTGCCCCAATCCCGTCATCCGTGAGCTGCCCTGCGAAGGGAAGCTGCACAGGAGGCAGTGTGACCACTCCTTGGTTTTTTCACAAGATCTTGGCTATTCGTTGTTCACTTGGCGTCTTGGTTTTCTATAGGTTTTCTTGGCGTATAGGTTTTCTAAAATCATCGCTTTCCAAACCTGTGAATTATTGGCTTTTTCATTGGCTCACCTTGGCGTTATGAAATGAGTAGTGCACACTGACAGGAGTACTCCCATGGAGTGGGTTTCAGATTTTTTGCGTTTTGTGTTTGCGGAATGAAGGTTTTACGGTGGCCGGAGTGCAAATCCTGCCACCAACCTCCTAATAAAAAGTAATCCAACTGCAGGAGGACGTCCGCAGACACAGTTGGGCACTAGATACGGATGGCCGTTGGCTCACAAGGATCTCCTCCTCCCTTTGACAGGTTTTGTTTTTAATCCTGCTGGGTCTCATATCCAAACACCCTCCTCACCAAAAAACCTGGTGGGGGAGACGGTTTAGTCGTCGACAACCCGACCATGGAACAGGTTGGTACAGGTTTACATGATACCTGTAGCAGGTCACAGATCTAACTGACTGCTGACCTGACCTGACTGTCCTGACCTGACCTACCTGATTAACAGAAACTACACCGAAAATACCTATAATTGATATCCATCTTTTTCAACAATATTTAGTAACGAACAGACCCTGATGATTTTGGTACAGTGAATTAGTACACTTCAAAAACGTCAACATAATTGAACCAAATATTTTCTTATCTTAAATGTCATCGTTGCATATTTTACATTTAAATTTTTTTGAAAGCTATGCAATATTAGGTAGTCTTACTTACCTTATATATTGTACACTAGCAAATACAACCCGTCGCTTCACTCATGGTCAATAAAGTTGGGGGGAGAAAGGGAAGGGGGGGAGAGAGAGAGGGAGAGAGAGAGAGAGAGAGAGAGAGAGAGAGAGAGAGAGAGAGAGAGAGAGAGGTGAGGCAGGTGTAGGGTGAGAGGGGGGGGAGCAGAGAGGATGAGGCAAGGGGAGTTAGGGGGAGGTGGGGAGAGCGAAACCCCACCAAACGTTGCTATTCCTGCGGGAGGGAGGGGTGTGTGTGTAGAGACACACACACATAACACACACCTGAGAGGGCTCCATTCCACTTTCTGGAATTCGTACACTGATGAGCCAAAACATTATGACCACTGACAGATGAAGTGAATAACATTGATTATTTGCTACAATGGCACCTGTCAAGGGGTGCGATATGTTAGGCAGCAAGTGAACAGTTAGTTCTTAAAGTTGATGTGTTGGATGCAGGATAAATGGGCAGGAGTAAGACCTGAGGACTTTGACAAGGGCCAAATTGTTAGTGCCAGACGACTGGGTCAGAGATCTCTGAACGGCAAGGCTTGTGGGGTGCTCCTGGTCAGCAGTGGTGAGTCCCTACCGAAGTGGTCCAAGGGAGACAAACACAACCTGCGCAGGGTATTGGGCGACAAGGCTCATCGATGCGCGAGGGCCACGAAGGCTATCCCGTCTGGTCTGAACCGACATAAGGTCTACTGTGGCACAAGTCACAGAAATTTTTAATGGTCATATGGGAGGAATGTGTCACAATCCACAGTGCATCGCACCCTGCTGCGTATGGGGCTGCGTAGCTGCAGACCGGTCAGAGTGCCCATGATGACCCTGTCCACCATCAAAAGGCCTCACATCGACACACGAGCGTCGGAACTGACCTTGGAGCAGTGAAAAGAAGGTCGCCTGGTCCGATGAGTCCCATTTTCTTTCAGATACATGGATGGCCATGTACGTGTGCGACGTTTACCTGGGGAAGTGATGGCACCAGGATGCACCGTGGGAAGAGGACAAGCCGGTGGATGGAGTGTGATGCTCTGGGCAATGTTCTGCTGGGAAACCCTGGTCCGGCCATTCATGTGGACGTCAATTTGACATGGGTCACCTACCTAAACATTGTTGAGACCAGGTACACCCTTAATGGCAATGGTATTCCCTGATGGCATGGCTCTTTCAGCAGGTAATGCGCCCTGCCACACTGCACGTATTGTTCGGGAATGGTTTGAGGAACATGATGAAGTGTTCACGGTGTTGCCCTGGCCCAAATTCTCCAGATCTCAATCCGATTGAGCATCTGTGGGATGTGCTGGACCGACAAGTCTGATCAGGCGGCTCCACTCGCAACTTACAGGACTTGAAGGATCTGCTGCTTGTGATCTGCCTCGGCGGGTCGGCGCTGTTTTGGCAGCACATGGAGGACCAACAGCATATTAGGCAGTGGTCATAATGTTTTGCTCATCAGTGTATATGGAGATAACACACACACACACACTCACACCACACCACACACACACACACACACACACACACACACACACACCACACACACACCCATCAGCTGCCTTTTATTAGTATAGATTGCCTTTACAGTGGAAATTGTTCAAAAAATTCACCGCACGAGACAGTTTCCTTTCCCACATTCTGAGACCGCATCTTCCGTTATATACACCTCATTACATGTGAAAAACTTTCGCTTTTGATGGGAGGGGGGGGTTAGAGAAACAGTGCCGGGTACACCCCGAGGGGTTGAGAGAGGACACCGGACACCGGACGCCCCCCCCCCCTGCCACCGGATCCACCCTTTATATGTATATTACATATATAGAATCAGAGGCAGAACATACAGTGCCAGGACACTGCTTGATGTCGCTCTCCTCAGCTGGAACCAGTGGATCATCACTGTTTTGGAGCCTACTCTAGTACAGCTCCTCATGACCGGCCCCAGTAGCGCAGCAAATACACCACCAAGTGACATCAGCCTACAAGCTCACCACCAGATATCATTGACCCAGTATATATTTGTACCAGACCTGCCTTTACATTTGAATTAAATCATTCTGCACTCGTCTGCCTCCAGATCCACAATGAAGCCATTTCTGCTGTTTCCTGGAATTGTGTCATGGTTTTCTTGACTTGTTTGGATGATGCTCCAATCATCTTCAGGTACTTCAGCATAGACCTTGCCACAAAACCTCGACAACCCACTTCCCCTGGTAGCACATCACACTTCTCTGACCGCTTCAACTTTCTTTTATACGCCCATTCCATATTTCCCTCCCATTTTACTGTCCTTGCCCCTCACACGTGAAAATGGTGATAACCTTTTTCACCACATCAAACCAAATAATTAAATCAGGTCTTTGTTGGATGACTGCAATATGAGATGGGAACCTCGGCGCTTTGTCTGAATCTGCATCTATCTGCCAGCCCATACCTGGCTTCAAAATGCATACTGCCCCCCTTGATGTCGCTTCACTTCAGTTTCTCATCCTCCTGTATGAAATTGATAATGGTCTTCTCTTTTATATCCGACTTGTTTGCCTCATAGCATAGCCTCTTCGGAACCTCAACAATCACTCGCAAAACTTGATTATGTCACCACGTATACCTGGTTAGAAGGTCTAGCCGAAGGTCGGAAGGACTAGCTGAAGAATCTGCATAAAGCAACCATAAAAGGCAACCCAATGGTAAGCCCTTTGCTGTTTCAAATCCTTCCCAGAGTTCCTCCACAGCTGTAAAGAAACAGCAGAAAAGGGCTTACTTTGGTAGCCTTTCTTGGTTGCTTTATGCAGCTTCTTTGGCGAAAAGAGCATGGGAGGAGTCGATTTATTTATATAATCCTAGCCACCTGGGTTTATCTGATTAGGTGAAAGCTAATCGGTTATTCCCTCTATTCACAGGTGAGAGATGTGGCTGGGTTTTTGTTTTTCATTTATATGTTGACTGCTTTTGACATTTACATGCGGTACATGCTTGGGAGCCTCGTTGTTATGCACTTCTGTCTGCGCTGTCGCTGATGATTCACCAATAAGCGATGAAATCGGTCCAGAAGCTTAGGGGTGTGTCGCATTGGGATTCTCATGTGTGTACTATTTGTGAATGCAATAAGTTCAGAGTAATCAGCAAACAACAACTCCAAAATACAGAAATTTTGAAGATGAATCTTTGCTTTTACTTGCACGAGATAAAAAAAGATGAGTAACAGTTCTTCTGGCAAAGTAGATTAAATTTGTTGATACAAATTGCAGAACAGCAGATAGACATATGATGCTGGCACACGAATATGAATCACAATCATGTGCTCTTTAGAAGGGTTGAGAAGTACCTTGATTAACCAAGACTGCTTATCTTAACCTTAAAGAAAGTTTTCTTGATTTGCTAAAACCACCATAATTTAAAAGTAGTGACCAGTGTCCAGTTCTGCTAACTTTATCAAAGGCTCAATGGAATACGTACGAAAGTATTTGAAGGCCCGTGTCAGTCAGTGTCAGTGGGTAAGAAAAACAATGAATCGTTACGGCCCAGGGTTCGAGGTTTGCAACAAGGGGAGGCTCTCGGGTTCCTTCCAAACACTCGGTCCTGAGGCCAACAGCCGCAGACAACTCCGCGGTCCAGCCGGTTGCTAAACAACCACAAACATCAATTAAGCTCGTCAACTCTAACAGAGTTATCCGTCGAACTCCGTTTACCCGAGGAGGTGACTAAATTAACTGAGTTTTGTGCCATCAGCCAGCGCACACTCTGATTACTGCCGAGCAATGCAGTGAGTGTGATGCTGTCGAACGAGAGCAAAATCTATGGGGGTACACTTCCCATCTAACTATGTTTGTGCACCATGTCGCGATGAATGGAGTCAACATGTGGTCCAACATGTGGAACATGTCAATCCTGACAAATCTCACACCATCACGATGTTTCTGCGAAAGGACCATCTGGAAACCCCCCCCCCCCCAATCTACTTTCTCTCTACTTTCTTAACAATCCTCTGGAAGAAGTCCTTTCATTCAAGCTTCTGGGTCTCACTATCTGCCATGATCTTTCCCAGGAAAGCCATATTTTCAACCTGGCCTCCAAAGCCCTTGTTGTGCGTTGTGTGTTAGCTCTCCTACAAGCCTCGGCAATGTATACAAAAAAAAAACAAAAAAGAAAAAAAAGTAGCAATCACTAAAGTGAGTATTTACAGGCAAAAGGAAAAAGGCGCAGAAGGTTGACTTAACCCTAACATGGATTCCAGCTTGTGGAAACGCCCGCTGTTTCTGAGGGAGCCTTCAAAGCAGCCCTCACCTCGCCCATCACGTGCGAAAGACGCAAAGTGTGCCCTCAGCCCCTCCTTGCATGCACAAACGTCCTTTTTACTGTAAGTACTGTTGGCATGCAAGAAGCGCCGTACTTTATTGCATATGGAAAAGTGTTGTACATTATTATGAATGCAACAGGCATTGTGTTTTGTGCCACAAACGTGTGAAATGCAAGAGGAAGAATGTTGGAAAGTAATTTAGTGCCAGTCCGGAGGATTAATTGCTTACGGTGAGCAAATGGTTGTTGGTGGCAAATAAGAAGAGAATGAGTGGATTTGAATGACATTGAGGAAGACAGATTCACTGAAGCACTATAATAAACCTGTGGGGTTGAAAGAAAGACCGATGGGATTAAAGAGGGGTTATTGAATTGAGGTTTGGCAAAGTGGATCATTTGTGGATTGAGAAAGGCCGGGGGGGGGGGGGAGGGAGAGATTGTTGGAACAGACCGATGGTGGATTGAAAGTTGCAGAGGGGGCGGGACGGACAGACGGGGTACTGAATTAAGGATTGAAAGTAGCAGAGGGGAGAGGGGAGAAACATCACACCAAGGATACACAAACTAACCTCGATGCATGCCCCCCCCAAAAAAAAAACCTTTAGGCAAGGGGCAAAGATATACCGACACATAGACTCATGAAATAACGAATCCTCCAGTCTCCTGCGTGCCCATGTATGTATGCTCTTCTCCGGGGTACATTTCTAAAACCATCACAGTATTTAACCAACTAAAGATTGATTAGAGTATGCTTACTGTGATGGAAAACTAGGTGTGGGTGATTTTGAGCACAATCCCTTCATCGTATCGAGCAAAGAAGGGATTAACCTGCATTTATTTATTTAATTATGTTAAAAACACTCATCTATTAAAGACTTTTTAGAAATCAGTAAAAACCACTTAGAAGCTACACATCTGAGATAATTAAAATTTTCTGAAACTGCTGTAAGGTACAACTTAGAAATAATTATATACCTTGATATTATTGATGGTGAAGGAATTCTCTAGATCTCAGATGGATGCCAAAATGCCCCCTGCCTTTAGATGCCAGTTTTGATATATGATTCACCAAAGAAAGGTCATGACTAATGGTGAGGCAAATTAATTCGAAGGAATAAGCCTTGGTTTAAGGTTAGTTGCGGAAGAAGATTTTTGATGGGCGATTCGCCGAAGAAAGGTCATGGCTAATGGTGAGGCAAATTAATTCTAAGGAATACGCCTCGGTTTAAGGTTAGGTGTGAAAGAAGATTTTAGAGTTTGCGTAATCGTTCTTCCAGTGCAAGCATTCAGACTCAGAATGCAAGTTTCCATATTGGGTCGAAAGTCGTGTTCCAAATAATTGATCCGTTTTTCATGCTTCGTAAGGTTGCTACTAAAACAACTGTGGAGCTTTATCTCAACCATTATGAACTAGACAGTTCATAGAACACCTTACTCTGTGTAGTTTTGAGAAACAAGGAAATGGGCAGGGTCTGCGAGCGGCAAATTTGATTGGTCGAGATGACATAAAATGCCATAATATTTTGTCCAAGTACTGCTAAACGAAAGGGTTTTGAAAGTGAGAAAAATGTGATTTGTGTTCTCCAGTGTATAATTCAATTGAAATAACATATACTGTAGGTTTTTAAGTTTGTGGAAATTTTTTTCAGAGGTTTCCGCCGTTGATGCGGCACCTTTTACACCACCTTATCTAACACGTCGCATTAGTTCTTTGTGCCTGTTTGTATCTTTTATGACATCGTAAAAAAAGTAAGTTTCCTGTTCGGATTGATTTTCAATTTTGTTTGACTGCCTGACAGGCAGAGTAAAAATATTATCTCACTCCTCTCTGCACATGTGCGATCGGGCCAAATTCAGAGCCAAAGTACTGTTAAACTCCCGGTTCGTTTTCCGATTCATGTTATGATTCATGTTCATAATATACATTCAATTAAAATCAAGTTGTTCCTTAATTATTAACTGACGTTTGTAGACAGACAGGTAAAGTGAACCAATTGCTTAAACCAGCTTTTGCTTCGCCTGTGCGGGGTAACGAGAGTTCATAGAACACCTTACCATGTGCAGTTTTGAGGGGAAAAACAAGACAAGGAAAAGAAAGGACTTTTCAACTCTTGCTTTGCGTTTTCGAGCACAATTATATTTCCTACGAGGCGCGATTTTTTGTTTGAATCTCGATATTCTCCAATGCTGAGAGCACGAGCGGCACATTTGTTTGGTCAAGATGGAGTAATATTTTGTCCAAGTACTGCAAAACTGGAGGTTTTTGGAAGTGCCAACAAGGTGATTTGTGTTCTACATTCTGTAGTGTTTGAGTTTATCATTGAATTGAAATAAAATTTTAAAAATGTAAAGACTGTAGAATATATTTTTTATTTTACGGAAGTTTATTGCCGTTGATGCACCCTCTTTTACACCACCTTATTTAACACATTAAATTTGTTGTCATGCCTGTTGTTTGTGTCCTTTTGGTGTTTATGACATCCATAAAAACAGTAAGTTTCCTGTTTGGAATGATTTTCAATTTTGTTTGACTGTCAGACAGGCAGACAGACTAAAACAATTGCCTTACTCCTTTGTGCGCATGCACGCTCGGGATGAGATTCCGTACGATTTGCCAAATTCAGAGCCAAAGTACCGCTAAACTGCAGCTGTTAGGGTTCTGATTCATGTTCCAATTTGTGTTATACAGTGCTCAAAAGAGAAAATTCAACTGAATTTTTCAGTCGTTCCTCAATCATAGACTGACAGAGTGTACCAATTGCTTGACCCCACTTTGCGCTTCGTGCATCGGGAAATAAACGGGGAAATGTTACCTGCTCAAGTGATTTGCTGTTGTGTGTGCCATGCTGCAAAATCAACGTTTAGTTTAGCAGGTCAAGAGTACTAGTTAATTCCGCAATGGAACACCAGCACAACAGCAAGGATTTGTGACAATTTGGTTTGAGGATTGCTTTCTTCTTTGATCGCTGCATCCAGAAAACGACCGCACTGTAACGGAGGTGCAATGCTGCAGATCTTTGTGCTGCTATCCAAGTTTCATGCACTCTGTGTGTTCAGGGCTTCCTCATTGTTGTGGTGCAGGCGCAGTAAGATATCTAACGACCATAAATGTCTTCGACCGTTCGAAATAAATGACAAATTTTTCTGCAATTAAATAATAATGATTGGAATCAGCTGCATTTTTGTTTGCTGCCTCTTTCGTGTAATTAAAGCAATCTTGATTAACCGTCTACTGCTATCAGTTGTATCACGGTACAGTATAGTAAAGCTGAATAAGAATTAACAAGAATGTAAATGCGTCATGACTGTACCATTAGCACCGGGTCGGACACCCTTGAAATATATTTATGTGTTCTTCGATAATGGATCCAATTATTCCAACCTTCTTGTGTTGTCAGCTGAGCAACGTTTTTGGTCAAAGTCTTTCACGAACTGGCTGGCCAGGCATGACGTTCGATTGAAGGTGGAAATAACTTGGAATATGGCCAAGGTGCTGGCGATAACTCATCTACCCTTCGCAAAATAAACCCTGGGATTTTTACCGTCCAACAATTACTGGTGCTTGCAGACGTGTACACCTGCCATTCTTCCGATGAATGGAGTACACATTGCATGCGAAGCACCAAACACAAGTGTGCTACCTCTGCAGCATCCCATTGGACTGTACAATTTAACAATGTGAATACACCTCATTTACAATGCCAGAAGTGCAGATTTTTGAATCACCAGAAAGATACTTTGCATTTCCCTATTCCATTCATCAAAATAGAACATTTTACACAACATTAATGATGCTTTTTGACACTCACAGAGAATATTACATTTGGGTCCGTTTGTTCGTCTATTTGTCTGTCCGCACATAACGTGCAAGTGTAGGGCACAAATGCCACCTGGTGGTACCCAGTATTACACGATATTTTATTTTCAACGTGTAAGTATATAAAGTATATACAATTGAAATGCTAGTACATCTATAAAGTACATACTAATAGAATGTGAGCATGTCTATAAAGGATGTACTAAGAATGTGAGCATGTCTATAAAGTATGTGCTACTAGCTGAAGTACCCGGCGTTGCCTGGGGAAAATCAATACATACTCACTCGAGGTCTGAACATGGAGGTGTTTTAATAAGCCTGTTTAAAAAAAATCGATTTAATAATAGGTGCACGTGGAAACACCATAATAATTAAATTTGTGCTGTTGACAACAAATCACTACAACCTCAACTTACGAACTTCGCAATACATGTTACTCAATTTATCCTGGGAAAATCCCAAGCAGTGTAAGTAACATACTTATTCGAGGTCTGAACACGGAGGTGCTGTCATAAACCTGTGTAAAACAATCTTTTTAATAACAGGTGCATGAGAAAAACGATAGTAATTAAATTTGTGCTGTTCACAACAAATCACTACAACCTCAACATACGATGTTCACAAAAAATATTACTCGATTTATCCCGGGGGAAAAAAAAAATGCAGTCCATGTATTAATTAGCACAAGACCCGATCTATGGGTAAAGGCCAATTATCTGACTTAAATTTTTTTAATCCAAACATAGCCCTCGACCTTCCTCTGGATGAAAGAGGAGGCCATGCAAAGTTTGGTTGCGCTGGTTCCTGCAAGGGCCAAATGCATAAATGAAAAAACAAATACACAAAAACTTTATTTTACATATATATATATATATATATATATATATATATATATATATATATATATATATATATATATATATATATGAGATGAGGAATGTGTTATTTTTCGATAAAGTACGTCCTATTAAAATGTGCTGTGTCTATAAAGTACATACTACTGCAGCATGAGCCCATCAATAGAGCATTGGAATGCCGTTACAATTGGAATGTGAGTACGCCTATAAAATACATATGATTGGAACATTAATCTATCCCATAAAACCGAAAAGGTCTGTTTGTCGGCTGTATGAACATAAACCTACGTTGTCAATGCATTGTCTGCACAGCACACAGACACAAACACACCAGCACACAAACACCACACCAAACAAGTCCTGGCAAGGGTCTGCAATCTCCGATTGCTCTATTCTAGTTTTCACCTGATAAAGGTGAAAAGAGTTTGCACGGAACATGTGAAAAGAATAGGATTTAAATCATCTAAAGCAAACTAAATTGTAAACATGCAAACATGTAGTAAGCACTCGAGAGGTCTGCAAGCTGTCTACCTTTAAAACATGATCAATGCTGGTGGTCATCTACAATATACTTTTGTAAATGCCATTGTTCCTCCAGGTTTCATTGCTTTCACAAAAAAAACTATCGACCGACATTCCGGTTATTAAAAGCACAATGAACCATAGTACAACATAACCAGTGGCACAAACATCGCAACTCCTTGTCCAATTAATCCTCACATTATGGCAAGTTCATTTTAAGCCTTGGCTCACTTAGCAGCAATGTCTAGTGCACTCAAATCGGCAAGTGATGTGCTCTGGTTGTCCTTGATATTCTCTCGGTATGTTCCCAAGTTATTCCACGTTGGGAAAAGGAATGAGAAGTAAATCACTCGGGTGGTATTATTCAAAGTTATGGAATTCCATAATACATAAATGGATGAAAAAAAAAGACTGATAGGTTTACAACTTTAAATGGAATAATTAATATTCAGCTTGGAATATTATATAATCTTGAGTTCTCACAAAATGATCATCAAGGGAATATGACCTTAGCCTTGATTTATCCTTATCTTGGTAGTGGAGTGGGTAAAGCCTTGTTGCGTTGTCATCACTGCAGTGAGTTTGATCGCTAGAGCTGCACACCAGTAATTTCTGTATTCCGCAAAGGAATAGTGACCTTCCGAGGATTCATTCCAGCCACAGAATCAATCACGACTTGTTGTTTGTACTTAATTGCTTTGAAGAGTATTTGGTAACCCACCACAATCCTTTATCTTGGTATTTATTTTCAAATTCCAGCAAGGTTATTGCTGGTTTGGTCACATTAAAATCTGCCAAGAAAAAAGGATTGCAATATCTTTCGGAAGTGTACAGTATACTTAGTCAGTGTCAGTAGTATTTATCTTGATGAAATTTTGCTTTTCAAAATTGACTCCTTAGGACCATGCATGTAGCAGCAAGCATTGCATGAACACTATTTTATATTATTTTCAGTACTGTACTGGAAACACTTAGCTTGCTTCAGTAATACCAATAATATATACATGTATGTGAAAATTCAACTTCCAATCTTGCACAACTCATCAAGCATTGTCATGGTAGAAATATGCAGCAATATTATCAGAGCATTATCAGAGTACCCAGAATGCCCAGAGTGCCCTGGGTAACATTATTATCCCACGTTGGACTTCGTCCGAAACAGGAGCTTATGGATTTCGTCTCGATTTTCGTGTCTGTGCGTGCGGCCGTGCGTCCGCAACCATATATTTGACATGTTTTTTTTTATTTTTGACACCAATTTTATTCATAGTTGGCAAAAAGACAACACATGATGGTGTACATATGCACATCATTTTTTTTCCGAGTTCAGATCCAAGAGGGCCAACTGGCTGCCATTTTAGTTATTAAAAAACCTCAATGTTGAACACATCTTCAACCATTTCTCGGATATACATTTACCGATATTGTTTAAACTTCGCACACAGATAAAGAATGGTGGCTTACATATGCAGGTAATTTTATTTTTTTTTTTTTTACAAAATGAGATCCAAGATGGCCGACTGGCGGCTATTTTCTTACTTAAACGTGTCCCCAACCATTTCTCAGACATGCATGGTCCGATTTTGTTCAAACTTGGCACAAGCACAGTACATGATGGCATAGACGTGCACTCACTTTATTTTGCGATCTGATTAAAGATGGCCGACTGGTAGACTGGCGGCCATTTAAGTTGTACATAAATACGAGCTTGGCCTTTAACTCCGTATAGGAAAATTACTAAAATAACGGGGGCGATGACATCTTATGTCTTTTTTACTTGTTATCAGTGTACCCAGAGTGCCCCGTGAAGTAATGGCAGTTCCCCCTTTGTCTCATCTAACAGTCCTGTGTTGTGTCTCATGTATTCGTCCATATGTGCATGTTTGTGAGATATGGGTGTGGCAGCTCAAATATGAACCTCAGATATTGTTAAAGAAAAAAATAATAATAATACATTTTTTGCCCTCCCAACAAGAAACTCTAAAATCTGAAATTGCATAAAAAATTAATGAGATATCTGTGATCTCAAAGCCATTGCCAAGGGTAAGCCTCCCCCAGCTCCCGTGAAAATGTGTCCCCAACTACAATATATCCATAAAACCCAACACCATGAAAATCGGAGGAAAATTATTCAAGTTATGATGAAAAAGGGGTTTTTAGTTAATTCGGACACAATCCGAAAAAAGTAGGTCAACGACACAAAACAAATACCAGGTGCATCACTTCAATGCAGGTACACTATTATGATGCAAGGACATATTGGAAGGCAAAGCAGTCTAAAAACCCGCATTAGCAAAATTGAGCAATGACAAAAAAGAAAAAAACGTGTTATTTTATTTTTCAGTCCGTTATTTGACCTTTAAACTGGAGGTGTATGATGTAAGTTAAGCATACATGCGCCATACTCTACGCTATCTAGAGAGGCCAATTTTGTTCTTATCGGACAAATGGATATGTGGCTCTTTTTCCCGACGCTGATCTTGCTCACCAGATTCTCTCAGTGAGGGAGTCTCGTGAGTGGAGGAGGCCAACGGGCTGATGACATTATAATAATTGATCACATGCCAACCTGATTGAATCAGGTTGATCACTATCTCAAGAAGATGGGGATGGGCTGGGCATCTGCCTGGGGGATAGCCAGATGGAGGCTCCTGGAGTATAGGCAGAAAAAAGATGTGGCGACGCATTGCTCCGGCACATGCTCCCATACCTGGCCTGACCTTAAAAATTCGGTCAAAATCAAAAACATTATGTCAACCCCGCATACTTTTTATTCCCATTATTGATGCAGAATTTCATTCGGAAAGTCCCAGCTGGCTCTGAGATACTGCTCAGATATTGGCAGAAAAAAAATAGGAAGAAAAAAAAAAACCTAAATGGTGGTTTCGTACTTTTGGTTGTCGAATAAGCTCTCAGGTACGATGAAAAATTTGGGGCACTAATTGTAGAAACTAACCCTACAACAGGTATAAGCCTCTCCCTATCCTATAGGGGAAGGCTTAATAAACATGAGTTCTAAGTACAGCACAGTACATCATTTACTTCAAGTCAAAATCATGGAGGTGTATATTTGGGCATGTCACTTATTTGCAAGTATAGAAATACACAATGATGCAAGGGGAATTCAAAATTCAAAAGTCCAAGACAAACTAAGTTTATTTTTTTCAATGATAAGTGTACTTCTTTTGAATGCAGCATACAGCTGCAAGTGGTATCATTGGCTGAGGGGGAGCGGTTGTGCCTCTGATGCAATATAGGTTTGGGGAGGAATTTGTAATTTTGCCAGAGTGCCGGAAATAGCTCACCTACTCGTTTGTGAAGGACACCTTGGGATCTCCAATGTCCACCAATGAGTGCTAGCAGATGGGACACCAAATTTAACGTCCATCAGATGGACATCACACACATTGATGAACCACCCTGTCTGTGAATCATCGGGATACGATTTATAGTTGGGTCGAGATTCAAACCCAGGCAAGACGGCTCAGAAGGGAGTGTGCATACATCTCGCCCACCCTGCCAGCCTATAATGATTTGTTTATATAATCAGTAAGAAAAAAATATTTGGTTACCAAACATAAATACTTATCTGCTAAGGAATACAAAAAACCTTCACGTTTATTTGACTTGTATTGGTAGTATCTCGTTTGTAAAACTTTTTCAATGGCCCTCTTAGTTTTCTTGTGGCAAAAACTTTGAACTTTTGACAACGGAGGAAACTTCCTTCGTGAAAGCATGGACTAAAAGCACGATCACTATTTTCCAGTCAATGGAAATCAAGAATATAAAAAGTTTCTCACGAAGTGATATGCTTACCAAGTGCATCCTCACCTGAGGTCTCCAATATTTTAGGTATTTTATGTTAGGTCTCTAATATATATGTATAAATATATATATGTATAAAAGCCCATCAAAAATGATGGATGGAATTATTTTTTTTCAAAATATTCAAGGAAACTGGAAGATGATGTTTCCTTGCAAGAAAAAAAAAAACATTATTTTAAAACGCTACATGTACAAATGTGACCCTATTTTCTTTATCTTCTGTGACATTTCATTTCGACGGTACAGCCTTGTGAGCGTGCCAAGTCTGAAGCCTCGGCATAGCGGCAGGTGAGCTTAGAATCCCTTAGATCTTCCTTATTTATGAGACGTCTTACAGACATATATGAACACCCATTTTACTCTGCACTCATTGCACATCATGCGCAGCAAATTTCACATCCCTAAGCCTTGTATTTATAGTTATTTATCAAAAACACTTCTGTACACCACCTTAGTCACCTCAGTTTTTGGCTTTCAACATTGAGGCTTGGTTTTCAAGTCACCGTTTACAATTCCAATAGAAGAGACGTAATTACTCTTTTATGGAAAATGTTTTTTCAGGTTTTTTTATCCTGAAAAATAGACCGTAGTGATCACACAATCATGTTAAAAGATTTGCCTTTAAAACCCGACTTAAATCATCTTTATGAAGGGGACAGATAAATACATAAATACACATTGTGATATATGTATCATTTTGAAATTGCCACATGGTTAATCATTTTGAATTTGTCACTTTCGTTTAAATGATGAAAATTATGTTAAAAAGACAATTTAAATTACACATTTTGCGCTGCTGACGGCGGGTTAGAAGTGCCCGTATTAGCAGATGCGAGTCACTGAAAACACACATACACAGCCATGTTTCAAATAACCTAGGGAGAAACCCAATAACCTGGAAACATGGAAAGAGGTGGGCTTGGAGAGGGTTAATGAGAGTACAAAATATCATGTGTATGGATGGGGGATGTCCTGAGATGATGGTGACTTTTAAAACATTATCAGACACGATTCACCAATTCAGATCCATGATGACATGAGTCACAACGTGTGACACAAGTCCTTTGGATGGGCATGTTAGACCACTAAAAGCACAAATCCAAATTGGCCTTGTGCAATTGCATCCTTCACTTGGAAAAATAATTTATTACAGCCTATACTGTAAGTTATAAGAAGGAAAGATAAGCCATGTTTTCAGACTACTCTAAAATATGTCATCGTTTTTGATAAATTAAAAGAAAGTGGTTAGAGAATGAGGATTAAACTGCAGTAAGCCAATTGAAACACATGGCGAGAGTTCAGTGATTCTTTGTGCAATGCCTTTTACTTATTGGATTACTTGCTGACATTTGAGCATTGTAGGTGCTCATTCAGTGTTTATTTGAGGTTCTGTATCAGCAGTGCAGTTACCATAAATCTGTGAGAACTATTTCCTGCAATTGCAATCATGGAGAGAGGTCTGATTGGATACTGATGCTTTGCTTCCATTACCAAGTTCCAAACGAGCTCATGCTTCAGTTGGAGAATCTCCACATACCAGAATCCTGAAAAAAGTTAGTTAAAAAAAAGAGAATTGTCCATAACAAGCCTGCCAGATCAGCTCTGTTTAGTTAGTGCTGGGTTAGGAACATCGTTTTGTGATTAATATAATGTTGTTGCATTTAGATCCAATACTCTCATTTGTACATCAACTCCAGTCGATATTGAGGAGATGGCTTCCATATTGGCTCGTCATACGAAAGTAAGAGTTTTGAATGGTGCTGTTGTTAACAAATTGATGTGAAGTTGCTCCCATTCTCATGAATTCCCGTTTCCCACAGCGTATGTACCTTACGAGTCGAAAAACTTTTCAAATATATTTTCAATATTCCAGTAATGTCTCAAAAATGAAGCTTCGGCTTTTGAAGCTGCAGCGACCTCCTCATTCACAAAAGTTGAATAATTTTGTAACGAAGGACATTATGGAGATACCATTTGTAGCCGTTCACATAGCATGATAATGCAGCGGAGTTTCAGTGCAAGGAATATGCAGTATAATTAATTTGGGACAACAAACCACTGATTACAGTGACAAGTCATGTCATAATCATCAATTAGCACTTCAGTGCAACGAGCAATAAAACACATCAAAGGTCTTACCTATCGCAGAGGAAATTAATAATTCCCACATTCCTAGGCTCACGCAAAGTTATTTAACTGTTCAACCGAAGCTAAGTGGAGAGTTGCAATATTGGTATTTTTTGATTGTTTTTTACATTCACCCATCATTTTTGATGATATAAGACACGAGCTTCCCTGTCACTGAGAGAATCTTCTTGATCCAAAGAGAAGGGCAAAATCCTGACAAATCGGCTGAATCAAAACATGAAGGTGAAGCCCAAAATAACCACGCATCTTCTTCCAAACATGCAGCCAAAATTCGACAACTTGGGTGAAGATGTTTAACCCTTCGAACCCTGAAGCCCGTTGGACTTTCTGCTCCTCCACCCTGGGGACCCTGGAGAAAAATCTGGCCGCTCAGGTATATGGAGGTTTGAATACGGCCAATAAACAGGCTGCTTGGGTATATGGAGGTTTGAATAGCGGCTGGTAAAACGGCCACTGGGGTTCAGAGGATTGAAACAATTTGCACATGATGAACAAAACAGTAAGTTTGATGTTTGGAATTGTTTTCAATTTTGTTTGACTGCCAGACAAGCAGAGACAGCCGAAAATAAATTACCTTACTCCTATGTGCATGCACGATGAGGACGAGATTCCCGACAATTTGCCAAATTCAGAGCCAAAGTACTGTTTAACTGCAGGTTCGTATTCTGATTGTTGTTCTGATTCATGTTCTACAATGTTCAAAATATAGCATTCAATTGAAATTAATTTGTTCCTCGATCATAGACTGACATCTGTAGACACACAGACAGACAGGCAAAGTGAACCAATTGCTTAACCACGCTTTTCGCTTAGTGCGTGCGTGGGGTAATAAATATGTAAAAGCACAATGAAGATAGGAAAATACCCCCTCCTGTATGCTTATCAAATGCTATGTATGGTTTAATTATGCACAACACTACCCATTTGCCATGCCATGTGCACAATAAAGTGCTGCTATCACAGTACTCATTATCTGGTACAATAATATTCTGCTTGACTTCATAAATGATGTGATTAACTTTATCCAAAATTTCACTCTTCAAAGTGTGCAGTAGGCAAGATGGTGTAATAACGTTTCATACTGTACATACTACATATGGTAAATGTTGATACGTCAAGGTCCATAAGGAGGAAGCTATCATGGTGTGTACACCTTGCCCATTGTAGTAAGCATGTCGAGTGGTCTATGTACATTTTCTGCAGCGAACATATGGAGTTGTGCATGTACGTTTTATGCAGTGAGAAGTTGGGCTGGTATATTTGCACTACCTCCTGTTCTGTGATGATGTTGTGTCTACCGAACTTCCAACAAGGACCTTTGTATCATATTTATGATGATAAAATGTGTTGTAGTGACTTTATGAACCACATTTAACAGAGTGCTAACATGCCCGACAACATCTTCCATTTTGCGCGATACACTTTTACTGGACTGTATTCAGTTATTGCGTTTGGTTCACAGTTTCACAGTGACCTTTGCTTTAAATGTGATTGGAAGTTTGATTTATTGTGTTGTGTAAAGTGGCAGTCTGTGCACGTTCATGGTATTCCACTTGTTCTACCTCAATACACATGCTCTTGATGGGAGAAGTGGTGGAGTGGGGTGGGAGAAGTGGTGGAGTGGGGTGGGGGTTGGAGTTCTGGTGTAATTAATCTTTGATACAGAAACCAGTCCGTGTCATTATCTGTTGATTGTAATAAAATCCTACTGGATAGAGTTTTAATTTCCAGATCTTTAGAAAAATGTATCATCTTTGAAATTGCTTTATATGGTGTTTTTCTGGCCATGATGGCTATTTTATGGCTTCACTTGTTGATGTTTGTTGGTCGTGGTTTACAAAAAGTTGCATAACTCTGTAATCAAGGACAGCATGAAGGTATAGTACATTGTAACAGTTTGTGACCCACAAATGAACAAATACAACAATGAAAGCCTTGCCATTGTAAGCAATGGATTTTATCAACTAAAACCTGAAAACAGTATGTTTATTGGTGTTTAACCAGACTCTTATCTAAACTCGTAGTTGATAAATCTAATGTTTATCTTGACTGCAAAAAGGGAATTCATGTCTCTGTGAGGGCCAGCATCTGCATCAGCAAAATAATGTGGAGCCACTTTTATGGAGGCTTCAATTGGCCGACATGGTACTATTTCATGATCCTGCCAACAGGATCGATACGTGGCACAGGATAGACAAAATACCAATCAGTGAGCACCAATCAATAATTTGATTCACTGCAAGATTTTAATTTAATTTTTGATCGACAACAACATTAACTTTAGGTAGATTGCACAAAAATAAAATAATTTGTCAAGTCAAAACTCAAGGATTAATAAGTTATTTCAGGAAACCCCCACTTGGGTAAAAGGCCATCTTTTGCACTCCTTTTTTATGCAGGCAGTAATGCTTGCTGATTTCCAAGCAGGTGGCAGATGACTTGAGCAAATGACCTTGAGCAGATGATCTTGCTTGTCAAAGTAGATATCTCTCTGGCTGTTATTGGAGAACCACCTCAGCGCGTCGAGTCTGCATTTCACTCAGGCTGACTGGCAGGGTCTTCAAGCAGCCATCAAACTTCTAGACTGGTCTCCATCGCGACTTTTCCAACATAACACTCATCCTGGGAATTCTTCAAAGAAACTTGCTCTCTCTCACGCACAGATTAATCCCCTCTCATCTTCAGTTGTCCTACCCTTCCTCCCACCCATGGTTCATTGAAGCTTATGGCGAGGCAGTTGTCCTGAAACAACTTGCCTTTGCTCATGGAAAGCAAAAACACTGAGGGTAATCTCAGTTCCTTCCATAAAGCTCGGAACAAGTGTGTGTCTACCCTCAGGGAGCCAGAAAACAACATCTTTCTAATCTCAAGTCTGAACTTTCAAAACTCCTCCTTCCTACAAATCCTGGTGGCTCTAATCAAATCTGTTTCGGTATATGTTCCCCCTCCATCCCCTCCCTTACCTCAAATGGCCACACTGCTGATACCGCACGTGAAAAGGCTGAATGCCTAAACTCGTGTTGCATCTAAATCTTGTGTCCGAAACCCATCGCTTTCTGTACCCACCTTGCCCAGTCACAACCAACTGTCCCTGGACTCTGTGCCTTTTCTCCTGACAAGGTGGAGAGCTTGCTGTCAAACCTCGACTCAGATTCTGCAACCGGTCCAGACAGCATCAGCCCACGTGTCCAAAAAACCTGCTCTGCTGTTCTTGCGCATCCTCTCTTTGCCCTTTTCACCTTGTCATTTACCATGGGTCATCTTCCATCTGCTTGGAAATCAGCCAACTTCTCAGCAGTACATTAAAAAGGTGCAAAACAGATCCTCTTAACTACAGACCAATTAGCTTCCTTCCAATCATTAGCAACATCATGGAGTCCATCATCGCAGTTGGCATAAAATCATTCCTTTTCTACAATAGCCTCATCTCATATCATATATGCGAAATCAGACCTGGTCACTCCATCTTGGCATTGCTACTTCTACTCTCTCAGCAATGGATGGAAGCCCTCAATATCAGACATGAGATCAGGGCCGTCTCTCTGAACATATTTCGAGCTTTAGATACAGTCTGGCATCCTGCCCTGCTCTCCAAAATCTCTGCCTTTGGAATCCAAGGCCACCTCCACTCTTGGATTACTGATTTTCGACATTCTCATAGCCAACATGTGGCTCTCAACAGAACCCTTTTACCTCCTCTCCCTGTCAAGGCTGGGGTACAGAAGGCAGTGTTCTTGGCCCCCATATTATTCCTAATCTTCATCAACTTTCTGGAAAATCCTCTTAATCTCTTTGCTGACGACACCACTCTCTGCCGTGACATCCCTCATCCCTCTGACAGACAGGTTGCAGCCTCTTCCCTCTCCTCAGACCTTGACAAAATCACAAACTGGTCAAACACTTGGAACATGTCTTTCAATTCTGAGAAATCTATCTCTATCTCTATCTCTATCTCTCTCTCTCTCTGAAAGGAATGTACTGCAAACCATTCATATACTTTCTGAACAACCCTTATGAAGCGGTTGAGTCACTCACACTATTGGGTCTCACTCTCAGCCATGATCTCTCTTGGGCAAGCCACATTTCAAAATTGGTCTACAAAGCCAGACACCGGGCATCCTCCATCATGCAAAGTCTTTCCTTGGCACACCTGAGCTCCTATCCATATCCAAGGCTTTCATCCACAGCTCAATGGAGTACTGTTCTCCTCTCTGGGCTGGGTCCTTGCTCAGCTTGACGCCGTGGACACAAAGACCTTCAATATCATTGGAATCTCTCTCGATGAAGCCGAGTCAATGGGCCTATCACTTCACCATTGCCTACAGGTCGGTGGTCTCTCTGTCTTCTTCCGCCTCATTTCTGGGCTTGCATCCTCTGCCCCCTCTGTGCTTTGTCCCCCCCCCCCACCCTTCCCTCCCCAAGGTACAGTATCTGAAAAAAAAAAACCGCATGTTTGAAACATCCTCAACCATTTCTCTGACATGCATTTTCCAATGTTATTCAATCTTAGCATGTAGATAAAGAATGGTGGCTTACATCTGTGTCTCATTATTTTTTGAGACCAGATGAAAGATGGTCGACTGGTGATGATTTTCTTACTTAAATGTGTCCCCAACCATTTCTCTGACATGCATGGTCCAATTTTGTTCAAACTTGGCACAAGCATAGTACATGATGGCAAACACTGGAACCTGACTTTATTTTGTGATCTGATTAAAGATGGCCAACTGTTAGACTGGCGGCCATTTTAGTTGTAAATAAATATATGGGCAAGCCCTTTAATGCCAAACAGCAAAATTACTAAAACCATGGGGGCTATGACATTTTATGTCTTTTTCTCCTTGTTATTGATGGGACACAAGACGTCCAGGGCAATGAGCAGGAGTCCGTCTGTGTGCGTCATGTAACTGATTCGTTTGTTGCTCAAGAGGAGATGATTTGTTGGGCCTTTACCAAGTCTCATCAACAACAGGAGAATCTCTATGTAAAATGCTGCAGGATGCTCAAAATTTGAAATTGTTCATGACTCGACTGAATTTGGAAGATGAAATAAAATTAATTAAAATGGCAAAAAAAAAAATCATCATCTTCTAATAGCCACTTCAAAATAATTTTCCCAGATAACGTAGCGCAAGCGGCCATAAAGTGCTCAGAATCATAAATTTTCCATGGCCTATTTAACAGCCCATCTCCCAATACACGGACCCCACGCCGTGTTTTCTCTGAGCTACACGCTCGCATATCCCCCACCTTTTCATTAGGGATTGAAATCCATGACGTCATGAACATCTGATCCTTTAGCCCTCATCAGTGTTTTTACCCTGTACAATAGGCTGGATTTATAAAGGAACAAACGGCTCTCAATAAATTGTACATCTTAGAAAAAAAATCAAATAAATAAAGAACAAAAAATATCCCTGATTACATGCTGCCACCTCCTGGAGACAATGTATAATTACAGATATGTTTCACAGCTGCATAATGAAACATTTTGGACTTCATACCATTTTATTTCTCCACGAATGTGCTTGTAATTCATGCAAAACTACACTGGATATCTCCTCGCGTCTTTATCGTGAAAATGACACAGCAATTTTGTCAATGAGCACAGGAAACGATATCATAAAGAAAATTGATAGATAAACACCACTTGGGATTTGGGCCTGAAATGGTCTCCTCATGAACCACTGCTAAGATGAGAATTCTAAACACATCAAAGGAATTGCTTTTTGGGGTGAGCGGGTGTAATAAAAAAAGGTAATTGCCTCCTTAGATGGATAATCAAGTACAAGGACAAGTTTGACACAGTTGGACATCATTTGGTTCATCATTGCTCTGACATATCAACACCATATTCACTGAATCAACATATTTTCCAATCTTGTATCGAGTAACTCAACTTACATGCACAAAGAGTGGCAAAGAAACCTGAGCAATTGGTCACTGTGAATATTTTACAACTCTGAATTTGGTCCTGCGGATTGAACACAAAAGCACATGAACCCAATGCATAAATGTTATCTTTTACAAAGCTTGCTTGAAGGTCAATTCAAAGAAATATTTGCATCTTAAATGGATAAAAATGGAACGGATTTTTAAGAAACCAGCAATTGTTAAAAACATGAACAACAACCAGACTCGGTGGTGTAATGGTTGGAGCAATAACAAACAATGCTCAAAAAGATCGCACACATGATTATTATGAAGAATTGCAGAAACAATGGTCGACCCACTATCTCGCCAGATCGCCCATGGTCTTTTGTCCATGCTCTTATTGAGAGAGCTGAATTCAAAGTTTTATAACAGGTTAGGTTTTCTTCAAATATCGTTTGGAATCCTTCATAATATAGCAGTAAAACTACAGTAATGGATTGTGTCATGCTAAAATGGCTTGGAATTTTCAACTCGGCCATGAAATGCAATGCGGAGCAGCCAGCTTTGTTGGACTAATCTACAGCGTGTCCACAAAGTCTTGTTTCGTTTGGTGGTAATGAAATATTTAAACTGGAACAAGACTTTGTGGACATCCTGTATATTTGGGTTAGGACCCAAAGGGAAAGAACCAAACACCTACATAATGTTATTTTGCCTTCTCTCAACCATGAGGCTTGCTTTTAAATGAATACAAAAAGGAATCACGTTGGCCTGGCTCAGGTGGATAACTTGTTTAAACATTTCTCACAATGGCCTCATAAAATCCCATCATTGAGATTAACAAGCAATAAAACATCAAAAACAGCTTTTTCAAAGAATGGTGTTATGTATAAGTTGCCATAACTATTCCCGAACATTATTTCACGGTTGTATCAACAAGTACTATATTTGCTGATTTCCCACAATTGCACTTTTCTACCATATTAACCACTTTTTGTAAAAATGTAAAGTCCGTGAAAAATATTGGGGATGAGGGGAGATTCAATCCAAAGAAGCAAAGCTTTAAAAAATACAGAAAGAATGAAAGAAGAAGAGGAAAGAAAAACAGCCTTTTTACAGCCATTTTTCCCTGCTGAGCAGGGGTTAGCTTTTTGCGGGCTCCATGCAATCATGGTTCTCTTCTTGAGGCAATGAATTCTTTTTTTTTATGGCCGGATGCCCTTCCTGGCGCCAACCCTGGTCGCCTCTTACCACACACAGGGATATGGTACACCTATTCCAACCGGGGCATACACAGGGACCAGAACACTGGTACTCATTTCGTCGACCACGGAAGGATGACACGCTGAGTCTGACTCAGCCTGTCATCCTTCTGAGATCGGCAAAATGAGTACCTGCTTGCTGGGATGATCGAGCCATTCAAGTATCCTGCGTTGGAGTGGTGACCCATCCAGGATTGTGCCCAATAGCCTAGGAGACTGCTTCTGCAGCACCGACGCTCTGTACAGAGTATGGTCCCGATGGATGGATGGATGGATGACCTTCGACTTTTGACCTGTTTAACCGAAAATTGAATCAGTTTATCTTTGTAGTACTCTATGCTCACCGAGGTTTGGTTGAATTCCCTTCATTGGTAAAGAAGTTATCATAGTAACAAAAAAAAATGATAATGGATGGATAAACGAATAGGCAACAAGAAAACTTATTGCCTCCATTCTTTGACTGTGGTAGCATCTTGAATCCCCTATTCCGGACATTTATTCATGTGAATAACATATTGACGGCCATGAGGCTCAACATACTCCATTACAAGTGATAAGCAAAATAGAAAACATACCTTTCACAATATGTTTGGGGGTGGAATTAAAGTCAAAGGTATTGCGATGAACTACAAGTCAAGTTAGGTCAGGTATGGAAGCATGTGCCGGAGCAGCACGTCACTGTATCAACTTTCTGCCGGTACTCCAGAGACCTCGGTCTGGCCATCCACCAGGCAGACGCCTGGCCTATCCCCATCTCCTTGAGATGCTGATCAACCTGCTGCAACCAGGAAGCACGTGGTCAGCCCAATGCCTCGTCCACTCATGAGGCTCCCTCGCTGAGAGAA
>CM068955.1:169852949-169864835 GCA_035128595.1 Eptatretus atami
AGGATAAGCGTCAGGAAAATGAGCCACATGTTCATATAGCCGCAGCTGACGCTCATGGACTATGCAGGTAACAAGTCTCATTTGAGTCTCTCTCAGCAACTGCTCGTTGGACACAAAATCTGACCAGTGATAGCCAAGGATTATCTGAAGAGACCTGGTACCAAAGGAATTAAGTATCCATCTCAGATCCCTGGTCAGAGTCCAAGTATCACAAAAGGAGAGCAAGACAGGAAGCACCAAGGACCTGAAGATTCGGACTTTCATCCTGCACAGGTACTGACAGCGCAACACCTCATGATCCAGTGAATCCATGACTCCCCAGGCCTAACCCAGATGTCTACTGACCTCTGGCTCACAGCCAGCAGAGATATGAATATCACTGCAAAGGGAAGTGAATCTCTCTGTGACCTCAACATCCTCACCATAAACGTGTACAGACAATATAGCAGCATCCAATATGTCAACGAAAGCCTGGATCTTAGTTTTGACCCAGGAAACCCATAATCCCAGCGGCTACGACTCCTTATTTAGCACATCGAGTGCCCCCAAAAGAACATCCAGAGTCTCCACAAAGATGACTGCAATATCTGTGAAATCAAGGTCAGAGACCTTAACATTCCCAAATGGTGCACCACAGCTTGATCTCTCCGACATCCTCCCCAGAATCCAGTCCATACAAGTGCTGAAAAGTGTGGAGGCCAGTACACACCCCTGATGAACTCCAGTAACAACTGGAAATAAGTCGGAGATGGTATCACCACATCTCACAGCATTCTCAGTACCAGAGCATAGTTCAGACATCAGATCGATCAGTTTTGGTGGCACCCCACGAAGACCAAGAATCCTCCAGAGGGCATCCCGATTCACTGATTCGAACGCTTTGCAAAGATCAACATAGGCTGCAAGCAGCCCCTGCTGAAACTCTCGTCTGTGTTTGGTGAGGACCCGAAGAGCAAGGATACGGTCAATTGTTGACCTCTCTGGTGTTAAGCCTGACTTCTCTGGGCACTGGTGCTCAAGCAGATGGTGGCGAACCCTATCAAGAATTATCCAAGCAAAGACCTTGTCCGGCACTGAGAGCAGTGACATCCCTCGGTAGTTGCAGTACTGGCGATCACCCTTCCCTTTCCAGAGAGGGAAAACAAGGTTCCTCTTCCAGTCAGTTGGGATGATGCCTGTGTTCCAGGCAGAGCACAGAACTGCATGCAATGACATGAGTACAGCATTTCCACCAGCCTTGAGAAGTTCAGAATGGATGCTACAGATCCCAGGAGCTTCACCTCATTTTAACCAGTTCACCGCAGTCTGTTTTCACAAATGAAAGTGGATCACAGTGGATTGTTGGGTTGGCAATAGGGATAGTAACACTCCTGACATCCAACTCAACAGCTGGTGGATCAGCCTGGGACAGCTGCTCAAAGTAACCGGCCAAGCGAGCCTTCACTTCGGACTCCTCTGTCAAGACCCCACCACCCTCTGCTCTCACTGCAGAACACCGAGGGATGGGCTTGGAGTAACACAATGCGCAAATTCCCCAGTAAGAAGAATGAGAATCCATTGACCACAGGTAATGCTCTACCCCCTCACAGATTCCTCGCACATAGGCCTCCTTGTCCACCCTCAGCACACGTTCAGTTTTACGCCTCAACTCCACAAACAGCTCAGCTCTGCCATTAAGCCTGGCCCTGCGACTTTGGTCAATGGTATCCAGCATCCCTTGAAAGACCAAATTCTTCTTCGTCTCACGGTGAGTTCCAAGATATCCACCAGCAGCATCAAGGATGGTGGTCTTGAAGGCACTCCACAACTCTTCAGGATTCGCCAAAGCACCCAGACTCTCCAAATCCCCACTCAGCCTGTTTGCAAACTCCTCAGCTACCTTTTCATCCTTGAGCTTGCCAACATCCAGCCTCGGCTGGGATGGTACCATTCTCCCGGTTTTAAGCTGCAACTTCAGAGTTGCTTCAAAAAGCCTGTGGTCGGTATTGAGGAGCTGAGCACTCCGGTCGACCGTGTAGTTCTGGATCATCCTCCAGTGACCATCAACGAGGACATGGTCAATCTCCTTTGATACACCACCAGCGTTGGAATACCAAGTCCAGTGGTACACTATGCAATAGTGCAGGAGGATGTTCGCAGACACAGTTGGGCACGAGAAATGGATGGCCATTGGCTCACAAGGAGCTACTCCACCCTTTGTAGTGACCAAAGAAAGAACTACACTGGTGAGAAAAATAAAGCAAAGATAGCAATGAAAGACCATACACAAAACCACAGTGATTGTTGTAAGGAATTCCACGAACCACAATGGTCAAACAAACATAATGAACAAAAACCCTAAAACAAGAAACCAAACTCTGGTCTCAGGGAAGGGGTTGGGGGAATAGTAGAGTATGTCCACCTCTCCCTCGACATTACTCCAGCCCACAACATTGCTGTGCTAGTCACTAAATGTAAGAATATGAAATCAAAGTAAAAATGAAAAGGACCTTTAAGGGATAGCAAATTTGAAGCAGATCGGCTGTGGCCCGGATTCTTGTTCCAGCAGTGCGGAAGCTGATCCATCATATTTTTCCATTTTAATTATGTACACACTTGCAAGCACTAGAGCCTGTGTTTCAATGTAACCTCTAGTAGAGAGTTTGAGAACCATCTGATAATTACATTCTCATGAGGAACATGGAGAAGGTTAGTGACTGGAGAAAAATACATTTTAAATATAAAAGGAAGGGAAGGGTGAAGGAGAAAGACCAAAAGGGAAATAGACAAAATTAATAAAAAATAAAAAGACTGGCCCTTTTTTAACAATGCAAGTACAAAGACCTCTTCCTCTGTGCTGCAACATTGTGCTTGAGAAGCAACAGGGGGACAGAGCAATTTGCCATTGGATAAGGTTATTCAAACTTTTGGAAGTTGTTCAAGTGATCCAGACTGGCTCATAAAAAGTTGAAATCACCACAATGCTGTAATTTAATACACAAGTGTTGTACGGTCATAAGAATCGATTGCATCAATTAAAGTTGATAAGATTATGTTTCGACCATGGTAAATGAGGAGTGACCATGTTTCAAGAGTTAGGCCTATGGCAGAGCAACAACCTTCATACTATCATAAAATCAGACTCGTCGGTATAATGGTTAGAGCATTCGCTCCAAGTCTGGGAGGTCAGTGGTTTGAACCCCAGCTAAGTCACACCAAAAAGTCATACCAAAAGCTACATGCTGCTTCCTTGATTGACGTTTAGCATAATTCAAAAGGATAAGAGCATAGGCAATCTCCATATATTGGCATCCATGGTGAGGTGGAAATTCCTCCTCAGGAAATGCCCCCACTGAGTGCAATGAGAGGGTCAGCGCCATTATTGTGGAGTCGCTGGTATCCAGAGTGCCCCGGGAAGTGACGGCACTTCCCACAAGCTCAGTGGCTGTTTGTCTCATCAAACAGTCCTGTGTTGTGTCTTGTGTATTTGTCTGTGAGATGTGTGTGTGTGTGTGGCACCTCCACGACGAGCCCAAGACCTGAGATCCTGTAACATAAAATAAAAAGTCCACAATATTCACAATTGAGAAGATTGTTTAGGTTCTATAGACCACGATGTGCTTACTTCACTTTGAAGGTCCATTT
Organism: Eptatretus atami; assembly: GCA_035128595.1. NCBI lineage: Eukaryota > Metazoa > Chordata > Myxini > Myxiniformes > Myxinidae > Eptatretus > Eptatretus atami. The sequence goes on from CM068955.1 coordinate 169,856,574, forward strand.
GAGAGGTTATTCTCCGTACAGATTCATCCAATACTGCCTTGTTCGTATTTCCAAAACACTCGGGATTATCCTCTGCAGGAGGGATCCGCATCTGAAATGTGCATGAGGTGGAGATTAGTACAAGTAAAATAAGCAGTTTTCAACAACTTTTCAATTGATTAATGAAGAACAACCAAACTCTTAAATTGCGCGTGTTGAAAAAAAATGAGTGAATAACTAAAGTTTTGTGCAGCAAATTTTGAGGAGACAAAGGCTGAGATCAAATACTTTCCTATTCGTTCATCCAGTTGACCATTTCTTGGCACTTTGACCCCATTGCAAACTTGGTACAATTATGTACATTATTGTATTTCTCCTTGGATGTATGTATTGATATATATATATATATATATTATATATAATAGTTAGCAAATACAACTGTCGCTTCGCTGATGGGGGTTATTAAGGAGGGGGGTTGAGAGAGGAGCAGGGGGGAGGGAGAGAGAGGAAGAGAGGAGAGAGGGATGGGAGAAAAAAGAGGCAGGAGGGAGATGGAGCTAGGAAGGGGAGGGGGGGAGGTGGGGAGAGCTATGCCTCACAAATGTTGCGATACCATGGGAGGGAGGGATGTGAGGAGGGGTGAGAGAGAGAGAGAGAGAGAGAATGAAAAAAAAAAAAAAAAAAAGAGGAGAAAGGTGAGGGGTGGAGGTGGGGTTAGTAAAGAAAATGATAAGTTGTGCTTAATGACTGAACACACACACAAAAACAAACTCATGTCAGAACAGCTGAACACACAACAACACAACAGAGTTTGTAAAGTAGTCTGCTGGCACATCTGCAAAAACTTTGGTGGCCCAGTTCCAGAAAATTTGTGGGAACATGAACCAAAAGTAATCACTGAAAACATGGAAGTACCTACCACTCACATGCCACCTAATGATCCCATCGAGCATGAACATCGAAAACAAAGTGTTGCAGCCAGATATCAAACTTAGGTACAAAAAAAGAGAAGAAGGCATTGCTGATTGAGGTGTTAATCGCAGTGATTTTGGACTAAACGATGCAGAAATCAAGGAAATGACCAAAAAAACCAAGACCTCAAGAATGAAATGAGAAGATCCTGGAAGCTGAAGAATGCCAAAGTTGTACCAGTGATAGCTGGATCTATAGGAATGATGACAAAGAACCTCACAGAGATATTAAACATCGAGGCAATACCCCTGTGCACTCATCTGGTAGTGGCTGGATAAGATAAGGCAACCAGGCAACCACTGGCAGGCATGGATGACCCACAAAATATATAATGAAGAAGAAAGTAAATACATCTGGATTTTTTTTAATGCCATGAACAAACCTTGGTACATCACAAGTGACAAAGGTTGTGGTCAAGTTTCATCTGAATTGTGTGTGTGGTTTCTGAGAAGAAAGCAAATGCATATTTTGGGGAGCAACCTCCCTCTCCCCATAGACCCTCTGAGACCCCAATTTTTTTTTAAACATCATGAACAAACTTTAGTACATCACGGGTGTTGAAGATGCTTGTCAAGTTTCATCGGAATTGTATCTGTAGTTTTGGAGAAGAAAGCAAATACATATTTTAGGGGGCAACCCCCCTACACCCCCTTAGAGGCAGATTTTTCTAATGTCATGAACAAACTTTGCTACGTCATAGGTATTGAAGGTTGTCGTGAAGTTTCATCTGAATTGTGTGTATTGTTTGAGAAGAAAGCACATTCCTCTTTGGGGAGGAAACCCACTCCCCACCCCCTGATAAACTCCCTCTGTCGACCCCTTTAACCCCTCTTTTTTAACGCCTTCACCGGTGATGAAGGTTGTGGTCAAATTTCATTGAAATCGTATGTGTAGTTTCTGAGAAGAAGTTACAAGTATTTGTGGATGGACGGACGGACGGAAGAACGACGTGCCATCCCATAAGCTCTCTTGAACTACTTTACAGGTGAGCTAAACAAAAACAATTCCTGGGAATATTTTTTTACAAACGAACTACAGTTGGAATCTGTCCGGGGCTCAGTGACGACCCTGAAGAGATCTCTCGCCACAAAACTTTGAGAACAGAAAACTTCACAGCTTGGTCCATGAATCGTGACCACCTTACCGAAATAAAGGAGGATACTTTGAGCCCACCCTGGGAGGACTCCATTCCACATTCTGAAACCCACATAGTACGATACCAATCAACGACACACACACACACACACGATGAGACCTGATGGGACCCTGTTTCACCTCCTGATGAACCCCACCTACATGTGAAGATTGCAGGCAACAACAGCAACTCCCCCACACACACAACACACACACACACACACGATGAGACCTGATGGGACCCTGTTTCACCTCCTGATGAACCCCACCTACATGTGAAGATTGCAGGCACAACAGCAACTCCCACCACACACACACACACACACACACACACACACACACACACACACACACACACCACACACACACACACACACACACACACCGATGAGACCTGATGGGTCCCTGTTTCACCTCCTGATGAACCCCACCTACATGTGAAGATTGCAGGCAACAACAGCAACTCCCACACACGTGTGTACACACACAAACACACACACACACACACACACACCTGATTGGTGTCCATTTCACCTCCCGACTCCCACAAACGTTATCGTTAATAATGTATCCAGACTGGATACAACTCAGAAACCTTGAGTTGCTTTCACCGAAAAAGTCCGTTCCGTTTATAATATCGACGTTTCAGGAAGATGTTCACAAACATTAATATTTAACAAACAGCTGCGTGTGACGGGTGGCAGAGAGAGATTGCACGAGGTGGAGATTAGTACAAGTAAAATAAGCAGTTTTCAACAAACTTTTCAATTGATTAAATGAAGAACAACCAAACTCTTAAATTGCGCTGTTTGAAAAAAAATGAGTGAATAACTAAAGTTTTGTGCAGCAAATTTTGAGGAGACAAAGCTGAGATTCAAATATTTTCCTATTCGTTCATCCAGTTGCCATTTCTTGGCACTTTGACCCCATTGCAAACTTGGTACAATTATGTACATTATTGTATTTCCTCTGGATGTATGTATTGATATATATATATATATATATATATATATATAATATAATAGTAATAGCAAATACAAACTGTCGCTTCGCTGATGGGGTTATTAAGGAGGGGGTTGAGAGAGGAGGCAGGGGGGAGGGAGAGAGAGGAAGAGAAGGAGAGAGGGATGGAGAAAAAAGAGGCGGAGGGAGATGCGAGCTAGGAAGGGGGAGGGGGGGGGAGGTGGGGAGAGCTATGCCTCACCAAATGTTGCGATACCATGGGAGGGAGGGATGTGAGGAGGGGTGAGAGAGAGAGAGAGAGAGAGAGAGAAGAGAGAGAATGAAAAAAAAAAAAAAAGAGAGAAAGGTGAGGGGTGGAGGTGGGGTTAGTAAAGAAAATGATAAGTTGTGCTTAATGACTGAACACACACAACAAAAAAACTCATGTCAGAACAGCTGAACACACAACAACAACAGAGTTTGTAAAGTAGTCTGCTGGACATCTGCAAAAACTTTGGTGGCCACAGTTCCAGAAAATTTGTGGGAACATGAACCAAAAGTAATCACTGAAAACATGGAAGTACCTACCACTCACATGCACACCTAATGATCCCATCGAGCATTGAACATCGAAAAAAAGTGTTGCAGCCAGATATCAAACTTAGGTACAAAAAAAAGAGAAGAAGGCATTGCTGATTGAGGTGTTAATCGCAGTGATTTTGGACTAAACGATGCAGAAATCAAGGAAATGACCAAAAAAACCAAGACCTCAAGAATGAAATGAGAAGATCCTGGAAGCTGAAGAATGCCAAGGTTTGTACCAGTGATAGCTGGATCTATAGGAATGATGACAAAGAACTCACAGAGATATTAACATCGAGGCAATACCCCTGTGCACTCATCTGGTAGTGGCTGGATAAGATAAGGCAACCAGGCAACCACTGGCAGGCATGGATGACCCACAAAAATATATAATGAATGAAGAAAGTAAATATCTGGATTTTTTTTAATGCCATGAACAACCTTGGTACATCACAAGTGACAAAGGTTGTGGTCAAGTTTCATCTGAATTGTGTGTGTGGTTTCTGAGAGAAAGCAAATGCATATTTTTGGGGAGCAACCTCCCTCTCCCCATAGACCTCTGAGACCCCAATTTTTTTTTAAACATCATGAACAAACTTTAGTACATCACGGGTGTTGAAGATGCTTGTCAAGTTTCATCGAAATTGTATCTGTAGTTTTGGAAGAAGAAGCAAATACATATTTTAGGGGGCAACCCCCCTACACCCCCTTAGAGGCAGATTTTTCTAATGTCATGACAACTTTGCTACGTCATGGTATTGAAGGTTGTCGTGAAGTTCATCTGAATTGGGTGTATTGTTTGAGAAGAAAGCACATTCCTCTTTGGGGGGAAACCCACTCCCACCCCTGATAAACTCCCTCTGTCGACCCTTTAACCCTCTTTTTTAAACGCTTCACCGGTGATGAAGGTTGTGGTCAAATTTCATTGAAATCGTATGTGTAGTTTTCTGAGAAGAAGTTACAAGTATTTGTGGATGGACGGACGGACGGAAGAACGACGTGCCATCCCATAAGCTCTCTTGAACTACTTTACAGGTGAGCTAAACAAAAACAATTCCTGGGAATATTTTTTTACAAACGAACTACAGTTGGAATCTGTCCGGGGCTCAGTGACGACCCTGAAGAGATCTCTCGCCAAAACTTTGAGAACAGAAAACTTCACAGCTTTCCATGAATCGTGACCACCTTACCGAAATAAAGGAGGATACTTTGAGCCCACCCTGGGAGGACTCCATTCCACATATCTGAAACCCACATAATGATATGATCACACTCAACGACACACACAGTTACACACAGTGACACCACCACACACAAACCAGCAACACACACACACACACACACACACACACGATGAGACTGATGGGACCCTGTTTCACCTCCTGATGAACCCCACTCGATGGAAGATTGCAGGCAACAACAGCACAACTCCCACACACACACACACACACACACACACACACACACAACACACACACAACCGATGAGACCTGATGGGTCCTGTTTCACCTCCTGATGAACCCCACCTACATGTGAAGATTGCAGGCAACAACAGCAACTCCCACACACGTGTGTACACACACAAACACACACACACACACACACATGATTGGTGTCCATTTCACCTCCCGACTCCCAAACGTTATCGTTAATAATGTATCCAGGAACTGGATACAACTCAGAAACCTTGAGTTGCTTTCACCGAAAAAGTCCGTTCCGTTTATAATATCGACGTTTCAGGAAGATGTTCACAAACATTAATATTTAACAAACAGCTGCGTGTGACGGGTGGAAAAAAAAACTTGGCTCGGTAATCTATAAACACGTTTACACGGCAAACGGCTCGGAAATTGGGCTTTATCAAAGAAATATGTTAACTTTTAAAACCCACAAAGAGAAACATATAACCTTTGTAAATGAAAATCCGAAAACCAAATGCTTTAGAAACAGGTGTGAGGACAAAGGAAAACCTGATAGCATCCATAAGATATGGGATGAAACTTACCACCACTGCACCTGTAACAGGTATGGCATGTCCACACACCCGCGGAGAGTCCGTACAGATCAACATCTACCCATATGTACCACGTCCGTGTGTGCTGTATACATACCTCTACCTTGTAGTAACTGTCACTGCCCGTCCCTATCAGGACACGAACTGGATTGTGCAGGTCAGTAAGTTGCTCAAGCACTCCAATGGAACGCCTGGTTGGCAAGCGATTACCAATTGCTTCGATACAACTCTGCACCCCAGAAACGCTCGTTAAAAGTAGCGAATAGGACAAATCAAAACTTTTTGGGGGGGGGGGGAGTTGGAACTGCTGATATTTCAAATTGGAGCTTACATTTTGGAATAATCCTTAGTGTTTAAGAGATTCTCTCAATTATTCATATGCGCAAATTAAAATAAATCCATGGTGGTGGTCGTATGGCAGCTTAGCTGCCGGGGTAGCTATCATTTCTTGAAGCGCGACTGTGTCGCTGATGCAGTGCCCTCTACCAGTACACAAACTGAACTGGTACTCATTTTGCCGACCTCGAAGGATGACAGGTTGAGTCAACCCCCTTGGTGTATTAATTCAGCGGCCGATGGGGGCTTGAACTCAGGACCCTAGGATCCAAGCGCCACCCTAACCACTGAGGCAACACCAGGCTCTAATAAATCCATGAACACTGGTGTCTCCAAGCGTTTATAAGCACTAAAAAGAGTCGACAGTGATTTGTAGCTATGATGAACAGGCATTCGATATGAGTGAGAAAAGTGAAGAAAAAAAAACTTTATCGTAAAGAAATCGTTGTGCCTGTTCCAAATTGGGCATGGTTGAGAAGGCCAAAAAAAACATGGCGGCTTCAAGCCCAGGATGCGCCTTAAGACCCCTTCGAAAGAGTACGAGGTGGCCGAGGATGCGCCTGATAAAGGATATGATTAATAAGGCGTTAATTATCTTCAAAAGGGGTGCTTTAATTAACTCAAACATCCAATTTTCACTCCTGCACTTCCTCTTGGAGTTCCTTAGTATGCATGCAAAGTTTCACACCACTAAGTTTCATGGTTTTTGAGTTACAGAGGCACACACACACACACACACACAACACACACACACACACACACACACACACACACACACACACACACACACACAAATTTGTACAGTGTAAGGCTATTCCAAAAAAATTATATTACCTTCACAACACAACTACACCACCTAGACAGGATCCCTATTGCAAAATAAATATTACTCAACATTACCTTCACAACAAACTACACCCCTAGAACAGGATCTCATCTAAAAAAAATTATATCACCTAACATTATACGTCAAGCATTATACCTTCAACATTACCTTCACAACAAAACTACCACCGCCTAGAACAGGATCTCATCTAAAAAATTAATATTACTCAATTATACGTAACATTATACCTCAACATTACCTTCACAACGACAACTACACCGCCTAGAACAGGATCTCATCTGAAAAAAAAAATTTTTCCTCACATTATACTCAACATTACCTTCACAACAACAACTAACCGCTAGAACAGGATCTCATCTAAAAAAATATATTACCTCAACATTACACCTCAACATTACCTTCACAACAACAACTACACCGCCTAGAACAGGATCTCATCTAAAAAAATAATATTACTCAACATTACACCTCAACATTAACCTCAACATTACCTCCACAACCTAACGCTAGAACAGGATCTCATCTAAAAAAATAAATATACTCACATTATCCTCAACATTATACCTCAACATTACCTTCACAACGACAACTACACCGCCTAGAATAGGATCTCATCTAAAAAAATTAATATTACCTCAACATTATACCTCAACATTATACCTCACAACAACACTACACCGCCTAGAACAGGAACTCATCTAAAAAAAAATATTACCTCAACATTACCTTCACAACAACTACACCCGCCTAGAACAGGATCTCATCTAAAAAAATATATTACCTCAACATTACCTTCACAACGACAACTACACCGCCTAGATCAGGATCTCATCTAAAAAATAAATACTAGAAGTGAACGTAGAATTCTTCTTACATTCGCTTCTGACTTTACCTACAACTTGTTCACAAGTGTATACGCAATTTCCGGTTACTTCGGCCTGGATTCGGGATCAGCGATCAAATAATGTAAATCACGATAAAAAAATATTTTTTGATGATGCGGGGAGATATCTTTATTAAAATAGTAGAGGAAATATACACATGTCTGATATTTGGGTCTTTTGTCTCGATGATGCTTTATCTCCCGGCATGCATCATTCCCATGACAAAAGAACAGGAACAAAAAAAAAACGGAAGCAAAAAAAACCGGAAGCAAAAGGGTCATAGCCAACGACACGGATTCCAATTGCCAGGGTATTGTGTTGTTGTTGTTGTTTCCTATTCTCTCATGTGCACGCGTTAAGTATGAAGCTCACTACGTTCGCTATAATTTAAAGGATTGCTGTAAATTATGTTAATTTCACAACATCCTCAATTCAACTTATTTATATTATATACATCAAAACATCATTCTCTTACCTAAAGTAAGAACCATAACCTTATTTAGGTCGCCCTGCCTTACCTGTCGCCCTGTCACACCTCACAAGTGATCTCCAAGGACCACTTTTGTATGCGC
>CM068955.1:169867494-169888337 GCA_035128595.1 Eptatretus atami
TGGGGAGGACCCGAGGACGAGTTATTGCTTTAGTGAGTGTGTATTATACCTTGTTTTTTTTTGGGGGGGGTTTAGTTTTGTGTATGTGATCTTTCTCCCTCGCTCCCCTCCTCTCTGCTCTTTTCAATCTTTCCTCCTTCACCCCATCGGTCCATTCAAACCCTTCTGCTACTTTCAATCTTCTTCCTTCACATCGTCCGTTCCAACAATCCCCCCTCTGCCTTTCAACCCCCCATCAATCTGTTCCAAACCCTCTGCTATTACAATCCCTTCTTAACCCTATCGGTCTTACCTTCAACCATGCAACCGGTCGGTCATCCCTCAGTCCGTCTGTGTCCTCTCCGTTGCGACTCCATCCACACATTTTGTTTCGCACGTTCGTGGCACAAGGCACGACACTTGATGCATGTTTGTGGCCTGCGGGATGGTGCCTCTCGTGTGATAACAGTGAGCACTCACTATACAGAGAAAATTTGCATGCGAGGGAGGGAACAGGGGCCTCGTCGGCCTTTGGTGGTGAAAGGAGGGGCGGGGTGTGGTTGCTTGCAGCTGACATATATGGGACACTGGAGAGGAGTTGCCTGCTTGTTTTAGATGCCTCAGAAATGCAGCTGCACGTCCCATCGCCACTCCACTGCCCATTTTCTCCATCCTTCCCTCCTCCCCAGTATATTTGGAATTGCACAACCCCTTTGGGTTGTGTGTGGTGAGGGAAAAAGAGTCGACCCTACTTTTCTTTTCTCAATACTTTTCTTTCTTTCAGTTCTTATGTCTTCTTCTTCTACACAGATTGAATAATGGTCATGTGTCCTTCATGTAAATAAGATTGTATAGGAATATGTGTTTTGGTTAAATCTGTTCTATTGTGCCTTTTGCTTTCTTGCCTGTAGATACTCGTTTTTAAATGATTCCGTGTGTGTGTGTGTGTGTGTAAATAATTGTTAATTGTTATTTCAAATCTGTCTCGGTATCCTTTCCTTCATTGGTCTGACACAGTGTACAAGTATCGCTAGATGGGAAGTTGTACCCATGTGATTTGCTCTGTTAGCCGGTGCTGCACCTATCTGTTTCACTCGCCAGAAGATCACCAGGTGCGGTGCCGAGGGCATGGCCTCCAGTTTGGTTGCTGTGCCAATAGAAAGGTATTGTGGAAACAGCGAAGCATAACCCTGCTAGGCCTGTAGTCGAAGCCAATCGGCTATGGCTTGGAAGAAAACAGTCCGTTGGACCGTGGAGTTATCTGTGGTCGGCAGCCTCAGGACTGTGTTTCAGGAGAAACTTGAGTACTCTCCCTTGTGGCTAACCTCGAACCCTGGGCCGTTAAAACGCAAGCGGGGTGTGCTTACACAATGTATAAGCATTAGGGATACAACTTTTTTGCAACTCCATAGTCCTGTATCATATTCTGATGAGCTTTTGCTAGAAACAATGAAAATCAATGTTTTTTTTTGATTTGTTCAAAAAAGTTCACCCATGACTAACTTTGAAATTTTTTACTCAGTTGCATTTGGGTGGATTTCCAAAAACTAGAACCCTGTTTAATTATTTATTTAACTTTAAAAAAGCCTTACTACCTGCAGACTGCTTTGAAATCCTTGACAAATCACTGGAAACAAGAGCCATCAAAACTAAACATCAGCAGAAGCAATCAATGCTTGGAGCGAGCAATTAAGGTCATGCAAGTCATGCAATTTCAAAGTAGTCATGGGTGAACTTTTTTGAACAAATACAAAAAAAACATTGATTTTCATTGTTTTCTAGCAAAAGCTCATCAGAATATGATACAGGACTATGGAGTTGCAAAAAAGTTGTATCCCTAATAAGCATACGGACGTATCTTCCCTCTATATTTTGTGACCATAATATTGTGTGTGCATAGATTCAGTTTAGGGTTAGAGTTCAGGATAGTAGGGTGAGGCTATTAGATTTCAGGAAGGCAAACCTTGAGGGAACGAGGAGAAATTAGGCAATGTAGATTAGGACAATCAACAACAGGACAATCAGTATCAGAGAAATGGGAAGCCTTTAAGACCAAATGTGTCGAGTGCAGAGTAGTACATTCCAATGAGGTGTAAATCTAGAAACAGAAAGAGACCAGGGTGGTTGAGCAGTGAGATAAGGAAGGCTATTAAGAAGAAGCAGAGGGCATTTTTTCGGTTTAAAATAACAGGAATGGAGTTAGATTTATATCACTATCGAAGTTAACAGAGGCAAGTTGAAGAAATAACTCGGCAAGTCAAAAGAGAGTATGAGAAGGACATGGGTAGGAATATTAATTATAATAGCAAGGTTTTCTTTAAGTATATCAGGGGAAAAGAACAGGTTAGGACCAGTGTGGGTCCATTGAGAATAGCACCGGGAGAGTGGTTTATGGGGAAAGTGAGATGGCAGGCTTATTAAACAGGTATTTTTCTTCAACTTTTACACAAGAACAGTCAGAGAATTACCAATAGCTGAGATAATCTGTCAAGGAGGTGAAGAAGGGCTTTTACTGAAGATCCAGGTTGGAGTGGAGGAAGTAAAGGAACAACAAATCTAAGAGTAGATCAGGCTCCAGGTCCAGATAATATGCACCCAAGAGTGTTGATGGAAGTGACTGAGCAGGTAAGCGAAATGTTAACGGATATTTTTCAATATTTCACTGGAGTCAGGACAGTACCGGTGGATTGGAGAGAAACAAAATGTAATACCATTATTTAAGAAAGGATCAGAGAACAATTGGGAAATATATACCTGCCAGTTTGACTTCAGTTATGGGGAAGTGGGAGACATGTGCTGTGAAGGACCTATGAGGAACCATTTAAACAAACAAACTAATTATAGGTATCAGCATGGGTTACAAAGGTAGTCCCTGTCTTACAAATCTTTTAGAGTTCTATGAAGCAGTGTCTGATTGGGTGCATGAGGGAAAGGCAGTGGATTAGTTATATATAGATTTTAAGAGGCATTTGATAAGGACCACATCGGAGGTTGTTAGCCGAATTGAGGGCTTTTGGGGTGGCTGGTTGGGTAGCTAATTGGATTGCAAACTGGCTTCGTGGTGGGAAGCAAAGAGTGGCTGTGAGTGAGAGGATGTCTTGCTGGGAGGATGTAAGTTGTGGGGTACCTCAGGGATCAGTACTCGGACCATTACTATTCATTATTACATCAACGATTTGGATAATGGGGTAAAGAGTCGGCTTTCCAAATTTGCAGATGACACACAGCTTGGAGGAAAGGTGGATAGCAGAGGGAGTGGTGATCAGATACAGGAAAGTATTGATACTTGTATAGATTGGGAAAAAGACTGGCAGATGGAATTTAACCTGAGTTAGTGTATATAAGTGTTGGGACGAGAAGAACAATGAAAATAGAGATTACAGGATGCAAGGGGTAATTTTGGAGCGTGTCACACAGGGAGAGGATCTGGGGTGGTCATAGATATGGGAGGTAAGTAGGCAACACAGTGCCAGGCAGCTATAGGAAGGCAAATCGGGTTTTAGGCTGTATTCGGAGGGGGATCAATTGTAAATCAAAAGAGGTGGTGTACCATTGTACAGGAATTCATTGAGGGCCACATTTAGAATATTGTGTATAGTTTTGGTCACCACAATTCAGGAAGGACATAGATTCCAGAGAGAGGTTCAACGCAGGGCTACTCGATTGATTCCGGGCCTAGCTGGACTCAGCTATGAGGAGCGGCTGAAGGAGACAGGGCTTTATTCACTAGAAAGGAGGTGGGTACAGGAGATATGTTAGATATGTTGAAGATAATGAAAGGTACAGATAAAATAAGTGTAGATGAATTATTCAACAGAGTACCAGTGATAGGACCAGGGCCATAGACTGAGAGTAAAGAAGAAGAGAGTTAAGACAGTAGCAAGGCAGGGGACTTTTACTCAAGAGAGTAGTTAATGCATGAAATGGCCTCCATGGAAAGTTGTGGCAGCAGTAAAAGTAGATAAGTTTAAATTAGAATTAGATAGGTAACCTGGAAGTTATGGAGATGGAGGGGTATGGGGATGTTGATAAGACTTTTATGTAGTTGAGTATTTTATGGGTGATGTGTGCATGTGTAAGGAGTGCTGTCGGTGGGGGTCTTGTCAAGGAGGATTGTGTGGTTATGTTGTATGTTTTTAGCCAAGCCATGCCCTCTCCCCTGAGGGAAGAAGAAATGAAACAAAAAATACAGAAACTACAAAAACGTGTATATATATGTATATATTAAGAATAAAAAAGAAAAAATGATTTTATATTTTTATTTTGCATTTTCTTCCTTGTATTCTGTGTGGATAAATTAGTATGGTGTTCACGCAGGCATGATGGCCTGAATGGCCTCCACCTGTGTTTAGATTTCCTTGTATTTCCTTGTATATGAGTACTATCATACTCCACTAATTTTTCCCAGAAGTCCGGGCCTCAACTTGTACTCAGAATTGACTTATCTGTGATTTAAGACATTGAATTGCATAAATTTTTTAAATTTCAAAGTGTTATATTTTTCTGAAATAAATTTCATAATTGTTAATTTAAACCACACGAAAGCAAGTTTCACAAACATCGTGAATGTGTTCATAGAAAGTGCGACTTAGGCAAAGCGACGTTAAGCATACGAGTATTCTCATGGATATGGAGTTATAATGGGGGGAGCGGGGGGGGGGGGTGTTCCATGCACATTTTTCGTTCACCCAAACTTAACTTAACCTCCCTTAACCACATATTAGAGACAAATCAAAACAATAAATGTCAGTGTGTGTATCAGACAGTCAGTCTGTGTGTGTGTGTGTGTGTGTGTGGTGTGTGTTGTGTTGTGGTCCTGTAACTCAAAAACCATGAAATCTTGTGGTGTGAAGTTTGCATGCAGACTAAGGGAACTCCAAGGAAGTGCAGGAGTGAAAACTGGGTGTTTGGTTAATTAAAGCACCCCTTTTGAAGATAATTAATCAGCTTTATTTAATTATATCCTTTATCAGGCACATCATTGACCACCTCGCACCCCTTCAAAGGGGTCTTAAGGCATATCCTCGGTTACCTCGCTGTGGTCTTAATTCGCCACTTTGTTTGGCCTGCTCAACATGCCTTGACTTAGAACAGGCTGCAATTGTTTATTAACGATAGTCTTTATTTTTTTTTCACTTACCTCACTAATATCATTGAATGCCTGATCATACCTATGATCACTGGGTACATTGCAATGCTTATAAATGTCTGGAGGTGCCAGCGTCCGTGGCTTTATTTCATTTCTGCACTTGCCACAACCTCGAGAATCTCTTACACGAAGCCAAATTACAAAATTTAAGCTCCAGATTTGAATTAGCAGCAGGTTCCAAATGCTAAAAAGTGTTCATTTGTCCAATTTGGACATATTTGACATTTTGGCCTCTCGCGGAGGTGTTTAAAATTTGACAGATGGCAATCGCTAATTGCTTGCCAAGCCAGCCTTCATTATCAAACGTTTTCGTTGGAGTGTCTCCTTGAGTGCTTAAGCCATTGGCCACACTGGCAAGCCACTCTGCCCTCTGCAATGTCCATCTGCATGAGACCTGCCTGTGTTGGGCCCGCATTGTTGTGTTGGTGTCAAGCCTGTCGTTCCATATTAACGGTTGGATGGAAGGAAGGATGGATTGGGTATGGAGAGAAGGGAAGTGTTGGGATGGGAGAGAGGGGAAAGGAGGGATGGAAGGAGGGAAAAATTGATGAGATTGAAGGAAAGGATGGCATGGGATGAAGGGAAGGATGGTTGGATGACGAAGGATGGATGGGGGGAGTGAAGGAATGGATGGGTGGAGGGAAGGAGATGGGGTGGAAGGACGGATGATGGATGGATGGAGGGAAAGGATGGATGGATGCAGGAGCGGATGGGGGAGGAAGATGAGATGGAGGGATGGGATGGATGGAAGGGGTTCGGATCGGGTGAGGGATGGGATGCGACGAACCGATTCTCCTCCCCCTCCCCCTGTTTCATCACTCTTCCCCTTCCTCGCTCTTCCTCATTCACTCCTCTTCTCTCCCTCCCTCCTCTCCCCCCCCTCCTCCCACCTCTCTCCCTTCTCTCCCTCCCCTTCCCTCCTCTCTCCCCTCTCCTTCCGTCCCTCCTCTCTCCCCTCTCCTTCCCTCCCTCCCCTCCCCCTCCCCTCCCCCTCCCCTCCCCCTCCCCTCCCTCCTCCCTCCCTCCTCTCTCCCTCCTCTCTCCCTCCCTCCCTCCTCCTCTCCCTCCCTCCCTCCCTTTCCCTCCTCTCTCCCTCCCTCCTCTCTCTCTCCCTCCCTCCCTCCTCTCTCCCTCCTCCTCCCCTCTCCATCCCCTCCCTCCCCTCTCCCTCCCCTCCCCTCCTCCCTCCCTTCCTCTCTCCCTCCCCTCCCTCCTCTCTCCCTCCCCTCCTCCCTTCCCTCCCCCTCCCTCCTCCCTTCCCTCTCTCTCCCTCCCCTCCCTCCTCTCCCCTCCCCTCCCTCCTCCTCCTCTCTCCCTCCCCTCCTCCTCTCTCCCTCCCCTCCCTCCCCTCCCTCCTCTCTCCTCCCCTCCCTCTCTCTCCCTCCCCTCCCTCCTCTCCCTCCCCTCCCTCCTTCCCTCCTCTCTCCTCCCTCCCTCCCTCCCTCCTCTTCTCCCTCCCTCCCTCCTCTCCCTCCCCTCCCTCTCTCTCCCTCCCCTCCCTCCTCTCTCTCTCCCAAAATGTAGGGGCAGCACTAAGATCTTGGTGTGTTGTGTGTGTGTGTGTGTTGTGTGTGTGTGTGTGTGTGTGTGTGTGTGTGTTCTCCACCAATTTGCATGCGTTCTGGGGGTACCCAGGTACAGGCCAAAGGCACAAAAAAATTCCCCCAAAATCTCTCCTCCCCACCCACAAGGAAATTTTCTAAATGGGTATAGGTCTGAAAATCATATCCTCTATATTAAAAAACGGCTGGGCTAATCTCCAATTTTGCAAATGCGCTGGAATACCCAGGTCAGGTCATGGGCACAACCCCCCTCCCACCCCCGCAAAGCAATTCTCTGTGTGTATGTGTGTTTTACGTCTGAAAATCAATAAACTGACCTCAAACAAGAAATAAGGGCCATTGGCCCATCATTGCCGTGGTGCACTTCAGGTTATTTTTGCTTACAGCATTAAACATCAATCATCTTGATGGTTTCCTGAAGTCTAAATAACCCGATCTTGATCAGGTGACCCAACTTGGCAAATACATATTGCACGCCAACACAAATTCGAACAATAAGCCCATGGGAACTTATTGTTCAAAGATTATTATCACTGATATTGTTTGATGATTAATTACTACACTGGACTGACTGCACTGGTAGTAAAGGAACACATTTCAACAAAGTCATACTCGTACTGTACAATTCGGAATTGTTTCAAGTTGTTGACTCAAACATCCCTAATTTTTTTTTAAATTCCAATTTGCAGTCGGATTTACTAAATCCGATCTGATTTTCAGCTTGAGGCTCATCATTCAGGGACTTATGGAGCTGATGAGCAGTTGTACACCAGTAGGACAAAGTCAGTGGTGAACCCATTGCGGAACTTATACAAAAAATAATTTGATTTTAAGGGTAATAAAACAGAAAACACAATGGACAGTTGCCGGAATGCCATTGTATAGAAGATAAGAGGCCCAAATCAACGTGACCTCCATTGGTGCTGCAACAGAAGCAAATTTTGGCTTGATGTGACTCCATCCACTTCTTTCAGCAGAGCAGAGAACTTACTTTTAATCGCTATCCTGCGACCTTTGAAATGACATATCTGGTATTTCCCATTTCCTGCAGGAATTTCTTCACCCCAAAAGACCAAATTGGACACCTAACTGCAACTCTAAAACATTACTCAATTCAAACTCGAACAAAGTATGAAGAGAGGTGACACATACCTTTTCCATGTATTTGAACTTCACATTGAACCAGCTCGACTTGATCATCTTCAAAACGGAATGGTAATTTTAGTCGAGCAGTAGTGAAATGCAATGCCCATTGTAGCTTCCACGCAAATAAGAGCTAAATGCCGGGAGGAAGGTGTCCCTCACTCTGCTGTGCCGCTCGAGAACAAAACTAGTGCACAGGAGGGACAGCTTCCGAGAGCTCGTGATTAGTTAATGGGCTCAGTTGTGGCATGTCCAACATCACCAGGAAACACATTCAATGACGCTACCCTCATTTAAATCCCTTAGCTCTAGAGCTTGAACTTAAAGACATGTGTTCTCCTGCTTTATTAAGCATAATGATGACATATGTTGTTTACAAAAAAATTTGTGAGTCAAATATTCCTAAGATTGAACTGTAGGCCACTGTTAAATGATGGTTATAATTTCACTCGTCAACCATTGTAGAAACTCAATTTAGTCTTCAAACAGTGTAGCAAGTTGCCGCAGCGACTCCATCTCGGATTCCGAGAGCTCGTGATTAGTTAATTGGCTCCTGGGACATGTCAATCCCATGTTCTCGTGCAGCATCAGTTCCTTCTCATATCAGTCATGAGTTACTGGATGGCTAAGACCCAATGGATCATATATAAAGTTGACCATCTACATGACTTTCTGCCTTGAGTAGAGTGTCATCAAGGTCCAGTTTGAAGGGGAAGGTATCTTGTTCGTCGTAATATGGCGTCTTTGTTGAGGTGGACTTTTTGAGTCATCCACTCTTGCTTCCTCTGGAAGGCATTGAAACACTTTAATGCTGTTGGATGCATCTTTGGGAGCATAGGTCCTTCATCACCTGAGCATCTCAAACTATGCTTTCTGACAGGCTGAAGCTTGGACTACATTACTAGGATGTCAGGATGTCAGGATGTCGCCGACGTAAAGTCGGAGTGAATGAACTCCATCACGTCACTCCGTAAGTTGCTCTGCACTCCTCAGAGATCATTCTCAGACAACATGACCCTATAAAACTGAAGAGACATTGCCAAACTGCGTGAACATTCATCCTGCATTCAATCACAGGTTCGATTCGGTCATTGTTCTGCAGCCACAGGAAACGAACGAAGTCATGATGCCTGGGTCAACTCGAAAAGCTGTGTAACATTCGTTTCCCATCGTCTTAATATTGAAGATAATCATTGTAGGCCATTCATTTAGTTGGTCCGAGATATTAGTGCCTTGGTATGGAGATGCCATCAATCACTGGAGTCAAAGACGGACTTGGGTATCAGGTTTTCTTCATGTGTGGTATACACCAAGGTGTGAAAGTCCCTTCCTTTCCAGGTTGAATGATGAATTCATTCTCGATATGGGGCTTCTTCTGCAATATGGATATATCGATATGCTATAAGGTTTCTGAGACGGTCACTCATTGCTTTGAGCCTGGGAACGATTTCAGTCGTCTGTTCCATCCTATCCTGAAATGGAGTGGAAGTTCAAGATTTCCTCTGAGTTTGTATGAGCACCAGTTTTCACTCATCGATCTTCAACAGACTGTCCTTCTTGATGTCGTTTTGGAGTTTCTTATTTGAAATGTTTACGGATCTGATCAGTCTGCAAGGAGTGTGCAGAGTAATTTCTTCACATTGATATGATTTTCACACATTTGTTGTTCCATATCTGTGTCCTTGCAGGCTTTGATCTGATCTTCATCTCATCTACAAAACCAAGTTGTGAGATTGGTTTCTGAAAGGACAATGAGGTTGACGTGAGTGTGTACTCTCCCCTTGGCTGTGCTTATGCACACTTTCTTGACAGGTAGTCTGTGCGCTGAGGCCAGGGAGTGTTCCTTCGACTCCTGAGGCACTCCCCTATTTTGACGGACTCAGGCAGGCCATTACCTATGGGGTAAGATGATGTCTACATAGCTTAGTTTGGTTCTGGTATCTTCTCTGCAATTGGTCTGAGGGTGTTTGAATCTTCTCCAGAGTTTCTGGTGAAGGTATCTCATTCCTATCACCAGGGATGCTCTCATCGGATGATGGTTAGGAGGATTTCACTCAAGTCATCGAGGGACTCCACTTCGAGTCCACTTGCTCAGCTTCCTTCTTCAGTTGGTTTCAGATCTCATAGTTGTTTGATGACCTTTGGGTCATAAAGACATACACTTGATTAATATATCAAGTCCTGTACATCATGGATGAGTTGGAGGGTTGCTCTTGTAGAAGATCTTATTTAAATAATCTTCGAGCCCAGTGAGCCTTTGAGCATTTCAGTGCAAGGTATACTTGGTAAAGCCAGGACGCTTATTTTACAATTTCGAAGATCTCGCAAATATGCCGTTCATCATTCTGCATGGCAATAAAAAAGCTCTCCACCACATTGCAAGCAAACTTTTGCCCTCTCTGCACATCCTATTCAAGCAGACATAAAAGCTTGCATGATTTTCAACCATGGTGTTTTCTTTAAATGTTGAGCATTAAGCAAGGAAACAACATGTAACATGACAGACTTTTCTTACAATTCTTGGACATACAGTAGGTATGACTCGTCCAAGTCAAAATTGAACTATTGAAACCCACATTTAGAGCAGGTGCTCTGATCATTATATATATGCCACCAGTGTGAGTATGATACTCGTAACCTTCTCTGATAATGAAGTGAGGACCAATGTGTGGTGTGTACGGTGTGACATAATTTTTAGAAGAGTAAAACTGGCATCACATTGTAATTCTATCAGAGATTATTTGGCAGGATCCATTATGAATATTAATGGGGTTGCGACATAACTGATGTGCAGCGACTCATCTGGTGCCTGCCACTGTAGTTAGGGATAGGAAAATGGGAATTTGACTGGCGGTACTGGCAACAATGTGGATTATTTGGGAAGGCACGGTGGTTCAGTTAAATTACACCACTAAATGCCAGTGGATGTTAACAATTAACTTTCCTCTGTAGCGAGCGTATCCATGATGCAACTCTCGGCTTGCGAATAACCAGGATGAAGTTTACTCTCGGTCGGGAAAGGAACCGATAGGCAGGCTAATTTAACCACCCTACCTCTCCAGTGAAAATCAAAGGTATGAGTAAAGTAGCATCGTAAACGTTAACAACCTGCATAGTTTAAACGAAATGGTGGGGATTAAAGCAAGGCATGATGAGAAAATTGCTCTTCTATATAAATGTTCTTGTAAAGGCAAGTACGCTACCTCCAAAGCTATCTAGTGTAGCCACTGGATCCATCCAGAGACTATGGATTTAAATTGGCGGAAGGAACGGTGGATTTTTGAATCCAAGCTTGCCTTATGAGAATTTACTATTCACAATGGAATGTCATGAGTAGAATGCAGATTGACTCTGTGAATCACCTTCAGGGATGGGGGTAGTAATTCTTTATAATGCCACACTCATTTGTTGGCTCACGTATAAGGTGGACCATTCCAACCAGATTAACACTGAAAAACTTTGCAACAAAGTTAATATTTTTTCATTCTCATGTCTGAAACGATTAAAGGCTTTATTGAACTACTTTTTACCAATTAGAAAGCCTTCTTCAAAATACTGATATCTTTTCCAATTAGGATGGGAAATTATAGTACACAGCCAAGCAGTTACAAACTAGGTTAGGCGTTAAACAGCTGGAATGAATCCCTTGTTGTGCACAATTGAACCCAATATAGAATTCATCAGAGTGAATTCTGCTCCTTGCCCTGCAGCCACAAGTGCTTGAAGAACCAGATGGTGTGCCCGGACTTTGCATCCTCTTTCCGGCCCAGATAAACTGTGCCAACATCTTCAGCCAGTTTAGCCGGCCGAGAAAACAGCTTCAATACGCCCTGGGTGATTGAACACTGGCTAGCTAGCTTTAGCATCAAAATATCCTTTTGTATTTCTAAAACATGGAGAAATGTTTCTTCCCAAAGATCAGGAAAGAACTTCTCATAGGGGAGAAAAAAAACCCCCCAAAAAACCAACAACAGCACTGAATTACTGCATGACATCATTAGCATCCTCGACAGCATCTTGTTCTCTGAAAACTATTACTCCAAGATTTGTTGCCCTTTGAAAGTCTTATGGCCTCAGTTCCAATTTCGGGTGCTGCATCTCAAGGTGTAACTCATAAGTGCACTGTCGAGAGGGTGTGGGGGTAAGTCATGACCATCTCATCTTGCATTTGAGATATTCATGGCACTCTCAAAAAGATCGGGCATTGTGTGCTGATACCCCGGCTAGCTTCCTTTTTTGAGATCGAAATGGGATTGTGAGTCAATGATAAGGGATGCGGATGTTAAGCCAGATTTGGAAGCATTCAAAAATTACATAGTGCATTTTTTGCCCAAATCTGACACTCCAAACCCCCTTAGCCGCTCAAGAGACACCCCCTAAAATATACGTAACACTCGATGAAGACACCTCCTTTCCATATTTCATCCCATAATCCGGATGCTATTTAATCCCAGTTGTTTTTTTTTCAGTTACTTATGAGAAACTATATGGTTATTTTGAAAGTCATTAAGACCAGCAGCAAATCAGAGGTCCTTTGTCATTGATTGTCATCAGACTAATGCTTGGAGTGTGGCTGATCGTTCTCAATTGCTTTTATCTACAAACTGAAGATTAAGTGTCTGCTGGAAAAAGTTAAGAAGCGAATTTTAAATAAAGCTATTTACATTTATTTATAAACTAGCAAATACACCCATGGTTCGCTTGACTGAGGGGAGCGGGGAGAGGGAGGGAGAGAGAGGGTAAGGAGGAGGGATAGGAGAGGAAGTCGGAAGGAGAGGAGAGGAAGGAGGCGAAGCGAGAGAGGGAAGGAGGGGAGGTGATTAGAGGAGGAGGAGAGGGGAGAGAAAGGTAGGGAGGGGCGACGAGAGGGGGGAGGGAGTGTGCGAGCGGTTGGGGGGCTGGAATGGTGAGAAAGGGAGCTAGTGGAGGGGGGGAAGAGCGAGCGAATTGGGGGGTGGGAGAGCGACGCCTCACCAAACATCACGATATTTACTCCAGGAGGAGGGGTTGCGAGCAAGGAGGAGGGGGTTTTGGGAGGAGCGTTCTGCGAATTTGGGTTGGGTTGTGGGATTAGTGGGAGAAAGGTGCGTATGGGGGTACGAGATTGAACAAAAATGGAGTACGTTAACAGCACGTTTAATACAGCACACTGAGACCACCCGGAGATGTCCATGGAGGGTGGAGAGGGGAGGGAGTTTTTTGGGAGGAGGTAAGTGTGAGGGAAGGGAGCAGCATGAGGGGAGGGGAGGCGAAGTAGCATGAGGGGAAAGAAGGGCGAATAGAATGAGCCCAAACAACAGGCATTTTCTTTTTAAACCACTTTGTGTTTCTACTATAAAACTGTTTTTGGGGGGTGCGGCATTTAAAACCCATTGCTAATATACCTGGCAAAGACCTGCATTGGCATGAGTGCTCAACACATGCAGCGACCTTATGTTTCCCCCTTCCATTTGCTTACTCCAATAATCTTGATTTCATTCAGTTACACGTCTGGAAGCCATTTTAAATTCAAAAACGAAAACCATCAATCCTTTAACAGTACCCCTAACAGAGCAGCGGGGCGGTGAGAGGAGAGGAAAGAGGGGGAGGGAGGGAGTGTGGTGGGATAGAGGAGAGTGCCGTGGGGGAGGGGAAGAGAGGGGGAGTTGGGAAAGAGAGAGGTAAATGGGTGGGAGAGAGAGTGAGAGAGAGAGAGAGGGGAGGGGTTATGGGAAAGAGAGAGGGGAGAGGGGGTTGGGGGAGAGCAGAGAGAGGGAGAGGCGGGTGGGAGAAGAGGAGGGAGAGGAGGTGGCGAGAGAGAGAGGGCAGAGGGGTGGGAGAGGAGAGGGAGAGGAGTGGGAGAAGAGAGTGAAGGGGTGGGAGAGAGAAGCAGGGAGAGGGGTGGAGAGAGAGGGGTGAGAGGGTGGGTCGAGAGAGAAGGGAGAGGGGTGGGAGAGAGAGAGGAGAGGGGGGGAGAGAGAGAGTGGAGAGGATTGGGAGAGAGGAGAGTGAGAGGGGTTGGGAGAGAAATTGGAGAGGGGTGGGAGAGAAAGAGGGGGGACAGGAGGTGATGGGTGGGAGAGAGAAGAGGGGGAACGGCGTGGGAGAGGAGAGAGAGGGAAGATGGGTGGTGAGAGAGAGAGAGGGTGGGAGAGAGAGAGAGAGAAAGGGAGAGAGAGAGAGGGAAGAGGGTGGGAGAGAGAGCAGGGAGAGGGTGGAGAGAGAGGGGGAGGAGTGGGGAGAGAGAGGAGGGAGAGGGGTGGGAGAGAGAGAGAAGGGATAGGAGTGGGAGAGAGAGGAGAGGGGTGGGAGAGAGATATGGAGAGGGGTGGGAGAGAAAGAGGGGGGAGAGGAGGTGGATGGGTGGGAGAGAGAGAGAGGGGGAGACGGGGTTGGAGATTGAGAGTGGCGGACGTGGGTGGGAGGAGAGAGAGAGAGAGAGAGACGAGAGAGAGAAAGGGAGAGAGAGAGGGAGAGGGTGGAGAGAGAGAGAGGGAGAGGGTGGAGAGAGGAGAGGGAGAGGGTGGGGGACAAAAGAGGGGTGAGAGAGGGTAGAGGGTGAGAGGGGGTGGGGTTAGAAGTTGAGGAGGGGGAAAGGAGCAGGTTCCGGCAGGTGAGCCATCCAGTTTAACATTCATTCCAAGAGACGGCACACACATTGATGAATAACCCTTGCCTTTGTGAAACACCGGGATGACTAGTGTAGTAGTTGGATCAGGATTCAAATTCAGGGTAGACAGGTTAGAGCGAGCGTTACATTACTTCTTAGGCTATTTCTGCCATGATGTAGAGATTCCTTGCTTTGTACTGAAAACATTTTTTTACTCATTGTAATCATCTCGATATATTTTTTGCCTTCTTAAACACCAGAGATTGTCCATATTGGAGAACCATGTCGCAGCGTGTCGCCATGGAAACTTGTAGAGATTTGAAGCTTGAAGAGCGCTCAGTGCGGGGTCAAGTACAGCGTGAGTGTGGTCTGAGCTTTGTTCAAGTTGATCGATATATTCAGTGACAGTGTGAATACTTTTTCTGTGTATGGGCCACGGCTTGGAAGCGAACAACCCAAGCAGCTTGTATAAGTGCTCGCCAAGTTGGTTAAGCACTCAAGCAAGCACCCAATGAAACAATTATAAGGAACAGCTGGCTTTTTTGGTAAAGATTTAGCCGTATTTGCGAGCGGTCACATAAATACCCTGCCACCTGGAGATGCTGGGAATGTCAAGCAATGGTCTGGAAAGGTGGACCAAAAGAAACTTTTTATCTCTCAGTCAGAACTGCCTTGATAAGTTCCATTCCAGCAGTTCATATTTTGAAAATTTGCTTCAGACGAAGACGGTCTTCAAGGTTATGGCATGTGGGAAATGAAATAAAGCCATGAACGCTGGGCATCTCTTTGGCATTTAAGCATTTTAATGTAATATAGCGATTCGTAATGTATGATGTCAGGCAATTCAATGATATGTGCAGGAAAGTGAAAAAAAACATTATTCGTTAAGAAACCGTTGCGGCCTGTATTCCAAGGTCAAGATATTTGGTGAGCAGGCGCCAAAAAAATGGCGCAATTAAGACCCAGCGAGGGACAGCAAGGTTGATAAGGATGTGCCTTTGATAAAGATATTAAAATAAGGCTGTTAATTTATTCTTCAGAAGTGGTGTTTTAAATTTAACCTAAGCACCCAATTTCCAGGTCAGACACTTCCTTGAAGTTTTCATGCAAAGTTTTTTGAGGCTGCTCTAGTTTCATGATTTGGAGTGATGGAGGAGACACACATGCTGACTGACACCACTGAAATAATATTTTAGATTATATTTGTCTTGGAATACTGCTATAATTAAATAACTTAACATCCTTTAAATAAAAGGTTACCTGGAACAAAGGATGTCATTGATCGATTTAGCGTGACATAACGGGCACTGAGGAAACACCCCCCTCTCCCCTTGCTAGCCCTCCGTAAACGCTTGGACATACACCCCCACCCCCCATGTGCATTACTAATTTTGAATGGCCCTCTTAGTTTTTAAAGCATAAGTAATTCATATACTTAAGTTAATGGTCTTGTTAATAAACAGGTATGACGAGTAAACCCCCCCCCCCTCCCCCCTGTGCCTTTTTGTAATGTCCTTAGGTGCGAGAAGTTGCTAAATAAAAGTGTTTCCTTTCTTAGTTTTCCATTTTGATGGACCAGCGTTGTGATATTTTCAAGCTCCAAGGAATGGAACATTTTTGTTGTGGTGCCCTTTGTCATAGCATCTTTGCTCCAAGGACCCTTTTAAGGATTGCCACTGACCCTGGCAGCTCCAGTTGTAGCTCATTTTGTTGTAATATTTTCCTGCTTCCCTTTGAAATATTTTGAGGTTATTTTCTCAAAACTCAAGTTCTCCAAGGACTATAACTGGTTAATGAAATCGACTTTCTTCTTCATTTCAAGATCTTTTTCATGTCATATTTTTGAGGTCCAGATATTTTTACCACTTTATTATCTGACATATTTTGACCAAAGTCGATAAGTTCCAATAATTTCATAACCAAATGGTATCTTTGTATTTCTGAGTACGATGTCTGTCATCTCTCTCTCCGTTCCAACAATCCCCCCTCTGCTACTTTCAACCCCCATCAATCTGTTCCAAACCCTCTGCTATTACAATCCCTTCTTAACCCTATCGGTCTTACCTTCAACCATGCAACCGGTCGGTCATCCCTCAGTCCGTCTGTGTCCCTCTCCGTTGCGACTCCATCCACACACTGTTTTGTTTCGCACGTTCGTGGCACAAGGCACGACACTTGATGCATGTTTGTGGCCTGCGGGATGGTGCCTCTCGTGTGATACAGTGGAGCACTCACTATACAGAGAAAATTTGCATGCGAGGGAGGGAACAGGGGCCCTCGTCGTGGCCTTTGGTGTGTGAAAGGAGGGGCGGGGGTTGTGGTTGCTTGCAGCTGACATATATGGGACACTGGAGAGGAGTTGCCTGCTTGTTTTAGATGCCTCAGAAATGCAGCTGCACGTCCCATCGCCACTCCACTGCCCATTTTCTCCATCCTTCCCTCCTCCCCCAGTATATTTGGAATTGCACAACCCCTTTGGGTTGTGTGTAGTGAGGGAAAAAGAGTCGACCCTACTTTTCTTTTCTCAATACTTTTCTTTCCTTTCCAGTTCTTATGGTCTTCTTCTTCTACACAGATTGAATAATGGTCATGTGTCCTTCATGTAAATAAGATTGTATAGGAATATGTGTTTTGGTTAAATCTGTTCTATTGTGCCTTTTGCTTTCTTGCCTGTAGATACTCGTTTTTAAATGATTCCGTGTGTGTGTGTGTGTGTGTAAATAATTGTTAATTGTTATTTCAAATCTGTCTCGGTTATCCTTTCCTTCATTGGTCTGACACAGTGTACAAGTATCGCTAGATGGGAAGTTGTACCCCATGTGATTTGCTCTGTTAGCCGGTGCTGCACCTATCTGTTCCACTCGCCAGAAGATCACCAGGTGCGGTGCCGAGGGCATGGCCTCCAGTTTGGTTGCTGTGCCAATAGAAAGGTATTGTGGAAACAGCGAAGCATAACCCTGCTAGGCCTGTAGTCGAAGCCAATCGGCTATGGCTATGGAAGAACAACAGTCCGTTGGACCGTGGAGTTATCTGTGGTCGGCAGCCTCAGGACTGGGTGTTCAGGAGAAACTTGAGTACTCTCCCTTGTGGCTAACCTCGAACCCTGGGGCCGTATAAAACGCAAGCGGGGTGTGCTTACACAATGTATAAGCATTAGGGATACAACTTTTTTGCAACTCCATAGTCCTGTATCATATTCTGATGAGCTTTTGCTAGTGCTAGAAAACAATGAAATCAATGTTTTTTTTGTGATTTGTTCTAACAAACAGCTTCACCCATGAACTACACTTTGAATTTGTTAACTACTCAGTTGCATTTCTGGGTGAGATTTTCCAAAAACTAGAACCCTGTTTAATTATTTAATTTAACTTTATAAATAAGCCTTTCCTACGGGAGCGTGGACTGCAGACTAAGCTATTGAAATCTACCATTATGACAAATACTGGAAAAGCTCTAAATGAGCACCCTCAAAACTAAAACCATCAAGCAGAATGCAGATCAATCGCGCTGTCGAGCGAGCCATGTAACGGTCATGCAAGTCACTGCAATTTCAAAGTTAGCTCATGGGATGGTTTAGCCGTATGGTAGGTAGGAATACAGCGTGAACGTTGTTTGAACTAGATATACAAAAAAACATGATTTTTTCATTGGTTGTTTCTAGCAAAAAGCTCGATTCAGAACAGTTTATGAATATGCAGACTAATGGAGATTGTAAAAAAGTATATGTATGCGCTAAGTAAGGAACATGACGGATGTGATACAATTAAGAATACGGCCGTATCTTCCTCTATATTTTGGTGACCATACATTGGTGCCTGGTGCATAGACTTCAGTATCTAGGGTTTACGAGTTCATGAATAGTAGGGTGAGGCTATTAGATTTCAGGAAAGTGCAAAAATCCTTGAAGGGAACGAGGAGGAGAATAAGGAAATAGATTTAGAGACAATCCACACAAGGTCAGATCAGTATGCAGAAAGAAATGGGAGTCCTTGAATGGACCAGGAAATGTGTAGAGTGCACAGAGTAAGATACATGATGAGTCGCATATGGAGGTGTAAGATCATAGCAAACAGAGATGGATTACAGAGGACGCAGGGGTGGTGTGAGCAAGTGAGATAAGGAAAGGACTACATTAACGAAGAAGCAGAAGGAAGACCATCTTTTTTTCGGTGGTGTTTACAAACTAACAGGAACTGGATAGATTTATATCACACTATCGAAGTAACAGAGGCCAAGTAACGAAAAAACTCAGCGCGGCAAGGTCAAAAAGAGAGATAATGGAGAAGATCCGACATAGGGTGAGGAATAACTTATTATAAAATAGCAAGGTTTTCTTTAAGTTAATATTCAGGTGGAAAAGAACAGGTTAGGACCAGTGTGGGTCCATTCGAGAAATAGCACCGGGAGAGTGGTTTATGGGGAAAGTGAGATGGCAGGCTTTTAAACAGGTATTTATTCTTCACTTCTCTTTACGACA
This sequence comes from Eptatretus atami, assembly GCA_035128595.1. Taxonomy (NCBI): domain Eukaryota; kingdom Metazoa; phylum Chordata; class Myxini; order Myxiniformes; family Myxinidae; genus Eptatretus; species Eptatretus atami. The sequence goes on from CM068955.1 coordinate 169,886,394, forward strand.
AGAACTCAGGAGAATTACCATACTGAGATAATCTGTCATAGGAGAGGTGAGGAAGGCTTTTTACTCACTAAGAAGATCCCAGGTTGGAGTGGAGGAAGTAAAGGAAACAGGAAATCTAAGAGTAGATCAGGCTCCAGGTCCAGATAATAAATATGAATTTTGTTGAATTAAAAAATTGTGCTGCCAATTGAATGATTGCGACCCAGAGTGTTGATGGAAGTGACTGAGGTGCCAGGGTAATAGCGAAATGTTAACGGATATTTTCAATATTTCACTGGAGTCAGGACAGTGTACCGGGTGGATCTGGGAGAGAACATAATGTAATACCATTATTTAAGAAAAGGATTCCAGAGAACAATTGGGAAACTATAGACCTGCCAGTTTTGACTTCAGTCTAATGGGGAAGGTGTTGGAGACATTGCTGTGAAGGACCAGATGAGGAACCATTTAAACAATGACAGAACTAAATTATAGGTAGTCAGCATGGGTTTACCGAAAGGTAGTCCCTGTCTTACAAATCTTTAGAGTTCTATGAAGCAGTGTCGTGATTGGGTGGCATGAGGGAAGGCAGTGGATATGTATATATAAGATTTTAAGAAGGCCATTTGATAAGGGACCACATCGAAGGTTGTTAAAAGCCGAATTGAGGGCCTTTTGGGGTGGCTGGTTGGGTAGCTAATTAGATGCAAACTGGCTTTCGTGGTGGGGAAGCAAAAGAGTGGTTGTGAGTGGGAGGATGTCTTGCTGGGAGGATGTAAGTTGTGGGGTACCTCAGGGATCAGTACTCGGACCATTAACTTTTCATTATTTACATCAAACGATTTGGATAAATGGGGTAAAAGAGTCGGCTTCCAAATTTGCAGATGACACACAGCTTGGAGGAAAGGTGCGATAGAGAGGGAGTGGTGATCAAGATTCAGGAAAGTATTGATACTTGTATACGATTGGGCAAAAGATTGGCAAGATGGAATTTAACTCTGAAGTTAGTGTAAAGGTGTTGGGGATGAGGAGAACAATGAAAATAAGAGATTAAGGATGAAAGGGTAATTTTGAGGCGTGTCACACAGGAGAAGGATCTGGGGGTGGTAATGATATGGGAAGGTAAGTAGGCAACACAGTGCCAGGCAGCCATAGGAAGAGCAAATCGGGTTTTAAGGGCTGTATTCGGGCAGGGGGAAACAATTGTAAATCAAATGCGGTGGGTGTTACATTGTATCCAGGATTCTTAGTTGAGGGCCAGATTTAGAAATATTGTGTATACGTTTTGGTCACGTAAACAACGTCAGGAAAGGACATAGATGCCAGAGAGAGGGTTCAACGCAGGGCTAACTCGATTGAAATTCCGGGCCTAGCTGGACTCAGCTATGCAGGAGCGGGCTGCAAGGAGACGGGTTTATTCAACTAGAAGGAGGTGGGTACAAGGAAAGATATGTTAGATATGTTGAAGATAAATGAAAGGTACAGATAAAATAAGTGTAGATGAATTAATATCAACAGAGTACCCAGTGATATGGACCAGGGGCATAGACTAAGCAGTAAAAGAACGAGAGAAGTTAAGGTACGGTAGCAAGGCAGGGGACTTTTACTCAAGAGAAGACAATGCAGAAATGCCTCCTGGAAAGGTTGTGTGCCAGCAGTAAACAGTAAGATAACGTTAAAATTCAGAATTAGATAGGTACCTGGAAGTTTATGGAGATGGAGGGGGTATGGGGATGTGAGTAACGGACTTTTAGGTAGTTTGAGCATTGTAATGGGTGATTGTGTGCCATGTGTAAGGAGTGCTGTCGGTGGGGTCTTGTCAAAGGGGTGTTGCCTGTGGTTTTATTGTTGTAATGTTTTTAGCCAAGCCCATGCCCTCTCCTGAGCAGGGAAGAAAGAAATGCAAACAAAAATACAGAAACTAAAAAACGTATCATAATACTGTATATATAGAGAATAAAAAAG
>CM068955.1:169902715-169916933 GCA_035128595.1 Eptatretus atami
TATAGGTCTGAAAATCATATCCTCTATATTAAAAAACGGCTGGGCTAATCTCCAAATTTTGCAAAATGCGCTGGAATACCCAGGGTCAGGTCATGGGCACAACCCCCCTCCCACCCCCGCAAAGCAATTCTCTGTGTGTATGTGTGTTTCTACGTCTGAAAATCAATAAACTGACCTCAAACAAGGAAATAAGGCCATTTGGCCCATCATTGCCGTGGTGCACTTTCAGGTTAATTTTTGCTACAGCATTAAACATCAATCATCTTGATGGTTTCCTGAAGTCTAAATAACCCGATCTTGATCAGGTGACCCAACTTGTGCAAATACATATTGCACGCCAACACAAATTCGAACAATAAGCCCATGGGAACTTATTGTTCAAAGATTATTATCACTGATATTGTTTGATGATTAATTACTAGCACTGGACTGACTGCACTGGTAGTAAAGGAACACATTTCAACAAGTCATACTCGTACTGTACAATTCTGGAATTGTTTCAAGTTGTTGACTCAAACATCCCCTAATTTTTTTTTAAATTCCAATTTGCAGTCGGGATTTTACTAAATCCGATCTGATTTTCAGCTTGAGGCTCATCATTCAGGGGATCTTATGGAGCTGATGGAGCAGTTGTACACCAGTAGGACAAAGTCAGTGGTGAACCCATTGCGGAACTTATACAAAAAATAATTTTGGGATTTTTAAGGGTAATAAACACAGAAAACACAATGGACAGTTGCCGGAATGCCCATTGTATAGAAGAAGATGGCCCAAATCAACGTGACCTCCATTGGTGCTGCAACAGAAGCAAATTTTGGTCTGATGTGACTCCATCCACTTTCTTTCAGCAGAGCAGAGAACTTACTTATTAATCGCTATCCTGCGACCTTGAAAAACATGATCTGGTATTTCACCATTTCCTGCAGGAATTTCCTTCATCCCCCAAAAGACCAAATTGGACACCCTAACTGCAACTCTAAAACATTTACTCAATTCAAACTCGAACAAAGTATGAAGAGAGGTGACACATACCTTTTCCATGTATTTGAACTTCACATGAAACCAGCTCGACTTGATCATCTTCAAAACGGAATGGGTAATTTTAGTCCGAGCAGTAGTGAAATGCAAGTGCCCATGTAGCTTCCACGCAAATAAGAGCTAAATGCCGGGAGGAAGGTGTCCCTCACTCCTGCTGTGCACGCTCGAGACAAAACTAGTGCACAGGAGGGGACCAGCTTCCGAGAGCTCGTGATTAGTTAATGGGCTCCAGTTGTGGCATGTCCACACATCACCAGGAAACACATTCTAATGCACGCTACCCTCAATTTAAATCCCTTAGCTCTGAGCTTGAACTTAAAGACATGTGTTCTCCTGCTTTATTAAGCATAATGATGACATTATGTTTGTTACAAAAATATTGTGAGTCAAATATTCCTAAGATTGAACTGTAAGGCCACATGTTAAATGATGGTTATAATTTCACTCGGTCAACCATTGTAGAACTCAAATTTAGTCTTCAACATGTGATAGCAAGTTGCGCCAGCGACTCCATCTCGGGATTCCGAGAGCTCGTGATTAGTTAATGGGCTCCTGGGACATGTCAATCCCATGTCTCGTGCAGCATCAGTTCCTTCTTCATATCAGTCATGAGTTACTGGAATGGCTAAGACCCAATGGATCATATATAAAGTTGACCATCTACATGACTTTCTGCCTTGAGTAGAGTGTCATCAAGGTCCAGTTTGAAGGGGAAGGTATCTTGTTCGTCGTAAATATGGCGTCTTTGTTGAGGTGGACTTTTTGAGTCATCCACTCTTGCTTCCTCTGGGAAGGCATTGAACACTTTAATGCTGTTGGATGCAATCTTGTGGGAGCATAGGTCCTTCATCACCTGAGCATCTCAACTATGCTCTGACAGGCTGATAGCTTGGACTACATTAGACTAGGATGTCAGGATGTCAGGATGTCGCCGACGTAGAAGTCGGAGTGAATGAACTCCATCACGTCATCTCCGTAAGTTGCTCTGCACTCCTCAGAGATCATTCTCAGACAACATGACCCTATTAAAACTGAAGAGACATTGCCAAACTGGTGAACATTCATCCTGCATTCAATCACAGGTTTCATTCGGTCATTGTTCTGCAGCCACAGGAAACGAACGAAGTCATGATGACCTGGGTCAACTCGAAAGCTGTGTAACATTCGTTTCCCATCGTCTAAATATGAAGATAATTCATTGTAGGCCATTCATTTAGTTGGGTCCGAGTATTAGTGCCTTGGTCATGGAGATGCCATCAATCACTGGAGTCAAAGACGACTTGGGTATCAGGTTTCTTCATGTGGTATACACCAAGGTGTGGAAAGTCCCCTTCCTTTCCAGGTTGAATGATGAATTCATTCTCGGATATGGGGCTTCTTCTGCAATATGGATATATCGGATATGCTATAAGGTTCTGAGACGGTCACTCAGTTGGCTTTGAGCCTGGGAACGATTGTTCAGTCGTCTGTTCCATCCTATCCTGAAATGGAGTGGAAGTTTCAAGATTTCCTCTGGAGTTTGTATGAGCACCAGTTTTCACTCATCGATCTTCAACAGACATGTCCTTCTTGATGTCGTTTGGAGTTTCTTATTTGAAATGTTTACGGATCTGATCAGTCTGCAAAGGGGGTGTGCAGAGTAATTTCTTCACATTGATATGATTTTCACACATTTGTTGTTCCATATCTGTGTCCTTGCAGGCTTTGATCTGATCTTCATCTCATCTACAAAACCAAGTTGTGAGATTGTGTTTCTGAAAGGACAATGAGGTTGACGTGAGTGTGTACTCTCCCCTTGGCTGTGCTTATGCACACTTTTCTTGACAGGTAGTCTGTGCGCTGAGGCCAGGGAGTGTTCCTTCGACTCCTGAGGCACTCCCCTATTTTGACGGACTCAGGGCAGGCCATACCTATGGGTAAGATGATGTCTACATAGCTTATTGGTTCTGGTATCTTCTCTGCAATTGGTCTGAGGTGTTTGAATCTCTTCCAGAGTTCTGGTGAAGGTATCTCATTCCTATCACCAGGGATGCTCTCATCCTGGATGATGGTTAGGAGATTTTCACTCAAGTCATCGAGGGACTCCACTTCGAGTCCACTTGCTCAGCTTCCTTCTTCAGTTGGGTTTCAGATGCTCATAGTGTTGATGACCTTTGGGTCATAAAGACATACACTTGATTAATTATATCAAGTCCTGTACATCCATGGATGAAGTTGGAGGGGTTGCTCTTGTAGAAGATCTTATTTAAAATAATCTTCGAGCACCAGTGAGCCTTTGAGCATTTCGAGTGCAAGGTATACTTGGTAAAGCCAGGACGCTTATTTTACAATTTCGAAGATCTCAGCATAATATGGCCGTTCATCATTCCTGCAGGCAATAAAAAAGCTCTCCACCACATTGCAAGCAAACTTTTGCCCTCTCTGCACATCCTATTCCAAGCAGACATAAAAGCTTGCATGTGATTTCAACCCATGGTGTTTGTTCTTTAAATGTTGAGCATTAAGCAAGGAAACAACATGTAACATGACATGACTTTTTCTTACAATTCTTGGACATACAGTAGGTATGACTCGTCCAAGGTCAAAATTGAACTATTGAAACCCACATTTAGAGCAGGTGCTCTGATCATTATATATATGCCACCCAGTGTGAGTTATGATACTCGTAACCTTCTCTGATAATGAAGTGAGGACAAATGTGTGTGTGTGTACGGTGGTGACATAATTTTTAGAAGAGTAAACTGGCATCACATTGTATTTCTATCAAACGATTATTTGGCCAGGAATCCATATGAATATGTTCAATTGGTTGCGACATAACTGATGTGCAGCGACTCATCTGGTGCACTGCCACTGTAGATTAGGATAGGAATTGGGAACTTGCACTGGGGTACTGGCACACAATGGTGGATTATTTTGGGAAGGCACGGTGTGTTCGTTAACATCCACCACCTAATGCCAGTGGATGTTACAACTTAACTTTCCCTCTGTAGGACAGCGTACTCCATGATGCAACTCTCGGCTTGCGAATAACCAGGATGACAGTTTACTCTCAGGTCGGGAAAGGAACCCCGACTAGCAGCTGAAATTACACCCACCCTCCTCTCCAGTGAAATCAAAGTAATGGTAAAGTTAGCATCGTAAACAGTTAACAACCTTGCATAGGTTAAACGAATATGGTGGGGATAAAGCACAGGCATGATGGACCAAATTGCTTCTTCCTATATCAATGTTTCCTTGTAAAGGCAAGTACGCTACCTCCAAGCTATCTAGTGTACCCACTGGGATCCATCCCAGAGACTATGGATTTAAATCTGGCGGAAGGAACCGGTTGGATTTGAATACCAAGCTTGCCTTATGAGAATTACTATCTCACAATGGGAATGTCATGAGTCAGAATGCAGATGACTCGTGAATCACCTTCAGGGATGGGGGTAGTAATCTTATTGCCACACTCATTGTGGCTCACTATAAGGTGGACCATTCCAAACCAGATTAACACTGTAAACTTTGCAACAAAGTTAATATTTTTTCATTCTCATGTCTGAACGATTAAAGCTTTATGTTGAACTACTTTTACCAATAGAAAGCCTTCTTTCAAAATACTGAATATCTTTTCCAATAGGAGGGAAATTATAGTACACACCAAGCAGTTACAAACTAGGTTAGCGTACAGCTGGAATGAATCCCTTGTCTGTGCACAATGAACCCAATTAGAATCATCAGAGTGAATTCTGCTCCTGCCCTGCAGCCACAAGTGCTGAAGAACAGATGGTGGTGCCGACTTTGCATCCTCTTCCGGCCAGATAAACTGTGCCAAGCATTCTCAGCAGTTTAGCCGGCGAGAAACAGCTGTCAATACGCCCTGGGTGATTGAACCACTGGCTAGCTAGCTTAGCATCAAAATATCCTTTTGTATCTAAAACATGAGAAATGTTCTTTCCCAAAGATCAGAAAAGATACTTCTCATAGGGGAGAAAAAACCCCCCAAAAAACCAACAAAGCACTGAATACTGCATGACATCATAGCATCCTCGACAGCATGCTTGTCTCTGAACTATCTACTCCCAGATTTGTTGCCCTGAAAAGTCTTATGGCTCAGTTCCAATTCGGGTGCTGCATCTCAAGGTGTACTCATAGTGCACTGTCGAGAGGGTGTGGGGGTAAGTCTGACCATCTCATCTGCATTTGAGATATCATGGTACCTCTCAAAAAGAGTCGGCATTGTGTGCTGATACCCCGGCTAGCTTCCTTTTCTTGAGATCGAATGGGATTTGTGAGTCAATGATAAAGGGATGCGGATGTTAAGCCAGATTTGGAGCCATTCAAAAATTACATAGTGCATTTTTTGCCCAAATCTGACACTCCCAAACCCCCTGTAGCGCTTCAAGAGACACCCCCTAAAATATTACGTAACACTCGATGAAGACACCATCCTTCCCATATTTCATCCCATAATCCCGGGATGCTATTTATCCCGTTGTTTTTTTTCAGTTACTATGAGAACTATATGGTATTTGAAAGTCATTAAGACCAGGCAGCAATCAGAGTCCTTGTCATGATGTCATCAGACTAATCGCTTGGAGTGTGGTGATCGTTCTCAATTGCTTTTATCTACAAATGAGATTAAGTGTCTGTGGAAAAAGTAAGGAAGGAATTTAAATAAAGCTATTTACATTTATTATAAACTAGCAAATACAACCCATGGCTTCGCTGACTGAGGGGGAGGGGGAGAGGGAGGGAGAGAGAGGAAGGAGGGGAGAGGGAGGGGAGGGAGAGAGGAAGGGGGAAGAGAGAGAGAGAGGAAGGAGGGAAGGGAGAGAGAGGAAGGAGGGGAGGGTGATAGAGGAGGGAGGAGAGGGAGAGAAGAGGAGGAGGGCGAGAGAGGGGGAGGGAGAGTGTGGAGGTGGGGGGGCTGGGAATGGGTGAGAAAGGGAGCTAGGAGGGGGAAGAGCGAGGAATGGGGGTGGGGGGGAGAGCGACGCCTCACCAAACATCACGATATACTCCAGGAGAGGGTGCGAGCAAGGAGGAGGGGGTTTGGGAGGAGGTTCTGGAATTTGGGTTGGTTGTGGGATTAGTGGAGAAAGTGGGGATGGGGGTACGAGATTGAACAAAAGGATACGAGAAAACACAGCTTAATACAGCACACTGAGACCACCCGGAGATGTCCATGGAGGGTGGAGAGGGGAGGGAGTTTTGGAGGAGGTAAGTGTGAGGGGAAGGAAGGCAGCATGAGGGGAGGGAGGGGAAGGTAGCATGAGGGGAAAGAAAGGGCGATAGAATGAGCCCAAACAACAGCATTTTCTTTAACCACTGTGTTCTATATAAAACTGTTTTTGGGGGGGGGGCATTAAAACCCATGCTATATACCTGGCAAAGACCTGCATGCATGCATGCTCACACATGCAGCGACCTTTGTCCCCCTCCATTTGGCTTACTCCAAATCTGATTCATTCATGTTACACTCTGGGGAAGCCATTTTAAATTCAAAACGAAACCATCAATCCTTACAGTACCCCTAACAGAGAGCGGGGGGTGAGAGGGAGAGGAAAGAGGGGGAAAGGGGAGGGAGTGTGGTGGGATAGAGGGAGAGTGGTGGGGGGAGGTGGGAAAGAGAGAGGTAAATGGGGTGGGAGAGAGAGTGAGAGAGAGAGAGAGGGAGAGGGGTGGGAAGAGAGAGGGAGAGGGGTGGGAGAGAGAGAGAGGGAGAGGGGTGGGAGAGAGAGAGGGAGAGGGGTGGGGAGAGAGAGAGAGGGAGAGGGGTGAGGAGAGAGAGAGGAGAGGAGTGGAGAGAGAGAAGTGAGAGGGGTGGGGAGAGAGAGGGAGAGGTGGGAGAGAGAGAGGGAGAGGGGGTGGAGAGAGAGAGGGAGAGGGGTGGGAGAGAGAGAGGGAGAGGGGTGGGAGAGAGAGGGAGAGGAGTGGGAGAGAGAGAGTGAGAGGGGTGGAGAGAGATATGGAGAGGGGTGGAGAGAAAGAGGGGGACAGGAGGTGATGGGTGGGAGAGAGAGAGGGGGAGACGGGTGGGAGAGAGAGAGAGGGGAAGATGGGTGGGAGAGAGAGAGAGGGGTGGGAGAGAGAGAGAGAGAGAAGGGAGAGAGAGAGAGGGAGAGGGGTGGGAGAGAGAGAGGGAGAGGGTGGGAGAGAGAGGGGAGGAGTGGGAGAGAGAGAGGGAGAGGGGTGGGAGAGAGAGAGAGGGATAGGAGTGGGAGAGAGAGGGAGAGGTGGGAGAGAGATATGGAGAAGGGGTGGGAGAAGAAAGAGGGGGAGAGGAGGTGATGGGTGGGAGAGAGAGAGAGGGGGAGACGGGTTGGAGAGAGAGTGGGGACGATGGGTGGGAGAGAGAGAGAGAGAGAGAGAGAGAGAGAGAAAGGGAGAGAGAGAGGGAGAGGGGTGGGAGACAAAGAGGGGTGAGAGAGGGAGAGGGGTGAGAGGAGTGGAGGGTAGAGTGAGGAGGGGGAAAGGAGCAGGTTCCGGCAGGTGAGCCATCCAGTTTAACATTCATCCAAGAGACGGCACACACATTGATGAATAACCCTGCCTGTGAAACACCGGGATGACAGTGTATAGTTGGATCAGGATTCAAATTCAGGGTAGACAGGTTAGAGCGAGCGTACATACTTCTTAGCTATTCTGCCATGATGTAGAGATTCCTTGCTTTGTAACTGAAAACATTTTTTACTCATTGTAATCATCTGATATATTTTGCCTTCTTAACACCAGAGATGTCCATATGGAGAACCATGTCGCAGTGTCGCCATGGAAACTTGTAGAGATTGAAGCTTGAAGAGCGCTCAGTGCGGGGTCAAGTACAGGTGAGTGTGGTCTGAGCTTTGTTCAAGTCGATCGATATATTCAGTGACAGTGTGAATACTTTTTCTGTGTATGGCCACGGCTTGGAAGCGAACAACCAAGCAGCTTGTATAGTGCTCGCCAAGTTGGTTAAGCACTCAAGCAAGCACTCCAATGAAACAATTGATAAGGAACAGCTGGCTTGGTAAACGATTAGCGATTGCCGAGCGGTCACATAAATACCCTGCACCTGGAGATGCCTGGAATGTCAAGCAATGTCTGGAAGTGGACAAAAGAACACTTTTTTCTCTCAGTCAGAACTGCTGATAAGTTCCATTCCAGAGTTCATATTTTGAAATTTGGCTCAGACGAAGAGGTTCTCAAGGTTATGGCATGTGCGGAAATGAAATAAAGCCATGAACGCTGGCATCTCCTGGCATTTATAAGCATTTTAATGTATATAGCGATTCGTAAGTATGATGATCAGGCAATCAATGATATGTGAGGAAAGTGAAAAAAAACGATTATTGTTAAGAAACCGTTGCGGCCTGTTCCAAGTCAAGATATTGGTGAGCAGGCCAAAAAAAATGGCGAATTAAGACCCCAGCGAGGGACAGCAAGGTGATTAAGGATGTGCCTTGATAAAGGATATTAAATAAGGCTGTTAATTATCTTCAGAAGTGGTGTTTAAATTAACCTAAGCACCCAATTTCCAGTCAGACACTTCCTTGAAGTTTTCATGCAAAGTTTGAGGCTGCTCAGTTTCATGGATTTGGAGTGATGGAGGAGACACACATGCTGACTGACACACTGACATATAATATTTTAGATTATATTTGTCTTGAATACTGTATAATTAAATACTTACATCTTTAAATAAAAGGTTCCTGGAACAAAGATGTCATTGATCGATTTAGCGTGACATAACGGGCACTGGAAACACCCCCCTCTCCCCTTGTAGCCCTCCGTAACGCTTGGACATACACCCCCACCCCCCATGCATTACGTAATCTTTGAATGGCCTCTTAGTTTTAAAGATAAGTAAATTCATAGACTAAGTTAATGGTCTGTTAATAAACAGGTATGACGAGTAACCCCCCTCCCCCTCCTGTGCCTTTTGTAATGTCCTTAGGTGGAGAAAGTGCTAAATAAAGTGTTTTCCTTTCTTAGTTTTCCATTTTGATGACCAGGTTGTGATATTTTCAAGCTCAAGAATAGGAACATTTTGTGGTGCCCTTTGTCATAGCATCTTTGCTCCAAGGACCCTTTTAAGGATTGCCACTGAACCCTGGGCAGCCTCCAGTTGTAGCTCATTTGTTGTAATATTTCCTGCTATCCCTTTGAAATATTATTTGAGGTTATTTTCTCAAACTCAAGTCTCCAAGACTATAACTGGTATGAAATCGACTTTCTTCTTCTTTCAAGATCTTTTCATGTCATATTTGAGGTCCAGATATTTTTACCACTTTATTCTGACATATTTTGGACCAAAGTCGATAAGTTCCATTAATTTAATTAACAATGTGGTATTTTCTTTTGTATTTCTGAGTACGATGTCTGGTCACACTGCAAAAGTTTTCAACGTTCACAGGAAATGTAACAATCGGGTCACGTGTGAATGTCATTGTTGACTTCGATTTTTGTTTTTCCTGGGTTGCTTCGAAGACGTTTCAGGGACTGGGATATTGAAGTTTTTGCAATTATAAGTTAATGAAGTGGTCTGCACACTTTAATGCCTTTGAGTGTACAGATGCTCTGACTTTAGTTTTGCATTCTGAAAGGTGACTGGTGCTTTCTCTTTCGGCTTTGCCAAACCTACACGGTTAGTTTGATCCACTCCTGCCAGTTTAAGCCTCCAAATAGACACCTGCATGGATTGAAGCTCATACGTGTCCTCCGCGTTGTATTTTGGGTCCTCAACGGTGAATTGTTTCTTTATTCATTTATTTATATGCGCTTTACTACCTTCAATTATTTATTTGTATACACCTTACCATCACCGCTACCTACTACATTGAATTATTTATTTACTTTCTTGGTCATTTAAATGCAAAATCTACACGTCCCATTTTAAGGTGCGGTCAGGAGCTGTGTCCTCGATGAGGATGTCTATTCTTCTCTTTTTTTCTTCCAAAATACTGAGTCTCATGGAAGAGCAAGGTTGAACTGACAGTGATGATATAGTCCATGAGCCAGGCCAGATATCGGTACCACCTGGGGTGACTAAACACGAATGGTACTAAATGTTTATAGAGTGACTGTAAATACATTAAGATATGATAGCCTTCCCGCACTGGTAGCTTAGTCTGATTTTGTGATGCAATGGGGGTGCTACCATAAAAACAGATTTTCAGCGTGACGCTCGGGGTTTTCCTCATTTTCTTTAAAATCAATCACACGATCAACGCGAAAATTTGGACACCTATGTAGAATTTGATTCTCTACCAGAGTTGTTCCTAGGTATTTTTCAAATTTCCTCATATTTTGGGATTTACCCTAAAAAAATTTAATTTTGGGTATTTTCCCATAAATCTGGAATAAATCCCTAAATATGGGAGAAATTGAAAAATATATTTCTAACAGCTCTTGTAGCTAATTTGATTCTCTACAAGAGTTATTCTGATGTATATTTCAAGTTTCCCCATATTTAGGGTTTATTTCATATTTGGTGATTTTTTTGTGATATTTTGGGGATAATTTATTATTGGAAGGAGCAAACATATGTAGAATGGTTTCCATGTAAATGTGTTTGTTTGTTTGTTTCATGTAATGTTTAATGGTGATATTTTTTTGCACGTGTGTGCTGACTGTCTGACGGCATGATGCAACCATCAGCGAGGAAGAGAGCACGGATCGACTGTATCATCCACTGCTCTGATGATGACAGCGATGCTCTGGTGTCACCACAGGATTTGGACTCCTGGAACACATTGCTCAGGGCTGCAGAGATCAGCAGCATGATCCAGTCCTGAAGCAGCCAAGGGCCTTGAAGAAGGAGGAATACCACACATACATTATCACCGAAATGTCGTAGTCTCTTTACAATGAAGAAGTCACTGGATTCTATCCTGTCAAGGGTGTCAAGATAGAATCAGCAAGCGTCGACCCCAGGAGGAGGGCATCAAGGGATGCGCCCTAGTACTAGCAGGGTGTTATGCCAAAGTATGTCTCTTCTGCGAGATTCTCTTCTTGCTCGAGGGCAAGGAGCTGTATGTCACATGTGAGCAGCTCTGCTTCAAGATCACCAAAGAGCAGTGGGAAGGCCCTGAGCTAAAGTCAAGTCAAGAAGAAGCAGACACACGCCTCCTTCTCCATGCACTTCATGCAGCAGAATCTGGTACAAGTCTGTCATCATCACTGCAGAGGATACAGATGTCATGGTCCTGTGTCTGGGCATGTGCCACAAGATCCCATCCCACCTGTTCCAGAAGTGCGCGGACGAAGAACCGGACAAGATTCCTGGATATCACCACACTGAGCCGTACACTGGGAGGCAGCGTGTGTGATTCATTGATTGGTATGCATGCCTTTACAGGCTGTGATACCGTCAGTGCATTCGCTGGCCGGGGAAGATGACGACACTCAAGCAGGTGAAGATGGACAAGACAACCAGGATGCTTTCCACGAACTTGGGCGCTCATGGGAAGTGTCTCCTGAACTATTTGAGAAGCTACAGGAAATCACCTGCCACATGTACCTGCCATCTACCCACACAACTGAGGTGAACAAGCTTCGGTATGAGCTGTTCTGTGCGAGACGTGGAGAGGTGGAGTCAAGTCAACTCCCTCTTGTGAGGACTGCCTCTTCATGCATGCACTACGTGCAAACTACCAGGCTGCGATCTGGAGGAGAAGTCTGCAGAGCCAGCCATTTGTTGCGAACCCAACAGACTGCGGCTGGATGACAGATGAGGACGGCAAGCTTGCTGTCAACTGGATGCGAGGCTCACCAGCACCAGATGCTGTTATGCAGCTACTGTCCTGCAAGTTGTGTGCGGTCATGCGAAACTCCCTAAGTGCACTTGCCTCAGCAATGGCCTGAAGTGTACGGACATGTGCAGGTTACAGACATGCCAGAACAAGGCTATTGAAGAAGAAGCCGTAGCACAACAGTCAGATTCCGAGTCTGACGTAGATGATATTGAGGAGGAGTAATTTGCCATAATAGTAAGTACAAGCCCATGGCATGCTTAGTGTGTATTACAGGACTTGTATTGAATGTGACAATTACTATATTCATTTTAGTGACATTTAGGCATTCCTGTCCCCAAATTTGACATTATAAAATTTTTCTGAATTTTCGTAGGGTGTGTCTATTCAAGAAGTGATAACGACCATTAAGCTACCAGTGTGCAAGGGCTATCATATCAAAACATAAACTAGAGACATGTAGCAGCTAAAAACACCCTAAGAGAATTAGTCACCCCGGGTGGTACCGATATCCCAAAATTCGGGTCTTGGCTCATGGACTAATAGAGGGGCAACATTTGAGCATCAGGAAAATGAGAGAGAAATGAGGGAAGGAAACACCGAAACCAGCAAGTAAGAGAATTGGGTGAGGAGGAGTTAATGGGGTTAATAAAGATCATGGGTCTGGATGGAGGATGACATGAGGTAGTGGTGCATCACCTGCTAAAATAACGGCCTCTGGAAGGCATCTCCATAAATAGGAGAAGCAAGGAACAAAGGAGTTGAGGTATGCAGTCAACCTGGATTTTGGAAGTTTAGGAGGGGGTTACTCGAAGAACGTATGAATACTGGAGTTGCTGGGTAGGTGCGGAGGACACCAAGAGTAGGGGGAGCAATATCAGAGAAGAGGTAGTCAAAAAAAGAGAGAGATTACCGACCTGCCTGTGAAGTGAAAGTAACACATCTTTTACTTTGGCCCCCTCAAGGGAGATTCCAATAATGTTGAGAGATTTAGATTCCACAGAATCCAGGAGAGACAGATGGGATATTGAGGCACCAGCCCATAGGGGAGAGCAGCACTCCATAGAGCTACAGCCAAAGCCCAATGGACTGTGCGTAGCTCTGATTTTCCAATGAAAGACTTGGATCGACGGAGGATGCCCAATCTGCGGCTGGCTTTGTCAGCCAGCTTTGCTATGTGATTGGCCCAGGAGAGGTCATGGCTGATCATTAGGCCAAAAAGTTCAAGACACTGAACTTAAACCCTGGTTAGAGAATTCAGCCTTTAGATTTGCAAGATAGTGTTTTCTGACATTCCTCAGGATGGACACACACTTGTAAGCCTTACAGAATGAACTATAGTTTCTCTCAGTTTGGATAGCTTTCCATGTTCAGAAAGCAAGCTGCTTCACCACAACCACCTCTTCACACAATTCAGTGTCCCAGAGCCTAGGCCCTGGAGGATGGATAGGATAGCCACAGGTACGACGGGATAAAATGGTGCATGAGAGAAAGTAGGCTTTTTTAATAGTATTCCCAGTAGAATCAATATCAAGTGCTGCGGAGATGGCAGCCCAACCCTTTTGTGTCAGGACCAATCGTAATTCATAATATTTGTTCTTTGTAAACAGCCATATCCTGTACTGTTGAAGTTGCTCCCTTACCATAGTCAGAGAGATTTGTGCTTTGACAAGAAAGTTGGAAGAAGAGTCAAGAGGAGCAGAGAAGGAACAAGAGAGATTGGATGGAATATTAGTCATTACGAGGTCCAAGAGTGAGGATTACCAGTTGCTGATTTGTGTGGTGTCCTTTATCTGTTCTCCATCCCAAGTCAGGTGTTCTCTTATTCGGCATTCCAGTGAGTTTTTATCTATTTCTGATCTTTCCAGTTCTTTCCCCACCCCATCCTACCTCTCATTCCCCCCCCCTGCTCTTTTGTAATTCTCCAAATATTGAGATAATTGTTGGTATTTTGTTTTGTAGCTTTTTGTATTGTTTGCAATTATTACCTGCTATTTCTTTTTCAGGGATGGCTTTCTAGGATAACTTGGTAATTGCACTCACCTTTGAGCTATCTATCCTAGGTGTGAATCTCAGCTCAACGATGAACTGTTGCTGTGGTGCTTCCTATGCACAGTGATGTTTCGCAATGCCTATGCCCCCTATTAGTGTAGTGGCCGAGACCGAGAAAAATGAGTCGACCCCTACCGGTGGTATAACAAGCTGAAACCGGACTCATTTGAACTGTATTGATGCCTAGTTTTCGAAAACTGAGGTTGTAGTTGTTGAAATTCTGCACAACATTGAATTAACCCCTTGAGTGTGGGAACAAAAGAAAAAATGGCCATTTTCATAATTCATTATTTACTTCAATAGCATAAAATACATGTAGAATGGTTGATTATTCAGGGTATTTCTATGTTTGGACACGTTTTAGATACTTCAGGGGTTTTATGCTCCTACGGTGTTAGGACCCACAA
>CM068955.1:169925998-169938182 GCA_035128595.1 Eptatretus atami
AAAAAGGAGAGATAGTCTTCCATGAGGCAAAGGCAAGTTGTTTCGGACAATGCCTCGTTAAAAGCTTCAGTGAACCATAAGCAGGAGGAAGGGTAGGACAACTGAAGACGAGATTGGATAAATCTGTGCATGAGAGAGAGCAAGTTTCTTTGAAAGAATTCCCAGGACAAGTTCATGTCGGAGGAAGTAGAGATGGGAGACCAGTCGAGAAGTTTGATGGTGGCATGAAGTCCCTGCCAGCCAGCCTGAGTGAAATGCCAGATTCGACGGCACTGAGGTGGTTCTCCAATACAGCCAGAAGATATCTCCTTTTACAAGCACGTGGTCAGATGAACCGATTGGAGGGAGGAAGAACAGATATTTCAGGGAAATTTGTCAAATCATATCCAGAAGAGATAGAGTACCGTTGGTTGAGATCCGGTCGGGAAGTTGACAGATTGTGTCAGTCCCAATGAGCACAGAATATTTTGCTGAAGTGCCATGGCAGGTGATAGAGGTACCACACCGAGCCAACTGGCATGATGACAGTTGAAGTCACCACATATGAGAAGAGAGAGTTGGGATGAGAGGATAGAAGTTGGTCCTATTTTCGGAGAGCGAGATTTAAATGGAGTCATCACTGTTTGTGGACGGAACAACACAACATATACATGTGGTGGAATGGAGGGGAAGCCGTAGCCAGAGGTATTCCTGGGGGTGTGGGGGTGAGGGCAGTGCATGGTGAGTGAGCATAGAGTCGTTGATGAAGAGAGCAACTCACCACCAGGACGAGGCTCAGGTCTATCATACTGAGGAGGGAGTAACCAGGGAGAGATGCTTGGGAGTCAGAGACATCTTGAAGGAGGAAAGTTTCTGTTAAGCAGATTATGTCTGGTTTGTCAGTGGCAACCTGTATGGAAAGATATCAGGTTTGAGCGAAGGCCCCGATGTTTGAGGTCCACACTCTTAAGAAAGAGGAAGGGAGGAGTTTTGGGTGCATGGAGGGGAGGGGGAGATAGGACAAAAGAGGAGAGGGTTAGGATAGGAGAGTTGTTGAAAGAATGTGGGTTGCTGAAGAGCTTGGGAGAGGCACGATAAAGGAGGAGAAAAGCTCGTTGCTGATGGGCTGAGTACAGTTGGAGTGATAAAGAAGGGGGCAGAGGGCAGTTGAAGATTGGAGGAGGTGGAGTTTTGAGATGGAGAGAGATGGTGGGGGAAGGAGCAGCTTGTGGTGTGAGGAGGGGCAACTTTAGGAAGGGGAGTGAGGGAGATTGGAGGGAGAAGGGTGAGTGGGGAGAGTTGAGGGAGAAAGGTGAGGGGGAGTTTTTGAGAGAGTGAGAGGAGCTTGGAGGCAGAAGAGTGTGATGGTTGCATGAAGAGTGAGGGTGAGAGGAGTGAGTTGTCACTGAAAAGGTTTAGTTGAAGGAGAAGGGTGAGGGGGGAGTTTTGAGAAAGTTGAGGCGGAAGTGTGGAGGGAAGTGTGTGAAGGTTGCTTTGAGAGGGAGGGGAGAGAGATGAGAGCTGACACGGACAAGGTGCAGGAGGGCAATGGAGAGGTGGGGAAGGGGAAGGATGAGACTTGTTGGAGTATGGTGAAGAGGGAGCGGGCAGGGGGAGATGCAAGATTTGAGGGGTTGGGAGGGGGTGGGTGTGCTGAGAGGAAGGAAGGAGCATGTTTTTGGTGATGATGTACTGATTGAGAAAGAGAGTGAGATATCTGTTCGTTAGAATGGAGCTTCACAGAGATTTTAGAAACACCTCAATACACCCACCCCCCTTTTGGCCAACAGGGAGGAGCTGATACTGAGCAAGAAGACAGTGAAGATGTGCCAAAAGCAGAGTAGGATGAGGGGCCAGATGGAAGGGGTAAGGAGGAGATAACAGATGAGGGGTTAGGAGGAGGTAGATTTAAGGAGGTGGGGTGAATTGGCACTGAAGTTGGAGCCACTGACAAACCAGACATAATCTGCTTAACAGAAACTTTCCTCCTTCAAGATGTCTCTGACTCCCAAGCATCTCTCCCTGGTTACTCCCTCCTCCAGTATGATAGACCTGAGCCTCGTCCTGGTGGTGGAGTTGCTCTCTTCATCACGACTGCTTTGCCCTCCACCAGCACATGCCCTCACCCCACAACACCCAGGAATACCTGCTGGCTAGCGGCTTCCCCTCCATTATCCCACACATGTTTCTATGTGTGTTGTTTCCGTCCACGAAAACAGTGATGACCACATTTAAATCTCGCTCTCCGAAAATATGGACCAACTCTATCCTCTCATCCCAACTCTCTCTTCCATATGTTGGGACTTCAACTGTCATCATGCGCAGTTGGCTCGGTGTGGGTCCTGCTCTATCACCTGCCATGGCACTTTCAGAAAATATTCTGTGCTCATTGGACTGACACAATCTGTCAACTCCCGACCGGATCTCACCAACGGTACTCTATCTCTTCTGGATATGAATTTGACAAATTTCCCTGAAAATATCTGTTCTTCCTCCCTCCACTCCATCGGTCATCTGACCACGTGCTGTAAAAGGAGATATCTCTCTGGCTGTTATTGGAGAACCACCTCAGTGCCGTCGAATCTGGCATTTCACTCAGGCTGGCTGGCAGGGACTTCATGCACCATCAAACTTCTCGACTGTCTTCCCATCTCTACTTCCTCCCGACATGAACTTGTCCTGGGAATTCTTTCAAAGAAACTTGCTCTCTCTCATGCACAGATTTATCCAATCTCGTCTTCAGTTGTCCTACCCTTCCTCCTGCTTATGGTTCACTGAAGCTTTTAACGAGGCAGTTGTTCCTGAAACAACTTGCCTTTGCCTCATGGAAGACTATTCAAAACTGAAGGTAATCTCAGTTCCTTCCAAAAGCTCGAACAGTGTGTGTCTACCCTCAGGAGAGCCAGAAAACAACATCTCTTCTAATCTCAGTCTGAACTCTCAGACCTGTCTCCCTCCTCCAAATCCTGGTGGGCATCTATTCAAGTCTGTTCTGGTGTATGTTCCCATCCACCCCCTCCCTTACCTCAAATGGCCACAACAAATACGGCACGTGAAAACGCTGTAATGCCTAAACTCCGTGTTTGCTTCTAAATCTTGTGTCTGAAACCCATCGCATTCTGCAACGACTTACCCCAGTCACACCAACGTCCCTAGAATCTGTCCTTTTCCTCTGACAAAGTGGGATATTGCTGTCAAACCTCGACTCAGATTCTGCAAACTGGTCCAGATGGCATCAGCCCACATTGTACTAAAAACCTGCTCCGCTGCACTTGCTCACCCTCTCTGTTGTCTATTCACCCTCTCATTTACTCAAGGTCATCTGCCATCTGCTTGAAATCAGCAAATATAACCGCCCTGCATAAAAGGTGCAAAACAGATTCCTGCAACAACAGACCAATCAGCCTTCTCCCAATCATCAGCAAGGTTCTGGATCCATCATCGCTTCAGGCATTAAATCCTTCCTCTTCTCCAATGGCTTGATTTCCGATCATCAATTTGGTTTCAGACCAGGTCATCCACCCTGGATGTGCTGCTTCTGCCTCCAACAAATGGATGGGAGTGCTCACTGCAGGAAATAAAATCAGAAGCATATCGCGTGCTTTTGACACGGTCCTGGACCCCTGCCCTGCTCACCATACTCTCTTCCTATGGTATCCAAGGACATCTCAACTCATGGCTCGTAGGCTTTCTCTCCTGTTGCAGCCAACGCGTAGCCCTTAATGGATTCTCTCATCCCCTCTTCCAGTCCACAGCTGGAGTTCCTCAAGGCAGCGTTCTGGCCTGTTCTTTCCTGGTTTTCATCAATGATCTCTCCGACTCTTCTGGAAAATCCTCTTTATCTCTTTGCTGATGACTCCATCCTCTGCCTTTACCATCTGCCATCCTCAGAACGGCAAACAGCAGCTCTTCACTCTGCGACACTGGATAAAATAACAAGCTGGTCCAACACGTGGAACATGTCTTTCACCCTGACAAATTCACACTCTCACTATGCTCGACGAAAGGACCTCTTGAAACCCCGCTTTCTCCTTTCTCACAATCCCTTGAAGAAGTCCTTTCATTAAGCTTCTGGTTCTCACTATCTGCCTGATCTTTCCTGGAAGCCACATTTCCAAGCTGGCCATAAAGCCACTTGGCATCCTCTGTCGTGGCAACATCCTTCCTTGGCAGCACCTGAGCTCCTGACAACATATAAAGCTTTTGTCTGCAGCCTGGTGGAGTGCTGCTGCTCCCCTGTGGGCTGGTGCCCACCTCTCACCTTTCTCGGCTTCACACTGTGGAAACCAAGGCATTTAGGATCATTGTATCTCCTCGATGAGGCTATGTCTTTGGTCTCTCATCTCTCCACCGCAGGCAGGTCGGTGGTCTTTCCATCTTATGCCGTCTCCTCTCCGGCCTCGCCCCCCCCCCCCACCCCCGGCTCTGTCCTGGCATATGTCCTCCCATATTTCCGATTTCCCTTCTGGTAAACTACCAACATCAATAACCACTGCTCACCTTCACTCTTTCTTTCCTCATTTTTTTCTGCTTTTGGAACGAACTCCCACACCCTCTTCAATCCTCTCTCTCCTCCAGGTCTTCAAAACAGCTGTTGACCACCATCTCTTATCTTTCCCCATCCAAAACCATGATCTTCTCTACCCTGATAATCCACCCAACCCACCTCCTTCAAATTCCCTGCTTTCCTTCCTAAAAGTCCTGTCGTGTCCATCTTGTTTACCCCACGGCCCCACCCCATCCCTCTCCCTTCCATAGATCTCCTGTCTCTGTTCCCACTGTTTTGTGCTTCTCTCCCACCCCTCTTGTCTCCTGCTTCCCTTGTTGTATGTCCTGTGTGTTAGCTCTCATACGAGCCTCGACATTGTATTAAAAAAAAATCCAAATCTGTATCCGATATTTTTTTAAGTGATTCTTCACCATTGAGTGATGGGGCTTAAAACAGATATATCCGCATGAATATGCAAAGTTTAGGGACAGATTCAGACGAAGTCGTTTATGTGATAAGAACGCAGATTAGATTTTTGTTCAGGTCCGAATCCAGATCGGCCTATTAGTGGATCCAAAACATAAACTAATCAGCCTGGTGGAGGTATGTGCCCTTCTAGTGAACTTTGTTTTACATCATGTTGAAAGCTGCACTGTTGCTTTTTCCTTGGGGGGTGAAAAGCTTGGCAGAACAGTGAAGGTTATGGACTGTCTCCTTGGAAGTACACCTCATTGTACTTTTATACCCTGGGTGATGCTGTCGTTAGATTTGTTTATTTTGAGTGACATTTTCTATTCAACACAGAACTTTCAAAATGATGTAATTGCCCCCAGAATGCTCGGTGCAACGTGCAGAAACCCGGGAAACTGGGATCATCATCGCAGCTGAGCATACAGTATATCGGCAGGCGAGATAATGATTGTAACATTAAACGACTCACAAAGCTACTAAAAGAACTGAACATACTTGGAGAAGTATCTACGAGAGGAAGCTGTGCCTCTGCACACAAAAGATTTAGAGAACTTTCTTGCTCGCTGAACAGGCAGCCGCTCGTGGTACAAACCCCAACCATGCGTACTGTCGCAAGGCCTGAGTGGACGGGCATCTGCTACACAAACCGCGGATGGATTCGCCAAGAGAGAACGGACTGCGTATCTGGATTAGGTGCTTCTGATACTGCCGGAAGGACATGGGCTTGTGAATGTACAGGGAAAGTTTTAAATGATAATCTTTACTATTATTCATGTTGGAGAAGGCGGGGAGCTAAGGGAGCTGCGAGGGCTGTATAAATGTATTTCGTTTGGTTCCGGGGCCATAAGAGAAATTATCCTCGATGTTTGATCTTTGGTAAAAGTTGAAGTGTGTGCGTGCGTGCGTGCGTGCGTGTGTTATATACACTGGCCGGTGCTCGCTTGTGGCGAACAGGAAAATGGTACGAACTGAACATGTCTCATCTACGTATATTTCTCATTTTCCTATATTTTATATTTCCGCGAGTCCAATTTGCATTCAGGAACAGAACAGTAAATTGTTTGTTAACCGATTTGAAATTGCCACTCTTTCGTCTAATCTGAAAATCATGCTTAAAAGAACCATTTGAATGACACATTTTGCAATGGTAATGGAAGCTTAAAAGTGCCGACGAGTAGAACAGGGTCAGCGAAAACACACCACACACACACACACACACCACACACACACAACACACACACGCAAAAGGCCTTGGTTAGCATTCACAACATTTTTGAAAGTCCCGTACTTCATCAGGCCAGCGGAATAACATCACAACTCTACCCATCGGTACATGGAACAAGGGGCCGAGGATATGTGAAACAATATTACAGGATCATTAATAAAAGTTTGTGGAAGAACTAGAGTAATAGTGGGCAACTTAGCATAACAATTGTTGCATTTTGTGAGGAAAGCACCAATTTGGCACACTAGTAGCTACATATTATGAACAGATTGGATATTGGGCCATCTCAAATTCAGCGCTGATGGCTGTGGCAGCCATTTCCACTGCATCAAAAATTTTTGAGATGGCCGCATATCCAAATCTGTCATAATATGATAGGCTACTAGTGTGCCAAATTTGGTGCTTTCCTCCAAAATGCACAATTGTTATGCTATATTTAGCTAAGTTGCCCACTATAGGGGAATGGATGGATGATCCTCCTCTCGTCATCAGGCACATAAGGTTGCCGAAACAGTTTCATTGGCTAGGGGCACAATCCTGAATAGGTCACCACTCTGCAGGATACTCAACTGGCTCACTTTTCCAAGCAGCTGGGATCGTTTTAACACCCCACTGAAGGATTTTTTTTTAGTATGTAGAAGATAAGATAGTGAGTCAAAGCCCAGAGCTAATAAGAAAGTTTAAGATTTATTTCTGTTGAAATATAAATTTCTTGAATTGTATTAACAGCTTTAAATTAATGTCATCCAAGTCCCTGCACTTGCAGGACATGGAGCCCAGAGGGACAGGTAATATTGTGGAAGTAGGTCTGAGTACCTGGGAAGGATTTTGAGGTGCTTATTTGCCAGAGAGGAATTTGTAGTGGGAGCCAGCGAGGGCCCAATAAGTCGGTGGAGTAAGACAGCGCGAAAGTGGCCCCGCAGTCTGGGGGTGCCGCATCGGGAAGCAGGCAGAGGCCTGCAGAGGAGCCACACCACCCAACCACGAGATTGTGCGGCAGCACGGAGAAAATTTGTGGGCATTCGCCAAATGATGGAGCACCAGCACACAGAGCGGGAGTCATTGGTTGCACGTGGAGCGTCTGGCTGGATCAACTCACATGGTGTTATTTTGGGCCAGCTAAAACTTGAACTCAGGATCTTAAGATCTTGAATCAACCACCTTAACTGTCAGGCACTAGCAGCTGGGGGAGATATAATTATGAAGGAATGTGTACAGTTAAATTGACATTGTGTGAGATAATCTCACTGTTGTGGAAATAAATACAGGGTATTACAGTATCTCAACTGTTGTGGAAATGTGAGATAATCAATATTTACAGTATTAGCAATGACGACCATTTTTTTCCAAATGACAATTTCCTCTTCTGACCAATTACATTTCATTATAAAAAGATTGATTCCAAATTACTCTTCAAATATATAAAAATTCCTTTCAAAGATGTATGACCGTCTACCTGTGATGAAACAGGTAACTAGAAGGGCACTCACGAGAGCGCATACCTCCGCCACGCAATTCCTCCTGATACAACAGAACATATCAGGCCCAATAAAATTTTGGAATATCATGCCATGTATCATTTTAGCCCAATCTCTCAATGGTTTTAATAAAATCACTTTTAAAAAAATGAAATAATTCTCGGATCGGATCTGGATCCGGATCTTCCAGCAAAATCAAACCACTTCGTCCTTGTCACACACCCAACCTGTCCAAAGTTTTGTCCGAATCCCTCCATAACTTTTTGAGATATCCTGCACACAAACAGACAGACAAACAAAACAGACAGACAGACAAACAGGGTGAAACATAACCTCCGTCCATCTTTGGTGGCAGAGGTATAATAATATGATTAGTATGAATATAAGATTTTCACAGGATTCATATTAATATCGCAACGTATTACAGTATGATTTATTTTTTTTAGCGCAGACGCTTAGGTTGCAATAGCAGATTGGCTCCTGGATGAGATATTGATTTAAAGCTGTTCACATTCAGAAATTTATATTTTAACAGAATAAACCTTAACTTGCTCCATTATCTGATCTGCATACTTTTTTTTCTGGAAGTTTAACCACAGAACTGGCAAGATAGCCTAAGAGATACGAGCATTTGCCTCTGAGCTGTCTCACCTGGATTTTAATTATCACCAGCTATAACTATCATTCTGGTGTCTGACTTCTCCTTATTCATGTGCATCAACATGCCTGTGGGTACCATATTGTCTAAGGGTGCAACTGTGCCCTGATGCAATGTCCCTGTAGGTTTGAGCAGGAATTTGGAAAAAATTTTTCTCAGAGTGCTGGCAATAACTCACACCACCTCATTGTGAAGCACATAAGGGGTGTTTAACATCCACCAACTAATGCAACAGAAGGGACGCTGAGTTTAAGATCCACCTGAGGGATGGCACACACATTGAAGCCTCACACTGCATGCGAAACATCAGTATCATAGTTTATAGCTGAGGCAGAGATTTTGAACCCAGAATAAACAGCTCAGAGGTGAGTGCGTATGACTCTCGACCATCTTTCCAGTCGTAGGTGTTTTGCATGAAGGGGCGATGCGTGAATGTGTGCAACGTAATTTGGCTCCTATCTCACCCATGCCTGCATTCACTCCAACTCCACTCCGATGCCTGCACTCGCTACAAACCTCACCCACCCAGAAAAATCACTTCAACCCCACTCACTGCATGCACTCCGCTTAAACCCATCCACTGCCTGCACTCACTACTCTCCCCACTCACTGCACACCCATTCCATTGCATGCTTTCATACTGCAGTCCACCCACTGCCTGTCTTGCTGCACCCATCCCACTGCAGCCCTTGCTGCACCCACTGCAAGCCCTTGAGACAGAGAGACAGAGAGAACAGAGAGAGAGAGAGAGACAGAGAGAGAGAGACAGAGAGACAGAGAGAGACCAGAGAGAGACAGAGACAGAGACAGAGACAGAGACAGAGCCAAAACGATAAATAGTATGATATTTAAAAAACGTTTCAGACAGATTTCTGACCAAACTAGGTGGATGAGTTGGGTAGGTGACAAGAGCAAGCCAATTCGGTTTTGCCTTCAAGTCTGGATGCAGATCCGGCCTATCAGTGGGACACAAAATGTAAACTGTTCAGCCTGGCGGAGGTGTGCGCCTCTACTCTGTGCAGTTCTAGTTAATAATTGCATGCTTCCTTTTGGTATTCCCCCCTGTTGTCCCAATACATCTTTATAATATCCACTTGGTCTCTTGGTGAATTCAATGTTCTTGATTGCCAGGGAAAGTTGTACATATCCATTGAAGGACAGATTGGGTACGACACCGTGCTGCGTCTGCCGATTTTCACCCGGATCATCAGGTGTACGGCACCAGTTAGAGCGTCGCCTGATTGGCTCTGGAATTTCACTAGAGTTCGGTAACATTGCAAAAAGGCCTGGACATGTGTTCGGCGTGTCCGTATCCAGTTGCCTGGCAGACTGCTTTGACGCGGTTTGTTGGGATTCAGACCAGGGCAACTGGGAAGAACCTGACAACTACAACAATACAATACAATTCCACTATCTGGCTACTAACACTACTGCAACTTAAGCAATGTTTTATGCACAATTGAATACAAAAAATAATCACGTATTGCCATAACTTGTCCGAATCCCCAACCGAAAGCCAAACACTGCAATCCGGAAGTCTTTACAAAGACTTCGTTATACATTGTAACATGTATCGCTTGCAAACTTGCCTTTTTAATGTATTTATATTGATATCAATCCTTAGTGTTCAAGTCGCTTGCTTCATTCCCCTTTCCCCACCTCATCCTTTTTCTACTTAACTTATTCTATTTCAACTCTCACCCCATTTGTCTGCTTCCTGGTTATTGCTTCAACCAACCCCTCTCCATTTCCAAATTTGTTCTCCCATCGGTGACTGCTCTTCCTATCTTTTCTTCACTCCACACCGACCACACCCCCTGTCCGAATTTCTCTTATCATCCTTCCTTTTCTCTTTTATAATTTGAAATTCTCTCAATTGTGGACTTCTTCCCCAATGTGTATGCAACAAATATATGGCCCCTAATCCTCAAGGACTTTCTGGCACATCTTTTTAGCACAGGCTTTATATTAAACAGGCAGCGAGCCATTTTCTCAGCCCTACATTTATACATTAGAGGCGAGAGTCCACAAGTACTGTGCTCGAAGACATCATTAAATCCTTGAAGTACGTCTGACATCTTGCCTCATTAAAAAATTTAAAAAAAGTTGACTACAAAAGCAGGTATGGCTCTTGTCCAGCTCCATAAATTATCTCACGTGAGCTCAACCACCTTGCTTCTTCAGAAGCACAAAAACGGAAAGTTCTTTTCTCCATCAGTCCTGTAGGTTTGTGTCTGACGGTGATATTGTATGCAAGGCAGTTCACTATTTCATTGCCAAAATCCACGACCAGAGCAGATTCTATAATATTTATGATCTGTCATCAAGGAGGAACTCATATTAAAATGTAGGGATTGAAGAAGCCCCACTTTTTGACCAAAAAAAAAAAAATTCAGGCATACTCATTCATTTGGCTCTTCACAATGGACTTGGAATGGAGCAGATTATGAGTTTGTGGAAATCCAGAGCGATGTAAGGAAAGCTAACTTTGATAAGGCCAGAAGTAGAAAGCAAGGACAGTTGGTGTCACAGCTCCTGCTGCAAAAGTGCTTACAAGGCCGGCCTGTGTTAATGAATGGACTTTGTGAACCTATGTCAGCCTGGTGGCTACACACAGCAAGGAGTACAAGTGTGTGTGTGTTTGGGAAATGAACAGTGTTGAAAATCCACGATGATGCCACACACAATCTCCTAAAAAAATTGTCACCGTTAAAATTAGGAATCAAACTCTTTTCACTCCCTTTTGTTCACTTTTTTTGATTCACTAAACAATACGTGCCAGGTAATTGGACGAGGTTAAGTGATCCTCACTACATCATTGAAATTTTTTTGTTTACTTTGTCCGATTCAGCAATGACTATTTTGCTTCAAAAATAAATTCGTCTCAAAACCCAACATCAACATGACACCAATCCATATCCAACAATGATTAGACGAGCAATATTTCATTTCCTGAACCTCTAGGCTAAAATTCAAGGTAGTAAAGACAGGTATCACGTAGGCAGCCTTTCTTCCAATTTTCCTCTTACAAGATGAAAACGAATAGCTGAGTTCGACAATTTACCAGGCATTGCAGAGAAAGGTCAGAACGATGATTGAGGATGCCCCTAAATAAACCATTCAGTTCAGCCACACAGGGGGTACTTTGTAGAAGCCAATGTTGGGTCCAGAAACTTGCCATGCTTGTTGAAAATAGAAATTGTCAGCATTACAACAGCTGGCCCATTTATGATAATTTATATTGTGGCTTTCTCATTTGGGGATAAATATATATTATGTTGTAAAAAAAATGACACAAGTTGGCAAATGTTTCACACCATGTACCCGTCCCAACTCCTGCTCTATAGGTAAAAAATTAATAGATCGTCGAGCCTGATGTTGGCTTAACGGTTTAAGATAGCTTGCTTAAGATCTCAGGGTCTTGAGTTGAGCCCCTGTCATTCATTGAAATAACACAGGTGGGTTAACTCAGCCTGTCATCCTTTCAGGTCGGTAAATAAATGAGTACCAGCTTACTGGTCGGTGGCACTGCTCACAGCGAGAGCCACACTTTCAGAAATGATGCACACAAAAGAATTGCCTCTTACTGACAAAATGTGATAGTGTACGACTTGAAAAGGATGTGAATATGAAGCAGGTTGAAGGCGATTGACTGTTATTGATGCAGTTTGGGAAGAAAAAAATTGACAAGCTGGCTTGCTATCTCTCATGGCACTGCATTTTGTGCATACTGTTTACAAATCAAGATCAGTTCTTCAGGTACTCACAGTAAAAGTCAGAAGAGTAATAAAATCACTTCAATTTATGGAAGTTGACAAGGAGAAAGAAAGAGAGAGCAAAATAAGCAGCAATTCAAACGACAGTCAAGGTGTCATGGATGGCCA
>CM068955.1:169938364-169951447 GCA_035128595.1 Eptatretus atami
CTCATATGTGGTGACTTCAACTGTCATCATGCCAGTTGGCTCGGTGTGGGTACCTCTATCACCTGCCATGGCACTTCAGCAAAATAATTCTGTGCTCATTGGGACTGACACAATCTGTCAACTTCCCGACCCGGATCTCAACCAACGGTACTCTATCTCTTCTGGATATGAATTTGACAAATTTCCCTAAAATATCCTGTTCTTCCCCCTCCCTCCACATCGGTCATCTGACCACGTGCTGTAAAAGGAGATATCTCTCTGTCTATCTGGAGAACCACCTCAGTGCCCAGCGAATGGCATTTCACTCAGGCTGGCTGGCAAGCGGACTGTCATGCACCATCAAACTTCTCGAACTGTTCCCATCTCTACTTCCTCCCGACAGAACTTGTCCTGGGAATTCTTTCAAAGAAACTTGCTCTCTCTCATCGCACCAGATTTATCCTAATCTCGTCTTCAGTTGTCCTACCCCTTCCTCCTGCTTTATGGTTCACTGAAGCTATTAACGAGGCAGTTGTTCCTGAAACAACTTGCCTTGCCCTCAGGAAGACTATTCAACAACTGAAGGTAATCTCAGTTTCCTTCCAAAAGCTCGGAACAATGTGTGTCTTATCTCCCTCAGGAAGGCCAGAAAACAACTCTTTCTAATCTCAAGTCTAACTCTCAGACCTGTCCCCTCCCCAAATCCTGGTGGGCATTATTCAGTCTGTTTCTGGTGTCATGTTCCCACCACCCCCACCTTACGCTCAAATGGCCACAACAACATACGGACGTGAAAACGCTGAATGCCTAAACTCCGTGTTTGCTTCTAAATCTTGTGTCTGAAACCCATCGCATTCTTGCAACGACTTACCATCACCACCAAGCTGTCCCTAGAATCTGTCCTTTTCTCTGACAAGTGAGGATCATTGCTGTCAAACTCGACTTCAGAATTCTGGCAAAAAACTGGGTTCCCCAGAAAATGGCATCAGCCCACATTGACTAAAAACCGCTCCGCTGCACTTGCTCCCTCTCTGTGTTGCTATTCACCCTCTCATTTCTCAAGGTCATCTGCATCTGCTTGTGAAATCAGCAAATATAACCGCCCTGCATAAAAGGGCAAAACAGATTCCTGCAACAACGACAATCAGCTTCTCCCATATGCAGCAAGGTTTCTGGATCCATCTCGCTTCAGGCATTAAATCCTCCTCTTCTCCAATGGCTTATTTCCGATCATCAATTTGGTTTCAGACCAGGTCACCACCCTGGATGTGCTGCTTCTGCTCTCCAACAAATGGATGGAGATGCTCACTGCAGGAAATAAAATCAGAGCATATCGCGTGCTTTTGACACGGTCTGGCACCCGCCCTGCTCACCCATACTCTCTTCCTATGGTATCCAAGGACATTCCAACTCATGGCTCGTAGGCTTTCTCTCCTGTTGCAGCCAACGCCCTAGCCCTTAATGGATTCTCTCATCCCTCTTCCAGTCCAAGCTGGAGTTCCTCAAGGCAGCGTTCTGGCCCTGTTCTTTCTCTGGTTTTCATCAATGATCTCTCCGACTCTCTGGAAAATCCTCTATCTCTTTGCTGATGACTCCATCCTCTGCCTTTACCATCTGCCATCCTCAGAACGGCAAAACAGCCTCTTCACTCTGCCGACCTGGATAAAATAACAAGCGGTCCAACACGTGGAACATGTCTTTCACCTGACAAATCTCACACTCTCACTATGTCTCGACGAAAGGACCGTCTTGAAACCCCCTTTCTACTTTCTCACAATCCTCTTGAAGAAGTCCTTTCATTAAGCTTCTGGTTCTCACTATCTGCCATGACTTTCCTGGAAGCCACATTTCCAAGCTGGCCATAAAAAGCCACTTGGCATCTCTGTCGTGGCAACATCTGTCCTTGGCAGCACCTGAGCTCCTGACAACATATAAAGCTTTTGTCTGCAGCCTGGTGGAGTGCTGCCTCTCCCTGTGGGCTGGTGCCCCCTCTCACCTTTCTCGGCTTCACACTGTGGAAACCAAGGCATTTAGAATCATTGTATCTCCTCGATGAGGCTATGTCTTTGGTCTCTCACTCCTCCACCGCAGGCAGGTCGGTGGTCTTTCCATCTTCTGCCGTCTCCTCTCCGGCCTCTCCCCCCCCCCCCCGCTCTGTCCTGGCATAGTTCCTCCCATATTTCCGATTTCCTTCTGGTAAACTACCAACATCAATAACCACTGCTCACCTTCACTCTTTCTTTTCCTCATTTTTTTCCTGCTTTGGAACGAACTCCCACACCCTCTTCAATCCTCTCTCTCCTCCAGGTCTTCAAAACAGCTGTTGACCACCATCTCTTATCTTTCCCCATCCAAAACCATGATCTTCTCTACCCTGATAATCCACCCAACCCACCTCCCTTCAAATTCCCTGCTTTCCTTCCTAAAAGTCCTGTCGTGTCCATCTTGTTTACCCCACGGCCCCACCCCATCCCTCTCCCTTCCATAGATCTCCTGTCTCTGTTCCCACTGTTTTGTGCTTCCTCTCCCACCCCTCTTGTCTCCTGCTTCCCTTGTTGTATGTCCTGTGTGTTAGCTCTCATACGAGCCTCGACATTGTATAAAAAAAAACTCCAAATCTGTATCCGATATTTTTTTAAGTGATTCTTCACCATTGAGTGATGGGGCTAAAACAGATATATCCGCATGATATGCAAAGGTTGGGACAGATTCAGACGAAGTCGTTTATGTGATAAGAACAAGCAGATTAGATTTTGTTCAGGTCCGAATCCAGATCCGGCCTATTAGTGGATCCAAAACATAAACTAATCAGCCTGGTGGAGGTATGTGCCCTTCTAGTGAACTTTGTTTTACATCATGTTGAAAGCTGCACTGTTGCTTTTTCCTTGGGGGGTGAAAAGCTTGGCAGAACAGTGAAGGTTATGGACTGTATCCTTGGAAGAACACTCATTGTACTTTTATACCCTGGGTGATGCTGTCGTTAGATTTGTTTATTTTGAGTGACATTTTCTATTCAACACAGAACTTTCAAAATGATGTAATTGCCCCAGAATGCTCGGTGCACACGTGCAGAACCCGGGAAACTGGGATCATCATCGCCAGCTGAGCATACAGTATATCGGCAGGCGAGATAATGATTGTAACATTAAACGACTCACAAAGCTACTAAAAGAACTGAACATACTTGGAGAAGTATCTACGAGAAGGAGCTGTGCCTCTGCACAACAAAAGATTTAGAGAACTTTTTGCTCGCTGAACAGGCAGCCGCTCGTGGTACAAACCCAACCATGCGTACTGTCGCAAGGCCTGAGTGGACGGGCATCTGCTACACAAACCGCGGATGGATCGCCAAGAGAGAACGGACTGCGTATCTGGATTAGGTGCTTCTGATACTGCCGGAAGGACATGGGCTTATGAATGTACAGGGAAAGTTTTAAATGAAATCTTTACTATTATTCATGTTGGAGAAGGCGGGGAGCTAAGGGAGCTGCGAGGCCTGTATAATGTATTTCGTTTGGTTCCGGGGCCATAAGAGAAATTATCCTCGATGTTTGCATCTTTGGTAAAAGTTGAAGTGTGTGCGTGCGTGCGTGCGTGCGTGTGTTATATACACTGGCCGGTGCTCGCTTGTGGCGAACAGGAAAATGGTACGAACTGAACATGTCTCATCTACGTATATTTCTCATTTTCCTATATTTCCGCGAGTCCAATTTGCATTCAGGAACAGAACAGTAAATGTTTGTTAACCGATTTGAAATTGCCACTCTTTCGTCTAATCTGAAAATCATGCTTAAAAGAACCATTTGAATGACAACTTTTGCAATGGTAATGGAAGCTTAAAAGTGCCGACGAGTAGAACAGGGTCAGCGAAAACACACACACACCCACACCCACCACACACACACACACACCACACCACACGCAAAAGGCCTTGGTTAGCATTCACACATCATTTTGAAAGTCCCGTACTTCATCAGGCCAGCGAATAACATTCACAACTCTACCCATCGGTACATGGAACAAGGGGCCGAGGATATGTGAAACAATATTACAGGATCATTAAAAGTTTGTGGAAGAACTAGAGTAATAGTGGGCAACTTAGCATAAAATTGTTGCATTTTGTGAGGAAAGCACAATTTGGCACCTAGTAGCCTAACATTTATGATCAGATTGGATATTGGGCCATCTCAAATTCAGCCGCTGATGCTGTGGCAGCCATTTCCACTGCATCAAAAATTTGGAGATGGCCCATATCCAAATCTGTTATAATATGATAGGCTACTAGTGTGCCAAATTTGGTGCTTTCCTCAAAAATGCACAATTGTTATGCTATATTTAGCTAAGTTGCCCACTATAGGGGAATGGATGGATGATCCTCCTCTCGTCATCAGGCACAAAGGTTCCTGAACAGTTTCATTGTAGGGGCACAATCCTGAATAGGTCACCACTCTGCAGGATACTCAACCTGGCTCACTTTTCCAAGCAGCTGGGATCGTTTTACACCCACTGAAGGATTTTTTTTTTAGTATGTAGAAGATAAGATAGTGAGTCAAAGCCCAGAGATAATAAGAAAGTTTAAGATTTATTTCTGTTGAAATATAAATTTCTTGAATTGTATTAACAGCTTTAAATTAATGTCATCCAAGTCCCTGCACTTGCAGGACATGGAGCCCAGAGGGACAGGTAATATTGTGGAAGTAGGTCTGAGTACCTGGGAAGGATTTGAGGTGCTATTTGCCAGAGAGGACATTTGTAGTGGGAGCCAGCGAGGGCCCAATAAGTCGGTGGAGTAAGACAGCGCGAAAGTGGCCCGCAGTCTGGGGGTGCCGCATCGGGAAGCAGGCAGAGGCCTGCAGAGGGAGCCACACCACCACAACCACGAGATTGTGCGGCAGCACGGAGAATTTGTGGGCATTCCCAAATGATGGAGCACCAGCACACAGAGCGGGAGTCATTGGTTGCACGTGGAGCGTCGGCTGGATCAACTCACATGGTGTTTTTTGGGCCAGCTAAAACTTGAACTCAGGATCTTAAGATCTTGAATCAACCCACCTTAACTGTCAGGCACTAGCAGCTGGGGGAGATATAATTATGAACGGAATGTGTACAGTTAAATTGACAATTGTGTGAGATAAATCTCACACTGTTGTGGAAATAATACAGGGTATTACAGTATCTCAACTGTTGTGGAAATGTGAGATAATCAATATTTACAGTATTAGCAATGACGACCATTTTTTTCCAAATGACAATTTTCTCTTCTGACCAATTACATTTCATTATAAAAAGATTGGATTCCTAAATTACTGCTTGAAATATATAAAAATTCCTTTCAAGAATGTATGACCGTCTACCTTGATGAAACAAGGTAACTAGAAGGGCACTCACGAGAGCGCATACCTCCGCCACGCAATTCCTCCTGATACAACAGAACATATCAGGCCAATAAAATTTTGGAATATCATGCCATGTATCATTTTAGCCCATCTCTCAATGGTTTTTAAAATCACTTTTAAAAAAATGAAATAATTCTCGGATCCGGATCTGGATCCGGACTGCTTCAGCAAAATCAAACCACTTCGTCCTTGTCACACACCCAACCTGTCCAAGTTTTGTCCGAATCCCCCATAACTTTTTGAGATATCCTGCACACAAACAGACAGACAAACCAAAAGACAGACAGACAAACAGGGTGAAACATAACCTCCCGTCCATCTTTGGTGGCAGAGGTATAATAATATGATTAGTATGAATATAAGATTTTCACAGGATTCATATTAATATCGCAACGTATTACAGTATGATTTATTTTTTTTAGCCGCAGACGCTTAGGTTGCAATAGCAGATTGGCTCCTGGATGAGATATTGATTTAAAGCTGTTCACATTCAGAAATTTATATTAACAGAATAAACCTTAACTGCTCCATTATCTGATCTGCATACTTTTTTCTGGAAGTTTAACCACAGAACTGGCAAGATAGCCTAAGAGATACGAGCATTTGCCTCTGAGCTGTCTCACCTGGATTTAATTATCACCAGCTATAAACTGTCATTCTGGTGTCTGACTTCTCCTTATTCATGTGCATCACATGCCTGTGGGTACCATATTGTCTAAGGGTGCAACTGTGCCTGATGCAATGTCCCTGTAGGTTTGAGCAGGAATTTGGAAAAAAATTTTTCTCAGAGTGCTGGCAATAACTCACGCCACTCATTGTGAAGCACATAAGGGGTTTAACATCCACCAACTAATGCAAAGAAGGGACGCTGAGTTTAAGATCCACCTGAGGGATGGCACAACACATTGAAGCCTCACACTGCATGCGAAACATCAGTATCATAGTTTATAGCTGAGGCAGAGATTTTGAACCCAGAATAAACAGCTCAGAGGTGAGTGCGTATGACTCTCGACCATCTTTCCAGTCGTAGGTGTTTTGCATGAAGGGCGGTGCGTGAATGTGTGCAACGCTAATTTGGCTCCTATCTCACCCATGCCTGCATTCACTCCAACTCCACCGATGCCTGCACTCGCTAAAAACCTCACCCACAGCCAGAAATCACTTCAACCCCACTCACTGCATGCACTCCGCTTAAACCCATCCACTGCCGTGCACTCACCTATCCCCCACTCACTGCACACCCATTCCATTGCATGCTTTCATAGTGCAGTCCACCCACTGCCTGTCCTTGCTGCACCCTACCCACTGCAGCCCTTGCTGCACCCACTGCAAGCCCTTGAGACAGAGAGACAGAGAGACAGAGAGAGAGAAGAGAGAGACAGAGAGAGAGAAAGACAGAGAGACAGAGAGAGACAGAGAGAGACAGAGACAGAGACAGAGACAGAGACAGAGCCAAAACGATAAATAGTATGATATTTAAAAAACGTTTCAGACAGATTTCTGACCAAACTAGGTGGATGAGTTGGGTAGGTGACAAGAGCAAGCCAATTCGGTTTTGCTTCAAGTCTGGATGCAGATCGGCCTATAGTGGGACAAAAATGTAAACTGTTCAGCCTGCGAGGTGTGTGCGCTCTACTCTGTGCAGTTCTAGTTAATAATTGCATGCTTCTTTTTGGTATTCCCCACCCTTGTTGTTCCCATACACTTTATAAATCCACTTGGTCTCTTGGTGAATTCAATGTCTTGATTGCCAGGGAAAGTTGTACATATCCATTGAAGGACAGATTGGGTACGACACCGTGCTGCGTCTGCCGATTTTCACCCGGATCATCAGGTGTACGGCACCAGTTAGAGCGTCGCCTGATTGGCTCTGGAATTTCACTAGAGTTCGGTAAGATTGCAAAAAGGCCTGGACATGTGTCGGCGTGTCCGTATCCAGTTGCCTGGCACGACTGCTTTGACGCGGTTTGTTGGGATTCAGACCAGGCAACTGGGAAGAACCTGACAACTACAACAATACAATACAATTCCACTAATCTGCTACTAACACTACTGCAACTTAAGCAATGTTTTATGCACAATTGATACAAAAAATACATCACCGTATTGCCATAACTTTCCGAACTCCCCAACCGAAAGCCAAACACTGCAATCCGGAAGTCTTACAAAAGACTTGTTTTATACATTGTAAACATGTATCTGCAAACTTGCCTTTTAATGTATTTATATGATATCAATCCCTTAGTGTTCACAGTCGTTGCTTCATTCCCCTTATCCCCACCTCATCCTTTTTCTACTTAACTTATTCTATTTCAACTCTCACCCCATTTGTCTGCTTCCTGGGTTATTGCCTTCAACCAACCCCTCTCCATTTCCAAATTGTTCTCCCACTGGTGACTGCTCTTCCGGATCTTTTCTTCAGTCCACACCGACCACACCCCTGTCCGAATTTCTCTTATCATCCTTCCTTTTCTCCTTTTATAATTTGAAATTCTCTCAATTGTGGACTTCTTCCCCAATGTTGTATGCAACAAATATATGGCCCCTAATCCAAGGACTTTCTGGCACATCTTTTTAGCAACAGGCTTTATATTAAACAGGCAGCGAGCCATTTTCTCAGCCCTACATTTATACATTAGAGGCGAGAGTCCACAAGTACTGTGCTCGAAGACATCATTAAATCCTTGAAGTACGTCTGACACTTGCCTCCATTAAAAAATTTAAAAAAAGTTGACTACAAAAGCAGGTATGGCTCTTGTCCAGATCCATAAATTATCTCACGTGAGCTCAACCACCTTGCTTCTTCAGAAGCACAAAACGGAAGTTCTTTTCTCCATCAGTCCTGTAGGTTTTGTGTCTGACGGTGATATTGTATGAAGGCAGTTCACTATTTGCATTGCCAAAATCCACGACCAGAGCAGATTCTATAATATTTAATGTCTGTCATCAAAGGAGGAACTCCATTAAAATGTAGGGATTGAAGAAGCCCCACTTTTTGACCAAAAAAAAAAAAATCAGAGGCTTCATTTCATTTGGCTCTTCAATGGACTTGGAATGGAGCAGATTATGAGTTTGTAAATCCAGAGCGATGTAAGGAAGCTAACTTTGATAAGGCCCAGAAGTAGAAAGCAAGGACAGTTGGTGTCCAGCTCCTGCTGCAAAAGTGCTTACAAGCAGGCCTGTGTTAATGAATGGACTTTGTGAACCTAGTCAAGCCTGGTGGCTACACACAGCAAGGAGTACAAGGTGTGTGTGTTTTTGGGAATGAACAAGTGTTGAAAATCCACGATGATGCCACACACAATCTCCTAAAAAAATTGTCACCGTTAAAATTAGGAATCAAACTCTTTCACTCCCTTTTGTTCACACTAAACAATACGTGCCAGGTAATTGGACGAGGTTAAGTGATCTCCACTACATCATTGAAATTTTTTTGTTTACTTTGTCCGATTCAGCAATGACTATTTTGCTTCAAAAATAAATTCGTCTCAAAACCCACATCAAACATGACACCAATCCATATCCAACAATGATTAGACGAGCAATATTTCATTTCCTGAACCCTCTAGGCTAAAATTCAAGGTAGTAAAGACAGGTATCACGTAGGCAGCCTTTCTTCCAATTTTCCTCTTACAAGATGAAAACGAATAGCTGAGTTCGACAATTTACCAGCATTGCAGAAAGAAAGGTCAGAACGATGATTGAGGATGCCTCCCTAAATAAACCATTCAGTTCACCACCACAGGGGGTACTTTTGTAGAAGCCAATGTTGGGTCCAGAAACTTGCCATGCTTGTTGAAAATAGAAATTGTCAGCATTAAACAGCTGGCCCATTTATGATAATTTATATGTGGCTTTCTCATTTGGGGATAATATATATTATGTTGTAAAAAAAATGACACAAGTTGGCAAATGTTTCACACCCATGTACCCGTCCCAACTCCTGCTCTATAGGTAACAAAATTAATAGATCGTCGAGCCTGATGTTGGCTTAACGGTTTAAGATAGCTTGCTTAAGATCTCAGGGTCTTGAGTTGAGCCCGTGTCATTCATTGAAATAACACAAGGTGGGTTAACTCAGCCTGTCATCCTTTCAGGTCGGTAAATAAAAGTACCAGCTTACTGGTAAGGTGGCACTGCATCAACAGCAGAGCCACACTTTCAGAAATGATGCAACAACAAAAGATTGCCTCTTACTGACAAAATGTGATAGTGTACGACTTGAAAAGGATGTGAAATGAAGCAGGTTGAAGGCGATTGACTGTTATTGATGCAGTTTGGGAAGAAAAAAATTGACAAGCTGGCTTGCTATCTCTCATGGCACTGCATTTTGGCAATACTTTTACAAATCAAGATCAAGTTCTTCAGGTACTCACAGTAAAAGTCAAGAAGAATAAAATCACTTCAATTATGGAAGTTGACAAGGAGAAAGAAACAGAGAGAGCAAAATAACAGCAGCAATTCTAACACGACAGTCAAGGTGTCATGCCACCTGGTCTTCAAGTCGACGCAGACGATTCTTGCACAGTTTAACCAACATGGGCTTTCTTGGTATGATCCAATCTAATTAGATATGGATAGAATGGTGTCTATGTTCAACACTTGACTTTTTCTATTATTCGGAACTTTTACAACATTCCCATGCTCTGGCCTCTTTAAGTCATAGAAAAGTCAACGTTCTTCTCATTAGACAGATACAGGCGAGGCTTTGAGCATTTGCAGCATTATAAATGTGTTTAAAACTCCATCACCTTAGTTTGGTCGATTTATTTACTCACCAACCGGAAGAGTCAATACTGCACGCTTTTATCATTTGATGAAGGACCGAGTGCTAAGCAACAGATGGATTGAATAAATGAAGATAATTTATCGCTTTATTCTTTGTTTCCTTCTCCTCCCTTTATAAGCGGGTGAGATCCATGGGACCAAATTTCTGCACTGCCTTGTCCAGAATACTCCTCCACTTTAACCTGTGCACCGCCATCTCTCTCCACTCGCCATCCACCCGCAACGTTGTTGATATCCCTCCTCATGAACTTCCCATCTCAACAGCAGTCAACCTCTTTTCTCCTACCCTTGCTCCTGTCAACTTATCTGCTGTCTTTGCATTCTCTCTTCCACATCAGCGCCACATGACAGTTCACTTCAGCTGGCTTTTTACCAATCTCCCAGTCATGCTCATCTGCACACCAATCTTTCATTCCTTCATCCTCCTCCTTTTAAGCCACCTCTTCACTCCTGAAATCTCCTGACCGTTGTTCTCACAACCTGAAAACCTTGTTATGTCTTGCCTGTCAGTGCACTGTTTTGGCGGCATCACACACACGAACACAAACTTTCCCTTTCAATTCCTGATATCCTTTCCTGTCTGCCTAATTTTATTCATCAAACAAATTCAATCGTGCAAAAGGTTGATGTCGAAGACGACGATACTCACTCCTCTCATTTTGTCTACTTAGGCCAAGGTAATCCTGCTCTGCATTAAAAAATATATATGAGGGCAGTCAATAGTAACTAAAATGGTGATATAAATTTGAGAATTTGGTTCTGGTTTCCTTTATGTACTGTGTTGTAGTTGTAGGCGACATATGTTATATCTATGGTAAGAGTCATGTTTTTGCCTGTTTTAGGATCTGGCAACATTGAGGATGACGTCAGAAGAGCATTCCAAGATGGTGGCTCCCTCGAGAAGCATGCCGCAGGGAGGAAGCAAGGTTCGTGCATCCGTTCCTTGGGGCAAGTGGGGTATGATCCCCCACTGAAAAATCCATCGCAGAAAATATGGTCGCATGTTTATTTGCTTTCTTGTTGTTGCTTGTTATTGTTGTGTTGATCTGTTGTTTGTGAATTACATCTGTGCTGTAGCGAAAATGCAATCATCAACAACGCGTTCTATGAGGGTAGCCCGCTTCATCAATGGTTTTTAAATACTTTCAAAAACTATTATCGGTTCTGATTCCAGATTCGGATCTTCACCAAAAACGGAATTATTCTTGTATCACCACACCAACGTGTCCCGAGTTTCATCCGAATCAGTCCACAACTTCTTTGCGATGTCGTGCATTATCAATTTTTGACGCCAGATCTCTCAAGGTGAAGAATCCCCCCTAAAACAGCTCGAATGAGCTAAGACTGTCTCTTAATAATGAGGGTCATAAAAAAACAATATGACGTCATGTGATGTATTAGGTAGCGACTAAATACAGACAATGTTAAACAAAAAAAAAGTTTGTTTTGAGTGAATTTTTTGGTTGTTTATCGTTTTTAGGTCGTGAAGAATGAAGAAAAAGCATATATTTAAATGTGATAGTGATAATATTTTGTGTATCAGCTAATGTGATCAGTGGATAAAGGATAATAACAAAAAAAAGTGATAATTTTTATTGTGCCTAAATAATCGTTATTAAGGAAAGACAACGACTTTTGTTGAAAAATAACAAACAAATTGTAATATTTAACATAAGAAAAGGCAGAAAAATCGCTATTTGAACATTTATGAAACTATACAAAAAGCCGGGGGGGGGGGTTTTGAAACAAATGCCAGGATATGCTAATAGAAGTAAAACATATAGCATAGCTGTTGATCGTTGTGATTTGAAATATTTTGGAATTATTTTGGAAAAAATATGATTTTCATTTTCAAGGTAGGTTATTCAATAGATTATATCGAATTCATTAAGTAGTCATTTGAATACACATGTTACATTTTGTTTGGTTCTTGGTCTTCCCTTCAACTCGTTTATTATATTTGTTCTTTTATTTCACATATTGTCTCATGATGGCTTCTGCTCGAGGTGCCTGCAAAGCATAGACCTGATAATGTTCTGCATGTCTGCGGAGTCCTTTCTCCTGAATGTCAAGTCAGTCAGTACCACCATCGTGAAGGGAACCTCTCTGTTCGGGGGCTTCAAGGCGTACTTGGAGTTCAACTTTGGGGACCCAGGACAAGAGTTGGGCGCCACATAGTGGTTTGCGGAAGCTGTCGCCACTCTGGAGTCGTGGTCACAGAGGGAGAAACGAAAAAACTGAAGTTTTGGCGTAGCCAGCAATCTGGCGGGAACCAACAGATTCACTCAAACAAACTCGCTACTTTTTGTATGGTGGTTGACAGTGTCACCCGCAAGCTTAGAGGGAAAGAAGACCGGATGTGTTCGATGACTACCTCCCGATGCTGGCCCAGAATCATTCTGTCGGTGATGCATGTGAGGAGATTCCAGTTCCCCAACTCCTCCTCCGGTGATCACGAAAAGATGCTTGCAAAAGTTCCCAGCACGAAAAGAAGATGCCACGACGATGTCTTTGTTGCGATGATAACTCCAGTAATTCCGCATTTTTTTCCCTAACCAAGCGGACGCTCAAGATCTTATCAGGGACCTAGGAACTCCACCAACATCAAGAAGCAAATTACTGACATCTCAGGTTGAAAACACGGGAATGTTGGAAGCGAGGAGAACTGGTGGGTAACAACAGCCGACAAATACGTCATGAACATTTCCTCCATCAGTAATTACTTGTCAACAATGACTGGACTGAGAAATTGTTGTGCTTATTGTCACGAATCAACGGCTGTGTTTGAAAGAAAATGTGAATTTCCAGTAATGATCCCAGCAACTGGACAATGGCTGTTCGTGGACAGCTCAACTAGAGCTTGGAAGGCGGTGCTGTTGCAACAATGTACAAGTACCCTCAAGCAGCATCCTAATACGAC
>CM068955.1:169964284-169975501 GCA_035128595.1 Eptatretus atami
CACACACACGCAAAAGGCCTTGGTTAGCATTCACACATCATTTTGAAAGTCCCGTACTTCATCAGGCCAGCGAATAACATCACAACTCTACCCATCGGTACATGGAACAAGGGGCCGAGGATATGTGAAACAATATTACAGGATCATTAAAAGTTTGTGGAAGAACTAGAGTAATAGTGGGGCAACTTAGCATAACAATTGTGCATTTTGTGAGGAAAGCACCAAATTTGGCACACTAGTAGCCTATACATATTATGAACAGATTTGGATATTGGGCCATCTCAAATTCAGCCGCTGATGGCTGTGGCAGCCATTTTCCACTGCCATCAAAAATTTTGAGATGGCCCAATATCCAAATCTGTTCATAATATGATAGGCTACTAGTGTGCCAAATTTGGTGCTTTCCTCACAAAATGCACAATTGTTATGCTATATTTAGCTAAGTTGCCCCACTATAAGGGGAATGGATGGATGATCCTCCTCTCGTCATCAGGCACATAAGGTTGCCGAAACAGTTTCATTGGCTAGGGGCACAATCCTGAATAGGTCACCACTCTGCCAGGATACTCAACTGGCTCACTTTTCCAAGCAAGCTGGGATTCGTTTTACCACCCACTGAAGGATTTTTTTTTAGTATGTAGAAGATAAGATAGTGAGTCAAAGCCCAGATGATAATGAAGAAAGTTTAAGGTTTATTTCTGTTGAAATATAAATTTCTTGAATTGTATTAACAGCTTTAAATTAATGTCATCCAAGTCCCTGCACTTGCAGGACATGGAGCCCAGAGGGACAGGTAAATATTGTGGAAGTAGGTCTGAGTACCTGGGAGAGGATTTGAGGTGCTATTTGCCAGAGAGGACATTTGTAGTGGGAGCCAGCGAGGGCCCCCAATAAGTCGGTGGAGTAAGACAGCGCGAAAGTGGCCCCAGCAGTCTGGGGGTGCCGCATCGGGAAGCAGGCAGAGGCCTGCAGAGGGAGCCACACCACCCAACCACGAGATTGTGCGGCAGCACGGAGAAAATTTGTGGGCCATTCCCAAAATGATGGAGCACCAGCACACAGAGCGGGAGGTCATTTGGTTGCACGTGGAGCGTCTGGCTGGATCAACTCACATGGTGTTATTTTGGGCCAGCTAAAACTTGAACTCAGGATCTTAAGATCTTGAATCAACCACCTTAACTGTCAGGCACTAGCAAGCTGGGGGAGATATAATTATGAAGGAAATGTGTACAGTTAAATTGACATTGTGTGAGATAATCTCAACTGTTGTGGAAATAATACAGGGTATTACAGTATCTCAACTGTTGTGGAAATGTGAGATAATCAATATTACAGTATTAGCAAATGACGACCAATTTTTTTCCAAATGACAATTTTCCTCTTCTGACCAATTACATTTCATTATAAAAAGATTGATTCCTAAATTACTCTTCAAATATATAAAAATTCCTTTTCAAGAATGTATGACCGTCTACCTTGGATGAAACA
The DNA here is from genome assembly GCA_035128595.1 of Eptatretus atami. Lineage (NCBI taxonomy): Eukaryota > Metazoa > Chordata > Myxini > Myxiniformes > Myxinidae > Eptatretus > Eptatretus atami. The sequence goes on from CM068955.1 coordinate 169,965,773, forward strand.
AGGTAAACTAGAAGGGCACTCACGAGAGCGCATACCTCCGCCACGCAATTCCTCCTGATACAACAGAACATATCAGGCCCAATAAAATTTTGGAATATCATGCCATGTATCATTTTAGCCCAATCTCTCAATGGTTTTAATAATCACTTTTTTAAAAAAATGAAATAATTCTCGGATCCGGATCTGGATCCGGATCTTCAGCAAAATCAAACCACTTCGTCCTTGTCACACACCCAACCTGTCCACCAAGTTTTGTCCGAATCCCTCCATAACTTTTTGAGATATCCTGCACACAAACAGACAGACAAACAAACAGACAGACAGACAAACAGGGGTGAAAACATAACCTCCGTCCATCTTTGGTGGCAGAGGTAATAATAATATGATTAGTATGAATATAAGATTTTCACAGGATTCATATTAATATCGCAACGTATTACAGTATGAATTTATTTTTTTTAGCGCAGACGCTTAGGTTGCAATAGCAGATTGGCTCCTGGATGAGATATTGATTTAAAGCTGTTCACAATTCAAGAAATTTATATTTTAACAGAAATAAACCTTAAACTTGCTCCATTATCTGATCTGCATACCTTTTGTCTGGAAGTTTAACCACAGAACTGGCAAGATAGCCTAGAGATACGAGCATTTGCCTCTGAGCTGTCTCACCTGGATTTTAATTATCACCAGCTATAAACTGTCATTCTGGTGTCTGGCTTCTCCTTATTCATGTGCATCACATGCCTGTGGGTACCATATTGTCTAAGGGTGCAACTGTGCCCCTGATGCAATGTCCCCTGTAGGTTTGAGCAGGAATTTGGAAAAAAATTTTCTCAGAGTGCTGGCAATAACTCACCCACTCATTGTGAAGCACATAAGGGGTCTTTAACATCCACCAACTAATGCCAACAGAAAGGGACGCTGAGTTTAAGATCCACCTGAGGGATGGCACACACATTGAAGCCTCACACTGCATGCGAAACATCAGTATCATAGTTTATAGCTGAGCAGAGATTTTAACCCAGAATAAACAGCTCAGAGGTGAGTGCGTATGACTCTCGACCATCTTTCCAGTCGTAGGTGTTTTGCATGAAGGGCGATGCGTGAATGTGTGCAACGTAATTTGGCTCCTATCTCACCCATGCCTGCATTCACTCCAACTCCACCGATGCCTGCACTCGCTACAACCTCACCCACAGCCAGAAATCACTTCAACCCCACTCACTGCATGCACTCGCTTAAACCCCATCCACTGCCTGCACTCACTACTCCCCCACTCACTGCACACCCATTCCATTGCATGCTTTCATACTGCAGTCCACCCACTGCCTGTCCTTGCTGCACCCTATCCCACTGCAAGCCCTTGCTGCACCCACTGCAAGCCCTTGAGACAGAGAGACAGAGAGACAGAGAGAGAGAGAGAGACAGAGAGAGAGAGACAGAGAGACAGAGAGAGACAGAGAGAGACAGAGACAGAGACAGAGACAGAGACAGAGCCAAAACGATAAATAGTATGATATTTAAAAAACGTTTCAGACAGATTCTGACCAAACTAGGTGGATGAGTTGGGTAGGTGACAAGAGCAAGCCAATTCGGTTTTGCTTCAAGTCTGGATGCAGATCCGGCCTATCAGTGGGACACAAAATGTAAACTGTTCAGCCTGGCGGAGGTGTGCGCTCTACTCTGTGCAGTTCTAGTTAATAATTGCATTGCTTCCTTTTTGTATTCCCACCCCTTGTTGTTCCCAATACACTTTATAAATCCACTTGGTCTCTTGGTGAATTCAAATGTCTTGATTGCCAGGGAAAGTTGTACATATCCATTGAAGGACAGATTGGGTACGACACCGTGCCTGTGTCTGCCGATTTTCACCCGGGATCATCAGGTGTACGGCACCAGTTAGAGCGTCGCCTGATTGGCTCTGGAATTTCACTAGAGTTCGGTAACATTGCAAACAGGCCTGGACATGTGTTCGGCGTGTCCGTATCAGTTGCCTGGCACGACTGCTTTGACGCGGTTTGTTGGGATTCAGACCAGGCAACTGGGAAGAACCTGACAACTACAACAATACAATACAATTCCCCACTAATCTGCTACTAACACTACTGCAACCTTAAGCAATGTTTTATGCACAATTGATACAAAAAATACATCACGTATTGCCATAACTTGTCCGAATCCCCCAACCGAAAGCCAAACACTGGAATCCGGAAGTCCTTTACCAAAAGACTTCGTTTATACATTGTAAACATGTATCACTTGCAAACTTGCCTTTTAATGTATTTATATGATATCAATCCTTAGTGTTCAAAGTCGTTGCTTCATTCCCCATTTCCCCACCTCAATCCTTTTTTCTACTTAACTTATTCTATTTCAACTCTCACCCCATTTGTCTGCTTCCTGGGTTATTGCTTCAACCAACCCCTCTCCATTTCCAAATTTGTTCTCCACTGGTAACTGCTCTTCCCCATCTTTTCCTTCACTCCACACCGACCACACCCCCTGTCCGAATTTCTCTTATCATCCTTCCTTTTCTTCCTTTTATAATTTGAAATTCTCTCAATTTTGGACTTCTCCCCCAATGTGTATGCAACAAATATATGGCCCCTAATCTCAAGGACTTTCTGGCACATCTTTTTAGCACAGGCTTTATATTAAACAGGCAGCGAGCCATTTTCTCAGCCCTACATTTATACATTAGAGGCGAGAGTCACAAGTACCTGTGCTCGAAGACATCATTAAATCCTTGAAGTACGTCTGACACTTGCCCTCATTAAAAAATTTAAAAAAAGTTGACTACAAAAAGCAGGTATGGCTCTTGTCAGCATCCATAAATTATCTCACGTGAGCTCAACCACCTTGCTTCTTCAGAAGCACAAAACGGAAGTTCTTTTCTCCATCAGTCCTGTAGGTTTTGTGTCTGACGGTGATATTGTATGCAAGGCAGTTCACTATTTGCATTGCCAAAATCCACGACCAGAGCAGATTCTATAAATTTTAATGTCTGTCATCAAAGGAGGAACTCCATTAAAATGTAGGGATTGAAGAAGCCCCACTTTTTGACCAAAAAAAAAAAATCAAGGACTTCATTCATTTGGCTCTTCAATGGACTTGGAATGGAGCAGATTATGAGTTGTGGAAATCCAGAGCGATGTAAGGAAGCTACTTTGATAAGGCCCAGAAGTAGAAAGCAAGGACAGTTGGTGTCCAGCTCCTGCTGCAAAAGTGCTTACAAGCAGGCCTGTGGTTAATGAATGGACTTTGTGAACCTATGTCAAGCCTGGTGGCTACCACACAGCAAGGAGTACAAGGTGTGTGTGTGTTTGGGAAATGAACAAGTGTTGAAAATCCCACGATGATGCCACACACAAATCTCCTAAAAAAATTGTCACCGTTAAAATTAGGATCAAACTCTTTTCACTCCTTTTGTTCACCACTAACAATACGTGCCAGGTAATTGGACGAGGTTAAGTGATCCTCAACTACATCATTGAAATTTTTTTTGTTTACTTTGTCCGATTCAGCAATGACTATTTTGCTTCAAAATAAATCTCGTCTCAAAACCCAACATCAACATGACACCAAATCCATATCCAACAATGATTAGACGAGCAATATTTCATTTCCTGAACCTCTAGGCTAAAATTCAAGGTAGTAAAGACAGGTATCACGTAGGCAGCCTTTCTTCCAATTTTCCTCTTACAAGATGAAAACGAAATAGCTGAGTTCGACAATTTACCAGCATTGCAGAAAGAAAGGTCAGAAACGATGATTGAGGATGCTCCCTAAATAAACCCATTCAGTTCACCACACAGGGGGTACTTTGTAGGAAGCCAATGTTGGGTCCAGAAACTTGCCATGCTTGTTGAAAAATAGAAATTGTCAGCATTACACAGCTGGCCCATTTATGATAATTTATATGTGGCTTTCTCATTTGGGGATAAATATATATTATGTTTGTAAAAAAAATGACACAAGTTGGCAAATGTGTTCACACCATGTACCCGTCCCAACTCCTGCTCTATAGGTACAAAATTAATAGATCGTCGAGCCTGATGTTGGCTTAACGGTTAAGATAGCTGGCTTAAGATCTCAGGGTCTTGAGTTTGAGCCCCTGTCATTCCATTGAAATAACACCAGGTGGGTTAACTCAGCCTGTCATCCTTTCAGGTCGGTAAATAAATGAGTACCAGCTTACTGGTAACAGGTGGCACTGCATCAACAGCAGAGCCACACTTTCAGAAATGATGCAACAACAAAAGATTGCCTCTTACCTGACAAAATGTGATAGTGTACGACTTGAAAAGGATGTGAAATGAAGCAGGTTGAAGGCGATTGACTGTTATTGATGCAGTTTGGGAAGAAAAAAAATTGACAAGCTGGCTTGCTATCTCTCATGGCACTGCATTTTGGCATACTGTTACAAATCAAGATCAAGTTCTTCAGGTACTCACAGTAAAAGTCAGAAGAGTAATAAATCACTCAATTTATGGAAGTTGACAAGGAGAAAGAAAAGAGAGAGCAAAATAAGCAGCAATTCTAAACGACAGTCAAGGTGTCATGGCCACCTGGGTCTCAGTCGAGCAGACGATTCTTGCACAGTTTACCAAATGGGCTTTCCTTGGTAATGATCCAATCTAATTAGAGATGGATAGCAATGGGTGTCTATGTTCACACTGACTTTTTCTATTATTGGACCTTTTTACACATTCCCAGTGCTCTGGCCTCTTTAAGTACATAGAAAAGTCAACGGTTCTTCCATTAGACAAGGATACAGCGAGGCTTTGAGCATTTGCAGCATATAAATGTTTTAAAACTCCATCACCTTGAGTTGGTTCGATTTATTTATCACCAACCGGAGAGTCATACCTGCAGCTTTTATCATTTTATGAAGGAACCGAGTGCTAAGCAACGATGGATTGAATAAATGAGATAATTTATCGCTTTTATTCTTTGTCTTCCTTCTCCTCCCTTTATAAGGGGTGAGATCCAATGGGACCAAATTTCTGCACTGCCTTGTCCATAATACTCCTCCACTTTCCCCTGTGCACAGCCATCTCTCTCCACTCCCCATCCACCCCAACGTTGTTGATATCCCTCCTCATGAAATCTTCCCATCTCAACCGCAGTCAACCTCTTTTCCTCCTACCTTGCTCCCTCAACTTATCTGCTGTCTTTGCCATTCTCTCTTCCACAATCAGCGCCACATGACCAGTCCACTTCAGCTGGCTTTTTACCAATCTCCCAGTCATGCTCATCTGCACACCAATCTCTTCCATTCCTTCATCCATCCTCCTTTTAGCCACCCTCTTCACTCCTGAAATCCTCCTGACCCAGTTGTTCTCACAAACCTGAAACCTTTGTTATTGTCTTGCTGTCAGTGCTACTGTTTTGGCCGGCATCACACACACGACACCAAAACTTTCCCTTTCAATTCTCTTGATATCTTTCTGTCTGCTAATTTTATTCCATCAAAACAAATTCAAAATCGATGCAAAAGGTTGATGTCGCAGACGACGCATACTCACCCTCTCATTTTGTCTACTAGGCCAAGGTAATCCCTGCTCTGCATTAAAAAAAATATATATGAGGGGCAGTCAATAAGTAACTTTAAAATGGTGATATAAATTTGAGAATGTAATGTGTGTAGTTGTAGGCGACATATGTTATATCTATGGGTAAGAGTCATGTTTTGCCTGTTTTAGATCTGGCAACATTGAGCGTATGACGTCAGAAGAGCAGTTCCAAGATGGTGGCTCCCTGAGAAGCATGCACCAGGGAGGAGCAATGTTCTGTCATCCGTTCCTTGGGAAGTGAGGGTATGAATCCCACTGAAATCCATCGCAGAATGAATATGGTGACGCATGTTTATTGCTTTCTTGTTGTTGTTGTTATTGTTGCTGTTGATGTTGTTGTTGAATTACATCTGTGCTGTAGCGAAAATGCATCATCAGACAACGCGTTCTATGAGGGTAGCCCGATCACTCAATGGTTTAAAATCACTTTCAAAAAAATATCGGTTCTGGATCCAGATTCGGATCTTCACCAAAACGGAATTAATTCTTGTCACACACCCAACGTGTCCACCGAGTTTCATCCGAATCAGTCCACAACTTTTTGAGATGTCGTGCAATATATCATTTTTGACCAGATCTCTCAAAGGTGAAGAATCCCTAAAACAAGCTCGAATGAGCTAAGATCCTTGTCCTCTTAATAATGACGTCATAAAAACGAATATGACGTCATTGTGATGTATTAGGTTAGCGATAAATTACACAATGTAACAAAAAAAAAAGTTTGTTTGAGTGAATTTTTTGGTTGTTTATCTTTTATTAGGTCGTAAGAATGAAGAAAAAGCATATATTTTATGTGATAGTGATAATATTTTGTGATATCACTATGTGATAGTGATAATAGTGATAATAATCAAAAAAAAGTGATAATATATTTTATGTCGCTAAATAATCGTTATTAAGGAAATGACAACGATTTTTTGAAAAATAACAAAAAATTGTATATTTACATAAAGAAAATTGCAGAAAAATGTATTTGAACATTAATGAAACTATACAACAGCGTTGAAACATGCAGGGATATGCTAATCAGAAGTAAAACATAGCATACTGTTGATCGTTTTGTGATTTAGAAAATATTTTGAAATTATTTTGAAAAAAATATGATTTTTTCAAGTAGGTTATTCAAGTATGATTTATATGATTCATTCAAGTAGTCATTTGATACATGTTACATTTTGTTTCCGTTCTTTCCCTTCAACTCGTCTTATTATATTTGTTCTTTTATTTACACATATTGTCTCATGATGGCTTCTGCTCGAGGTTCCTGCAAGCATGATCCTGATAACTTCTGCTATGTCTGCGGAGTCTTTCTGAATGTCAACAGTCAAGTACACCATCGTTGAAGGGAACCTCTTCTGTTCGGCTTACAAGGCGTACTTTGGAGTTCAATTAGGGGACCAGGACAAGAGTTGGGCGCCACACGTGGTTTGCGGAAGCTGTCGGTCCACTCTGAGTCGTGGTACAGAGGGGAGAAACGAAAACTGAAGTTTGCGTGCCAAGAATCTGGCGGGAACCAACAGATCACTCAAACAACTGCTACTTTTGTATTGGTAGTGACGTGTCACCGCAGGGAAAGAAGACGGATGTGTTCGACTACCCCGATCTGCCATCATCTCTTCGTCCGGTGATGCATTGTGAGGAGATTCCAGTTCCCAACCCTCCTCGTGATCACGAAAGATGCTTGCACAAGTTCCAGCAGCGAAACAGAAGATGCCCACGACGATGTCTTTGTTGCAGATGATACCCAGGCTATTCCGCATTTCCCTAACCAAGCGGAGCTCAATGATCTTTTCAGGGACCTAGGACTCACCAAATCAAAAGCAGAATTACTGACATCCAGGTTGAAACAGTGGAAGGTTGTGGACGAGAACTGTCGGGTAACAAAACAGAGACAACGTCATGACATATTCTCTCAGTATTTCACACTGGATGAGAAAGTGTGTTATTGTCACGACATCAACGGCTTGTTTGAAGAAATTGAATTCCCGTATGATCCCAGCAACTGGAGACTGTTCGTGGACAGCTCAACTAGAAGCTTGAAGGCGGTGCTGTTGCACAATGGTAACAAGTACCCAAGCATCCCTATCACCCACTCTGTTCAGCTAAAGGAAGGCTATGAGAATGTGAAGCACCTGCTGCGCCTGGTGAAGTACGAAGAGCATGATTGGGAAGTGATTGGAGACTTTAAGATGATTGGCTTTTTGACAGGTTTGCAAGGCGGCTAAACATCCCTGTTTCCTCTGCTACTGGATAGCCGAGCTACAGCGAGACATTATGAAACGAAGGACTGGCCATCAAGAACGGGCTTTGTCATTGCGGAGAAAACGTGAAGTGGCAACCGCTGGTTGAGCAGGAGAAGATCTTGATGCCACCCCTCACATCAAGCTGGGGCTCATAAAGCAATTTGTGAAGGCACTAGATCATGAGTCCGCTGCCTTCAAGCATTTGGGAGCGGTTATTCCGAAGTTCGCGAGGCAAAAATAAAGGCAGGGGTTTTGTTGGCCGCAAATTAAAAAGCTAATGAAGGACCCGGAGTTCTCCGGAAAGTTGTTGGCACCGAGAAACGTGCCTGGCACAGCTTCGTTGCGGTTGTTCAGGGTTCTTGGTAACAACAAGGAAGAAAACTACCGCGAACTGGTCGACAATCTTCTCAAGTCCTACAGGGAGATGGGTTGCAGAATGTCCCTGAAATTGCACACGATGCATTCCCATTTGGATTTTTTTTAAATCCAATATGGGAGACTACTCCGAAGAGCATGGTGAGCGCTTCCACCAAGATGTGATGGAATTGAGAAGCGCTACCAGGGCCAGTATAATGAGCGTATGATGGGCGACTACGTCTGGGGTTTGGTCCGAGAAACCCAGCCTCTTCACCGAAGAAAGAGCGAAAAATCTGTGTGTTTTCAATAAACAGTCTTATCGAATATGTAGTATGCTATATTTTACTTCTGATTAGCATATCCCTGTATGTTTCAACGCTGTTGTATAGTTTCATTTATGTTCAAAGACATTTTTCTGCAATTTTCTTATGTAAATATACAATTTTTTGTTATTTTTCAAAAAATATATGTCATTTCCTTAATAACGATTAGCAACATGAAAGATATGCATTTTTTCATTCTTACGACCTAATAAAAGACAAACAACCAAAAAATTCACTCAAACAAAATCTTTGTTACATTGTGTTATCTGTGCTAATGCCCGGCTTGATTTCCATTACGGCGATATTATGACGTTAACTTTTTTTCTCGGAAGAATTTCCAAAATCGGAGATGGTTACTGCCTGCGCGTGGGCTTTCTGCATACACATGGCAAGTTTCACGAAGATCCGATGAAAACTCTGGATTGTGAAATAAAAAATGTCAAAAAATAGGAATGACGTCTAAAAATTGATATGACGTCATAGTGATGTATCATATATGCGGTAATTCATCTCTGCTAATGCCCTGTTCGATTCCCACAAACAGAATTCAAAAAGCTTGCCTCGTTTCGGAGATAATTTTTTAGACGATTTCCATTAGCGGAGATATTTTGACGTCAAACTTTTTTCTAGGAGGAATTTTCAAAATCGGAGATCGTTACTGTCTGCGCAGGGTATTTTTACATGTATACACCAAGTTTCAGGAAGTTTCGATGAAAACTGTAGGCTGTGAAACAAAAAGTCCACAAGAACAACAACGTGAGTAAGACTTAGAGATCCTCCACGAGGATCTAAAAATTCTTGTAGCGGAATCCGGATCCGGATCTTCACAAAAATCTAAAAGTTCGTCTTTGTAAAACACCGAACCTGTCCACAAAATTTCATCCGGATCCATCCATAACTTTTTGAGATATCCTGCACACAAACAAACAAACAGACAGACAAACAAACAGACAGAAAGGTGTGAAAACATTACCTCCTCCATCGAAGGTAAAGGAGGTTATCACTCATAGAGTGACATTTGGCAAAACAGAACAAAGTAGAATGGCACTTGGTAGAGTGCAGCATACCTCTGCCAAGCAGAACAGTTTAAGTTTTGTATCCGACTGATGGGCTGGATCTGAACCAAAAATCTAATCTGCTTGTTCTTGTCACCAAACCAACTCATCCACATAGTTTTGTCATTACTCATCCTCAACTTTTTGAGATATCATGATATATATGTATATATAT
>CM068955.1:170012712-170027896 GCA_035128595.1 Eptatretus atami
ACATACTCACATTCTAATATTACATGTTTATAGACCTGCTCGCATTGTAATAGTACATACTTTATCGACATACTCACATTCTAATATTACATGTTTATAGACCTGCTCACATTGTAATAGTACATACTTTATAGACGCATTCACTTTCTAATATTACATGTTTATACACCTGCTCACATTGCAATAGTACATACTTTATAGACATATTCACTTTCTAATATTACATGTTTATAGACCTGCTCACATTGTAATAGTACATACTTTATAGACATACTCATATTCTAATATTACATGTTTACAGGACTGCTCGCATTGTAATAGTACATAATTTATAGACATACCACATTCTAATATGACATGTTTATAGACCTGCTCGCATTGTAATAGTACATACTTTATAGACACTCACATTCTAATATTACATGTTTATAGACCTGCTCGCATTGTAATAGTACATACTTTATAGACACTCACATTCTAATATTACATGTTTATAGACCTGCTCACATTGTAATAGTACATACTTTATAGACCATAACTCAACATTCTAATATTACATGTTTATAGACCTGCTCGCATTGTAATAGTACATACTTTATAGACATACTCACATTCTAATTGTGCAGTCATTATGGAGGTGCTCAGTGGGAAAAGGATATGGGTGTCATATTTGCTCCCACCAGGTGGCGTTTGTGGCCTACGTTAGAACATTATGTGTGGATAGACAGACAGAGACAGACAGACAGACAGACAGACAATCAAATGGACCCAAATGCAATGTCCTCTCTTCCTGCGAGGGTAAAAATGAAATGCTCGATCTTACTTCACGTGTTGATGTAGTACACTGTGATTGGTTGTTATGTAAGCAATCAGACAGTGCTGCACCTGCAGAAAAAAACTCTAAAAGTGTCGGTGTTGATATAATTGTCATGTGATATGAATGTGTGGTGATTACTATGGGAACTGGGAAGGAAATATTCACATGACAAGCATATATAAACCAAAGTCTTAGCTAGTGAGGACTACTCTGTGCAGCAGATCGCAGCCCAACTTCAGAAACTCTAGATTGGAACACAAAGCCAAATAGCAAATACGTTTCTGCCTATGATGAAACTGAAAAAAACTGTGAAGTCATGCTTCCAATTTAACATCATTTTATTTCATTACTAAGCTTTGTAAGAGGTCGAAAAAAATTTTCTCCACTTCTATGATCTTCATCATCATCATATGCAACAGTGGCTCTGACAATAGAGTTGGTGCCAGGACTTCGAGTCTTGTGAAAGACACCGAGGGATCTTTAAGTTCACCAGACAATGCACTCATTTACGTCACAATCAGCAGAGGAAACATCAAGGTGCATTTATAATAATGTCAGGAATTGAACCAAAATTAGACAACCCAAAGGTGAGTGCTCTATGAGCCCTCCTATCAGTCTGTCGAGCTATGATCTATCGTTGCATTTTATTTTGAAATCGACATTTGTATCCGGACCCAGATCTTCACCAAAAACGAATCAATTCATCCTTGTTTGAATCTGCACTAATAAATGTGTCAATAAAGTTCCAGGACAAGACAGTTTTGCAAAGAAACTTTGTTCATATCCTGCTGCCTGTTCTCTTTAAGAGTGGAATTCAAGTGAATATTAGACTTTTGTTAACAGCTCTGAGATTTTGCTTCTGATCATCCACTAACTATCCACACCAATGCTGTCACCTGTCTGATATATATGGCAGAAAAGCAAAATTGACTCCTGGTGCACAAAAGGTTAAAGCAAATAGTGTAAATGCCCTTGGTGGACAACAAACAAATAGACATGGGTGTTTTTAATCAAGAAGAGGTAAAATGTCCATTGCACACTTGCAGCCCAGTGAGATCATCAGTCTTTATCATGGATTATTGAGTTTGTGTGGACTTTAATTGGGACGGTTAGAGTTTGCCTGGGGATGATAATGGATGTTTAGTACAAGACTGATGGAGTAAGAATCTGCCTTCTCATGCTACTCATTCTTTATTGAAGGACCATTATTATAGACTAGCAAGTACAAACCCGTTGCTTTGCTGCCTGGAATATTAAGGGGGAGGAGGGGGGGAGGTGGAGAGAGGAAGTGGGGGAGTGAGTAGGGGTGGGGTAGCGGGGGGGGGGAGCTCGGAGTGAGGAGGGTGTGAGGAAGGGAGGAGCTAGGAAGGGGGAGCTGGAGACCGACGCCTCACCACATGTCGCTATACACTCCGGGAATAGGGTGGGGGGGGGGGTAGGAGCGAAGACGAAGGTGAGAGAGGAGGTGAGTGAGGGGAGTGAGGAGGGGTGAACAATGGAGGAGCTAGGAAAGGGGGGGGAGAATGATGCCACATCACACATAGCTATACACTCTTGGAGGGGTTGGGAGCAAGGATGATAGGAAAGAGAGGAGGGGAGGGGGAGTGGGGAAAGAAGGGGGTGTTATAGACTTGTGTTGGGTCATGGGATTTGAGGAGAAAGGGGGGGGGGGGTTGACTTGCATTTGTTTGGGGAACTTGAGGGGAAGCTGTGGTGGGGGGGGGGGGTGGTGGTCCTGTCTGCCGGCATTAGTACAGGATTGAACAAAACGGAGCACATTAAAATATCACATTCAAATATGTCATGTGAACACCATCAATGTGGGGAAGAGGGGGGGTGTAGGGGGCGCGGCTTTGGAAGAAGGTTAAGTGTGAGGGGAGGGGAAAGAGAAGGGAAGGAAAGGTGTTTTCCTTAAATCATCGAAAAAGCCTCACCAGTGCTCGTGCCTTTCTTTAATTTCCATGCACGTTTTACAACTAAGATGTGATAAGCTCTAGAATCTCTTAACCTGAGGCAAATATCAATATTTAAACTGCGGAATTGATCCTTGCAGCAGTTCCTACTGCTAAGAAAGTGTTCATTTGTCCATTCTTTGATACCCCGCACATTCTTTGACACCCGCTTCCTCTCCTTGACCTTCGGAGAGTTGTATAGTGGTGGTGGAGCAGGTTTGGAGGGGGTTTAGCATGAGGAGAAGGGAAGGGAAGGCAGTGTGAGTGGAGGGGAAGGGAAGGCAGCATGAGTGGAGGGGAAGGGAAGGCAGCATGAGGGGAAGAGAAGACAGCGTATTATGACTTTCACTTCCTCTAGACAGTCAAGTTCGCTCATATTTTTGGTACACTGGCATGAGCCAACACAATGACGACGTGTGTCGTGGACGGCCCTTACAGGGGCTGATCTGGGGATCTCACCAAACCATCCGATCAGTAGTAGCGACGGGCAGTGTGTACAAAGAGCAGGGACTTGATCAACATGAGCTGATGACTCAGGCTTACTGGGAATTCCTCATTCGTGGGACAACACACACACATAACCAAGGTGGTGTGAGGGGAGGGGAAGGGAAAGCACCATTCTGGGGCATGACCTGGGTGAAAAAAAAGTGTCCAAACTGCAACGTTTCCTTTTAAACCGCCGGGTTCTACATAAAACTGTGTGGGAGAATTTAAAACCCATGTTTACCAACCTGGCAGAGGTCTGGATGCATGCATGCTCACACATGCAACAACCTTTGCACCCCTCCGGGCGGCTCATTCCGAATCGGATTCACTCGTTACACTCCAGGGGAACCGTTTTAAATTCAAAACTAAACCATCAGCCTTTAGCCCCCCAAACGCGTTCCTCCAGCCTCCTTGCACTCCATGCTAACCGTGTATGTGCACTGGCGATATTCTCATCCTTTCACCCACACACGTGCATGAATACTCACCGGCATGCTCAACTTTCCCCACACCCACACCTGCACTTCACGGCACATCCTGTGTGGCTTCGCCACCGCAGCACATCTGCTCCCCGTGTGCTGAAGAACATGGTTTGCGAGAAGTCTGCGTAACCTCAACCACAGCGCCATGCACCATGGTCCCGGGTGAGAGTTCGGTCCGTGTGCCCGCGAATCTTGTGCACCGCACACATGTAACCAAGCATGTAGGCATGCACTCACCCCCGTGTAGAGTCCCTTTACAAACCACAATCTCACCATTTGTATCACGTCTGTGTGTGCTGTCTACATACGTCTTTGTGCTTGCAGTAACTCTACTTCAATATAATGAAAGAAGATTGCAGAAAAATATGAAAAATGTGATCTCATGTGAAAAAAAAATTCAAAACACTTTCAGCGGGTGAACTGGATGACATGAACTGCGTGCATAACATCACTATCGACTGTAGGGCACTTGGCAAGCAGCTTATGCATTCAAGCAAGCACTCCAACAAAATGGTTGATAAGGAACAGCTGGTTTAGCAAGTGATTGGCAATTGGTTAGACTAAACACCACCCAGAGATGCTCGGAGTGTCAAACAATGTGCAAATTGGACAAATAAACACTTTTTCTTTTAGCAGTCGGAACTGCTGCTAAGATCAATTCCGCAGTTTAAATTTTGAAATTTGGCTCAGGTTTAGAGATTCTAGAGCTTATCGCATGTGTGGAAATTAAATAAAGGCACAAACACCTGTGTTTATAAGCATTGCGATACATCCAGCGATTCCGAGGTATGAATATCAGCAAATCATACGTAAGAAGCTTTATTGTAGAGAAATAGACCTATTCCAAGGCGAGGCATTTTTGAGCTGAATGGACAAAATTGTGCATTATGACCCCGAGTTGAGTGAGCTGATCACAGGCTGACCAAAGGTAAGCCTGTTTCTGGTTTTACCATGAATTATGTTCAAAAGCGGTGTTTAAATTTACCAAAGCACACAGTTTTCAGTCGTGCACTCCCTTGGAATTCCCTTAGTATGCATGCAAAGTTTCAGGCCACTAGGTTTCATGGTTTTGGAGTTATGGAGAAGACACACTGACACACACATACATACACGCAGACATGTATTATTACAGATTCTACAAAAGTCCAGATGACAAAATCTAAGGCTCATAATGGAGCTGCCATACACACATGAACATACAAATACATGAGACACAACATAGTAGGACTGTTAGACAAGGCAAACAAACATAGCCACTAAGCTTGAGGAAAGTGACATCACTTTGAGGAAAATAACATCATTTTTCAGGGCACTCTGGGAACCAGCGATGCCACAACAATGGCACCGCCTTTCTCACCACACTCAGCAGGGCATTTCCTTTGGAGGGATGTCTTCCTCCCTTTGGATGCCAACCTATGGGGATTGTCAGTGCTCTATCTGTCCGAATGCTCAACATCAAGCAAGGAAGCAGCACATGCCATTTTTAAGTCTTTGGTATGACTCAGCCAAGGTTTGAACCGTTTGAACCACCAACCTCCCAGACTCAGAGCAGACACCATAACCATTCCACCACCAACTCTTGTGAAAAGTTCTTGATTCAGAACTTTTCTTTGCTTTGTAAACGTAACACTGCCTGAGCATCTGGGATTCCACATGGTATGAAATTACTCGTAGTGCAATCTTCACTCAACTGCCTGCATTATGAACCTGTTGTACCATATACTTAACTGAGTGTTTGTGGAGTTTCTGTAAACACTTCCTTCTATATAATGCAATGACATATTTCATCACTCAACTCCAAATCTCATCGAATCGATGGAGCTGTGGACAAAAGAATATTGTCCATCAATGTAAACGGCTCTCCTAACTGGGTGACCCACAGTTTTGTGTGACACAGTCTGACCTTCGACCTCAGCGATTACAGGTCATAGTTGTCAAAGTGTTGTTCTTTTGTCAAAAAAAGAAAATAAGGCTCAAAACATGAGCGTGCTCGTTTTTTTTAAACCTTTACTTTTTCGGGTTTGGAGAAATTGCCTTTTTGGAGATGGTGTTGTGGAATTGTCCTTGAACTTTTTTGAGCGATTCCCTCCAGGGCATTATCCAACATCAAAATAATACAGGATGGGCCACAAAAAAATGTCAGAAATGTTGACAAGAACCTTACTTTGAGAAAAATGTCAGTTTTTTTTTTTCTTATTTTAAAGTTATTCTGTTTGTCTTTCTCTTTTTTAACTCGTCAATTTTGTTTTTCGATGACAGAGGAAAGAATATTCGAGTTTCCAGCGTGTCTCAAGAACTGCACTTGATAGATGTAAAGTATCAACTTCGAAAACCAAACAATACATCATAGCCATCCAGTGACCAGTACAAGTGGAAGAAAACAAAATGTTTGATACTACGTCCATCCACAGGATTTCCGAACTTTGGAGAATATGCAATTGATCTGGGATCAACATGCCGGATGTGCCATGAAACGGATGTCACGAACAAGTGTGTGACGCATGTTAAAATGTGATGTTAAGGCATTCGCTTACGAAATCCAATCACTGCAGCATTTGATGAACGATGACCAGCACTACTACATGGAAATTTGCAATAGATTGGTAAGATTTGGCCAGGGTTCCGGCGATAACTCATCTACTCTTCAGTAAAGACACAATAGGATCTTTAACGTCCCCCAACGACCAGTCATGGCAGACAGGTCCTCTGGCTTAACATCCATCTGAAGGAGGGGCACGCCCGCACGCAAATGGATGCATCGCCCTGCCTCCAAAACACCAGGGCGACAGTTTATAGCTGGATCAACATTCTCACCCAGCTCAAAGATTTTTTCACAATTTCACTCAAAGACACGACATTTTCACCAGAGGAGCAACTACTAATGTAGATTGTTTTAATGATAACTATGACGTCATAGGTCACATGGTGTGCCAGCCATGTTGAAAAAAAGGGAAAAAAATTTGGACCTCTGCTTCTCTGAAACCACACCATGGGAAAAATTGAAACTTGGCACATGGCAAGTACTCCACATGGGGAATGAGGGTGATTTGTTTATGATGTCACAGGTGCCTTCATTGTAACGTCATAATTGCAGATGTAGACTGCTACATCTGATCGGTATGAAAATTTTTGTGGGTCATCTAGGGATAACTTGGTCCATAGAAAAAAAAAATTGATGATGTCGTCGGTCATGTGGGTCAATCTGGTAGTGATGGAGAATATACGTTTTAAATTTCAACCTGATCGGATGCATGGTCTAGCAGCCAGAATTGTTTAATTTTTTTGAATCTTGGTTCTTTTTGATCTTTTTTTATTTATTTTATTTTTCTGGTGATGCCTTAACAGTTAAGGTGCCTGGCTTAAAATCTTAGGGTCCTGAGTTAGATCTCATTAAATAACACCAGGTGGGTTGACTCAGCCTGTCATCCATTCTTCAGAGGTCGGCAAAAATGAGTTCCAGCTTTTTGGGCCGAATGAGCCATTCAAGTCGGAGTCGGAGAGGCGACCTATGCAGGATTGTGCCCCGTAGCCAATGGAAAACTGCCTCAGCAGTTCTATATGGCTGAAGATGCAAAAATAGTGCTTCTTCTTCTTATTATTTAGACCTCAATATTCCTGATGGTTTACTAAAGTCTAAATAACCTGATAGAATTTCTTCAGTTTGAGTTTCAATACACTCGTCCCGCATGGTCAGCAATTGTTACAGACTGTATAAGAGTGAGTGATCAGCCCATTAGTGTTGCTGTGAACATGGTTGCACAACAATGTGCTAGCTACTCTCAGGGTTTAGAATCACAGAGCTCAACAGGAATACAACCTCCCCCAATGAGTCCACGGTCAGAGGTAAAAGGGTCATTCAAGTCACCGAGTCAAGCACAGCAGCAGTGAGGCCACGAATACTCGATGCCTTGTAAATCATCCTGCTCGATATCATGTTTTGATGATTTCCATTTGGGTACAATGGTGAATCGTGAAAGCGCATGGTGATCTCATCGGTTTAGATGTGCACAGCAAACTTTAACCACAGTGAAGCATCAACTATTTCCTAATGTATACAGGACCTGCACTTGTATTGTCGAAAGTTGGAAATTTGTCGGAAATGTAATCCATGTCACGAAGCCAAAGCTCGAGCTATGACGTCTGATGCCCATTTCGCTGCAGATCCGAATTTATGTCTGCATGGCACTTATTCAATCATGTACTTATCCGATCTGATTCTATCCTATCACAGTTACAGGCCAGGATTTATTTTGAAAGATGCATTGTTTTCAACAGCATATTAGGCTCAAAATTTTTTGGTTCGGCATACCCATTGAAAAGGGCTGGCAGGATGGCCTAGATGTACGCACACTCACATCTAAACTGTGTAGCCTGAGTTTGAATCCCTACTCAGCAATAAGCAGTCATCCTGGTGTTCATGATGACAAGCAGTCATCATGAACAGGGTGATTCATCAATATGTGTGCCGTCTATCGGATGGATTTTAAACTGGGAGTCCCGTCTGCCAGCATTAGTTGGTGGACGTTAAAGATCCCACGGTGTTCTTTGTGAAAAGTAAGTGAGCTATCGCCGGCACGATGGCCAAACTCCAGCCCGAACTACAGCTGGGAAGGCAATGGCAGACCACCCAGCATAACCCTTGCCAAGAAACTGCTTCGGCACTACAGCAGCTCTGTAACAGTGTTTGGTACATCAGAGTTAGAACTTACTGGAAAAATCAGAATCAGAACTCACAGAAGTTCCAGGAAAAAAACATCATAACATAACATAACAATTATTAATCATGAATAAATGTTAAGTAAACTATACTCAGTAAATGATCTCACCTTAAGAATGCTGAAAGCCATAAAATTCAGTAAGAACGAGAAAAAGAGCAATCAGAGATTGCAGACCCTTTCCAGGACTTGTTTTTTTTGTGATGTTTGTGTGTTTGTTTTTGTTTCGTGTATTTTGTGTAGTGTTTGTGTGCCGGTGTGTTACGCATTTAATAACAGACATAACGAGAACTGCTACTTTACAACTACTGGCAGTGATGACCGGGTACCAAGATTTCCTGCTTTGAAGCAAACCCGCTTTGTCCCTGACCCATGACGTTTGGTCAGGAGGAACCCGAGTGTTATTCGAGAGGAACCCGAGTGCTTCTTTTATTCAGGAGGAAACCTAAGTGTTTCCTTCCCCTTGTGGCAAGCCTTGAACCCCGAGTCCGCAAGAATATATTATATTGTGTGCAAACAACCACACAGTGTCAATCTAGTAGCAACACATACTGTGTGATGACATAAAGCCTTGGTTTGAAAACGTGAGCAATGAATTTGATCATAAGAATAAATAAAATACAAAATCTATAGACAGACATTCCAAGCCCATATTCTTGAATTAAAGTACCAAGTTGGAGCAGGTGATGGACATGGGAAGCAGAAGGGATGCGAGTAGAGGATTTGTAATTTTTTTTGGAAAACACCCAGGAAGATTTTTAATGTTTCAAAAACATTCCCAACCCGTTTGATTTGGCTTAAGCAGCAACAACTTGTCTTTGTAAATGTGTATCATGTAGCACTGTTCCTGGTGTGAGTGGCTATTACAAGGTAAGATTAATAAAATACATCATCTCCTATCGGTCCGTGAGGTCGCGCCCGACTTCTGGTGACATTCATGATCAGATTTATCGAAACATCCCTGAACTGCTTCCTGAAGCTCTGGCAGACAGCTTTGTTGCAGTTGCAACCCCTTCCCTTCAGTGCATACAAGGCTTCTTCCCATTCTCCCCTCAAGCATAGCCAGCAAGGTCGACTCCTCCTGACTTTCTCTTTCTGCACGCATGATGTGTCCAAAGTATGACAGTTTCTGTTTTAGCATCAGTGCTTCTAATGTATGAGGGATGATCAATTTGTTTGTGGCCCCAGAAACTTGTCGACATGGTAGAATGATCAAGGCTATTGAATATAAAGATCTGTCCTTCCTGTTATGATATGTTTTGCTAATTCCATATTTATTCATGCAGATTTTCCAGAGCATAGACTCAAAGTAGAGAAGCTCCCTAAATTCAGTCAAAATGGAGAAATCTGAGCTCAGAGCTGTGATGAAGTACCTACACCAGAAACGCTTGCCTCCTCAGCAAATATATATGGATATGGTAGCGATATTAGGGGGTGATGCTCCTTCATATTCCATGGTGAAGAATTGGGTAGCTGAGTTCAAGTATGGCAAAACAAGCAATGAAGATGAACACAGATCAGGTTGGCCTGTTGAGGTGGCAACGCCAGAAATGGTGGACTGGGTGCATGAAGTAGTGATGAGAGACAGACAAGCGACCATTTAGTCAGGTTCCTTGTGTCCATAATTTGACGTTCATTGGAATTTTTTGGAAGAGTAGCTACCCCAACATTTTTGGAAAGCTTAAACAATACCAAAACAGAAAATCCATGTTTCACATTTTTTTTCAATGCATATATAATGTGGTCAAATAGGTCGTTTTGGGGTAAAAACCCGTTTTTTTAAAATTTCAGCTCTGAAAATTCAAATTAATCACAAGCAAGCAACTGATGATGCATAATTGTTAATAGAGGACAGTTCTTAATATAGAATACATATATCTGTATTTTGAGCAATGGTTGCCATGGAAACGGCTCTCATTTTGTCAAATTACCGTTTATTTAATGTATTGCTTTCAAATCTCGAAACAAGTAACGCATGAATATGGTGATTTAGTGAAATGTACTTAATGTCAAATATGAGTTTGTAGCCAATTGGCATCACTGTCTCGAATGTCACTCATCATTGCCATCGTCATCATCACTATCGTGGTCATGCCGTTCAATTTGAGTCCTCGTCATTCTCACATGAAGTGCTGCACATGCAAAGATCAGTGCATGTTAAGTTCTTGGCCCTGCAGGAACATCTCTGTGATGAACATTCTGGCTTGCACTGGCACCTTATCATCTCGATAATTGCCTTTGGTGCAGGGAGATGTCTGTTGTTGTCGGTTTGAGTTGACCACTCGTGTCCTTGTGGACCATTCTTTAATGGATCAAGAAATGTTTGCTGAGAAATTGCTGCTTGACCCCAAACGTATGCCTGGATATGTATTACCGCATGATATGCTGCCTCAGAGCACCGACAGTTGGTGGTAACTTGTCATTCTCAGCCATGTTCTTACAGAAGAGATGCCACCGAAGTTCAGGGATGCTGGAAATATTGACACCACCTTGGACAATAACCTGAAAAGACAAATCTTGCAAAGTTGGGATAGGTCTCTGACAGTTCAGCATCCTTACAGAGCATAGCAAAGGCATCTACATGTCGTCATCGGCCTTAAGTCGCACTGGAACCACTTTGCCTTACCATGTCGAGCGAACCGCCCAGTATTATCGGCACCTGTGAATGCGTGGAAGGCTGGCAATGCCTGGGCTCTCTCCTCACCTAGGGCCTTCCAGATTGGCTCGATTTTGACAATGCTAGATGCCATTGAGATAGATGTGTGTCTTGGCAGGAGATGATAGTTTGCTATGGCAAGAACCAGAACATCCGTATCAGGTGAGAATATCGTCAGCTCTCATATCTCCCGTGTGTGCTTTGTGATGCAGCTATTGCTTGCTGGACATCAACGTTTCGGCCTCCTCATGGTTATTCGCCTCAAATGGAGACCCCTGTTTCTCGACGTCCTCCCAGTGCCGAAACGACTACCACCTTTGTTGAATCGCGGTTGTATTCTAGAGTTTTTCTCTGCCAAGTACTCTGTCAGATCAGCCTTGGTTTGATCATGGGACAGAAATCGACTCATCGTGATGTGTTTGATACTGGTATCATCCTTGACCTGACATTGGACTGGTGCCTTTCCTTGACGTCGTTTGTCTCTGGTTGTGCTCCGAGGGAATCTTGCTTGTATGTATCAAAAACAAGAATTACATGGTTGAAGCCTCTGGTCAGACTCATCACCCTATCATTGAAACATTCACTGAGGTCCTTCACTGTTCACGACATGCTGGTTTCTTGTCATTTTCTGGACAACTACCATTCCATCCACGACTGCGACCTTCGTGCTAGTACTGCCATCAATTACAGCATCAGCGGGTGCTGGTTCCATGTGTGTGGCATCAAGCTCATCTTCTGGTAAAGACGGTTCCTTGTTGGCAAACTTCTCCAAGTTGTGGATTAGCTTCGACTTGTCGGTGCATGACAGTAAGCTACCGTTTGGTGCAAACAGGGCCCTCGGTGTCACAGTGAATTCAAAGTTGCCAATTGCATCCTTCTGGTCGACGTCCCTGCTGGATCTGGAGAGTACCATCGGTCTACCATACAAATCCTTGGTTTCTTTTAGATCTACTGTCTGTCCCTGATCTTGATTGCTAGTGTTGTATTGCCAGACATGTACATTCTGTTCTTCTCCTTCTTCACTGGCGCCATAGGCTGAAATCACCATTGATCCGTTTAGCAACAAAATCTTCATAGAGATTCTGTCCCGTTTCATCAAATGTTCAGTATCTGTGGTACAAATTCTTCTGGCACATAAGCGTGGGTGACCACATTGAAGAGCTGGTTACCCTCAACTTCAAATGGATTTTCATGACTAAGTATGGCAGCCTTGATTCGGTCAATTGCATTGTGTTCACGCTTGACGACATTTGAGAGACAGGCCATGGTGCTCAGTGATCTCACTTTCCTTCAGACCAAAACTGTCCCTTAAACTCGCAAGACAGGCGTGACAGTTCAGGTGCAGCAGGTGCAGTGGCCTCACCTATGTTCCCTACAAGATCACACTTACAATACATCAAACTACAAAAACTTAAAATCAAAAGTTTTACTACTGAAGGTGCCGAAACCTTCTGATATTGAACAACAGACACACCAATGTTTCATTGCACAGATGGCCGTTTCCATGGCAACCAACTGTTCCAATACTTGAAAATCATAATACTTATGTGTAAGTTAGTCATGGTCACTATATTTAACAATTATTTAGGCCATCCGATGGAAAATATAATTTTAAAAAATATATTAAAAATGGCAATTCCACTCCAAAAATGCTGTTTCCATGGCAACCGACAGTCAAAATGCAACATTTTATTATCTTATAAAATCCATTGTTAGCCATTTAACAGTAATCCATCATCAGTTGGTTATTTTTGTATTGTTTCAGATTTTTTTAAATTGGAATTCAAAAAAGCGTTTTTCACCCCAAAACGACCTTTCCAATAGTTGGAAAAATGTGAAACATCATTTTTTTATTTAAATAGATTTTAAACTTCTCAAAAAAATCTATAGGTTTGCTACTCTCCAAAAAATTCCAACGAAATTACACAAGGAACCTGACTAATTACGTATGTAGCTGAGACATTGGTTGTCAGTTTTGGTTTGAGTCAATGAATCCTCACAGACAATTATAAATTGGGCATGGCAAAGGTGTGAGCACAGTGGGTTCCCCATGAGATCCTGAGACCAAACAACAGAGCATGCAGTGGAAATACACAGGGTCCCCCACCACCTCAAAAGTTCAAGAGGTCATCATCAGTTGGAAAGGTCATGACCACTGTGTTTTTGTACTGTGGTGGTGTGATAATGGCAGACATCTTAGAAAAATGAAATACTATTAACAAGGACTGTTATTCTGATTAAATTGCAATGAGAGCTCTTAGAACGAGGCTTTGAGAACGAACCAATACCAAACAATAGGCGGTGGAGATTTTGAGTTCTGGGAGCTCGCACCTCCTGAAATTTGCAAATGGAGATAACCAATTAAATTAAGTACTGCATTGGTTGTGTGATGCAATTAAGAAAAGTAGGTGAGGGAAACTGACCTGAGAGGTACTGCTTCTCCAGGACAATGCCTTTCCACACACAGCCCAACTTTCGATGGCTACTGCTATTAACTGTGGGTAGGAACTTCTGCCATACCAACCTTACTCACCAGATCTATCGCCATCCAACTTCTATTTGTTCCCTCAACTGAAAGAGCTGGTGGGGGAACAAACATGAGAATGACAATTCTGTGATGGCAGCTGTGGAGTACTTCCTCGAAGGGTGTGACAAGGAGTTCTACATAATGGGCATAGCCAAGCTAGAGGAGGGATGGATGAAGTGCATTGTCAGGAAAGGAGATTATGTTGAGAAATAAAGTGAAATAAAAGTTATTGCACCGTATAGTGTTTCCTTGTTGGGCCACAAACAAACTGATCACTCCTCATTCATGGTGGTTTAATTTCTTCAATCACTGATTTGTTTGTTCTTCTTGCAGTCCATGGGATTTTTAACATTCTTCTCCAACACCACATTTCAAAACTGTCAGACACCTTCCTTTCTTTCTTTTTCACTGTCCATGACTCACATCCACACATTGCAATTGGAAATACTGGGCAATCACCAGCCTCCACCTAGTTTGTATTGTCACATCTTTTTTCTTGCCAGATCCTTGTCAATCCTGACATTGCTGTTCTCACCAACATGAACCGTCTATTGATTTCTCCTCCACATTCTCCACTCATTTCGATCTTAGAAACCAGGAAAATTAAACTTTTCACAAGCTTCCTGTTTAGTGTACAGGCTTCTTGTTAGGCATATTAAGTGTTCCGACATCCCCATTTCTCTCAACATAATTCACATCAATTCATGATTGACACAACTGAAAGTTTTGTAGCCTGGTGTTGAAATTAGCGCTTAGGGTGGCTGGCTTGGGATCTTAGGATCCTGAGTTTGAACCCCTTTCCCATTGAATTAACACCAGGTAGGGTTGACTCTGCCTATCATCCTTCTGAGGTCGGCAAATCGAGTACCAGTGAACTGGTAATAGGTGCATTGAAACACTGCTGAGTCCAGAGAATAATGTGAAAAGCCTGAAATTTGCAAGATAACACCAAGATTGGGAGATCGAATAATGGATCTGGAATAATGGAACAATGGAATCGGGTACTCAGGTCTGATAAATCGAAGTTTGAACTTTTTGGATCGAAGAGACACCAGTTTGTACGTCGAAGATCTGGAGAATGTTACGAGGTGCAATGTTTGCACCCCACTGTTAAACACAGGGGAGGCTCTTTGACTGTCTGGGGTTGTATCTCAGCATTTGGTGTTGGACAACTTATTAAAATCAATGGGACGCCAACAAAAGAGAAGTACAAGCAGATACTGCAGCACCATGCAGTTCCTAGTGGAAATCATTCAATCAGAAAAGGGTTCATTTTCCAACAAGATAATGATCCAAAACACTCTTCCAATATTGTAAAACAGTATTAGGAGAATAAGGTTAGAGCTGGTGTGCTTCAAGTTAGAATGGCCATCCCAGATTCTGGACATGAGTCCCATCGATGCCATATGGGATTACCTGGAAACAGAGAAGAACAAAAGGAACAAAGGTGTAATATATTGTTGAGGATTCAGCGGTGGCGGGATTCGCACCTGACTCTTGATAGCCAAACGTTACAGATTCGGCGCCACCCTCACCACCGCCGTCTCCG
>CM068955.1:170034273-170057579 GCA_035128595.1 Eptatretus atami
TTTTCCAACAATTCTTCCTTCCTTTGCTCCAGAGATTTCTCTCCTCTTTTATCTTCTGTTCGAGGCTTTCCCTTATCTGATTGCCTGATCTTACCTCTTCCTTCAGTTGTTTCAATTCCAAATCGTGTGCTCGTTTTTCCTTTTCTAGCTTTGTTTCCCATTCTTCCTATCCCGAGAGTTACTAATTTGTTCTTCCTCTATTCTTTCATTCAGTTCGCTCTTCTGTACATCACTCCTCATTACGGGCATACCACTCTACATTCGTCGTTTCTCCATGTAGTTCCTCGCCTGTGTTGGCTAAGTCCTTTTCCAGCTCCTCGTCCTGCTGCATCGGCCAATTGTTGTGACTCCGCGCTGACATAATTTCCTGAACCTCGTCTGCCGTGCCGTTGTGCCTCGTCCAACTAATCTGCAACTCCTCTATAACACTCCTCCACACTCCACATGTTTCTAAGGCATCCGACAATCGTGTATAAAATATCGGAATGTACACGTCGTAGTCCTGCTTCGCCTGCCATGACCACGTGGTTTGAACCGGTGGGCGGGAGCGTTTCCTTCGTGCCGTGCGGTTCGTTGCGCTATAATTAGCCCTCTCCCGCTTCGTGTCGCGCCGAGATGGAGCCGCGCCGCCATTTTTTCAAATCATGGAATGGCCAGCACAGTCTCCCGAGTACTCTAATAAACCTCATCCGATGAACCCTGGTTCGGTGGCTCGCATTAGAAACATGCCCTGCATCGACAGAAGGGTGAAAGCAAAAGCAACCTACGTGTGGCGCAAACTCAGCACAGTTCACTGATGGCCATGGATCTTGTACTGCAGATATTGGGGTTTGGGCACGAAGAATGTTTCCCTCTGCTGAAGAATATTTGGCCATTTAGGCTTCGCCATAGTAGGCCATTCGAAAAAATATCGCCACGAAGTCATGTTCGCGGCCCCCTCTCGGCACATTTCTACTACTGAGTCTATTCCGTTTCTTTCTGTGCCATACAAGGTGGCTCTTTGATAGAGTGCAAACGCCGAGAACATCTTTTAAGACGTTATAATATTTTGGTTCAACCAAAGCACTTATTGTTTCCATTTTGTTATTTCCTGTTTATATCAAAGCAATCTGTTTCATTGTTGTTGGTGTTCTGGAGTGAGGCCCATATCGGGAATTCTCAAGAAGTACAACATGAAACATTAAAAACTGCTTAAATTTCAGTAAATAATCTCAGTGTCCTCTTTTGCGGTAACAACAGTCGTTGGGGTTGTCTGTCTACAAACTTTTGCGGGACAAACCGGCTAGTTTTCCCGTATTATATATACTATTACTACATAGGATATCTGGGGTCCTATTTACTATTACGTATGTTTGTATATATACTATATATTATATATATATAATATATATTGTTGTGGGTTCTTCTCTGGTGCAAAACCGCCTAATACGCCTTTAAGGCAATGGCACCCTCCTACCCCCACAAACCAACAATACCGTGATCCCAGGCAGTTATTTCGTTAATTCTTCTGCAAGTCAGCTAACACTTCCCTCGTGTCTGTCGGTTACCTCCGAGTCTCGGCTCGCCCGGTTTGCAGGGCTTTCTCTCTTACCTTACTTACTCGGCCTACTCTTTCGAGTGGGGGGGCCAGTTTTGGCGGGGTTCATGGTGTATTGCCTTGCCTCCCAATATTGTTTGTGTTTTCATCTTCGATCACACACTTGCTTTTTGATGCAAGTTTTTTTCATGTTTGTACCTCTCTCTCTTCATCTCAGCGGTTTGCTGCCCTCTGTTTCGTGAAGCTACGCCTACTCCAAGACAAGTGCGTGGGCGGGTCCTACGACAGTTGTTGTGCTAGGTGCATTCGTGCTTGATTATCTGTTCTGGCTTGTGCTCTATTAGTAATGGCTGTGGAGCCTCTTGCTCGCAGGTAGACTCTCTCGCTCGGTTGCATCGACGCGCTCCGTTCAGGTGTTCTATGTGTGTGTCTAGGGCTGGAATGTCTGAACCCGGTCGATATTCGTTTGTGGATTTAAGCTGATCTACACTAAACTAGCGAGAAAGTGAGCTATACTACTACACACGGACCGCGTCGTGATGCTGAAAAAGGTTCAAGCCAGAACGTTTAACATTAGTATAGCCCAACGGCACTCAACACTGTGGCTACCTATCGGATGTGAAGGCAGCGTATTGGAATAGGCGACTGGTTATGACTCACACTCCCCGTCTACTCGTTCCGTTGTCAGTAACCATTGGCAGGCGGCGCACGACACGAAGCGGGAGAGGGCTAATTATAGCGCAACGAACCGCACGGCAACGAAGGAAACGTCCCGCCCACCGACGGTTCAAACCACGTGGTCATGGCAGGCGAAGCGGAGGTACTACGACGTGTACATTCCGATATTTATATCAACGATGGTCGATGCCTTAAGAACATGTGGAGTGTGGTGAGAGTTATATAGAGGAGTTGCACATTAAGTGGACGAGGCACAACGGCACCAGACAGAGGTTCAGGAAATTATGTGCACGGCGGAGTCACAACAATTGGCCGATGCACAGGAACGAATTCGGGAGCTGGAAAAGGACTTAGCCAACACAGGCGAGGACTACATGGAGAAACGACGAATGTAGAGTGGTATGCCCGTAATGAGGAGTGATGTACAGAAGAGCGAACTGAATGAAAGAATAGAGGAAGAACAAATTAGTAACTCTCGGGATAGGAAGAATGGGAAACAAAGCTAGAAAAGGAAAAACGAGCACACACGATTTGGATTGAAACAACTGAAGGAAGAGGTAAGATCAGGCAATCAGATAAGGGAAAGCTCGACAGAGATAAAGAGGAGAGAAATCTCTGGAGCAAAGGAAGGAAGAATTGTTGGAAAAGTCAAGACAGTTCGAAGAACTACAGGGAGAAATGAGGAAAGTAGAGTGGAGTACCCATGAGTTGGAAAAGAGAAGAGTGAACTAAACGAAATAATAGAGGAGAGCAAATTAGTAACTTCTGGAAATAGGGAGAATTTGGAAGAAGAATGGAAAACAAAGCTGAAAAAGGAAAAACGGAAACACGATTGAAATTGCAAACACTGAAGAAAAAGGTAAGATCAGGCGATCAGATAAGAGGAAGCTTAGAACAGAAGATATAAAAAGAGGAGAGAAATATCTAAAAAAACGAAAGTCTAATGTTTACGGTAAGGAATGGTAAGGAATGGACGACATGAGGAGGGAAGCATGCGAAAGAGGTGTGGAGATGAGCAAGAAATACGGTAAGAGAATGGACGAAATGAAGGAGGAGCATGCGCAAAAGAGGTGCGGAGATGAGAGAGGAATTATTGGAAAAAGTGAAGAGGGAACAAGAAGAACATGAATTGGAAATTGACCAACTAAAGGAGAGAGCAAGGTTGGAGTATGCGGAGATGAGCAAGAAATTAGGGAAAAGCTTCTGAGTTACAGAAACACCAAAACAAAGAGACGGAATTACAAAACGAGCTGAGGATGTTAAGAGAGGAAGAAAGAGAACGGAGAATGAAACATTAAGGAACCACACTGTGCAGATCGAACAGTTAGAAGCCAAGGCAAGATTAAAGAATGAAATGCAAGAAAGAATAGTGAAAAGAAAAGAATGAAGCAAGGAAAGAGAGATCACACAATTGAAGGAAACGACGAGATTTGGAGAAGGAAGAACAAGAGAGACGTGTGAGAGGAACAAAAAGAAGGACAAGAACAACTAAGGAGAAGAGCAAGTTGAAGTATGCGGGAGATAGTGAAAGAGACGAATGAACAGGAAAGGAATCAATCAAATGAAGGAACGACGAGATTGGAGAAGGAAGAACAAGAGAGACCAGTGGGAGAGAAAACCAAATAAGAACAAGACAACTAAAGGAGAAAGCAAGGTTGAAGTACGCGTAGATAGTGAAAGAACAACGAATGAAACACGGAAGGAAATCAACAAATTGAAGGAAATGAGATTGAGAGATGAAGACATGAGAGACGTGGGATAAGAAAACAAAAAGAAAAACGATTTGAAATTGACCAACGGAGAATTGGAGACACGGATTAAAAACTCCGGAAAGATAACGAACAACTAAAAAGGGCTCAGGGAGAGAAGAACATCTAATTATGGAAGGAAAATGGAGCCAGGAAGTAGAACAGCACATAAACTGGGATGTGTGACGTCACCACAGGGAGTAATGTTAGTGGTGCGGAACTTGATTGACATCACATCGTCGCGAGAACACCACAATTCAAGAGCAAACCCTGGTGATGGAGACATTGAGGGAGCATACCGGTTGTTGACGAATGAAATACATTTTGAGCAGGTCCAGCTGTGGAGCTGACAGCCCCAGAGGAGGGTGGCGAACGATGATGACAACCTGCTGGAGAGAAGCAGCACCGGACCGAGGACTCTGGAGAAGCATGGTACCGTGGGCGAACATGCATACATGGTGTGGACAATGAGCTTAAGGTAGGAATTGAATTTATGTTTAATGAAGAGACTTGTCCGATGGGGGGCACTCGTATGCGTGACCCCTGAATGTGTGTGTGGAGTGCCTGTGAATGAATGCTGTGAAGCCCACATCCAGACTACAGCACCGATATGTGCTGCGAGGCCGAAGTGTGTGTGGGTACTCACGTGGCGTTCGGGAATGTAGCCCTGGAGTGGCGAGGCGGTTGGCGAGTGTGCGCGAAGGTGTGAATGTGTGGAAGTGTAACACACATAACCTTGGAATGTGGTGCAGCGCTGCGTGTGTGAGTACGCCTCGAGCGTGGAATGAGTGGTGATAGGAAATAGGTTAGAGTGCATCAGGGGAATAGAAATGCCCACAGACAGAACTTGAGCCAGGGACGAAACACATAGATGGACAATCCAGCATCGGTTCTTACAGATTAGAGGTGCTGCATCGCAGGAGCAGGCTTAGAATTTGGATTAATTTCTCTATCACTTCACAGGAACTGTTGGGGTAGAGCGCAGATGAGTAGCAATGGCACTGGCGTGTGTCACTTGGTCTTCAACCCTTTCTGAGCACACGAGGGTTTTTGGCTAGCTGAGTGGGTTTATCGGTTTCAGGGAGTTATGGAGAAGAGGGGGAGGCCATCCACTATTGGGTTTACCTGATTTCCGTGAACCCTTGGAGAAAGGGGGAGGCCGTTCAACCGATTGGGGTTTACCTGATTTCCGTGAACCCTGAGAAGAGGGGAGGCCGTTCACCGATTGGGGTTACCTGTTTCCGTGAACCGGAGAAGAAGGGGGAGGCGTCACCGATTGGGGTTTACCATGACTTCCGACCCTGGAGAAATGGAGGGAGGGACCAGACCCCAATGGTGGGACGTCGACTTTGAGCCTGGCGGAAAGGGGCGGGGTCATGTAATGGTAATGAGGGATTCGTTCCTCACTCCCCTTCCAATGAACCAAAGAACGCAGGCCATATTCGGATGTAAGAAATTGATTGAAAATTGCGTACCGGAAGTTGATTGCACAATTGAGAGATGAGAGAAGTGGATGTGGGTGGATTATGGTGGCCAGAGATGGACTTTGGGTGATAACTGGAAAAAAAGCGGTGGAGACCATTACAGGCAGAGCGTTAAACACATCTGAAACAAGTGGATGACAAGAGTGGCTTGTCTTGAGGGAGGACTGAAATGCCTGTGAACACGCAGAGGTTCCATGGGCTGGTGAGAGATTTTGATGTTTCAGTTTAAAATTGTGGAAATAAACGATTTAGGGCAGGTATGGAGAGGCCAACGGCAGGACGTCGAGGACAATTGTGATTGGGCGTTTGATGAAAAAGTATACTGGTTAAATTTGATGACCAGTGGGATCCGTTAGGGACTGGTGGTGTTTGTTGTTTTCACATAAAACTTGTTAAAGGTGTTGGATGGTGTTGTGGACTGGGTGGTGTCAACTGTGGAATGAATGACTAAAGATCTTGGGTGAATTTGCGCGTGTTGTGCGAATGAGGAGAGTGAGTGGTGGAACAACGTATCCCTGTCGGTAGGAGCAGTTGTGTCTTTAACAAGTTAGTGTAGGTTAGGGGGACTTAGAGGATTTGACTGGATTTACGGCTGCTTTTCCATTTGTGCATTGTTCTTTTTGCTTCTCTGTTCTTGTCTAATCTTGCTCCTGGCCAGACTGTGGCGAGGGTAGGTGGCAGGCCAAGGTTGGGGTATAGCTCGGCTGGTAGTGTGACCATGGTCATTTGAAGTTGGTGAGTTTCACGGGAAATTCAGGCAAAGTGCAGGGCTTGTGGGGTTCCCTGGCAAGGCGAGAAGGCTGTCAGAGGTGGCCAGGGAGAGCACGGTAGGTTCAGTGCCAGGAGAGCATGGTAGGTTTGAGTGCCGGTAGGAAGAGCACTTAAGGACTTCAGTGGCCAGGAGAGCACGGTAAGGTTTCAAGTGCCAGAGAGCACGGTAGGTTAGTGCCAGGAGACACGGTAGGTTCAGTGCCAGGAGAGCACGGTAGTTCAGTGCCAGAGAGCACGGTAAAAGGTTTTGTGCCAGAGAGCACAGTATAGGTGCTATGAGAGCAACAGTAATGCGGGCTAGGAGAGCACAGTATGGGGGCTAGAGAGAGCCACCCCTTAGTTAGGAGCACCCAGAATCACACTCAGGTGAACCCCGAGGTCGCTGGGTGTCTCCACCCCCCAGTCACACTCCCATGCCAGCGAGTTAATGCTGGGCACCACCATAATGGAAAAAGACAAATAAGGGTCCTTTTCCCAGGTTTAAATAGAATGGAAACAGTGTGGCCAGGTCGGAAAAATGGTCCTTAGGATCATTCTAAGCCATAGCAGGGTTTTCGTTGCATTGTCTAAGAGCTAAAGTGAACTGGTTAGGCTTCGATGGACCTCCTCCCGCACCATTCATGTGTGACACCTGGTATGAGTAAAGTGTTGATGGGAGAAACCTTTGGTTTAACAAGGCCAGGCTAGGTCACCCTCTCCAAGTGCCAGAGAAGGCCAGCCAGTATGTCATGAGCACCCGGCATACCACGAAGATAAAGTTTTGAGTAAGAAACCCTGGAATGGTCTTAACACCAAAATTTGCATAGAGGCAAGAACTTCAAAGGTTCAAAGTTCTTCACGTGGTTCGCTCCTTCATCCCTACCAAGCAGTATTGTCATGTCACCCCTGAGGGTTCCACTAGTTTGACCCAATGGACCCACCTGCCAGCCAATACAAATTTTCGGCATCCTGTGGAATAGAGCCTCAATTTGGCCCTTGTCTGGTGAACAAGCCAAGGCCTGGGACTTGTACTGGGACCTTGTGAAGAACAGTAAGAAACACCCATCCTGTCAGTACAAGAAAAAAAGGGGAAGAAAAAGAAAAAAAGAAGAACTTATACTCAACAACATATGTCGATGAGCACAAACAGGCAGGCACAGGAAGGTTAAAGGTACACTCCAGCTCACATGGTCTGAGGTCATCACACCCAGTTTGCGTCCTAGGCATATCACATAGTTAACAGGCCATCCAAACTGTCATTTGCTTATCGTATCGATAGATCAACTCCGTCGCAGCGATTCTGTGTTGTTGCACCCAGTATGCTGACTGGCATGTGGACCGGGCTCTTATGCGTGGCCTTGCTGCTGCTTGTGAGTAGGGCCATATGGGCCGAATCATTTGGTTGGTTCCGTTGCGGCCGAAGATTCATGGCCATTTTGTGGGCTGTTGCGGCCGAAGCGCGAAGACTAATTCATGCCTGTTTTGTTGGGCTCAGTGGGCCGAAAGAAACTCTTTGTGATGATCGAGGTCATGGGCGACTGCAATCACCATGGTGAGAGGGCCAAATAAAGGCCAACGAAAGTGAGTAAAGCCTCAGGAGAGATGGAAAATACTGACGGGAGGGGCATGAAGAGCGAACACGATGATATGAACTTGTGAACCTTTAATGTTCTGCTCCATGCAAATGTTGGTGTTAAAGTAAAATATTGAATTCCCTCCAGTTCAAATCCTTCCATTAGAATGTTAAGTAGTGTGCACGAGAGTGTGAATTTGTTTTGTTAAATGGTGACCCGACACACTAGGATAGGGACGTGCCAAATTCTCTTCTGTGACACTTTGGTTTTGGAGTTAAGTGTTCCACATGTTGTGGTTAGAAGTAATATGGGATTGCTGTACGTTAGACAGGGCCATTGCGTGGGCTGCCCAGAATGGAGGCTCGCGGAGAGCGCTCGGGAGAAAGGTGGGGGTGTGTTGCGGAAATGGCCCTTAAGTATGCTACTAAATATAGGATTAGCCCAGATCCCCATTAAATGCATGTTTAGCCAGGCTGTTCGGTAAAATGGACGTTACATGTGTGTCAGGAGGTGTAAGAGGCTTTTATTGTTTCGTGCGGTGGTGTGGATCGAGAGCTTCTTCTTCTTCCTTCCTCTCTCCAGACAATAGTCCCCGCCCAGTCGCTGAGAGGGTGAGTGGCCAAAAAGAGGAAGTGAAACTGAAGGGAGGAGTTTGCGCTTCGTAAAAGGGCGCGCCCGAAAATAAAAAGTAAGAAACTAAGGATGAGGACAGGTTGAGCAGATGTCGGCGTTGCTAGAGCGGCGGCGCGCGCCGGAAGCAAGAGAAAAGGGGGCGAGGCGATGTGAGCAGGGAGGCGAGCGTGCGCCGGGAAGCAAGAGAGAAACGCGGGTGTCGAGGCGCGATCTGCTGGTTGAGCAGTCGGGCTTCGAGGCGAGCGTGCGCCGGGAAGGCAAGAGAGAAACGACGGAGCCTCTGACTGTCCCTACTCACCTCACGGCTCGATGATGTCTTGGAATCCCATGGACCCAGCCTGCGCGGCCTGTTGTCTGGTGAACAGGCCAGGCCTGGACTTGTATGCTGGACCTTGTGAGAAACCAGCTGAAACCCATCATCGAGCTGACGGTCTGGTGCAGTCGATCCTCGGTGGTCTGAACGCGCGGAGGCCGCGTGCGTGGGCGGTGGACAAAGGAGTACGAGCGCCTCTTACACGCGGCGTGCTCGAGCTGGGGGCTCGA
This sequence comes from Eptatretus atami, assembly GCA_035128595.1. Classification (NCBI taxonomy): domain Eukaryota; kingdom Metazoa; phylum Chordata; class Myxini; order Myxiniformes; family Myxinidae; genus Eptatretus; species Eptatretus atami. The sequence continues at coordinate 170,043,221 of CM068955.1, forward strand.
ATCCGTGGACATCGGTTGTTACGAGCGACATTCTGTGTTTTGACACTTCCTCTCGTCCATGAAACATCACCAAGTACTCTGTCTTGTCTGCATGCTGTCTATGTCTTGTCTGCATGTCGTTTAAGGCTTATAACTCACCTGTCGGGACAGGATGGTGTGTTTTTCTTACTGGGGATTCCCTCACAAGGTCCAGCATACCAAGCCAGGCCCTGCTGGTCTCACCATAGTACACAGACAAACCCAGTAATGAGGCTCATCATGCGCTCGCCTAGTTACAGGGACTACGGTTGAGGATGCATTCAATTAAGAACATTCGTCGTCGAATAATCTCAGTGCGTGATGTTAGCTGTCTCCCGAAGCTGTTGGCAGACTGGCAATAGAGAAGGACATGATTTTCGTAGAGATGTCTCGGCCCATTTGTACCGTATGAATTATGATGAGAGAGTCGCGTGCAGAAGGAGTGTTACGAATGTAACGTCTCTTGAACTCGTGGATTAGATAATGTGGGTTATTTGGGCAGTCCATATATAGCCCAAAATAAATGTAGTGTTGAGCAGGACTGGACAGAATTACCATCACACAGGTATCATGTCTTACTATATATTATCTAGTCTATATTGAGAGTCCTCGTCGGTCCCTACTTTTCCACGAGTGAAGTGTCGGTTCGACTTATCATGCTCTGCACAGTAGTGCTTGGGTGAGTCGCTCTAGTAGAGTGTTGTGCATGAAGGTGTCCGATTTTGCTTATGTACGAGTCTGTTACCTGCCGTAATACAATATCTCTCGTACCAGGTCAATCATCTGAGGATTCCATGCGGCGCACTGGCTGTGCTACTGACATCGATTGGTACTCGAGGGATCAGTCACTCGACCTAGAGCATGTATAGACCTGGCTGGTGTGTGTGTAGGGTCGCGATCGACCTCATAAGATGCATATACAAGTTCTACTTACTTCATTGTTGATGCATAGGTAGAAGTATCCCTCCTAACATGACCTGGGTATATTTTGCCGCCCTACATCTTAAGTGTCAATCTAAGATTTCACTCACATATTATCTCACGTATGAGTATGGGACCAAGGCTCCTGTTCGTTCTGGTTCGGGTCTCTCGTCTTTCTTGTATGCCATAATTGGTGGTGCCCAGGTCATCATGAGGTCAATCGTATGGGCATGGGGGAACGTCAGTGTTGAGGAACAAGATTCTTAGTGTTATAGCGTAGCCTCTCTTATACTGTAGCAATAGTGCTATACATCGCGGTGGTGGACGAGCATCTACCCACCTGTGATTTCGCCAGGTGCACTCATGTGCAAACCTGATGGTTCACCTAGTTGTGGATTCCTAGAGTCGAATCAACTATGAGTAGAGGTGTTGTCTCGTGATTCCATCTGAGGCTCCTTGGCTATTAACTGGAGAATATGAACTTCTCTTCTGAGAGACTCATACTTATGATCTGTACTTCTTCATATGGACCACTCACCTTACTATGTGAAGCTCTCCCTTGTTTGTTTTACAAATGTATCGCTGAGCATGCTAGTCACTCCTCGCGACGTACGGTGTGAGCTTAGCGCTCGCTCTTCTCTTTTTGTGTGGCAGCTTCGACCATACTGTGACTGCTCTCTCTGAGAGTGATCATCGAATTGCCAACACGTAATACGACTAGCGCGAGGAAGATGAACACCTACCAGAGTCATGCTTCACTTTCAGTAGGTCGCACATCCGTATACAGGCGTACGGTGCTGTACTACCAATGTATATAACGCAACACACATGGAACAGTCTGTAGTCTATCCAATAGACTGATCCAGCACGACAAACGAGTTACTGGCTCAACTGTACGAACTCACATACAATGGCAACTAGGTCTGGGGTGTGCTCTTCCGACTTGCTTCACACTCAAAGTTCACACATGCCTCACATGACATAGTTATCAGCAGGCTATAGTAGTTCACTAGAGGAGATCCTCTCGATTCGCTCGTCCACTCTATCTAGAGATCCACGAGTGTACTTGCGAACGCCTAACTTTGTTGGCGGGGCGATCTATACTCTACTCTTTCCAGTAGTTAATCGCTCAAAGACATTGATTTCACTTATACCAGTCTATCAATTGATCTAGTATGAACTCAGTCAAGATAGTTTTTCTAATGCACTCGTTGCTTTAGGGTCATCGGTCAGCTTTCACTCGTACCTCGAGACATGTGCAGACTGCAGGTAGCTAAGATAGATCAGCGAGGAGCATCACCACCTCTAATCTACTAGTTCCCCTAAGGTATATCACGTGATGCTGGTTAATGCAGATATGGCTAAACAGGAGGTTGTCAGATGAGTATACGCATGTTGAGGGGCTTGCGCACTTCACAGTTTTCGACAATGTTGTCCTAGTCGGACTAACCCGCCATCGACTCACTTAACCCATTAGTACCGACGTCATAGTCAAAATGTCATTTCCAGCAGTGCGTCCGGAATCTATCAGCTCACAGCAGTGAGCAGAAAAGTGATCATCGTATGTCGCTCCACTGGTCTTACATTTTCAGTGGTGAAGTATCGATAATGTAGAATCTACCATGCTCGCAGTAGTACCTACTGAGGATGATCGCTGGCGGATCACTATATCTATATATGTCCTAACACAAGTCTATTCGTACTCATCTATAATCACGATCGAATGCGCTCTAGATCGATGGATTATATTTACATCTATATCGCTTGGCGTCTGCTTCGTACAGAGTAATGCAAATGAGCCAGTCTCCGGCAACGCACATAGATGGACGCTTGAGATAATCATAGTCCACAGCTTTGTATGGAGAGGTAAGGTGAGCAATACAAGACCACTCATGTCATGTATGTGCATCCAGAGCTTCCATAGTCATGGACGAAAAGACATGAGTGACGATATAGGAGATAATGTGCCATAGAGCGAGCGGCTGAGTATCCTCGAGTCACTATTCTCTCCATTATGCATAGTGACATATAAGGGCATGTTCTGTTACCGACATGGACTATGTGTCCAAGTAAGAACGAAAGCAATGCTGTGATGTAGTATCAGTTTTGAGAAGCATCGTGTCGTCTGCGAGAAGAATGTTCATTACGACTCATCCGAGCTTCTATTGACCTATATTGGCTATAAGACGAACTATCCGAAATCAGTCTCGCATGTCGTCCCATGATCAACTCTAAATACTATCCATGATCGACAGGAGCTGACACTAGCTTCTATCGGTTGTCGCTCATTTTACGGAAGTTCTATCTTATCGTCATATGGCCCTTTTCTAATTTCAAGTCAATGTGCATATCTATACTATCTCTCTATGAGTGTGCCTGCTCTATTTGCTGAATATGTGCATATTCTTCTCTGTCAATCGGCGAGGAATGAGCTAACGGTAGCAGGCCTCTCAGTTTACGCAACCACCTTATTATCTTTATGGCTAGGATGCACTCGCTAGCCTGTTGGCTACTACGCCCCATGGTCTTTATGCTACCGAATCCCTTGTCACGACATGCCCGCTCAGATCAGAGAGGAAGGGCACCGATCGAGAACGCTATCATTTTGCTCTATCAGCAGTGGCTATGCTAACATCGACAGTCTTTTGTTCTACAGGTCTCATGGGTCTGTAGTAGTATGTCCACCGCAGCTCAGCTCACTCTTTCACACATCTGTTGAGATATTGGAGACTTACAGATACGACAGTTGCTCGTACTGCACGGATTCTATCTCCGGTCTTCATGAGCTCTCCAGGCTGAGTGAGGTAATAGTGAGGCGTAAAGGCGAACTATATTACCCCGAGTTGACTACGTCCTCACCATAAGTTACTACACAGTTTGCGCATGTTTCTTCATAGCCACTCAGAATTATTAAGGTGTGGACTAAGATGTAGCGTGTGAAAGCTGACACATGTCTCGTCTGATTATCGCAGCTATGTAACGGGATTTACAATCAGGTCAGAGATGTCATCACCCTATCACACCCTACTATATCATTAATGGCACTCTCTACATCACTATCACTCGCACCTTACTTATCTCTCACATAATCCCTGTATTGCAGGAATATTATTTATTCCATCCAATTTGCAAATTTCAGGAGCTGGCGCAGTCCATCCCAGACATCCAGTCGAATAACTCTCCTCGACGCTCAGGACCTATTAGGTCTTGGCTGATTAAGCGTCACACGTCGCTTTTCAATCTAGCCTGCGGTCTTCTATCTACCCACAGCTAAGAGCTCACTCGATCTATATCATTATGACACTAGTCGCTGAACTGGAGCAATAAGTAGCTCCCTCCTAGGATGTAGTTCAGCTATTTGTGAGGGTGATAGAAATAAAATCCAAATCTCTTGTAACTAAGCCTGCTCGATGCAGCACCTCTAACTCTGTTATTCTCTAGTGTTAGACTGTATCCGCTACCCCATATACACAGCTACACTCTTTATCATCAGTACATAATTGTTCTTTCGTCGCATCATCGATGCTCCGAGTGGTCATGTCCCTGGATCGTGCTTATTCTCAGCTGATTGTATTTCGGCACTCTTCTATGACCTAGCATAACTTCTGCAAAGTATCGTGGCGAGCGACCTCTGTGTATTTTGCCACTGCATGTGCTTTTAGTGTTAATGATTTCTGGTCATACTCTCCAGGCAGTCTCATGGGCAGTAGACCTCACCATCGTGACACGGTATCGACTTGGCATGTGGACATCCTTAGGAGCGGCTCCATGGCCTTATCAAGCGATTTTCGAGTATGTTCATCATTATGACGCGATCATACAATTGATTCATCACTAACACGTTGAGGTCCGGGACACAACGTGACCATATGTCTCAGCTAGCATAGCGTAAAGCTTCACCGCCGACATTGCATACATTCGTGATTCGCTCTACGTGATGTACATCTCACTTCGTTAGTGCAACTCTTTATTTTTGCGGCTAGCAGTGTAGACAAATCTAGCAAGATTTCATGGTCGATACTGTGTAGGTACAAATGATCATATGTAAGAATAGGCATACAAATGGATTGCTCTATTCCTATACTCACGAGTAGTCGACATCAACTATCTGTTGAGACACAGTACGTGCGATGATGGTTCGGGGTAGGCGTAAATACGTACACTAAGCTATCTTGACTAGAGATGCTACTCTACTTAGTAATTTCATACTTCTTTATAAAAATCTAACTAACTAGACCGATTTCAATGTCTCATGTCAAATCAGAGCTCACGCAACAGTACAGGTGGGCCAGTACCTGGCTCATCTGCTACCAGAGTCACGTCTCGTGGGTACAGTGTCTGCTCTTCTTGCCTCAGCAGGTTTGGGTCTTCCATCATCTGTGTCGTGTTTTTCTGGTTTCACACTCAGTTCCGGGTTGCTGGGGCTTGTGCTCGATCTTTCTCTACCGATGCTTTTGGTCTGCTCAATATGGTGTGATTTCACTCGCACATCCATTGTTGTTTTTTTCTTTTATTCTATACCCGCGATATTTGTCTTCCTCAATCGTCGTGCTTCGCTATTCGAGGTTAGGGTTTTTGCTCTTTTTAGTTCGTCACATCGATTTTGGAGGCAAAGTTCAGAAATCTTTTTGAAATATTTTTTGGGGCAATGTGGGTACACTCGGATGTAATGAAATTTGGTGAAGATCCTGAAAATCCCCAGATCAATTGAAATTTTCAAGTGATATCTTTCAGAATTGAAGTCTGTGTGCCAAATCATCTAGATATATATCCCTATAAGTTATGGATGAAATTCTCACTGGAACTTGGGTTGACGTTGGGAGTTGCTATCTATAATTCATTCAATTTTGTGAAGATGTGAACTAGATCTGGTAAATAATTTTAATTTTAAATGATTCTTCACACATAAAGATGGGCTAAAAACGAATGTTTTGATATTAAAAAATTGAGCACAGGATTCGATGAATACTTGTGACAGGTTGGCTGTGTCAAGGATAAATCTTTGATTTTTGGTGAAGATCTGCATCGGAACGATTTCAGATGAATTTAATGGTGTTTTTCACATTGAGAGATGGGCCTAAAAAGTACATTATCTAATATTCATAAGTTTATGGATGAAATTCACGGAGAATGTGGCGTTGGGAGTGCTATTCCCCGGGGAGATTATGGATTCAATTTTGGTGATAAGATGGACTAAGATTGGATTCAATAAAATTTATTTTCACTGTATTTTCACCTTAAATAGGATTGAGGCTAAAACGATATGCATGATTTAAAAAGTTAACGGATTCGATGAAACTTGTGGATCATGTTGGCTGTGTGACAAGGACTTATAATTTTTCGAGTTGGTTTGAAGATCTGCATTCTCGGAACCGTGGATTCGGAATTTTAAAGTTTTTTCACATTGAGAGATGGGGCCAAATGAAATAATATATACATATAATAAAACTAAAAATATCAAAGGTTGATGGATCAACACAAAACTTGGTGGTGGTTGGGGAGATGACGGGAGAATTGTCAATTTGTTGAAGATCAAATCAATTTGACACGATATTATAATTTTTTAACTGATTCTCCCATTGAAGGATGGGATTAAAAGATAATAATGTTTTAAAAAGTTGAGGACTTATAAATGAAACTATGTGGAACAGTGGTGTCGATAGGGGACCGATTGATTCAATTTTTGGTAAGAATCTGATCTGGATGATCTGATATTTTTCCGGATCTCCTCTCTTGACTGATGGCCAAATACTATAATAGCATTATCTACAAAAGGTTGTGGACGCTTGTGTGGACAAAAGTAGCTGGAGAGTTTGGTGATTGCAAAAACATTAATGCCGATTCGATTTTAGTTAAGGTAGAATCAGATCCGCTGTCATGCTACATGTAACTATTCAGACTGGAGAGGTTGTTCTCCTCAGATTGAATCTGTTCGCAATGTCATCTATGAGTGATTTTCTTTGTTTGTTGTTTGTCCGCACAGAACTTCATGTTTCTCTGCAATTGCTTGTTGAATGAACAAAATTTCGACCATTGTGTGCTACGCATGTGATGCTTTATGAAAATTAAAAATATAGGTATGGTTAGGGCAGCATGTTGTAAAAACAGAAAAACGTTGGCTTCTGTATCTCTGAAATGGCGCCAAAGGGAGAAAAAAATTGTAATTATGGACATAGCAAGAACTCCTTCATGGGGAAAGGGTGAGATATTTATGATCAAATGCCTTCATTATGATGTCATATTGCAGATGTGGAAACGCTACATCGTTCAGTATAAAATTTTGCGGTCATTCGAGGGATAAATATTTCAAAATTATTTGAATGACTTCATCAGTCCAGTTGATGGCAGCCCATATTGTTTTTTGTTTTTTTAATCTTCAAAAATTTATTATCGAAATGGCTGAATCGATGGGTGAACTTTACCATTGACGCTACCACGAGGACAAAAAGATCACACATTTGACGTCATATGATTATGGATTGGCAGCCAATTGTATTTATAAAACATTTTTTTAACAACTTCTTTCCAGTACGTGGACAGATTGAGGGAAAATTTTAATTTAATAGATGGATTACTGTTAAATGGCTAAAATGGATTTTATAAATAAATAAAAATTGTTGCATTTTTGACCTGTCGGTTGCCATGGAAACAGCATTTTTGGAGTGGAATTGCCCAATTTTTTAAATAATAATTTTTTAAAATTATATTTTTCCATCGGATGGCCTAAATAATTGTTAAATATAGTGACCATGACTAACTTACAATAAGTATTATGGATTTTTCAAGTATTGGAACAGTTGGTTTGCCATGGAAACAGGTCCTTCTGTGTCAATGATAACATTGGTGTGTCTGTTGTTCAAATATTCAGAAGGTTTCGGCACCTTCAGTAGTAATAACGTTTGGATTTTAAGTTTTTTGTAGTTTGATGTATATGTAAGTGTGATCTGTAGGGAACATATTGGTGAGGCCACTGCACTGCTGCACCTGAACTGTCACGCCGTTCTTGCGAGTTTATATAGGGACATGTTTGGTCTGTAATGGAAAGTGAGAATTCATTGAGCAAACACATGGCTTCGTCTCCAAGTTTGTTCGTCAAGCGTGAACAACAATGCAATTGACCGAATCAGCTGCCATACTTAGTCATAAGAATAATCCATTGAAGTTGAGGTAACCAGCTCTTCATGTGTCACCCCACGTTATGTGCCAGAAAATTTGTACCACAGATACTGAACATTGATGAACGAGGAGAAGAATCTCTATGTATGATTTTGTTGCTAACGGATCAATTGTGTGAATGTCAGTTTCTCTAATGGGCGCCACGTGAAGAAGGAGAAGAACAGAATTATTCATTCTGGCAATACATATCACTAAAGCAATCAGATCAGGGACAAGACAGTACGATCTAAAAGAAACCAAGATTATTGTATGGTAGAACCAAATGGTACAATCTCGAGATCCAGCAGGGACGTTCGACCAGAAGAAGCAATGGCACTTCTGAATTCACTGTGATCACCGGGGCACTTGGTTTGCACAAAACGGTAGCTACTGTCATGCACCGACAAGTCGCAGCTAATACCACAACTTGGAGAAGTTTGACTAACAAGGACCCGTCTTTACCAGAAGATTAGCTGAATGCCACACACAATGGAAACCAGCACCGCTGATGGCTGTAATTGATGGCAGTAACACGCAGCACGAAGGTCCGCAGTCGTGGATGGAATGGTAGTTGTCCAGAAAATGAACATGATAACCAGCATGGTCGTGACAGTGAAAGGACCTTCAGTGATGTTTTCAACTGATAGGGTGTATGAGTCTGACGCAGAGGCTTCAACCATGTATTTCTTGTTTTGATAACATACAAAGCAAAGAATTCCCTCAATGACACAACCAGAGACAAACGACGTCAAGGTAAAGGCACCAGTCCAATATCAGGTCAAGGATGATACCAGTAATCAAACACATCACGTTGAGTCGATTTCTGTCCATGCACAAACCAAGGCTGATCTGACGGAGTACTTGGCAGAGAAAAACTTCTAGAATACAACCGCGACTTTCAAACAAAGGTGAGTATGTTCCGTTTTCGGCATCTGGGCGGTACTGTCGAGCAACAGGGGTCCTCCAATTTGGAGGCGAATAAACCATGAGGAGCGCCGATACGTTGATCCAGCAAGCAATAGTTGCAATCAAGCAAACCACACGGGAGATATTGAGGCTGACGATATTCTCCACCTGATACGGATGTTGTGGTAATCTTGCCATAGCAAATATCATCTCCTGCACCAAGACACACATCTATCTCCAATGGCATCTAGCATTGTCAAAATCGAGCCAATCTGTGAAGTCCCTAGGTGAGGAGGAGCCAGGCATTGCCAGCCTTCCACGCATTCACAGGTGCCACGATAAAATCTGGTGCGGTTCGCATTCGACATGGTAAGGTCAAAGTGTTCCAGTGTCTACTTGAAGGCTCGATGACGAAACATGAATAGAATGCTTTGCATGCTCTGTGGATCTGAACTGTCAGAGGACCTTATTATCATCAACTTTACAAGATTTCTGTCAGGTTATTGGTCCAAGTGGTTTGAATATTTCCAGCATCCTGAACTTCGGTGGCATCTCTTCTGTAATGAACGTGGCGAGAATGACAAGTTACCACCAATGTCGGTGCTCTGTAAGCAAGCATATCGTGCGGGTACATATCCAGGCCATACGTTTGGGGTCAAGCAGCAATTCTCAGAACAACATTTTTCTTGATCATTAAAAGAATGGCTTCCACAAGGACACGAGTTGGTCAACTCACCGAACAACAACAGACTCTCCCGCACCAAAGGCAATTATCGTATGATAAGGTGCCAGTGGCAGACAGAATGTTCATCAAGAGAATGTTCCTGCAGGGCAAAGAACTTAACATGCAAACTAGATCTTTGCATGTTGCAGCAACTCGTGTGGAGAATGAACGTAGACTCAAACAATTGAACGGCTATGACCACTGAGTAGTGGATGATGACGATGGCAATGATGATGCATTAGAGACAGTGGATGCAATTGGCTACAACTCATTTTTGACATTAAGTCACATTTCACTGATCACCATTTCAATGCGTTACTTGTTTCGAGATTTGAAAAGCAATACATTAAATATACGGTAATTTGACAAAAGAGAGCCGTTCATGGCAACCATTGCTCATAAATACAGATATATGTATTCTATATTAAGAAACTGTCCTCTAGTTTAACAATATGCATCATCAGTTGCTTGCTTTGATTTAATTTTGAATTTTACAGAGCTGAAATTCTTAAAAAACGGTTTTACCACCAAAACATTTTTGCCTATTTGACCACATTAATTATATGCTTGAAAACAAAATGTGAAACATGGATTTTTCATGTTTTTGGTATTGTTTTAAGCTTTCCAAAATGTTGGGGTTAGCTACTTCCAAAAAATTCCATGAAACGTCAATATGGACTACAAGGAACCTGACTAAATGGTCGTTGTCTTGTCCTCATCACTACTTCATGCACCGTCCACCATTTCCTGGCGTTGCCACCTCAACAGGCCACCCTGATCATGTGTTCATCTTTCATTGCTTGTTTTGGGCCTATACTTGAACTCAGCTACCCAATTCACCTTCACCAATGGAATATTGAAGGAGCATCACCCCTATATAGCTACCAATATCCATATATATTTTCTGAGGAGGCAAGCGTTTCCTGGTGTAGGTACTTTCATCAACAGCTCTGAGCTCAGATTTCTCCATTTTGATGAATTTAGGGAGCTTTCTCTACTTTGACGTCTATCTTCCTGGAAAATCTGCTGAATAAATATGGAATTAGCCAAAACAATATCATAACAGGAATGGACAGATCTTTTATATTCACATAGCCCTTGATCATTCTACCAAAATGATCGACAAGTTTCTGGGCCAAACAAACAAATTGATTCATCCCCTCATACATATTGAAGCACTGATGCTAAAACAGAAAACTGTCATACTTTGACACATCTCATGCGTGCAGAAAGAGAAAGTTCAGGAGGAGTCGACTTGCTGGCTATGCTTGAGGGGAGAATGGGAAGAAGCCTTGTATGCACTGAAGGGAAGGGGTTGCAAACTGTCATACAAAGCTGCCTTGCCAGAGCTTCAGGAAGGTCAGTTCAGGATGTTTCGAGTAAATCTGATCTAATGAATGTCACCAGAACGTCCGGTTGCACGACCTCACGGACCGATAGAATGATGGTATTTTATTAATCTTAACCTTGTAATAGCCACCTCACACCAGAAACAGTGCTACAATAAAGTATACACATTTCAAGTCATAGTTGGTTGCTGCTTAAGCCATATATCAAACGGGTTTGGGAATGTTTTGAACATAAAAATCTCCTGGTGTTTTCCAAAAAAATTACAAATCTCTACTCGCATCCCTTCTGCTTCCCATAGTCCATCACTCTGTGCTGCAGTCCCATCTCTGAACACTCGTATAGTAATGTCTCAAATGATACATGTTTCCATGCACCAGCGTACATATCGGAACCCTGTGGTGACGTGTCTTACTAACACAATTTCGTATTTATTATTCTGGTTAGCTCTAGCATTATTCACCATTGGCGCCGCTATATATTCTAACCACCATTGTCGTAGTTGTTCTTCCCAATCTCGTGCATCACCATTTTCAGTAATTGTTAGTTGTTGCGTTATTTTACGGAGTTTTTCCGAAATACTTGTCGGTGAATTGTCTCTTCGTCACTTATGAGCTATTATACCTTAGTTGGAGTCACAATTCTTGCGGACTCGGTGGTCAAAGTTCTTGTCCACTATTTCTGGGTGATTGTATTGTCTGTAATCCACATCTGATCGGCTCATTTCGTTCTTCACTCGCACATATTCATAACAGTTACTCTGCAATTTTGTTGTGCATCTCGCTATAAACACCTCGCTGTGTGTTCTCCGTGACCTATTCACGAAATCAATAGGGCTCAGCGCGAACAAAGCGCGTTTTGGCTTCTACACTTAGCAGTGGTATCAATGTTTTCTTTTTGGTTATCGCCTGGCCTTCATCACATCGTCCTCATTCAGTCGCTTTCATACAGCTAAATGCATGTGTTCGTCCTTCAATTTGTGTTGTATTGCCTCTTTGTCTACTTTTATCAATGTCCGTAGGTCCATTCATCACATCCTCGGCGCAACTTATACAAACTCATTACGCACTTACCTCATCTATACTAGAAATACAAATATCAATATCTACAGTCAATACACTTCACTATGAGTAAATATTCATCCATACTCCCACGGCATAACGTCGGTCTGCTCATCTCTCCTGCATTTGCTTTCCTATTTACTTCCGTCTTAGCTGCATTACTATTTGGAGTTGTGAGCTCTTCTCAGCACTTCATATGCTTGTAGGTATCTCTATACTATTCTATACTTGAGTCATATAGTCATTATTTTACTTTAATCACCGACCTTAGGATCTTCTAACCATGTATTAACTGAATATGTATCTGCCAGTTGTATTGGTTTTTATTGAATGTTTTAGTTTTCTCCTTCTCTGCAATTTTTCTCTGTGCAACTTCTCGTCACTTCATAGAACTTCTCTATTGCCATCGCGTTATATGTTTGCTACTCTCGTGTACTTTGTTGTTTGGTAGCTTCATAATCTGAGTAAGTTCAGAAGCTTTGCCCACCGTACTGCATGTTTATTTGCTCTGAGTTCACGCATACTCGAACCTTCGTCTGGTCACAGCCTGGTATGTTGATCGCAACTGGTGGAATTTCGCATAGTTCTGCTCTCTGCTCACGCTCTTGTTCAGACTTCTGTTCGAGCATTCGCGATCGTCTATGGCCCACCTCGTAGCTCGGCTGTATAGCTTCGACCATGTCATCTCTTCACTCTCAAGTCAGAGATCCTGCTGTGAACCTGTATATCTCTGTTCCACCCAACTAATGCTGGCAGAGGCGACCCGCTACGATTTCTCCACACATCCATCCTCGACTCAGACGCACTTACACCTCACTCTATTGTGATCCCGAATCCTCTTAACCACTTGTCACTTGACCTGAGAATACTTAAGACATTCATTTTTTAGAAATATATTCCTACGGCACTCCGATCTGGCTTATTCTTCGCTGTATTCTAAGGGCGATTCACCATACTCATGGCTACACATGATCGTCTTATAGAATTAGGCCAGTTTGTCGTTACACAGTTGATTGCACCATATCCTGACAGCTCTGTGTTTCAACTGTTATTTGCCGTATATCCTATAACACTATTGTTTTCTCGCACCTATCATTCTTCATCCAACTTCTGTCCTCTGAATAACACAGAAGTGTTCACTACTTTCAAATATTGCATATCCTCCTGGCTACTGTACACTGCTGTCGAGAGTGTGAGATATTCACTCTTCTCTTGAATTCTCAAGGCTCAAATGTGAGATACGTTACACTGCATCGTCCTAATACAGTTGCCCTCATTGTCATCGACACTGTAGCTTCTTCGAACGGAGTCTGCTTGCAGCTTTGATATCATCCACGAGCATCATCTTGCCTTCACGTTCAGCTACCAGGCTAGCACGAGTCTTTGTCCTTCCGCTGACATTGTTTATCTTTCTGTATCGAGGCATTTCTCCGTATATCAGTATTTGTCCTAGATCTTTCACACAATATCTATCAGCTGCTACGGATTGCTGTTAATTACAATTCCAAGAGATACATGAGTGGTGTGACTACGTGTCTTCACCTCGTTGGTCATAGATGTTGTTTCCTCATTGTGCTATCCCTATCTAATCACACCGAGAGTTGACGTAATCACGCATTGCTGCGCTCTCTTATCTATCTGATTTCCAGACTCTCAGCTCTGCTTATCCCTGTAACAATGGTCAATCATCAATACACAATATGCATTATACAGGTGCCGAATGCAGCGACATGCATACTATTAGTCGTTACTGCTCGACAGTGTAAGTTCCTCGTCCCTGGTTCTCTGTGCTACACGTGCTTTCGCTGTTGCCTCTAAGACCTCTCCGAAGTAATGTACATTCGAATCTACGCTTGCATTTCGAGGCAATTTGTGACTGTCGCGTAGCACATAAATTTTCCTGAACCTTCGTCTAGCCGTGCGTGCCTCGTACCAAACTAATCTGCAACTCCTCTAACACACACTCCCTTCACCAACTCCATGTTTCTAAGGCATCGCATCGTGTATAAATATCGGCATGTACAGTGTAGTCTGCTTCGCCTGCCATGAACGTGGTTTGAACCGGTGGGCGGGAGCGTTTCTTCGGTGCCGTGGGTTCGTTGCGCTAAATTAGCCCTCTCCGCTTCGTGTCGCGGCCGAATGGAGCGCGCCGCATTTGCGACTCATTTTTCTTATAATTTCCAAGTTTTTACACCCGACTGCTCAATATACAATAAGAATTGGCAGT
>CM068955.1:170075830-170090846 GCA_035128595.1 Eptatretus atami
CGCGACACCTTGTCTTCACAAAAACTCCAGCCATGTCATTCTCTGCAGCCAGATTTTGGCAATCTACAGCCTCGCATTCTGCCCTGGACGAGGAAACAATAAGAAGCCCCTCAGCAATGTTGTTATAACATGTGGACTAACACGATAAAGGTGTGTAAAATGGAGAAATTTTTATTATTATTTATTATTGAAGAAAAATTGGTCCGAAAATAATGTTATCAAAATGGCAATCCCAGTCCTCCGCATCTCCCTGGAACGTAGAAAAAAGAAGCGCCTTTCCTTGCAAGTATTTTGAACTTGATCCTAACGAGATAAAGTGTGTATAATAGGACAATTTTTATTATTTATTTATTGAGAAAATTTGGTCCGAAAAATAATTTATCAAAACGTTGGCAGATCCATGTTTTACGTGCATTTTTATACGTTGCCATTCCTGGCTAAAACGTCAAGGTGTGACAGGGCCCTAAGCCCCTGCTGCTCAACTCTGATCTCCATCTCCACACTCTTTCTTACCCTCCCGTCCAGAATCCTCTCCAGCACATTCATGACGACTAAGGAACGTAATGCCCCTGTACTTCCCCGGATCATGAACTTCTCCTTTCCCCTTCCATATTGATACAATTAACCCTGCCCTCCGATCCTCTGGAATTGAACCCTCTCTCATGCTTACATTCAACTGCCTCTTTGTCCAACTGACTCTGACTTCTCCCACTGGAATTATCATATCTGCACACACCTCATCAATGTCTGGCACTGTTCCCATCTTAATCGACTTCAATGCCATCCACATTTCCTCCTCCATGATCTCCGCCAAATACATTTTCCCCTCGACATAACACGGTAGCGCCAGCTCGCCGTTGGTTCCTTCTCGGTTCATCAGCTCCTTGAAATATCCTTCCCACACCTTCAATACTGCCCCCTCTCTGTCACTAGCCTCCCATCACCATCCATAATCACTGTCCCCCCTCCCCACCCTTCAGGTCTTCACCGTTCTCATCCGCTGAAGAAATGCATACAAAAGTTACATCAAGAACCCGCTTCAAATAAATATTAAGTCTTTCTCTACATAGACAAAGTTGGCCATCTGAAAGGTTAATTTTTCAAATCAACATACATAGGTTTCCTAACATGAGGGAAATGGTTAACATCCAGTTTCTCTGATCAAATGTAGCGATGACCCTTAATCTGGCACCCATTGCTGTGCTTCTTCGGCTATTTTGCAGCAGAAACGCTGCTGGTGAAACATATTTGGCCAAGTGTTGTCCTTGTACTGCTTATGTTGCAATTGTATTTGGCTCTGGATATGAAGAGTTGACCCATTGACCCCGTTCAGCCACACTCCACTCTGGACTCTGCTGTGCTGTGCCATTGTCCCACACTAGCATGTTCCATGCTGCAATTCCCTGTGGATCTATGTTTTCCATTGATATTGGACTCTACTCTGCTTATGGAAATTGCATTTTAAAACAAAATGAGGCAGTAATCAATCTCTACCTGGCCACAAGGATGTGATTCTCCTATGATCGGCTTCCAGCATCATCTAAACTATAAAGTGATCTTCCCCGAACCCATCAGTGTAGAAACATTTGACAGGGGGAACGATCTGACAACATGTCTAAATGCTTGGAGAGGCTGAAAGTGGAGGCACCCTTGAAGAAGCAGAAGGTGAAGTGGGTCCCACAGTGTATCTAACTTTTAAAGTTGGAAATTAGGCATTTACCCATGAGTTCGAAACAATGGCTGATGCTTCAGAGTTTGATTGTCCATGATGTTTTCATTTCCTACATTACCAACAACCAGTCAAACCTATTACGGCAACAATGACATTTCCCTAAGGTTTACATTTACTTATATTTTATTTTATTTTTTCCAAGATTCGACAAAAAGGTACTATGGAGAAGACAGAGTATGCCGTAATGTTATACAGCACGCTCACGTCGAGAAAATTCGATAAAGTAAAATCTGTGAGTATATTTATGACATCCAAAATAAATACATCAAATCACTCAAACATAATCTCACCCCATCCCTTACCCCCAACTCCATAACAATAATTATTTTATACAGTACTTACACAAAGGTACTCTCGAGCTAATAAAGGTACACAGCTTCTCATATTTATGGCCTTGTTATTCTCCATCTACAGTATATAGGAGTATCGAAATACTTCTTTGGTTACCCTCAATTGGTCAGTTTGTTCCCAACTTGTACATCACAGGATTAGGCAGGATTTGCCTCCACATTGCAAGACAACGCCCACACCATCAAGGTTGCCCCAAAACAAGCGGAGACTTGTTCCCAGCGCCCGTGTCAATTTGCCGCGAGACATGGCGAGTCCCTGTGGGATATGGAGTCAGAGCGTCATGTTGCTCAGACATTCCACTGAAAAAGGTGATGTACGGCCATGAAAGCACCATTTCGCCAACTCTGCTCTACCATTTTCACACACAGACTGGAACGCCTCAGATCTTTCACATTATGACTTCTACGTGAAAGAAATCAGAGCCCTTGTATTTAATTTTGTCTCTCAGAATAATAAAGCAGTTTGAACTAAAAAAATTTTTTAAAAGGGACTTTAACAGCCTCGTGTAATACGAGTAAAATATCAGCTAAAAAACCGATATTTTATTGAAAGATTTGCAAGTCGTTTGAATATTGAACGAATGGATATCAATTTATTAAAGATGTTCATTTAGAAGATTGAATGAGTGAAATGCTTCTTTGTATCACAATTGAGTGAGCTGCTTCATTATATAATAATATGAAATACTTTCAAACTACATCAAGCACGTTTAAAACTTTGCAGCTGACACTTAGAAGAAGAAAAAACCCCAACTCTTGACCTCTTATTTACTCACATTAATCTTCTGCCCATCCCTTTTATCCTCACATACTTGAATCTGTAAATGGTGTCCCTTTGGCTATTGTTCAAGTGTGTTTGTTAAAGAAGTATTTATAAGCCCTGCTTTAAATCCCTCGACCCAAAGTGGAGACAACTCTCAAAACTCTGTGTTGCAGTCCGGTCGTGCCTTGAATGTGCACATAGTTATTTTAAATGGCTGAGGAAGAATGTCTTCCATGAAGTACAAGCATCATATCCTCCTCTTGTGGCTCATGCTGTGCTTTCCAGGAAACACCACAAGCAGTTGGCTGTAAGTGACCTCCATATATCTTGGAGTACTTTTTAGCTTTTTGCTTTAATATGTGGCTCTTTAAACTGCAATAATGGTCCGTCTTATTTTCTGCTCAGATGGTTCGGTGTGGCCCCAGATAATCTGGTCGGAAAAATGAGCTGCGCAAATATTTCGGTAATTCCAGCCAGGCAGCTCGAGATCTGCAAGCGCAGACCAGAACTCCTCGGCAGCATTAGTCGCGGATCTCGCACAGCAATCCGGGAATGCCAGGATCAATTCCGGAACGAGAGATGGAATTGTTCCACCACGGGACACACCACTGTGTTTGGCAAGGAGCTAACCAGAGGTGAGTTTAATCTCAGTTATGATAAGGACCGTTTATTTAATTCATCTCAAAATTTCTGATCTGATTTGCTTTAGGACGTTCACCAATCCCAGAACTTTGTGACGTGATCAAGGCGGTTAAAAACGAGGAATGGCCCTAAAGTCTTTAAAGCTGCATGCTTGATGTGTAGAGGAAAGTTGGGATATCTATTCTGTAAAAATTCTCAAAATGTGTTTTGAAATTTTTTTTGGCCTTTATTAACACATTAATGAAGTATATGATATGATGGAATCACATGCTTGACCCAAATACAAGCTTGAAAGCAGGAATTGATTGAATTTTTGATGTAACAACAGTTGCAATTTTAGTGACACTTCTGTGTAGCCTTGATTTTTATCTCGTGAACACAAAATACACTTTGATTGACAAACTATACTCATAGATGCGCACAGTTTCCCCTCAAAATAAAATCGTGTTGTTTGTCACCACTTTCATGCTGCTTTGATGTTCGAAGTTGTATCTTTAGAGCAAAACTATTTTTGACTTTAACAAAGCAACACCTCGTATATGTTTTTTTCGAGCTTTTCCTCCAACAGCAAACAAACCATCGCTTTGGCGTATTCAAACAAATGCAACTCAGGCACTCGTGAAAAACAAAACTGAAAAGTACTCTTCCTCCATCGTCAACTTTTTTCTTCTTTTGTTTATTTTTATTTTATCTTACGAGGTTTGTTCAAGAAAATTTGGTCAACATTTTGACAAGAAATGCTATGGTGACTGCAGTTATATAAACAAATGAAAAGTAAAGATGAACAAATTATACGAAACTCCATGAATGTCACATTTTTTTAAAATATGTAGTTAATAGCTGTTTTATGTCGTTATATATGGATTGTTTTTCATTTTAGCAAAGGTCGACTGTGGTGTTCATGTAATAAATATTTTTTATTCATTAAAAAAGGTTTGACGAACAACGCGAAACTCAATACATAGTCCAAAACAAGCAATAAAAAGAACAACGGCATATATTTGCATAAAAATACATTTACATACATTTTCACGAATCAAATATGGAAGATATATATATATATATGTATATATTTTAATTAAAAAATAATGGAGTACTTGTAATGTTTATTTCGTTCACAGTAGCTTTTGAATGCTCCTCGTATATTGCAAGATAGTTCATGTGGTTGTGCGTTCACTTCAATCAATTGACTTACTTGTTCTGTATTACTTTGCTTCCATGCACCAGTCAAAGCGGGTAGAAACGCGTGCTGCCCTGAATAAGGTTCTCCCACAGCCCACATAAGATCGTCTAACTGAGCTGAGTAAAATACTCGCGTATCTATTCAGTCAGATGGATGTGGGTGGTTCTTTCTGAGAAAGCCTTGAGGGATATACACTACCAGTCAAAAGTTTTAGAACACCCCCATTTTTCAGTTTTTACTGAAAGTTAAGCAGGTTCAGGTCCAGTGAATAACATGAAATGGTACAAAGCTAAGCGGAAAACTGCCAAAGGTTAAAAAAAAATGTTTAGGTTATCAAAACTGAAAAATAATGTAAATTTCTGAGTTGTTTAAAAAGGCCCTTTCAGGGAACAAGTAATGGCTTAGCAACTGCAGTTGTTCTGCAGAAATGGAAGTAAATTAAGCCTTGGTGCAAACAATTCCTACAGGTGTCCCAACTTTTGTTGATTAGTTACAAACCCTCTGTCTGGATAAGCAGTGTTGGAACAGACTGTGTTGCTATACCCTCTGAAGCATTATTTGGACAATATTGCACTGCAGGAAGTAGTATATTGCTATCATAATGATGAGAAAAAGACAATTAACAAAGGAAGACAGACAGACCATTATAACCCTTAAAAGTGTCGGTCTTTCCGTTAGAGAAATTGCAAAGAAGCCAAGGTGTCAGTGAGTACAGTTTCCTACACCATCAAAAGGCACTTGGAAACTGAGGACTCTGACAGGAAGAGGTCCGGCAGACCCAAAGCCACAACACAATCAGAAGACAAGTTTCTGAGAGTCAACAGCTTGCGTGATAGGCGGCTCACAGGACAGCAGCTTCAAGCACAGCTTAACACTGGTCGAAGTAAGGAAGTCTCAGTTTCAACTGTGAAGAGAAGACTTCGAGCTGCATTTTTGACAGGTCGAGTGGCAGTAAGAAAGCTATTGCTAAGATGGCAAAATAAGAAAAAGAGGCCCTGGGCCATGAAGCACCGCCAGTGGACTACTGAAACTGGAAGGTCTTATGGACTGATGAATCAAAATTTGAAATCTTCGGTTCATCACGCAGGGTTTTTGTCTGCTGTCGAGTAGGAGAAAGGATGGTTCCTCAGTGCGTGAAACCAACTGTCAAACATGGAGGAGGAAGCGTGATGATCTGGGGCTCTTTTGCTGGATCTAGAGTCACCGACTTGCACAGAGTGACTGGCACCCTGAACCAAAAGGGTGACCACAGCATTTTGCAGCACCATGCAATACCTCTGGATTACGCCTTGTTGGTCAGGGGTTCATCCTACAGTAAGATAACGACCCAAAAATACCTCCAGACTATGTCAGAATTACTTCGAAGAAAAGAACAAGACGGAGGCTTCAAATCATGGAATGGCCAGCACAGTCTCCAGACTTAAACCCCATCGAGCTGGTTTGGGATGAACTGGACAGAAGGGTGAAAGCAAAGAAACCTACAAGTGCAACACATTTGTGGGAACTTCTGCAACAGTGTTGGGAAGAACTTTCCGAACAATATTTATTTCCATTGAAGAAAGAATGCCACGAGTATGTTCGCTGTTATATCTGCAAAAGGTGGCTACTTTGATGAGTCAAAAATTTAGATTAAATTTTGTTCAACAAAATGATTCCATGATTTCTTTTTATCTGCATTGTTTATTTGTTATATGCTTTAATTTCAGAGTACATTGAAACATTAAACTGCTTAAATTTCAGTAAAAACTGGAAAAATGGGGTGGTTCTAAAACTCTAGACCGGTAGTGGATGTACTCGACGTGGAGTTGTTAATGGCGTCCGTGATCTGCAGAGGGCTGCAAGGTCCAAAAAAAAATGTTATGCCTGAGGGCATTTTTAGACTTTTTTGTATGTTGTGTTGAGGCTCGTGGATGAGTGTGAACACAGATCAGGATGCACTGTAACAGAATGAAAAGAATGGGAGAGGGGGACACAATAACAGCAGAGTGGCAGGACAAAGTAGAACAAGACTTGGAAAAAATAATGGAGGTGGTAAATAATGAGAGAAATGGGAGGACACAGGGTAAACAAGATGGACAGAGCCGCAAACTCTCAATCACAGTGGAACTCTCAAACTCCCAATACTGCCGCAAATGCAAGTGGAATGCAAAACTGTAAACACAGAAAGAGGTGGGCCAGAGGAGGGTTAACAGGTGTAGAAAATATAATGGTTGTGCATGGGGGATGACCTGAGATGGTGGTGAACAGCTGAATTGAAACCCTGGAGGGACGAATGAGATTGAGGCAGTTGATTACACAGGTGGGAAAAGGGACAGACGAATCAGTAGAGGTGTGCAGTGAGCCTGGATTTTAGAAGTTTCACCATAAGCTGAGAGGAGGAGGGAAAACGGGAAGGGAGAAATCCAGGTCGAAAAGTTCACAGATTGAATCAAAGATTGGACTGCAAGCAGCCCATCTCAGTTCAGGACTGTTCTCCAAAATGTACCACGTCTGATATTAATTCAGCCTCGGAATTCTCCCACAGAAACCTGCTCTCCGTTATGCACTGATCCATCATATCTCATCTTCAGTTATCCTACTCTTCTTCCTGCTCATGCCACACTGAAACCTGTGGTGAGGCAGTTCCTGTGAAATAACTTGCCTTCTCTTCCTGGAAAGCAAACCCAAATGGAAGGCAATTTCAAATATTTCCACAAAACCCGCAACAAGCACGTGTCCACTCTCAGGAGAGCCAGAACACTTTTTGATTGAACTTTCAAACTTGTCTCCCTCTCTGCTAAAACCTGGTGGTCCCTTGTTTAGTCTGTCTCTGATGTATGCTCCCCCTACATCCCTTCCCCTCTATTCAAATGGCACCACCGCTGACTCCACTTGTGAGAAGGCCGAATGTCTCAATTCTGTGGTTGCTTCCAAATCTTGTGTTCCAAACCCCTCGCTCTCTGTACCTACCACACCCAGTCACAACCAAATGCTCCTGGACTCTGTCTTTTGGACCTAAAAAGGTGGAGAGGATTCTGGCAACCCTCGACTCTGATTCTGTAACAAGAGCCAGTCGCCATCTCGGCATCCTCCATCGTGCAAAGTCCTTCCTTGGCGTACCTTAGCTCCTGACCAAATAAAGAGCTTTAGTCCACAGCCTAATGGAGTACTGCTCTCCTCTCTTGGCTGGGGCTCCCACCTCACCTTTTGTGGAAACCAAGGCATTTAGGATCATTGGCATCTCCCATGATGAGGCTGAGTCTTTGGGTCTCTCACTCTCTCATCGCAGGCAGGCTGGTGGTCTTTCTGTCTTCTACAGTCTCCTCTCTTGTCTCGACCCCCCCCCCCTTTGCTCTGTCTGCGATATGTACCCCCCAATATTTCCGCAGGGCGCCCAAGGTCCGCGAGCAATCCCCTTCTGGTAAAACTACCAAAATCAAGAATCACTGCTCACCTTCACTCTTTCATTCCTCTTTTTTCCTGCCTTTGGAATAAACTTCCACACTCTCTTCAATCCTACTCTTCCCTCCAGGTCTTCAAAACAACTGTTCACCACCACCTCTTATTCAAAACCATGATCTTTTCTACCCCCCACCCCAAACCCACCTCCTTCAAATTCCCTGCTTTCCTTCCTGAAAGTCCCTGCCGTGTCCTTGTCGTGTAAAGACCTGAAAGTCCCTGGAGTGTCCATCTTGTTTACCCTGCCTCATCTCTCTCCCTTCCACAGATCTCCTCATGTCTTTGTTCCCCATTGTTTTTTTTTCCCTGGTTGTACATTCTGTGTGTTAGCTCTCATCCAAGGCTCGACATTGTTTTCAAAAAAAAAAAAATGTAAACGTGTGGGATATTCTGGGGAGGATGTTGCATGCAGACAATCTGGCGGTTGTGGTGGAGAGTAAGTGGGAGATGCAGGAAATACTGGGGTA
The DNA here is from genome assembly GCA_035128595.1 of Eptatretus atami. NCBI lineage: Eukaryota > Metazoa > Chordata > Myxini > Myxiniformes > Myxinidae > Eptatretus > Eptatretus atami. The sequence goes on from CM068955.1 coordinate 170,084,406, forward strand.
GTAGAAGGAGGCATTTGAGAAACATGGGCTGAAGATGAGTATGGAGAGGACTGAGGTGATGTGGGATGGGCAGCAGAAGAATAAATGAATATCAGGTTAGAGGGGAAGGAGATCAGACAAGGAAATAGGTTTGCGTATCTGGGAGGAACAGTGATGGGGGGGGGGGTGGTAAGGCAGAGGCAGATGTGCGGAGGATGATACAGGTGGGTACACATGCATGGAGGAGAGTGGAGGGAGTAATGGCAGACAGAGGGATATCAAGTAAATTGAAAGGGAAGGTTCTGATTCGTGTCACACCGGCCAACCTTTATGGTCTGGAAATGGTGCCACTGACAGAGAGACAACATAGGCTGCATGTTTCTAACAACTACTGGGTCAGGAGGATTGCAGGAGTGAAGAGGGTGGATATACTGTAAGGAGAATGTATGAACTGAAGGAGAAGATTGGTGTGCAGATGAGCTGGACTGGGAGATTGGTGAAATGCCAGCTGAGGTGGGCTGGACACTTGGTGCGGATGAGGGCAGAGAGAATGGCAAAGAGAGTGGATAGGCTGAGGGAGCAAGGTAGAAGGAAAAGAGGTAGACCACGGTTGAGATTGGGAGGATTGTGTGAGGATGGATATAAAGTGCGGTGGGTGTGGTTGGAGAGTGGAGAGAGTTGGCTGAGGACAGAGGACAGAGGACAGAGGTAAGTGGAGGAGTATCGTGGCCGAGGCAGGGAAGAAGCTTGGTGCCACTGGACCTCACCCCTTATAAAGGGAAGAGGAGAAGAACAATAGGTGCATCAGATTATTTAAAATATCACTGGTCGGCGACATGTATTGCAAAGCAATTCTCGCTCTTGTTATTGGATGTGTCACAGTGTGACCTGCAGTGGTAGTGCTATTTGTCTTGTTCCGGCGAACTGCCATTAAAATTTGTGTAAAAACTTTTTTTGACTTGAGAGTGCCATATTCGAGTGGTGCTTCGAAACATTCGAGTCAGAGCTGCTTGATTCAAGTCTGACAACTGTAGAACCCGGTGACAATGAGCTCTTGAGATAGGGTGACTATACCTGTCCATTGTACATTGTATTGTGCTGCTGTTGTGTCAAAAGTGCTGACTGCAATGATGGATGACTACACCTGACTCAGAAATGAGAAAACATCGGTGATATATGATAATTTGTGTTTTTGTAAGGAGCTGTTTCATTGTCCATTTCCGAGGTGAGGCTGTTCCGAGCCACCTTAACCGTTAAAGCAACACCTGGCTTATTGGCTGGATGTATTAATATGCACTCTGAAGTGGGTATATTGTCCTTGATCATGTACTTGCACAAACAGCAATGCTTTGTCATCAATTAAATCCTGTTCCCTGAATACACAAACGATTTCATCACATTCACTGGACAACCACACACACTTCCAGTTTGACGAGGTACTCCTGTCTCACTATTCTGAGCCATGCATGACACTTGTTTCTTCACACCACCAAATTGAGAACTCAAGCACCATAAACATCACTTCCCATGATGCAGAGTCACAAACTTGTTACTTACTTATGGAAAGGTTGGCAGCCTGTCATTTTCTTCCATATTTTTTATTGCAAATTGCATCAGCTGTTGTCATTACTCATATGTTCCTCATGAGATCTTCTAAGTTCAACGTGGCATTGACAATATTCATCATTGTCCAAGTCATTCATTTAGGTGTGTGCATAACCTGGCTGCTGGTTCATATAATTTTTGGTTTCGACTCGTATAATGAAGTATTCCAAAAACGCCTCGCCCCCTCCCCCCAGCTCACCCAATCCTATAGATTAGGATACAGATTTAGAATTTATTTGAGGTACATAGCTATATTTGTTTATTTTTTTCATGATGCTGGCTTAAAGTCACCTCCAATGGACAGCATACTCATAGATGCAACATTCTGAGTGCGACAGTCAGACCAGTAATCAAATCAAAATGAGACAACTCAAACGTGGCTACGCTACCTCTAATGGATTTTCAGGTCAGTATCCTGAGTCAAAACTATTGTTGCGGGAATGTTAATAGGAGGTAACGGGTGCCATATAGCCCATGAGTACATGTTTGGCATCTGTGTGAAAAAGATAGGTCACATGTAGAAGTTTATATTCGGAGATGAATTTCCTTCCTGAAAATCCCCCCATCCCTCAAATATGTCTAACCCCTGCTATCTCACCCACCCTCCTTAACTCCCTCTTAAAAACCTACATCATTCCTCTGTGATCTGTCTGAGTGTTGTCATTACAAAGGCACTGCTCACCAGCCCGCTCCGAACACCGAGTGGATCTCCTCCGAAGATGATTATGACGCACCTCACAACCATTCACTGGGGTAAGAACCGCCACAGACTGCCGGAAGCGATGTGCATGTCACGGCACAAGTGGTCTGTGGGGAGGACCAATGACTGTGTGGTCGTGGGGTGAATATGAACGGAGGGGCAAGGCGAAAATGACAGTTGAGAAGAGTTGAACTTCGGAGTTGGTTGGGAGTCGAGTGCAGAATTGGTTGTGAAGCACATCAAGGAGTGGAGAGCTTAACAGAGCCTCGGAAAATGGGTCGCATAAGCCCCCTGAAGGAGCCCGATGCGGGTGCATTGAGCAGCATCTCTCTCTCTCTCTCTCTCATTAAGTCTCTGTCTCAGATCCCTGCTCAGAGTCGAAATGGGTGAGGGTAAGAACATTACGTACTCACACTGTATTCTGCCGTAATTAGAAAACACAAGACTTAGCTCAGGATGATGTTGTTAGAGGGGGGAGGGTGAGTGTGGAAATGGTGAGCTGGGGAGAAGCGAGCGGGTTAGCGGGAAGAGTGAGCAGAGAAGGATGAGCGGGAAAATGGTTGACTGGGGGAAGGATGAACGGGGAAGGGTGAGTGGGTGAGCAGGGGAATTGTGAGGGGTTTAGCATGGAGGGGGGGGAGGACAGGGAGTGGGATTCAGCGATCGGAAGAGCCAAATTAGTTTTACAACGACGTCACCTGCAGCATTTCCACAAAGGAGAAGATGATCCTTCACCACATTACCTGGACCCAGAGCAGATCTTCCCTGCTTGGAGAGGAAGGTACGAGATAGCATCCTCTTCCAGGATAATCCCGTCTCGTCGATGTTAAAAACCTGCTCTGGCATAAATCCCTTTGCCCCGATTAGTTTAATGAGCTGCAGTTGAGAATGTGTGTTTGAGAATGAAGCATGAGAACGGGGGTTCGAGTCGGGGTGTCGGAAAATAAGGGTTTGAGAATGGGGGTTTGAGTATGGGTGTCGGAAAATAAGGGTTTTGGAATATGGTTCAAATACGGAGTTGGAAAATAAAGGTTTAGGGATGAGGTTTGAAGGAAAATGAAGGTTTGGGAATGAGGAACAGAGCAATGGGGAAGGTTCTCCGTTCAATCACAGACCCCATCATGGCTGCCCACAGATGCCGCACTTTCACCTCAAGCCAACTGATCGAACAACTCGATCATTTCGCCCAACATCATAACCTTTCTCTGTCTTTTGGTAACTTTGTCCATCACTTTACAATTTGGCGTGCCATTAAAAGCGGTGCACGAGAAACAACACAAGGCTCGTAATGGGAGATAATCGTACACGCACAGGATGGATGCAAACGTTGACTCATCTCAGATAGACGAACATCTGATTCCTCCAATCAGATAGACGAACAGACTGCAGAAAGAGATCTCGTTAGAGCTTCTGCACATTGAAAACCGAGGTAAAGATCTGTTTGGCTTTCCCGGTGGATGACGTACGGTCTCTTGGGACTAAATATGTGATTGAGCGGGTGGCAGATTTGACCACGAGTGCGCCCTACAGTCCAACATTACATTGGATTGTCAGGATTGGGATCAGGAGACTGCTCCATATCCAATGACCGTTATATTATTTTCTAATTCAAACTTGTTTCCTGCCTGTGGAACACACAAAACATTTCCTCGATATACTTTATCATGTTTTTATATCCCAGCTAGGAGGCCCAAGGAAGGGCAAGGTGACAGAGGCTAAACGGCAATGCCGTGACAGTGGGGCCACACATGGACTAAATAGGCAAGGGGATAAAATAACAGGAAAAGAGGATGGGTGGAAACACAGTAACCTGCAACTAAGAGTGTTGAGAAGTGGAGTTAACGGTGGTAGAAAAGATCACGGATATGAACGGGAGATGACATGAGATTGCGGTGTACCACGTGCATGAAAGCATGCAGTAAAGAGTGCAATTGAATCACCTCCAGAGGGCAGTTCCACAAATGGGAGAAAAGAAGAAGAAAGGAGTGGGAGGTTTGTGGTAAGCCTGAATTTTGGGAGTTTAACCAGTACGAGGTTACTGGAAGAATGTGCGTCTCCTGGAAGAGCTGGCGAGAGAGCAGAGATAGCTAGACCGGAGGAGATGCAGGAGACAAAAAAACCGAGAGGCTACGGTGTTGACCTCATGTTTCATCCTTTGTCAGTTTGCGATTTTATTTTATTTCTTCATTGCCTTCCCCCTACCCCTACTTGTCTCATAATTGGGTTAATAGCAGAAACAAGGCAATGTTCTCCAACTACAAATGGCCCAGCATTAGAGGTAGTGGAACTGAGAAACGTTGATCAATGAGGTACAAATCAGGTGACAAAGGGCTCTCCATCACACTGGGCATTATATCTGATCTCTTGACAAAATGCACTTATTTCTGTTCCTATCAATTTTGATTTCATTTTTAGCTCGCCTGTTCGAAGAACAGAGAGCTATAGCGATACCCCCGGCGTGAGTGTGAGCCGTCAGCGTCAGCGTAAATGTTAAAGTTTTTGGTGCAAGTTATTTAGAAGCTTGCCATTCATTTAATATGTGTACTAGGATGCTGATATTTGGCATGGAGGTTCCTTTGGGGTATATTTATTGATGTAGTGAAGTTGAAATAAAAAATAATTTAAAATGTTTTAATTTTTGACCTGTTTTGAACTTAACTTTTTTGTAGCACATCAACGTTAAAGTTTTTGGTGCAAGTTATTTAGAAGCTTGCCATTCATTCATATGTGTACTAGGATGCTGATATTTGGCATGGAGGTTCCTTTGGGTATATTATTGATGTAGTGAAGTTGAAATTAAAAAATAATTTCAAATTTTTTAAATTTTTGACCTGTTTTGAACTTAACTTTTTTGTAGCAACTCAACGTTAAAGTTTTTTCCTTTCTAATGTTTTTATCTACCACACTATTTTTTACTGATTACAATATACAAATACAATATTTGCTTTAAGATTATTTAGATCAGACTTCACTGCAATGGTTTATAAAAAATATTATTAGACTAGTCTTTTAAAAACGATAAATGTATAAACAGGCGAGCATTGGGTGGCTTTGACACCAACTCTCTGGTTGTATCTCTACTCTGGCCAAATTGTTCTTTACTGAGCAAAGAAGTGTTGGAACTTGGCCAGACATGAGTGAAGTGTTGTCACGTTAAACATCGCTCAGAACTTTGACAGTGTTGAAGAGATGCCAACGTTTGGAATTGAAACACTGGAGATGTTAATCACTCATGGCGAGTTACAACATGCCATTATGTCCTAATCGCCCCCTTTTTGAGTCATTTTGAATGGACTCCCACTTGGTCCCGGCGAACTTAAAAGTTGGCAATCAACCCTCACTGGAATTCGGGTGTCGGTAAATGTCATGAGTAATCTGATCCACTCTCTTCTTCGTCTTTTGTATGCAGCACAAGGCTGGGGGTATGGCATCATTGGCTGAAGGCACGACTGTGCTGCTGATGTAGTGCCCTCTGTAGGTTAAGTCAGGAATTTGTAATTTGTTCATAGTGCTGGTGATAGCTCACCGACTCTTTGCAAATGACACCGTGGGATCTGTCACGTCCACCAAAAAATGCTAGCAGACGGGATGCCAAGTTTAATGTCCATCCGAGACATGGCACACACATTGATGAATCATCTTGCCTGTGAAACACCAATATGACAGCATATAGCTGGGTCGGGATTCAAACCCAGGCTACAGAGCTTAGAGGCAATTGTGTGAACCTCAAAGCCCATCCATTCTCTGCAATTAAGGGGTCTATTGTCCCCCAAAACCTTGCAAAGATGCTGTGTCGATTCAAAATCAAGATTATCTTGTAATGTACATTGAATACAGATAAACCCACACCAGTGATCCTGAATAACAGGAGGTTGAGGTTAGCCTCATAGGTGGAGGAATTGGGCTATGCTGCACACAATGACAGGACACTCCTGGCAAAATGGGAAAGTTGATTCTAATAACGACTCTTCTCTTTCAAACATACTCTTCATCGTTATCACTTGTTCTTTTTATGACAAGTTGTTAGGTCAACATGTTTAATGATGGTCCATTTTTGCATGATAGCACTATTTTGAAGGAGTGTGTATGAAGACAGCGTACAACTATAAGGGTTTAAGGCAAACCAAAAAACCCACATATTTCTATCTGTAGCGGTA
>CM068955.1:170090857-170107251 GCA_035128595.1 Eptatretus atami
GTGTGTGTCAGTCAGTGTGTCTCCTCCATAACTCCAAAACCCTGAAACTTAGGGGCCCCAAACTTTGCATGCATACTAAGGGAACTCCAAGGAAGTGCATGAATGAAAATTGGGTGTTTGGGTAAATTTAAAGACCCCTTTTTGAAGATAATTAACAGCTTACCTCCATGAAAGGCTTATCCTTGGTCAACCCCAATTTGCCTCACAGAGGTCTTAATTCAGCCTATTCAAACATGCCTTGCCTTGGAAACACGATCTACTCACACAGACTCATCCCTTAATGTGCTGCCTTTTTGGCTGCTAATTGCATCACTGGTTAGGGGCATGGCTATGCTGCTGATGCAGTGCCCCATTACCAGTACACTGGTACTCATTTCACCAACCTCAGAAAGATGGCAGGCTAAGACAACACCCTCGTGTTAATTCAGCGGCCAAAGGGGCTTGAACTCAGGACTCTAGAATCCCAAGCCACCACCCTAACGGCTAAGCCAACGCCAGGCTACAGACGAATTAACGTACATAATCGAAATATTATATCGGATTTGGGAATCGGATATAATCGGATTATTATATCGGATTTGGTGAATCACATCTCGTGGACTAAATAAGTTTCGAAAGCTGGAGTGAATCGGAAAATTTTAACAAAGTACCGATTTTTATGACGAAGTGTATTTATTATCGCAAAGCATTAAGCTATTTTATCGACTGTACAGACGTGGAATGTGCAGAAAGTGGAACTTCATTGAGTACAACGCCATACTTCATAACCTGCTTTTGTAATCTATGACAAAACAGTCAACAGGGGTCCTTTTGTTCGGCAATTATGTCCGCAGGTTTCTTTTTACCTTTTTGTGCGATCTGTGTTCATGACAAAATATTAATATAAATATACTCATAGTTGCTGCAATATATCGACATAATATAAATATTGCAATATATTAATATAAATATACTCATAGTTGCTGCAAGTCGACAGTTGCTGAAAACGACGAGGTACGAAAACAGCGTATCCGGACGAGGTACAAATGACTCTCCGTGTGGTGTGTGCATGTGTGTCTGCATGTGAGGAAGATGGAGGAAGGCGTATGCGGGTGGGGGCATGTATGCAGGCAGGCCTTTGCCAGGTAGATTGCATGGGTTTTAAATTTTTTAATTCTCCCGCCCTATTTTATATAGAACATGGTGGTTAAAAAGAAAACATTGCTGTTTGAGTGCATTTTATCACCCCGGTAATGCCCTGGTATACTAAAGAACCCTTTAGAACCCATGATTGTGTTTACTTCCGGATCAGGAGCAGTTTCGTATGGATCGAAAGTCTAAATCACCATTGTATTGAAGTATTTATGAAACCCCCACCCACCTTAAGACACCGGCTGGAACCCCAAAACATTGCACTGGTTTGACGGGGCAAGCTCCAACACTGAGGGAGTAGTTCAGGGACTGATGGACATGCCTGCTTTATGATATAGATCCACACTACAATGTACACCCTCAGCAGACAACTTTGAATTATTTATTTAGTTTTATACCCAACTATCGCTACTACCGACATACCTCCTTGAATTATTACCCTTTAGAATTACCCTTTTAGAACCCTCTAGAATTTCTGGCTTCACTCTCTGGAAACCAAGGCATCTAGGATCATTGTTATCTCCCGTGATGAGGCTGAGTCTTTGGGTCTACTCTCTTATTGCAGGCAGGTCGGTGGTCTTTCTGTATTCTACCGTCTCCTCTCCAGCCTCGCCCCCCCCCCCCCCCGCCTGTCTGAGATGTCCCCTCCCCACATACTTCCGCAGGGCACTCAAGGTCCACCAGCAACCCCCTTCTGGTAAAACTACCAACATCAAGAATCACTCTCACCTTCACTCTTTTATTCCTCTTTTTCCCGCCTTTGGAACACACTCCCACTCTCTTCAATCCCATTCTCCCTCCAGGTTTCTAAACAGATGTTCACCACCATCTCTTATTCTCCCCCATCCAAATCCTCGATCTTTTATACCCCCGTTCATCCACAACACCCACCTCCTTCAAATTCCCTGCTTTCCTTTCTGAAAGTCCCTAGAGTGTCCATCTTGTATTCCCCGTGTTCCCGCCCCATTCCTCTCCCTTCCACAAATCTCCTCATGCCTCTGTTCCCCACTGTTTTGTCCTTCCCTCTCCCACCCCCCTCGTCTCCTGCTCCCCTTGTTGTACGTTCTGTGTGTTAGTTCTCATACGAGCCTCGACAGTGTATACAAAAATAAAAATAAAAGTAATTGCACTTTCGAATCCTCTAGAATTACATTTGAGAATTACCCTTTAGAACTAAAAAAAAGTGGGACGGAAAGGTTATTTTTCTTCATTTTTAACGGATGAATGGATGGAAGGAAGGACATAGCCAAATATTGAAGCGGCTTCATCGCTTAAAAATGGGTACCAATTTAAGGAACACATTGTATATTTAATTCCATGAGTAACTTCATCTTGTCGATTGGCATTTATAATAGTAAAGGAGCTCGGTCTCTGCATGCCTGCATCCGTCCGTCTCTACCTGCATGCGTCTGTCCGGCAACAATCGTCCCACAGGAGATACCACTAATCAAGCCAAATCTGCAAATAGTGTGAATGTATGACACAGTTGAGTAAGGCCACAAACAGTATGGTATAGTTGAGTAAGGTGAGTATAGATGGGCCGGTTTCAATTTACATTGAAACAAGAACTCTTTCCTCCTTCATCTTCTTCTTCCCTTATCAAAATGATGAGTCTCATTCCATCCTGTTTCTCATATCGATTAGATTCAGAAAACGCTTGCTATATTCAATACGTTGTTTTTTCAACATTTCCATTTCATTCATATAACAGTAATATATCACCCCAAACAGTATGTCTGATTACACACCGCCTTTCGCTCTACTCACAACACAGGTGAGAAAAGGATACGAAAAAAATCAGCTGATGTTTCAATAATTTATTCGCACAATTTTTAAAGGGTGAAAATTATTTTTTTGCCGGGTACCCCTTATAGTTGCTATGAAATCGTAGTGTGTGTGTGTGTGTGTGTGTGTGTGTGTGTGTGTGTGTGTATGTGTAGTATATTTAATTTTTATTGGAAGATATATGTGTACTAACCCATTTAATATAAATGCAATGTGATTTATTGATTGTAATTTTTATCACACCTTGGTATTCAGTTAAAATTTGTGGCCTTGAATCTTGGGGCAACTTGAAAAAAAATAAAATCTGTGACACTCTTGTCTTCTATATGAAAATATGACCCTCATCTTGCTGGATATTAACTACCTGTAAACCATATGAGGTGCAATACAATACTCATTCCTCAGCCGCTTCACAAGCGATGCCAATATTTCTCAAAGACCGTGGTTTTTATTATGTATTCCATCCTCCATGGAATGTTTTGTGAATTGTAGGAACTTTCGGTGTGGTCTGAATTTCTGGTATACAGAAATACATTGGCACTATATTTAAAATTCAGATGGACGAGTTATTTATCTTTGAGTCAGATGATATAGGAAAATAAATGAAACATTTAACAGACATAAAATATCATCGCCCTCGTTGTTTTCGTTATTTTCCAGTACGGAGTTAAAGGGCTAGCCCATATTTATGTACAACTAAAATGGCCGCCAGTCTACCAGTCGGCCACCTTTAATCAGATCGCAAAATAAAGTGAGGTGCACGTGTATGCCATGATGTACTGTGCCTGTGCCAAGTTTGAACATAATCGGTGAATGCATGTCCGAGAAATGGTTGAGGACGTGTTCAACATTGAGTTTTTTAATAACTAAAATGGCCACAAGTTGGCCATCTTGGATCTGAATTAAAAAAAAAATTGACGTGCATATATAAGCCATCATTCCTTATGTGTGCCAATTTTAAATAGCATCAGTAAATGCATGTCCGAGAAATGGTTGAGGATGTGTTCAACATTGGGTTTTTTTACAAGTAAAATGTCTGCTAGTCAGCCATCTTGGATCTGATGTCAAAAAAAAGTTTTTTTTTGTATACATTGTCGAGGCTCGTAGGAGAGCTAACACAAAACGCAAAGCAAGAGGGGCATGAGACGAGGGGCGGGAGAGGAAAGGACAAAACAGTGGGGAGCAGAGACATTAGGAGATCTGTGGAAGGGAGAGGGATGGGGCGGGGAACATGGGGTATACAAGATGGACACTACAGAGACTTTCAGGAAGGAAAGCAGGGAATTTGAAGGAGGTGGGTTTGAGGTGGATTAGCAGGGGTAGAAAAGATTGAGGTTTTGGATAGGGGAAGATAAGAAGTGGTGGTGAACAGCTGTTTTGAAGACCTGGAGGGAAGAATAGGATTGAATAGAGTGTGGGAGTTTATTCCAAAAGCGGGAAAAAAGAGGAATGAAAGAGGGAAGGTGAGCAGTGATTCGTAATTTTGGTAGTTTTATCAGAAGGGGGTTGCTGGCAGATCTTGAGCGCCCTGTGGAAATATGAGGGGGGTGGACATAAAGCAGACAAGCGGGGGGGGGGGCAATACAGACGAGGAGATGAATAGAAGACAGAAAGACCACTGACCTGCCTGTGGTGAGAGTGAGAGGCCCAAAGACACAGCCTCACCACGGGAGATACCAATGGTCCTAAATACCTTGGTTTCCACAGCGTAAAGCCGAGAAAGGTGAGAGGCAGGAGTACCAGCCCAGAGGGGAGAGCAGCACTTCATCAGGCTGCCGACGAAAGCTTTTGTATGTGGTCAGAAGCTCAGGTGTGCCGAGGAAGGACTTTGCATGACGGAGGATTCCCAGTCCGCAACTGGCTTAGGAGGCCAGGATGGAAATATGGCATTCCCAGGAAAGATCATGGCAGACAGTGAGACCCAGAAGCTTGAATGAAAGGACTTATTCCAGAGGATTGGTGAGAAAGTAGAATGGGCGTGATGTGCATATGTATGCCATTATGTTTTTTTTTTTTAATTTTTGTCAAGTACGAATAAAATTGGTTCATACATGTTAGAGATATGGTTACAGATGCACGGACACACGGACGCACGCACAGACAAGAAAATCTAGACCAAATCCATAAGCCCCCGTTTCGGACTCAGTCAAACAGGGGCTAATAAATAATTTCCCATTCTTTGAAAACCTTCATGATCAAAGTGCCAGTTGGCTTTTTTAATTTCCTTATACAAAATGTATGACCTCGTGCAGGGCTGATATTGATCTTGGTCATCGGCATATGCCGATATCGGCAAATTTTCCTTAATCGGCATTGGCCGATTGGAGTATCAGTGTGAGTGCCAATTACCGATTACAGTACTATATACAACCCAAAAACTAGAAGTAGCTTTCACCCTTGTTCAGGGCGCAATTCGACAAACAAACGAAAAAACCGTTGGATTTCGACTTTTCAAGGCGATGTGGATAAACATTATTCTTTATAAACAGCTGCCAATGGTCGTGTGACAGGAAGAGAAAAATTTGACTTGGTAATTTAGAAAACAGGTTAATACAGCAAACGGCTCAGAAATTGGGTGTTATCAAATTTACTTTGCTTTGAAACTCACAGAGACAACATTACATTTCTAAAGCACACCCGATGCATATAAAATAACCAATTGCTTTAGAAACAGCCGCAAGGATAGAGGAAAATGTGATCGCTCGGTCATACGCTGCTGAGGTTAAAAGTTAAAACCTCCTGTACCTCCTTCCTGACTGTACCCGAGTGCATCAAAGCATCAGTTATATTTATTTTTCACATTTTAAAGGTGGCATGACAGTATTCTGAGCCCCCAAGCAAAAGCGGCACCTTTCACATGCAGTCTTTAACAGCCCCATTATATAACATTTTGACTTATCAGTACTTTATAAGTGCATCCTGCATTTCTGGCATCACATGATAACAACAGAAACTTTCTTTCATCTGACAAGGCAGAAAAACTCATCTTTATCAAAACGAGTCTGAGCTTTGTGGACTTTATAACTTGTATAAAACTTGCTTTTCACACGACCAGACAAGTATGAAACACACGACTTAATTTTATATTCGTCAATAGATCGAATGAGCACACGGTTGCTCATCATTCGTTAAAAAATGAGAGTACGCTGTGCTGTTCGCTGCACTAATCGATTAGAGAAGGGATTTCAAATGTATTGATTCACAGCAATTCAATAATGTCAATCGTGGGTATGTCACCGATCTGGCAAGGTATCCACTCCATGTATACACAATGCACGATGTGAGTCGACTTGGACAACATTATTTCCCACCTTATAATCGGCATTGGTATCGGTATCGGCCATTTTGTTTGTTTGTTTTAAAGATTTTTTTCTTTTTTAAATCGGTAATCGGTGACAGTCAAATTTTCTAATCGGCCCAGCACTATAGTAAGACCACATACAATGCTCATCTAATCCATATCAGTTGTTTCACAAAAGAGATAGATCAGTGTTTCTTTTTCGACTTTGCTGATGGCTGCAATGTGCAAGTCAGTTCTATGACTCAACTACAGTGTAGTGGCTACAGCCATTCCACATGTGTAGTGAAGAGTTCTCCTGGTTTGGGATGATGATTTACTTTATTGTGGTTGCATGGTAGTTAAATTTATATTCCTTTTACTCTCAGGCAAGTTGTGTATTATCTGTGGCAAGTTGCAAATTGCCAGCCATTATCATTATCATTGATCAGTGCACTTGTGTTGGAAAAGGCCAGACCTTTGAAAAAACAGGTAACACTTTCTCCAAGTAATTTCCTCTCACCATCATCATAGAGCATAGGGGTGCCTCTGCCTGCATAGGGGAGGGAGGGGCCTCAATTATCTCTCAGAGGCAATGATAAAGAGTGGAGAAATTGGCAAATTGGATTTGTTTTAGTAAATCATTGTTTATTACTCTCCAACTATTTGTGCAACCTTCATGTTGGACTAGGGGTGGAAAGAGGGAGGGGGTGAGGGTGGGGTATCAGGGGCAGCTTATAATCATAGGCTACATGGGCAGAGGCCACTAAACAATGGCCAGGTAAATAAATTAAATAACATATTTCTGCTGTCACTGCAGTATTTAGTGCTTTGCAGCTTCAGAGGTTCAGTCAGTGATTGAGGCAAGACCAAATTTGAATAGTCTGATCTGATATACCATACTCTGTTACAGAATGTCCATGCTGCCGAAACAGCTTCCTGAGCAAGGGTTATACTGAGTGGTTTGTCATTGCCTTCCCAGCAGTAGTTAGGGCAGGAATTTGGAATTTGTTCATGGTGCCGGCGATAGCTCGACAACTTTTCATGAAGGGCACTGTGGGGTCTTTAACGTCCATCAACTAATGCTGGCAGATGGGACACCAGTTTAATGTCCATTTGAGGGACGGCACACACATTGATGAATCTCCTTGCCTGTGAATCATTGAGATGAGAGTTTTTACCTGGCCTGAGATTCGAACCCAGGCTGGACAGCTTATTGGTGAATGTGCGTACCTCTAGGCAAGGGGATCCCAAACCCACAGTCATGATCCAAACTTGAAAAAAGCCCTAAAAATCGCAGTTTTTTGAGGGGAGGTTTTCATGTCCAAAGCGTTTTCTCCGACAATTTTTATTGTAGGTACCACCGGTAACATTTGGGTCTCGAGGCAAATGAGATTTCAAATTTTGAGTCATGGACAAAAAAAGTTTGGGAACTACTGCTCTAGGCCATCTTGCTAATCCTTTTGAATCACGCTCAATTTAAAATTCATACAAGATTGTGTAACAGATTTGCTAATAAGGGTTCACTCACTGCTCACCTGTTTGATAATAAGCTAAGTGACTTCACCCCTGAGAAGGCAGTATATAAAAGTGCAGGCTGAGCAGTAAATACAACAGACACTAAAATTGACGTTTTTCATGGCTATGTCAGGAGAGAATCCTAAATAATACGAAATAAGTGTATAGACGAGCTGTGTGAAACTTACCCATTTGGATGAAGCCTTCTTGAAATTCACTTGATCAGGGGATAAATGGAGGATTTCTCCCCATGATATGTTTTTATCTACAATCTTGGCAAGCTAAACATGTGCAGTAAAGGTACTTTAGTTATTTTAAAACTTGCACATCACTTGTCTGCTGAAATTAATTTTTTTGTTCAACGTTTAAACGTAATCAAACGGAAGACCATATACTGCATTGGAGTCATCAGGAGGAACCGCAATAAACCAAGAGCAAAGATAGAGTCCATCAGGAGGAACCGCAATAAACCACATAGCCCAAAGGATGAGTTCATCAGAAGGAACTACAAACAACAAGAGCAAAGATGGAGTCATCAGAGGAACCTGCAATAACCAAGAGCAAGATGGAGTCATCAGGAGAACCCAATAAACCAAACGCAAAAGATGTATCATCAGGAGAACCGCAATAACCAAGAGCAAAGATGGAGTCATCAGGGGAACCACAACAAACCAAGAGCATGATGGAGTCATCAGGAGTAACCGCAATAAACCAAGAGCAAAGATGGAGTCATCAGGTGGAACCACACAAAACCAAGAGCCACGATGGAGTCATCAGGAGTAACCGCAATTAAACCAAAGACAATATGGAGTCATCAGCAGAACCGCAATAATCACAAGCATAGATGAGTCTCAGAAGAACGCAACACAACAAGAGCAAAGATGGAGTCATCAGGAGGAACCACAACAAAACCAAGAGCATGATGGAGTCATCAGGAGTAACCGCAATAAACCAAGAGCAAAGATGGAGTCATCAGGTGGAACCACAACAAAACCAAGAGCACGATGGAGTCATCAGGAGTAACCGCAATAAACCAAGAGCAAATATGAGTCATCAGCAGAACCGCAATAAATCACAAGCATAGATGAGTCATCAGAAGGAACTGCAACAACCAAGAGCAAAGATGGAGTCATCGGAGGAACCGCAATAAACCAAGAGCAAAGATGGAGTCATCAGGAGAACCGCATAAACCAAGAGCAAAGATGGAGTCATCAGGAGGAACCACAACAAAACCAAAGGCATGATGGAGTCATCAGGAGTAACCGCAATAAACCAAGAGCAAAGAGGAGTCATCAGGTGGAACCACAACAAAACAAGAGCACGATGGAGTCATCAGGAGTAACCGCAATAAACCAAGAGCAAATATGGAGTCATCAGCAGGAACCGCAATAAATCACAAGCATAGATTGAGTCATCAGAAGGAACTGCAACAAACCAAGAGCAAAGATGGAGTCACGGAGGAACCACAATAAACCAGAGCAAAGATTCGAAGTTACAGGAGGAAACCACAATAAACCAAGAGCAAAGATGAAGTTATCAGGAGGAATCTGGATAGGATTCGGGTTTCAGCTGCAACCCCACAACCCTTAAACCTATCCAGGAGCAGCCAAGTGGGCCTTACAGAAAAATTTCTGCAAGAATTCACTTCTCCTTTGAGAGATAGATAAAGAAAGAGAGGAATAAAGAGTAAAAGCGACAAAAGAAAAGAAAAAGCAAGAATGAGAATCAATAAAAAGAAATGTGAAACGTCGAAAGACGTGTGAAAGCAACAAAGAACAAAAAATGTCGGGAAGAACCCGGACAGATAGATTTTAACAGCGACTCGCCAGGGTCAAACACAGCAACAGTCCAGGTAACCTGCAGTCTCGAGTATAAAAGACCATTCAGGCTAGTTCTTGTAACTTGGATTCTCCGTACAATCCCAGAAGTCCAATTGACTTTCCCCAAAGGACCAATGTGCCGTAGCTCCAATATTCCAAAAAAACCTTATTCTCTCTATAATCCATTCACCAGGATTACACAAGCCATGTAACCCTTGAGTTTGTGATCATTATTTTACAAAAGTTCCAAATCACATAATGGATATGCACAGAGGAATGGAGCTAGAACATTTACAATATATATTATATATATATATATATATACATACATACATACATATATATATCCCCACAAGTTTACAATAACAATTCCTATGTAATAACATTAATTTATTAATTCATACAAAGAGTAGTTAACTTCTCTAAACTAGCTCGCGCGAGTCAGTTATATGACTATTTCAGACACATATTATATTCGCATCAGCATGGCTATCCGGATATTCACAGGTTATATTCCAATGAATTAAGTAATGGCAATCATAAGGGGAACTTGGGTTTCCGAGGTTCCATGCAGAGACATATGGATTTTGAAACACAATGGATACAGGGTTTTTTTGTGTGCAAAGTCGAGGCTCGTGGAAGAGCCACAATACAGAATGGATCAGAAAATATCAAAACAAGAAAAACAGTGGAAAGTGTGGGGGGGGGGGTCACACCAACATAGGTTGGAGGGATACTTTAAAGAATGAGAACAAGGGTTGGGGGGGGGGGGAGGGGAGACACAGGGGTGAATTAAATATAGCATGACAAAGGCCAAGCACGAAATAAGAAAAAATACCAGACATGAAACAGAAAATAAGATGAAATGTGATATTAAGTGGAAAGATTTGAGTGGGTGGGGTTAAATAAAAAAAAGTGAGAGTGAAGAAAAAAAAAAAAAAATTAATTAAAAAAAAAGAAAAAAAAAATAAAAAAAAGTGTAAAAAAAAAAAATAAAATAAAAAAAAAAAAAAAAAAAAAAAAAAAAAAAAAAAAAAAAAAAAAAAGTGGATAAGTTCTATTGTGAGTGGTGTCGGTGTGCAGAAATAAAGGGATAAAAAAAAAAAAAAGTTTGTGGGCCGTAATTGTTTGGTGGGATGTTGGAAAAATAAAAAGTGAATATTAGAAAAATACAATAAGCCGGAAAGGAAGGGTTGGGTTTGTGGGGTGGGGGAGGAGTTAGTAGGTTGAAAAGATCATGGATATGAATGGGGCATGAAACTTGAGATGGTGGTGAACAGCCATCTTGAAAACTTGGTGGGGAAGAATGTAATTGTACAGACTGAGTAAGTTGGTTCACAGGTGAGAGGAAAAAAAAGGAACAAATGAGTGAAGATGAAGAGAGAACATGGATTTGGGGGGGGGTGTGTAGTCAGAGCAAGGAATGGGTATCAGGAACAAGACCAGAAAGATAGTGGTAGAAAGCTTAAAACCGCATCAACCTGTCTTCGATGTGGGAACAAGAGGCCCAACGATTCAACTACTTTGCAGGAGTTTCCAATGATTTTGATGGCCTCCGACTACACTGCATCAATAAGTGAAAGGTGTGAAGCATTGGTGCAACCAAACGAGGAGAGCAGGACCCCAATGAGTTGTGAATGATGGCCTTGTTAGCTGATAAAAGTTCAGATTTGCCAAGGAAAGACTTTGCATGATGGAGGATGCTCAATGTGCTGCTTGCTTTGCAGGTCAACTTGGATAGATGGTTATCCCACGAAAGGATCATTGCTGATGTGAGTCTCAAAAGTTTTAGTGACTGAACTTATTCAAGAGGTTGAAGGAGGTAGATAGAAGGGTCTGCCAGATGGTCTTTTTGTAGATCCAGGGTGAGTGTGTGGGATTTGTCGTGGTTAAAAGACATTTCAAATGTTGGACCAGCTCCTGATCCGACCGAGCTTTGCAGAGAGGAAAGAGGCTTTTGCCTCCCTATTTGAAGGATGAGAGATGCTGTGGCAGAGGGTGGAGTCATCGGCAATGAGATAATCAGGATAGTCCAAATAATCACAAAGATGGTCGATGAAGATAAGGAACAGGACTGGGCCCAAGACACTCATTGGACCACTGAAGCCTTGGCATGGATAGGAGATGAGAGGATCCCATTGAGAGCCACATGCTGACAACAAGTGTAGAGGAAGTCAATAAGCTATGAGAAGAGCTTGGTTGCCTTGGATGCTGTCAACAAAGAATTTGAGGAGCCAGTACCTTCAGCACAATGTACAAGTTACAAGTTGCTAATTTCTGGTTAAGCTTGATCTCCAGCACATGAGACAAAACTCAGTCCTCTTCAAATAGTTGCGAGGGAGATCAAACTCTGTGCAGGGAACAACTTCGCCCAGGCTGTCACTCCCAAGCAGCATCCATGCATCTCCTGGCTTTGGATGGCTGCATGCGGATATTCTCCAGGCAGAGGTTCTCTTACTGCAGTTCTCAGTTTGCCTCTGTTGCTCACCGTCTCCACCCCAGCCAAGAGCACTCCAACCTCTTGGCATCGCTCTACAGGTTTTTCTCTTTTAGCTAAATAGCTGAGACAAAATTCAGACAATGGAACATGCAGCACGGAGCAGAACCACCGGGGTGCCTGCTGTTAACAATCTGGACATGAGGGCTCAATCGAGTTCTCGCAAATAAATATTTACACAACTGAATGAAAACAAGGGATGGCATTTTCCATATTTTTGCACTTAATTACCTTCCAGGAAATCCATGGCAAGATGCAGTCAAAACAAAGAAGGATGAGTTGAAAACAAGCATCCTGTGATCCCATCCATCAAGCGCACGAAGCAAATTATTCCATCAAGTAAAATCTTTCCGTCTACATTCTATCTACAAAATCAATAAAGCAGATCACACATCACCTCCAGCGCCCCAAGCTTGTAACTACTTGCAGTGGAGTGCGAGGACTAAGTGTTGACAACTGTGAAGGAGCAAAGGATATGTCAAGTGTCACGCCGGAATCGACTCGCAGTGGTACGCCGTGTGCCACCGTTAACTGCTTTAATTTGACCATTTTCAAGCTCGACCTGGTCCTCGGCCCATCGTTCTCCGAAAAAGATTGACGTTTTATTGAATGTTCCCTCCTGTACTCTCTCCTGAACTTGGTGATTTTTCTCCACACTATTTTCATCAGCTGTTCATTGCTGTTTAGATATTGAACATTGCGTAATTATGTTTTTACATCATGGTGGCAGTAGCAACCATAAGTGTGCGTGTGTGTGCATGCGATCTCAGGGTCATGCAGAAGCTTCTACATATATTACAATGAAACAAAGACATTTGTAAACACCAAATTTAGTTTTCGACATGAATGACAAGGACATTTGTAGACAAAGGAAAATACAAATAGTGTATGGGATTTTGAACCTGGCTTCTGGGCATCATAAACCATCAATTCAGATGGAAACACTAAAAGGCCAATCAGTTTATACTTGTTTGTCATTTTTACTCGATATGCAGATGCTCTTCATTGAGTGACTCCTGTAAAGTAAAATTTTAAAAAACATTCACACAAAGGAAAGGGAGAAAAAGTAAGATAAAGGAAACTGTTTAGCTAATAACACATGTGTTATATGTACCTCATCAATTTATATTGTGCTTGCAGAATGGCCTGGAGGTACACACACTCACCTCCATAGCTGTCTAGCCTGGGATTGAATCTGGACACAGCTATAAATTGTCCTCCTGGTGATTCATCGATGTGTGTGCCGTCCATCAGATGGATGGTAAATGGGTGTCCCGTCTGCCAGCATTTGTTGGTGGAAGTTTACAGCGGCCTGCAATAGTATTCACTCCCCCCTCCACCCTTCCAAAGTTTTCACATTTGATGCCACCTGATCTTATTACCTCCACCACCGAAGGGGAAGGAGGTTATGTTTTCACCCCTTTCTGTCTGTTTGTTTACAGGATATCTCAAAAAGTTATGGACGGATGAAATTTTGTGGACAGGTTCCGTGTGTGACAAGGATGAACTGATTCGATTTTGGTGAAGATCCGGATCTGGATCCGACTACTAGAATTTTAAAAGTGATTCTTCACCATTGAGAGATCGGGCCAAAAACTATATATAGCACGATATCTCAAGAAGTTGACAACGGATTCGGATGAATCTTGGTAGACATGTTGGGTGTGTGGCGTGGACGAATTGATTCAATTTTGGTGAAGATCCGAATCTGAATCCGGATCTGATAATTTCTAAAGTGATTCTTCACCATTGAGAGGTAGGGCCAAAAATGATATAGTACTGTATATCGCATGATATTTCAAAAATGTATTGGGCCCGATATGTTCTCGTGGATCAGGCATTGCACGGCGGAGGTATGTGCTCGACCGAGTGCCCTTCTCGTTTCATGATGTTTTCAAATCAAAGTTAATATATAGAGTCTTCACAAACTACTTCAAAATGATAAAACTAAAAAATGAAGATAAAATGTGAATAAGTTCGATGAACAGAGAAAATCAGATGATTCTCATTTGCATAATTAGTCAAACCCTTTGCCTAATAAAGTGTAAATCACTTCAGGAGTAAATTATTTGTTTGAAAGGTTACAAAATAAGTGTAATAGGTTTCACCTGTGTGTAATCAGTGGTTTAACTTAAGTATTAAACTCCCATACTTATCTCAGGATTTTTAAGGTGCAACTCACTTGGTCAACTAACAAGGCAAACATGAAGCTTTCCAAAGAAGACAGATATAAAGTGGTGGAGAAACACTGTTCAGGAGAGGGTTAAAATAATATTTTGAAGTCACTCATTATCCCTTTGAGTACAGTGAAATCCATCATTAAGAAGGGGAAGATGTATCATACCACCCAGACTCCACCCAGATCAGGTCACTCAATCAAACTCAGCAGCAGGCAAACAGGAAACCAGTTCTGGATGTCACTGTAAATCCAACAATGACTCTGAAAGATCTGCAAGGCTCTATATCTGAGATGGGGGTCAGTGTTCATCACCAAACAATATCCAGTTCCTGTCACAAAGCTGGCCTCCATGGACAGGTGGCAAGAAAGAAGCCATTACTGAAAAAGACACATCTAAAAGCTTGTATGGAGTTTGCGAAAAGCATCTCAATGATACTGCATGCATGTGGAGAAAACTTTTGTGATCAGATGAGACAAAAATTTAACTCCTTGGTTTAAATTCAAAGCGTTACATCTGGGACAAGCTAACACTGTACATCACACAGTCAACACCATCCCCTCTGGAACCACATCGGAGGTTGTTACCCAAAGTGAGGGCTTGTGGAGTTGCTGGTCAGATAGCTAATTGGATTTCAAACTGGCCTCATGATCACAAGCAAAGAATGGCTATGAGTGGGAGGATGCAAGTCGTGAGGGTACCTCAGGGATCAGTACTTGGACCATTATTAACATCAACGATTTGGACAGTGGGGAGAAGAGTAAGCTTTCCAAATTTGCAGATGACACAAAGCTTGGAGGTAAGGTGGATAGCAGAGGGGTGGTGATCAGATTCAGGAAAGTATTGATACTTGCACAGATTGTGCAAAAGACTGGCGGGTGGAATTTAACATGAACAAGTGTAAAGGGGCTGTCACACCTTGACGTTTTAGCCAGCGTATGGCAAGGTATCAAAATGTATGTAAAACGCTGGCGTACACTGAACTATTGATTTTTTTTTAAGTTTTGGGCATATAATAACGTGTTGGATGTATGCATAACGTATTAGTAACGTACACAGAACGTTTCAATCACATATAGATAACTTACACCAACGAATGCTGAGCGTGTTGTCGGCGTTCACAACCTATGCCTAACGATAGTCTAACTTATGCATAGCGTGCGGCAGCATATCGCCGACGATCACGTGGCGTAGGCTATTAATAGGCTGCGGCTTGACGATTCAAATCATAACCGCACTAGACATCGAAGTGTGAAACCGCTGTCACACCTTGATGTTTTAGCCAGCATATGCCGACGTATGAAAAATTTGCCGAACCAAGCTGGCACACGTCGAATACGTTATGGGTAAGTTTTGTATACGTTAAGAGCACGCTGGCATACGTCGTAGTACGCCAAGTACGTCGACAAATTTTCAGCATGTTGAAAATTTCTCAGCGTATGACACACTTTCCGCATACGCTGGCCATAAGTTGTAGGCACGTTGCGCGATCGTTGACACACGTCGACACATGTTACTTGTAAGTTACTCATAAGTCGAAACACGTCGGTAATGTTAGCGTCAGTGTTCCAGACTCCGTTTTTTTTTTTTTCTTCGGTATGACGGTCATGTTGACACTTCGATTTCTAGTGCGGTTATGATTTAAATCGTTGAGCGGCAGCCTATAATTATATTATATTATAACCGCACTAGAAATCGAAGTGTCAACATCACCGTCATACCGAAGAAAAAAAGAAAAAAAATTAAAATAAAAACCATGGAGTCTGGAACACTGACGCTAACCATTACCTCGACGTGTTTCGACTTAGAGTAACGTACAAGTAACGTGTGTCGACGTGTGTCAACGATCGCGTAACGTGCCTACAACACGTTACTCATAGGTTAGAAAAAAGTTTCGGGTACGCTAACCATTACCTCGACGTGTTTTGACTTATGAGTAACTTACAAGTAACGCGTGTCGACGTGTGTCAACAATCGCGTAACGTGCCTACAACTTATGGCCAGCGTTATGCGGAAAACGTGTGAGTCATACGCTGGCATACGTCGAAACATTTCAAGCATGGAAAATTTGTCTAACAGCTTGGCGTACTACGACGTATGCCAGCATACTATGACGTATGCCAGCATGCTTTTAACGTATACAAAATTACCCATAACGTATTCGACGTGTGCCAGCGTTTTAGCCAAAT
>CM068955.1:170107636-170125750 GCA_035128595.1 Eptatretus atami
TCCGGGCCTAGCTGGACTCAGCTATGAGGAGCAGCTGAAGGAAAAAGGGGTTTATTCACTGGAAAGGAGGCGGTTACGAGGCGATATGATAGAGATGTTTAAGAAAATGAAAGGTATAGAAAAAATAAGTGAAGATGAATTACTCAAGAGGAGACAGTGACAGAACCAGGGACCATAGCCTGAGAGTACAGAAGAGGAGAGTTAAGACGGTAGTAAGGCAAGGGACTTTTATTCAGAGAGTAGTTATTGCATGGAATGGCCTCTCTGGTAAGGTAGTGGCAGCAGAAACAGGAGATAAGTTTAAATTGGAATTAGATAGGTACCTGGAAGTTATGGAGATAGAGGGGTATAGGGAGGTTGACAGGACTTTTAGGTAGTTTGAGCATTGATGGGTGATTGTGTGCATGTGTACGGAGTGCTGGTTGGTGGAGGTCTCGTCAAGTGGTGTTCTGTGGTTGATGTGTGTTTTTTTTATCCAAGCCCATTCCCCCTCCCTGGGAAAAAGAAAAAAAAATACAAAAACTTCAAAAAATATAAATAAAATAAAATAAAATAAACAGAAAACAAAAAAAAACAAACATTTATTTCAAATTATAAAGATTTTTTTCCCATTTCTTCCTTTGATCTTGTGTTGATAAATTGGTATGGTGTTCGCACAGGCATGATGGGCTGAATGGCCTCCACCTGTGTTGGATGTCCTTATATATATATACACACACATATATATATGTACACACACACACACACACACACGACGTTGAGGCTGTTGGGATTATACATTTTTGAAAGAAGAAAGGCTCTTCCAAACAAAAGACCAAATCTGCTGTTGCTTATTGCTCAAATTATCAGGGTAGATCTGGAAAACTGTTGGTTTGAAGTGCCTTTCTTAAAATAAAATAAAAAGAGGAAATATATATATATATGTATATGTATATGTACTCATCTTTTTACATTTAAACTGCATCCTCAGCTTACTTAATCTATAAGAATACGGGATTAGAATGATCTGTATATGGTAATGGCATAGCTCTGCTGTTTTGCTTCTCGCTACATTGACCTCTATCCATTTGTGGTAGCGAGCAGGGAGACGGCATTCATCCATGCCATCAGTAGCGCCGGTCTGACCTTCTCTGTGACCCGCGGATGCAGTGCCGGAGAGCTGCGAGGATGCTCTTGTGACCCTTCACTCTCCAGGAGTTCAAGTGATGAGGGCTGGCAGTGGGGAGGCTGCTCTGATAACGTTCATTATGGAATTACATTCTGCCGCAAGTTTGTTGATGCAGCAGAGAATGGTCGCTCTGTGAGCTCTCTTATGAACCTGCACAACAATGAGGCTGGGCGGCAGGTGTGTCACATAAGCACGTCCCTACCTGCTGTCCTTGATTGTGTAGGAATATCATATATCTTGCGTTTACGGGTCTTGATATTACTTGTCGCAGCATGCTCAAGTCTTTCTAAGGAAAGGTGACTGTGTGTGTGGGCACCAAATAAATATTTAGCCAGAGATTTTTTGCTCAATAGTTAGTAAATTTTCATGTTGTACTTTTTATTATTCAATGAAATTAATGGGGAAGGACTCTGTGAGCCTTAGCCATTAACAACACATGACCTTACCTAACATTCTACTTCCACCTGGAAGCTGTCAATGATTTTTTTTCACTATGTCCAAAGAGTGACCTGACTGTGAAGGCACTTCAATCAGGTTCTGGTATGAGTCTTGTTTCAAATGTCATTGTCTCAGCTTTGTTAATTAGCTTGTGTGCCCCCATCTGATTTTGATTAAGTTACGTGTCATGAACTCCTTTTGGACCTGCATACCGACGCTGTGATAAATATCTTCTTACGGCCCAAAATTCAGGTGGAAATACCTGTTTTCACCATACCTATTGTGTCCCTGGGACGTTTTGTACCCGTCAGAAAATCCACTTGTTACAAACACAAGAGACCAGGCAGAGGTTAGGGGTGGGGAAGTATGCTTAGTTGAAAAATAAAGAACTGGAAGAGGAGGGTGGAGGATAAGAGAGAGAAGTATGGGACATAAGCAGGTGAGGTGGGAGAAATTCTTTAATTTTGACAGATTAGTAATACCCGCTCCTTCCAGGAGTGGGGATTTTTTTTTCAGAATTGGCATCATCGTTTCCAAACCCTCAATATCCCCTCCCTCTGGCAGTAGTTATTGCATGATGCTACATGTACAGGCGAAAATTCCAAGTCGTCTCACCACCCTCACGGAGAGAGAGAAAGAGAGAGAGAGAGAGAGAGAGAGAGAGAGTCGGGGAGGCAGGGGTTATGTTGTTCCCAAATGATCTGACCCTAGGTACCCCAGCATCTATGCAAAATTTGGTGATGATCAGCAAAAAGGTTTTTGATTCTGTCAGGTTCAGACATACACTACATGGCCAAAAGTATGTGGACACCTGCTTGTCCAACATCTCATTCCAAAATCTTGGGCATTAATATAGAGTTGGTCCCCCCCTTTGCTGCTATAACAGCCTCCACTCTTCTGGGAAGGCTTTCCACTAGATGTTGGAACATTGCTGCAGAGATTGGCTTCCGTTCAGCCACAAGAGCATTAGTGAGGTCGGGCACTGATGTTGGATGATTATGTCTAGCTCGCAGAGAGCGTTCCAATTCATCCCAAAGGTGTTTGATGGGTTGAGGTAAGGGCTCTGTGCAGGCCAGTCAATTTCTTCAACATCGATCTCGGCAAAGCATTTCTGTATGGACCTTGATTTGTGCATGGGGGCACCGTCATGCTGAAACAG
Source organism: Eptatretus atami (assembly GCA_035128595.1). Classification (NCBI taxonomy): domain Eukaryota; kingdom Metazoa; phylum Chordata; class Myxini; order Myxiniformes; family Myxinidae; genus Eptatretus; species Eptatretus atami. The sequence goes on from CM068955.1 coordinate 170,110,402, forward strand.
GAAAGGGCCTTCCCCAAACTATTGCCACAAAGTTGGAAGCTCAGAATCATCTAGAATGACATTGTATGCTGTGGCGTTAAGATCTCCCTTCACTAGAACGAAGGGGACCAGCCCAGACCATGAAAAACAGCCCCAGACCATTATTCTTCTTCCACCAAACTTTACAGTTGGCACTATGCATTAGGGCAGGTGGTGTTCTCTTTGCATCTGCCAAACCAAGATTATTCCGTCGGACTGCCAAATGGTGAAGCATGTTTCATCACTCCAGAGAACGTGCTTCCACTGCTCTAGAGTCCAATGGCGGTGAGCTTTACACCACTCCAGCTGACTCTTGGCATTGCATACGGTGATCTTCGGCTTGTGTGCAGCTGCTCGGCCATGGAAACCCATTTCATGAAGCTCTCTACGAACAATGTTTGTGCTGACGTTGCTTCCAGTCAGTTTAGAACTTGGTAGTGAGTGTTGCAACCGATGACAGACGATTTTCCCATGCTACATGCTTCAGCACTCGGCGGTCCCGTTCTGTGAGCTTGTGTGGCCTACCATTTCACGGCTGAGCTGTTGTTGATCCTAGACGTTTCCACTTCACAATAACAACACTTACAGTTGACTGGGGCAGCTCTAGAAGGGCAGAAATTTGACGAACTGACTTGTTGTAAAAGTGGCATCCTATGACGGTGCCACGTTGAAAGTCACTGATCTCTTCACTGCGGCCCATTCTACTGCCCATGTTTGTCTTTTGAGATTGCATGGCTGTGTGCTTGATTTTATACACCTGTCAGCAATGGTTGTGGCTGAAATAGCCGAATTCACTAATTAGAAGAGATGTCCGCATTCTTTTGGCCACGTCGTGTACATACCCACATACAGGGAATTGCCAAATTTTAGTATAATTTAATAAATAGATGTCCACTTTGCCAATTCCCGTATTGTTTGGTTGAGGAGTTGACTACCTTTACCTCTAACCACCTTGAGATAATTACCTCTTCAAGATAACAATAGACAAAAGTGGTGAACCTACAGCCACATGAAGTGATATGACAGCAGAGGCCAAATTTCCTGACCTAAACTAAAATTGTTTGACCTTTACTATCCGTCAGAACACGACTTGAAATTTCTATCTTAATCACATAAGTTGTTTAATTTGGTTTGGAATTTTATTTTTTTATTCCTATAATAATTTGATCCATGGAACCTGATGTGTACATGTTGGTATGTCCTTGTCAGGCTGTTCTGAAACTCTTAGAAATCAACTGTCGCTGTCATGGCGTGTCCGGCTCCTGTGCTATGAAAACGTGCTGGAAGACCATGTCCAGCTTTCAAAAGGTCGGCTTCCTGCTCAAGGGAAAGCATGAGAGAAGCATCTTGGTGGCAAAGAGAGCTGGGAAATTACAGAAAGTTGAAGATGCGAGCAGCATCCATCAAGATGATCTTATACATGTGGAAAGGTCTCCGGATTTCTGCACAACAGATGCCAAGCAAGACGTGCTGGGAACGAATGGCCGAGAATGTAACAAGTCCATGGAGGGGGTTGGCAGCTGTGGGTCACTGTGTTGTGGTCGTGGCTACAACACCTTTGTGATGCGGACAGCTCGGCGCTGTGGATGCAGATTTATTTGGTGTTGCTTTGTGAAGTGCCGTCTGTGCGAGACACTTAGAGATGTACACACGTGTAAATAAACATGATGAATATATATAATATATGGCGTTTCTAAAGTGACACAAGCTATAAGCATTTCCCCCATCAATGGCACCTCCTCATCTTACACGCCTGGATTTGTAGCATTAATCATTATTTGCCCATGTTGGACTTGGTCCAAAATGGGGGCTTATGGATTTGGTCTCAATTTTTGTGTCCGTGCATGCGTCCGGAACCATACCTCAGACATGTATGGACCAATTTTATTCTTGGCACAAGGACAACACGTGCTAGTGTACATATGTGCATCATTTTGTTTCGCGATGCGATCAAAGATGGCCGACTGGTAGACTGGTGGCCATTTTAGTTGAAAAAAAACAACCCAGGATCGAACACGTCCTCAACCATTTCTCGGGCATGCATTTACCAATGTTGTTCAAACTTGGCGCACAAATAATGAATGATGGCTTACATATGCACGTCATTTTTTTTCGAGATCAGATCCAAGATGGCCGACTGGCGGCCATTTACTCACTTAAACGTGTCCCCAACCATTTCTCAGACATACATAATCGTCCGTCCGTCCGTCCGTCCTTAAACACTTGCAACTTCTTCTCTGAAACTACACACACAATTCCGATGAAACTTCACCACAACCTTCATCACCTGGTATGTACCAAAGTTTGTTCACCACATTAAATAATAATAATAATAATCGGGCCCTAAGGAGGTCGACTGGAGGTTGTCCCCCAAAATATGTATTTGCTTTCTTCTCAGAAACTACACAAACAATTCCGATGAAACTTGACCACAACTTTCATCACCTGTGATGTACCAAAGTTTGTTCATGCTATTTTTTTTTTTTAATCTGGGTCTAAGGGGGGTTTATGGGGAGGGATTGCCCCCAAAAATAGGTATTTGCTATAACACTGGTTCATTGGTACAGTTTGCTGATTCCTTCCCATAATGACTTCCTCCCCCAGTATCATTATTCGACTAAGTGAGTGCCCAGGGGTATTGCCTCTATTTTTTGTAGAATGGATCGCTCATCAGTGATGAGGAATCCATCCACAATCTGCAGGATCCACAATCCACAATAAGTTGGCCTTATCAACGTAAGAAAGAAAAGGATATTGTGGATCCCTGAATAATTTTCCTAATCCTGACCTGCCCTGGGTGAGTTGTCATCACGGTTACCCTTCAAAGCCAAAGACGGCCTTTCACATGTGACATGCAAACAACCTGATAATTTGTATTTCTTTGTAGTGTAGGAGCTGCCGAACAGATAAGAACCACACTATGAGATAGAAAGCAGTGTAAACTAGTGTCAAGGGACCTCCGAGATGACCAAACTCCTTTCTACCTGCAGGTTTAGGCAGGAATTTGGAATTTGTTCAGGATGCCGAAGATAGCTCCCTTACTTTTCATGAAAGACACAGTGAGATCTTTAGCATCTACCAACTAATGCCGGCAGATGGTATTCCTGTTTAACACCCATCCAAGGGACGGTACACACACATATGCCTCGCCCTGCCTGCAAAACACCAGAATGAAAGTTTATAGTTGGGTCGAGATTCAAACCCAAGAAAGACAGTAAAAAGATGAGTGCGCAAACTTCTAACCTATCCTGCCAATCCCAGATGGGCCATCCATGTGAATGTCAAACGCATGATTCAGTCGACCAAAAATAAAGTGTGAAATTGTTCAAAAAAATGTTAAGTATTTTTATTATGGTCATGGTATTTTAAAGATCAATAATTAATCTTCAAATGGTCTTTATTGCTCCATTCTCCCCCTGTAGATGATGATCAGAGGGAAATGGTTGACCATTTCAGCTCTATGTTAAAACCACCGTTATATTGACATGGAAAGAGTTTGTAAATATTCTCAAATTGAAATCTGTTTGATGTCATTCCTGATTTTGGGCTGTGGCAGGTAGGAGGCAGTCTGGCAAAGAGGATGGTCGCAATAAAAATGACATTTTTTTGCATCAAATTATCTTAAGGTGGAAGCAATCTGTTCTCTAGTAGGTTCGCTTTCTCATGTTAGACCCAAACTGACATCGACAAACAACCAGTGTGTTTAAAGACCATTTTCACTTCAAAAATAATAATAATAATAATAATAATAATAATAATGTTTGAAAGCTTTTCCTTATTTGAATTTTCATGATGGTTACGTGGATGCAATTTGTCAAAAACTGAAGAATGTTTTCTTCCTTGACATGTGTGCAATCTCCTAACCTCTTCCCCTACTGGAATCAAGACACTATGACATAACCGATAACATATTCCATTATCAAGATCTTCCCTTATTAAATGTGTCCCTGGCTCTTATTCAGAATAGTGCTCGACCTCACTCTTCGAGAATTGACATTCGAATGCAATGTTTATGCTCAGGACTTTTTTTTCCAGGGAGCAGTGCGATGTTTTAAAACATTTACTTATTTTACACAGATGGGACATCGTTATCTTGTAAAGCCATTAATAAAAAAAAATTCTTGTTTAAGATTCCTTCCCACTCAACCAGCCCACACTGTCTGTATGCAAGCCTCAAATTTAAAAGTTTTACAACACCAGGACTTGCTTCCTTCACTCATGGAGCAATTTGTTGCTTTTATGACTTGAACCACTGTTTCACTGCTGGGGGTTAGTTAGCAGCATTCTATTCCGTACTTGCTAAAAAAAAAAAAAGAGAGAGGAAACTGAAATGAGTAAATTAAAAGTCTAAAAGTAAGAAAAGGAACAGAATAGAGAAAAGGAAAGAGGAAAGAGGATCTCAGGTACAGGGATGCACAGAGACTGTAAAGAAGTGTGGATGGAGATAGAGACTGGAAGGAAGAAGGAAAATGACTTATATGAGGTGTATTGGAGGATATGTCCGACCACACATGTTAATATACCCACAATATTTGAATATGCCACTTGAAAAACTAAATATTGGTTGCATTCATCATTGGTTGAAGATTTCTTGCAATATTGTGCAACAAACTCTCAGAAACCGTGTAATTAATTCATTAGAGAATTTCAAATATCCTAATTGCGATGCTGCACCCGCATGGCCTATCGCAGTGTAATATTTAATGAGACGCAAACTAAAATCGAGCACCTAACTTTACCAAAAATGTAAGCAAATTGATACAAAGGAGGAATGTTCATTCAAATCAAACCAGACTCCGATGACTATAATTGCATTGAAGTGTAATTGTAGTCATCGGAGTCTGGTTTGAGAATGGTTCACTCTGGCACACACGGTCCACCATCAACCCCCTTCCGGTGAAACTACCTAAATCCAGGATCACTGCTCACCTCCACTTTTTGTTCCTCTTTTTTTCCCCCCACCTGGGGAACAAACTTCAACATTCTCTTCAATCTCATTCTTCCCTCCAGGTCTTCAAGACTGCCGTTCACCACCATCTCAGATGGTCCAAAATCCAAAACCATGATCTTTTATACCCTCGTTAACACCACCCCAATCTCTCCTCCTTCCAAGTTTCCAGTTGTCCCTCCTGAGAGTTTCCTTCCGTATCCATCTTATCCACCTCGTGCATCCTCTCCTGCCCCCCTATTCCTCCCCACACTCATCGTTTGCCCATGTCTGTCTCTATCTTGGCCTTTGGCTCTGCTGTTGGTGTTTCCCTCCTCTCCCAACTGTTCCTTTTGTCCTGTTGTGTCCTGATCCGTTCAGTGTACCAATTCTAGCTTTTCTATGAGCCTCAACTATGTATATAAAAAAGTGACGACATGAGACCTTTCACCTGTCTGTCATTCCACCCCCACAAATCACTTGTATAGGATATACACTGTGCCATTCGATTGTCCCTCTCCAACCTCAATGACTGTTTGCACACGTCGGTGTTAATAAACACACAGGGAAAATTACCACCAGATTTTTATGTTTCATTCTGAAAATGCCAAATGGTAATAAACCGTACACAACCTTTCTCCACTTTGTTTAAAGTAGATTAAATCATAGTTAGAATTTGTCAACTATTGTCAAAAGCATGAGACATGGAAATTCCCTTTAAAAAATAATAATAAATATTAGGGTTAAATTAATTATATTGTGTTATTTATTTATTTTATTTCTCGTTTCACTTTTAACCTACAAGGGTCGTGCTGTACGTTATCATTTTGATACCAATTAATGAAACTTGAAAGCAAAAACACTTGATTTTTTTCTTCTTCTCTCCAACTCAGTTGTTTTCATCCGTCATAAAGCAAACAATTCATAAACGAGTTGGTAAAAGAAATGAAAGCTAAAAAGGTGTCAGCATGGCTGTACTGTAGTACAAGTTAATTGATTTTGCCATAACCAATTTCATGGAAAGATCATATCACCAAGCTAGAGTCAAGTGTCCGTCTGGGTATTCTTTGCAGAACGAAGTAATTACCGAGTCACACCGAGCTCATTATGGTGTACAAGGCTTTCATAGGACTGACGATCATACTTTCCTACCTTGTTCCTCTTGACGCAGTCATAAACACCAATGGAATCACAAGACAGGCAGAAGATTCCCAATTTCGGCAGGTTGGTGGCCTTTCTATTTCATACAAGCTTATATCTGACCTTGTTATTACTGCCCTTGCCAACCTCTGCCCTCCCCAAATACCAGCAAAGAAACATAGACGTGAATCACTTAATCACTGAAACAACCATAAACATGAACAGCACTCGGTCGAGTGCATACCTCTACCAGGCTGAATAGTTTACGTTTTGTATCCTACCGATAGGCCAGATCTGGATCCGGACCTTAACCAAAATCGAATTGATTCGTCCTCGTCACATACCCAACCTGTCCACCGTCCACAACTTTTTGAGATATCGTGCGATATATCGTTTTTGGCCCTATCTTTATCTCAATGGTGAGGAATCACTTTAACATCCCAATGTCCGGATCCAGATGTTCACCAAAATCTAACCATTTCATCCTCGTCAAACACCCAAACTCTCCACCAAATTTAATTGTAATCCGTCCATAGCTTTTTGAGATATCCTGCTCACAGATAAACAGACAGACAAGGGTGAAAACATAACCTCCATCCACCTTTGGTGGGGGAGCTAACAACTGTCTGGATCAACCAAATTCCCTTAAAAATCAAATCGATTGGTCCACAAACATCACATCTCTTCACAATGTGAGTTTAAAATGAGGTTTAATCCCTAAATTCTTCTGAGGATTTAAAGACTGGAACCTGCAGAGCTGAAACAAGTCTTTTGGCCTTCTTTCTATGCCTGGCAGGTGTCGTCTATGATTTTTCAGCAAAAAGTGTTATAACACTTGGAATTTAATTTCTTTTTTCAAATTTATCCAAACTTTACATCCGGTCTCAGCCAGTAAATAAACAATCTAACCAGCACCACGTTGACCGAGTCAATTTTCCTTCCCAAACTGATAATGCAGCTTGAAGTTCCACCTTAAATTCCATTTACTACCTTCCAAATTCGCTCAAACATTGAATTATTTATAAATCTCCCTGAACTGACTAAAATAGGTCAACTTTCTCTCTCTCGTTCTCTCTCTCTCTCTCTCTCTCTCTCTCTCTCTCTCTCTCTCTCTCTCTCTCTCTCTCTCTCTCTCCTCTCTCTCTCTCTCTCTCTCTCTCTTTCTCTCCTCTCTCCTCTCTCTCTCTTCTCTATCATCCCTCCCTCTGATGCACCCTCACTCTCCTTTCCTCTCGTTCACTCCCCATATCTCTATCTCGAAGTTCACAAAACGTACACAGTGACTGGCACTTTCGTTTGGTGATCTTTAAGACTTCACTTTAATAAAATATAAACATTCGCTTCAAACATTCACTCCAAAGTCACACAAGTTCTTGTTTCACTCTCCACTATAAAAAGCTTCATGGTGGCCTGTTTGCGATAAAAGTTGCTCACTTAATATCAAGGATAACGAGTTGAATCACAGGACCCTAGTGTATATCAAATAGGGGCATCAGATTGCATCAAACGTAAAAACCTCAAATCTTGAATGCAGTGAAGAGGTGCATTGTATTGGCTTTTATATCGAATGTTAGTGAACGAGCTATAACCATTGTGATTTCACTTGCTATCCTTGATGCTGTCTAATCTGAGGCCTGATGGCTTCCACCTCAACCAGACCACTTCACAAGCTGATGAAATAATGTAATAATTTAATAAATACTTCATAAGTTTATTTTTGCTGCTTTATAGATGTGAAAATGGTGGAATGCTTGTCTGTCTCTGTCTCTGTCTCTCTCTCATCTCCTTTACCAGTATATTACCCTTACCTGTCCACCTTCCTCCTCAATTCCTGTTCCTCAATTAAATTTTCCTCCCTGTCCTCATGAAATGAACCACAAAACATATGACACACACAAACCTCACGTTTTCTATTGATCATTCGTTTTTAGATCCTCGTGGAGGATCTCTAAGTCTTACTCACGTTGTTGTTCTTTCATTCTTCTTGTGGACTTTTTTGTTTCACAGCCTACAGTTTTTATCGAAACTTCCTGAAACTTGGCATAAATATGTAAAAATACCCTCGCAGACAGTAACCATCTCCGATTTGAAAATTCCTCCTAGAAAAAAAGTTATGAGTCAAAATATCTCCGCTAATGGAAATCGCCTAAAAAATTATCTCCGAAACTCGGCAAGCTTTTTGAATTCTGTTTGGGAATCGAACAGGGCATTAAAGAGATGAATGCAGATGATACATCACTATGATGATGATAACTCACTATGATGTCATATCAATTTTTATGACGTCATTCCTATTTTTTGACTTTTTTTTCACAACCCAGAGTTTTCATCGGATCTTCGTGAAACTTGCCGTGTATATGAGAAAGCCCACGCGCAGCAGTAACCATCTCCGATTTTGGAAATTCTTCCTAGAAAAAAAGTTGACGTCATAATATCCCGCTAATGAAATCGCCTATACCATTATCTCCAAAACTAGGCAAGCTGTTTGAATTTTTTTGCGGGAATCAAGCCAGGCATTAGCACGATAATTTATCGCAAACCTGATACATCACAATGACGTCGTATTCGTTTTTATGACGTCATCATTAAGAGGACGAGGATCTTAGCTCATTTGAGCTTGTTTGTTTAATTTTACCCAAAAATGTACAATGCGTCGTTGCTTGTTTCGCAGTTGAACATCAGGACTCTTTAAAACCTTGGGATGAAGTTTTATTCCCTCATCAAATTTCCCCTTCCACATCCAAGTGATTGTCCCTTTGAATCATCCAGAAAAGCACTTTCTGATGGTGTTGGCATTGCGGTTTCCAATATTTGTGTAAAAGTGTCTGTAAAACACGATGTCACAATTCAGACCGCTTCCTTTCATTATTCACTCAGACTAGTGCTTTTCTTTGAGGACTTATGGCATCCTTAGCTTTTTATTGTTTACATATGTACAAGACTTTGAAACACCTCATTATACTTTGCTCATAATTCAATTTAGCGTGTCAAACTTTCGAAAAAAAAAATTCCCCCGTACGCTCTTAATTGCACTCTGTGTAAAATCCAGAGGAATGGCTAGATTTTGTCAAGGTGATGGTTATTCTGCATTGGCGACCAGTTTGACCAACAGGTTATGCTGCATATATCAAGTAATCATTGACAAGGATATGCTAATTAGCGAGGGAAGAAAAGTAAAAGTGAAGTTTTTGAGGGTTATCCCTTTGTCAGACACTGAAAAGTTACCAGGCCTTTGTAAGCTTTCAGTTGATAAAACCTGTTGTGCCAAAATTCCAGAATTGTTGCATAATCGAGCACTTTCTGCTCGTCTGGGTTATATTTTCAACCGTGCTCGTTTCATCTTCCTTGTGGTTGCGTACTCGACTCTGGATGAGGGAACAACGGTTTTTCACATTCAAAATGACAACCAATTATTCGCTAACAAAGAGAGCAATTAGTTGTTTGGGCATATCACCAATAATAAAATCTATGGACAGAGACGCCATATTATTGATACTTTAACATTCACATTGTTTGATGAAAGACAACATGACAACTATAAATAACATGAAACGGAAATGGGTAACTTTACAATTAGTTTACCTGCTACTTGTTCAAAGGCCTGGTGTTGGCTTCATGGTGAGGGTGGTGGGCTTTGGATCCCGCTCAGCTGTTGAATTAATAGCAGGTGGGGTTAACTCGGCCCGTCATCCTTCCGAGGTTGGCAAAATGAGTGCCAGCTTGCTGGTATACTGTGGCGGAGTGGCGACCCATCAAGGATTGTGCCCAATAGCTCAGGAGACTGCTTCGGCAGCACCAACGCTTTGCAGAGCATGGTCCCAATCTCCTCCTCCTACTTGTTCAAATGGTTTGGTATGGCACATGGAAGGCAGATTTACACAGAATTTATGGTAACCTTTGGATGCCTCTGGCTTAATATGAGACCTCTAACAATTTCAACAATTAAAATAGTAAAAAAACAAACAAACAAAAACGATTCAGATACAAATGAGACCCTTTGGTTAATTTTTGAAATACTCATCCCATTTACAAAATCGTCTATATTTTGTCTTTACTTATTCAGTAGACTGGATTTTTACCTCCGCCACCGAAGGTGGAAGGAGGCTATATTTTCACCCGGCTGTATGTCTGTCTGTCTTTGTGCAGGATATCTCAAAAAGTTGTAGATGGATCCGGATGAAATTTGGTGGGGATGTTGGTTGTGTGACAAGGACAAATCGATTAGATTTTGGTGCAGATCCGGATCCAGAAACGAGAATTTTTTTTAATTTTCAAAGTGATTCTTCACCGTTGAGAGATGAGGCCAAAAACGATATGTATCACGATATTTCATATGGCCCGATATGTTCTATTGGATCAGGCATTGCGTGGCAGAGGTACGTGCTCCAGTGAGTGCCCCTCTAGTTAATCAATGTATCACCAGAAAGATACACTTCTCTCTGAAACATATACAAGTGAATGTAAATAGGGAAGCTGCTTTCTTGTTGCAAGTTGTCCTCATATTTTGTTTTCATTTTCCTTGTTTGTATAGTTATGCATCATCATCCATGAACAGATTCTAAATGCAGAAACAAATTAAATTGTGAAACCATCTTTCTATTTTTTTGGTCATCCACTGGAAGAGGTCCCTTGAACTTCTAGGCCTCACCATCGGCCATGACCTTTTCTGCACTGACCACTTAGCAAAAGATAAAAGTTTACAAAACTCAGATATTTACAAAGCGAGCAAGGTTTTTAGAGGAGATCCAAGTTGGAGTGGAAGAAGTAAAGAAACAGCTCGGAAAACTAAGGGATGATAAGCTCCTTCTTATCCAACAAAAAGACAAACATCCAAGAGGGCCAGGTAACATGCATCCAAGAGTATTGAGGGAGGTGGGAGAGCAGGTAAGCAAGATGTTAGGCGATGTCTTTAACAGCTCATTGGAGTCGGCACAGGCACCATAAGAATGGAGAGTAGCAAAAGTAACACCGTTATTCAAGGAAGGTTCCAGAGAAGACTTTAGGAGCTATCGATCCGTTAGCTTGACTTCAGTAGTGGGGAAGGTGTTGGAGATGTTCATTAAGGGATGGATGGGGAACCATTTGAATAATTTCAAACTAATTAAAGGTAGTCAGCACAGATTTACTAAAAGCAGCTCATGTTTAACAAATTTATTGGAGTTCTGTGAGCAAGTTGCTGACTGGGTGGATGAGAGTGCAGTGGACATAGTCTATCTCGACTTTCAGAAGGAATTTGATAAGATACCATGTCAAGGTTGTTCACCAAGGTTAGAGGTTGCAGGGTTGCTGGTAGTATAGCGAAAAGTAGTGATAGGAAACAGAGCGGCTGTGAGTGGGAGGATGTCTGGCTGGTAGGTTGTAAGCATTGTCACGTCAAACAGCCGACGTTAACATCGGCCAATCTTTCGTCCCGCGAATGACCGAACGGTTTCTAACTACTACTGTGTTCTGCACTTTAATTACTCTACTCTATCATTCCCCACAGTTGCCCAAATGAATCTAAATTGATGTCACACACACAGGAGGCAGATTACTGACTCAAACATGCTTCTTACCCTTTTAAAGGTTTATTTATGAAGAATATGGGGGGAAAGGTGGATGGGATGAGCAGTTTGGAACAAACCATTTGAATCAACAGACACAAGCCCTCTCTCTCGGTGTAGTGGGGCAACTTAGCATAACAATTGTGCATTTTGTGAGGAAAGCACCAAATTTGGCACACTAGTAGCCTATCATATTATGAACAGATTTGGATATTGGGCCATCTCAAAATTTTTGATGGCAGTGGAAAATGGCTGCCACAGCCATCAGCGGCTGAATTTGAGATGGCCCAATATCCAAATCTGTTCATAATATTATAGGCTACTAGTGTGCCAAATTTGGTGCTTTCCTCACAAAATGCACAATTGTTATGCTATATTTAGCTAAGTTGCCCCACTAGTGCTTCTTCTTTACCCTCAAGTCCTCCTGTGCTCTGGGAGCTCTGGTGTACCCTTTGCTTAGTCTCCCCTCCGTCCTCTCTCAAACTGCTCCTTCTTCACACTTCACTATACCGGGAGCTTTTGTGTGCCCTTTCTCTCCTCTTCAGACACTTTTTCTTGGTCTTCCCTCTGTCCTCTCTCAAACCGCTCCTTCTTCCCTCTCCAGTCCTTCTCTCCTCCTCCTCTGGCCCTTCTGGTGGAGTCCTCTTCCAGACCATCCTGTCCATGGGGCAGCCCCAATAAAAAATAAATGTCTTTCCCTGCTTCTGGGTCCAACATCGCATTATGCCACCATGGTTTGCACACTGGCCAGAGGGATCGTGATGACCTTTTTGAAGTGTGACACTTTTTAGTGTGCCTTTTTGTGGTGGGGAGTCCTCACCTTGCCCTGCCCGCAAACAAGAGGTGTTTACGCAAACAATATTACCCTGACTATCCTGTTTATAAATTACATACGCTGTCACCTCAGCATCACGTGTAACAAAACGACTTACTCTGACAGGTGCCTGCTGCATGGCAGTCTAACCTACCCAAACCACACAACACTTACCATACTCTAGCTATGGATCTCCTCCCTTCCACGAAACATAATACAAGTCCTTCAGAGATCAGTATTAGGACCGTTATTATTTCTAATTTAGATCAACTAGCAAAGAAGGCACCCCTCTCCCCCCCACCCCAAACCTTAGGGGCTATTAATTTTTTATCATCCAAAACCAACACCCCGAGCAGAGCCAGCAGGTTTCAACTCATTCCAACCAGCTGTTGAGGAGTACGTAGAAGTCAAATAAGACACAAACAAAGAAAGAAGCAAACACACAAACAGACACTTCTCGAATATTATAGATAGTATGATTATTTGGACAGTAACATTCACAGAAGACTTTACAAATTGGCAGATTACACAAACTTTGGAGTTAAGGTACATAGCAAAGAAGTGGTTGATTTGATTCAGGAAAGCCTAGATACTTTCACAAATTGGGTAAAAGTTTGTCAGTTGCATTTCAACATTATGATATGCAAGGTGATAGGGATTGTGATGAATAATGAAAGTAGAGACGACAGAATATAAGCGGCAGTCTTGGAGCATCACATACAGGTGAACGACTTGGGGGTGGGATTAGACACAGAGGTAAGCAGACAGCAGTGCCAGGCAGGTCTAGGTAAGGCTAAATCAGGTTTTAGGTTGTATTTGCAGGTGGATAAATTGGTTATTAAAAAAGGTCGTGTTTCACGGCACAGGAATTTATTGAAGCTTCACTACAAATATTGCGTACAGTTTTGGTAGCCACATCTGAGGAAAGACATGGCTGTTGTAGAGAGGATTCGGTGTAGAGTGACTTGATCGATTTTGCTACAACATGTCAAAGGAGAATCATATCACCAAGTAAAGTCAAGTCAAAGTCGAAGTCAAAATCACAATCTGGATATTCTCTGTAGAGATAAGGCATTCCTGAGTCACACCAAGTTAATTATGGCGTACAAGGTTTTCATAAGGAAGTATGGCTCCATGAAGTACGGCTCCACAGTCTGTGCTTCCCACCTTACTCCCACTGAGACGCTCAAAAACAAGGCCTTCTGCACCACTGGAATCTGAAGACAGGAGGCAGATTCCCAAGCATTGTCACTCTCCCACGAGCAACTCGTTGGTTGGCTCTCTATTTTAAACAAGCTTACATCATTTATTTCTCCTCCTACACTCTCCTACGTCTGCCCTATCCAAGCCACCCCAGGTCACATGCATTCGCATTCCTCAAGAAACCATCACATACTCACTTTTCCAAAGTCCAGGCTGATTGTCCACCTGCACATTCATTCGTCACCTTATTCTCTCGATTGTGGAATAGTCTCCATGTCTATCGTTTCACCCTCCACACCAGTCTTTTAAATGTGATACCCGTCATGAACTCACCCACTCACCCATGCACATCCACCATCTCTTCTACACATGCTGATTTTTTTCCCCCATTTTGTTACTCTCCGGTTCATCGTTGCTCATTTTTGTCTTATCTTTCCTCTTTGTGTAAGTACACACACACACACACACACACACACACACCTTGGCAGTGTCCTTTCTTTCTTCTTTTTTTTTTACCTCCTCCTCCATCAGCCTAGACCCGAGACCCTTGTATAAAAAAACAGTACAGCGGTAAGGGACCCATGCCATTTTTTATGACTTGAAAGTGGTACCTCTAAGACTCTAAGAGGCAGAGACCGATTATTGCTGAGTTGAGGAACTTTAGGACAATATGTGGAATCATCAGCAAAGTATAAGTGAGAGTCCAGGGAAGCAGAGAGATCACTGAGGTCGACAAGAAAGGTAATGTCGGTCCCAGGATTCCCTTTGATGGAGCTCAATCTGGATGGTGGAATTGGATTTACCTCCATTGTGTTTACTTGACTGGACTTGCAAGAAAAAGTATCAATTTATTAAAGTCCCAAACCGTCGCGATTGTTAAAATGAGTGCACGGCTCAACGCTTAAAAATGGTTGATGCTCAACTCAAAAATGAGTGCACTGCAGCGCAATCAGCAATCTGGTGCCTCTCAATAATACTCAAATCTATGTGCACTATATGACTTCTGTCTGTGGTCAGGCACTATGAGCTCATCACTGTTGCAAGGATTTCAATGAACTGACTCGGAGTTGGGAAGATTCATTAAGTGGAGAAATTGACAGGCAAAAACTGAAATACTCAGTAACTAATGGAGTTCCAAGATGAGCAAGCAGCCTCTGGTGTGTGAGACAAACTTTGATTGTTAAAATTGAATGCAATGAATAGGTGCCTGAAAAGGTTGCGTCTCAAGTTATTTCAAGAACGCTTGACAATTGTGTGTGGTATGAGTCACGAGGTGCTGGGCATACACAGGAAAATAATGAAGCTCTAAAAAAAAAAGGTGAAAATGGAACAGGCTTTCAAACATCACAGCACAACCATGAGAGTAATTTTAGATGATTAATTGGGATTTCAAATAAAAGGGGACACAGGTTGAGACTCAGAGGGTTTGCCTGCATTCTATATCTGCAGAAGAATCCCACATGATTTTACGAGTAGGTAAAAAAATAATTTATTTTCCAAAAGGATGGGAGAAATTGTTGGTTTTGACTTTTTGCCCTGATATTAACCACACTCTCGATAGTCTATATCTTCGTATTTTGATGGTGTAGATCATCATGCAAACCTCATATAATTGCAAAACCTGAAAATGGGTTTGCAAGTTTCAGGCATTTCTGTGAAGAGGCATGCGATGGTGGTGCAAGGTGGGTGTTCCACAATTAATGG
>CM068955.1:170129750-170141696 GCA_035128595.1 Eptatretus atami
CTTTTGAGTGGTGTATTTTTTATAGGTTTTAGGGTACATCCAATATGGCTGCCAAACAATGTGACCAATCACATCATATGTGTGAACCTTTTGTTCCTCATGGACAGGCGGTCATACGTGTAAAGTTTATTGCTCAAATCTGTTCAGCCACTTGAGAAGAGAGATTTTGAAGGGTTTTTTTTTTTTTAAACAATATGGCTGCCTAATCACGTGACTGATGACGTCATAAAAATTTCTGTGGACCATTTTATCCCAAGATGACCTCAAAATTTCATACTGATTGCATGTAGCATTCTACATATGCAATTATGACGTCATAACAAGGGCACTTCTGACATCATTAAAAAATCACACTCATTCCACATGAGAACTTGCCATGTGCTAAGTTTCAATTATTTCCTTGGTGTGGTTTCAGAGATACAGAGGTCCAAATTTTTCCCATTTTCCCAACATGGCTGCCACACCACGTGACCTATGACTCCGAATACTTCGGCGAGGGTAATAAAATTGGACTTTTATCGGAAGATTACTTTCAAGATGCTTGTGGTCCTCCAAGGGGTCAAATAAGATGTGATAACAAAAGAAGTCGTTATAATATGAAACCAAAAACACTTTCTAGGGATCTCCATGATCTCTTAAGGTCTTAAGGATACAGTAACACTTATTATAACAGGAGAAATCAAATCTGTCTTTATGCATATTCAATAATCACTGTGACCCCATTTTCCCTTGAGAACTGCCTCAACTCCATCCATAAACTAATTGAATCAATCTGGCATTGATTCAATTAGTTTATGGATTATGTTTGAGTCAATGTTATTCCAACAGGTATGTAATGCAGTCCAGAGCATAATCAGACTGCTCACATAAAATGTATCTCTCTCAACTGTATTGAACCTTCATTTATTCTGGTTAGACAAAGATTCAGATAACAAATGAAAGAATACGAATAAATATCTTCAATAACATGGAAAAATTGCTGTTTGAAATCGTGGTTTGAGAAAGCTTGGCATTGATTTACGTGGACTCAGACTTTTATACCCGACGATACATAATATTTCATCCCTCAATGTATTAAATATAAATAGATGCTCCTAAAAGATTATTCATGGCGATAAGCATTGGAGGTTGAGATCCTCTTATCCATATAGCCAAAGACCTTGAAACAACCAATCAAATTTGTGCAAAAAAATCATGTTAGGGTGGTGGGCTTTGGATCCTCGGGTCCTGAGTTCACATCCCGTTCAGCTGTTGAATTAATACCAGGTGGGGTTAACTCGGCCTGTCATCCTTCCGAGGTCGGCAAAATGGTTGGCCAGCATGCTGGTATCCTGTGTCGGAGTGGCGACCCATCCAGGATTGTACCCTATAGCAAGGAGACTGCTTAAGCAGCACCAACGCTCTGCACAGAGTGTGGTCCCAATCTTCTCTTCTCCTTATGCTGTGTTCCTTTTCTGCACCCTTCCTCACTCCATTCCTTACTCTCCCTCTCTCTCCCCCTACCCCCTTCTATTATATATGTATACATATTAGAGTTACCATATTTAACTTTAAAAAAAAAGACACTCCAGAGAGGGCCACACCGAAAAATAGTATATTCTTTTCAAGAGTTCTGGGTTTGGAGCGTTGGCAGGTCTCCTTCAGGGCTCTCTGCTGACGATCTGAAAGTTTTCCCCGGTCATTATCTGTCCCGTTTTAACTGTTTATTTTCTCACCTGCATGTTACTGTGTGTTCCTTAGTTCGGTTTTGTTTCAAAAATCATGCTATTTTGTGAGTTTTTGTTGACCTTGTCTTACCGGGTGTTTGAGGCCTACCCATCGTTCCCCTCGGCCTACCCATTTACGATCATGTTTATGTGTATTTTCTCCCCATTACCTTCAATTTATATCTTCCCCACTTTCCCAACGTCCACCATCCTTCCCAACTAAACACTCTAATTCTTGTCTTAAATAAAATAAAATTAAAAAAATACCTTTCTCCTTGCACCCTCACAAGTCTCGATTCTTTTTCTTCTTCTTCTGCATCCTCCTTTTCGTTTTGCTCCTCCCCGGCACAACCATCTTTATTCTATTGAGCTGACCTCTCTCGCCATTACCTTCACGATTTCTTCCGATCTACAACCTTCAATTCCCGAATCTTACCTGTTCTTCAAAAATACATAAAAACATAATAATCTTCATTGTGTCCTTCCGATCTCTACACCTCCTGAAACCACGTGTCTCTCTCTCTCTCTACTTTTCTTGGTACTTTTCATCGACCCAGCAGCTTCACACTGCGTTTACCGTTCCGAATTCACCACACACTTCCACGATTTTACTTAACCTTCCCTTTTCCAAATGTTACGCAATCTCCTTATTTGTAAAAGTATAATTTCACTTTTGACTATACACCTCCCAGAGCCAAGTGCTTCTCCCATAACCACGTGATCCGTTTACACCCCCTGCATTTACCGATCCAATTTCACCATTCACCTCACGATTTTTTCAACAACACTTCCATGACCTAATCTGATGAATAAAATTACATACGCTGTCCACCTCAGCATCACGTGTAACAAAACGACTACTCTGACAGGTGCCTGCTGCATGGCAGTCTAACCTACCCAAACCAACAACACTTACCATACTCTAGCTATGGATTCCTCCCTCCACGAAACATAATACAGTCCTTCGAGATCAGTATTAGGACCGTTATATTTCTAATTTAGATCAACACTAGAAGAAGGCAACCCCTCTCCCCCCACCCCAAACCTTAGGGGCTATGAATTTTTTATCATACCAAAACCAACACCCGAGCAGAGCAGCAGTTCAACTCATTCCAACCAGCTGTTGAGGAGTACGTAGAAGTCAAATAAGACACAAACAAAGAAAGAAGCAAACACACAAACAGACACTTCTCGAATATTATAGATAGTATGATTATTTGGACAGTAACATTCACAGAAGACTTTACAAATTGGCAGATTACACAAACTTTGGAGTTAAGGTACATAGCAAAGAAGTGGTTGATTTGATTCAGGAAAGCCTAGATACTTTCACAAATTGGGTAAAAGTTTTGTCAGTTGCATTTCAACATTATGATATGCAAGGTGATAGGGATGTGATGAATAATGAAAGTAGAGACGACAGAATATAAGCGGCAGTCCTTGGAGCATCACATACAGGTGAACGACTTGGGGGTGGGATTAGACACAGAGGTAAAGCAGAGCAGCAGTGCCAGGCAGGTCTAGTAAGGCTAAATCAGGTTTAGGTTGTATTTGCAGTGGATAAATTGGTTATTAAAAGGTCGTGTTTCACGGCACAGGATTTATTGAAAGCTTCACTACAATATTCGTCACAGTTTTGGTAGCCACATCTGAGGAAAGACATGGCTGTTGTAGAGAGGATTCAGTGTAGAGTGACATTGATCGATTTGCTACAACATGTCAAAGGAGAATCATATCACGCAAGTAAAGTCAAGTCAAAGTCCGAAGTCAAAATCACAATCTGGATATTCTCTGTAGAGATAAGGCATTCCTGAGTCACACCAAGTTAATTATGGCGTACAAGGTTTTCATAAGGAAGTATGCTCCATGAAGTACGGCTCCACAGTCTGTGCTCCCACTTACTCCCACTGAGACGCTCAAAAACAAGGCTTCTGCACCACTGGAATCTGAAGACAGGAGGCAGATTCCCAAGCATTGTCACTCTCCCACGAGCAACTCGTTGGTTGGCTCTCTATTTTAAACAAGCTTAATCATTTTATTTCTCCTCCTACACTCTCCTACGTCTGCCCTATCCAAGCCACCCCAGGTCACATGCATTCGCATTCCTCAAGAAACCATCACATTCACTTTTCCAAAGTCCAGGCTGATTGTCCACCTGCACATTCATTCGTCACCTTATTCTCTCGATTGTGTGGAATAAGTCTCCATGTCTATCGTTTCACCTCCACACCAGTCTTTTAAATGTGATACCCGTCATGAACTCACCCACTCACCCATGCACATCCACCATCTCTTCTACACATGCTGATTTTTTTCCCCCATTTTGTTACTCTCCGGTTCATCGTTGCTCATTTTTGTCTTATTTTCCTCTTTGTGTAAGTACACACACACACACACACACACACACACCACACACACACACACACACTTGGCATGTCCTTTCTTTCTTCTTTTTTTTTACCTCTCCTCCATCAGCCTAGACCGAGACCCTTGTATAAAAAAAACAACACAGGGTAGACATGGATTTTTATGACTTGAAAGTGGTACCTCTAAGACTCTAAGAGGCAGAGACCGATTATTGCTGAGTTGAGGAACTTTAGGACACTATGTGGAATCATCAGCAAAGTATAAGTGAGAGTCCAGGAAGCAGAGAGATCACTGAGGTCGACAAGAAAGGTAATGTCGGTCCAGGATTCCCTTTGATGGAGCTCAATCTGGATGGTGGAATTGGATTTACCTCCATTGTGTTACTTGACTGGACTTGCAAGAAAAAGTATCAATTTATTAAAGTCCCAAACCGTCGCGATTGTTAAAATGAGTGCACGGCTCAACGCTTAAAAATGGTTGATGCTCAACTCAAAAATGAGTGCACTGCAGCGCAATCAGCATCTGGTGCCTCTCAATAATACTCAAATCTATGTGCACTATATGACTTCTGTCTGTGGTCAGGCACTATGAGCTCATCACTGTTGCAAGGATTTCAAATGAACTGACTCGGAGTTGGAAGATTCATTAAGTGGAGAAATTGACAGGCAAAAACTGAAATACTCAGTAACTAATGGATTTCCAAGATGAGCAAGCAGCCTCTGGTGTGTGAGACAAACTTTGATTGTTAAAATTGAATGCAATGAATAGGTGCCTGAAAAGGTTGCGTCTCAAGTTATTTCAAGAACGCTTGACAATTGTGTGTGGTATGAGTCACGAGGTGCTGGGCATACACAGGAAAATAATGAAGCTCTAAAAAAAAAGGTGAAAATGGAACAGGCTTTCAAACATCACAGCACAACCATGAGAGTAATTTTAGATGATTAATTGGGATTTCAAATAAAAGGGGACACAGGTTGAGACTCAGAGGGTTTGCCTGCATTCTATATCTGCAGAAGAATCCCACATGATTTTACGAGTAGGTAAAAAAATAATTTATTTTCCAAAGGATGGAGAAATTGTTGGTTTTGACTTTTTGCCCTGATATTAACCACACTCTCGATAGTCTATATCTTCGTATTTGATGGTGTAGATCATCATGCAAACCTCATATAATTGCAAAACCTGAAAATGGGTTTGCAAGTTTCAGGCATTTCTGTGAAGAGGCATGCGATGGTGGTGCAAGGTGGGTGTTCCACAATTAATGGTGAAATGATTTAAAAAAAAAAAAAAAAAAAGGTGGTGGGAACATTTTACATGAACTTGTTGTAAATTGGAAGCCTGAAGGTGATTGTTAGTCATAGAAGATGAGCATACTAAACACTCATGTTAGGAATTCTGAATAAGACGTTTAAGTTTTGACATGTATGTAGGGTGGTTAAAAATTTGTAGAAGTGTATTTGAGAAACTGTTAAATATGTTTCATTTCAGGAGATTAAATTTGCTGTCAGATTCAGGAAGCAAATGCAATCAAGATTCAATGAACTTCAACATATATATATATATTAAAAAAAATTCACTGTCTTCTTCAGCTTAAGCTTTTTAACTTTACAAAGTTTTACACCTTTGTGTACAGATGTAAGACAGCAAATTTACTGAGAATAATATGTGTATCAAAATAGAGACGAGGGTCTT
Source organism: Eptatretus atami (assembly GCA_035128595.1). Lineage (NCBI taxonomy): Eukaryota > Metazoa > Chordata > Myxini > Myxiniformes > Myxinidae > Eptatretus > Eptatretus atami. The sequence continues at coordinate 170,135,516 of CM068955.1, forward strand.
TTTCATGTTTTAATACAATCTTTGCAAGTGCTCCATTCCTCCACCACCCCCTTTCCCTCTGCCACCGTTACTCTCCACTTCCTTCAAGCCTCACTTCCTATAAAACAAAGCCATTTTTAATGCATCTTGAATCAAGTATATCAGAAATCTCTTTCTTTCGAGTAAATTAATGCTCATGGAGGAGCTGGTACATACATTACATGTAACACAAGGACTTTGGTGTACTTTACCTCAATTACAAGGGTACTTCATACAAGACAAGGGGAAATGAGAAAGCATCTCAAAATGCAAAGCCCGTCATGTCCACAAAGCTCGTCACGTCTGCAAAAACTCGACGAAAACGAGAGTTCATTTTTTTTTTACATCTTATTAATTTGTGCTCTCCATATTCTCATCATAAAGGTTTGTTGAAGATTTGATGACAAAAGCTCATTTGGTAACAATATTATGTCCTGGAGAACACAATGAAGCTCATTGGTAAATAAATAACACACAGAAACAATTTATTTTTTAATAGGACCACTGGACCTGAAGCTTATCTGGGCCCTGGCCCAATGTTGTAACCCAAATTTGGTGGAATTATGACGAGTGGGTCTGGTGAGGAAAGATTTTTTTTTTTAAGGAATTAATGCGATTTTCCAAAAAGTTGACTAGGTCGGCCATTTTGAAACACTTCTGGTCACTTGATGGAATGACTCCCTAATTCAACATCCCTACCTGTCTAATGTTGTAACCCAAATTTGGTAGCATTCTGACTGGTGGGTCAGGAGAAGAAGATATTTGAAGAAATTTACTAAGTCGGCCATTTTGACATACATAAAGTCATGTGACCGGAACGAGCTTTGCATTCCCGTTACCAGTCAGGAGTGGAACATTGCTTGCAAATTTAAGCTGGATCAGCCTCGCGGTTTGGCCGGAGAAGTCGAAATAGAAGATGGACGGACGGCGGATGGTGCGCGATGACAATACCTTATCTGGCATTCCAATTCAAGATAAGCCAAAAAAAGTTATGGCCTGGACAGACAGACAGACACGCACAATTGCAGGAGCCTGTCTCACTCTGCACAAGGGTGTGGGGTGGGGGGCTAAAATTCAACAGAGTATATGGGATTTAAATCTTGGACCAGTTCTGAGAGGGCATACACAGGTAGAACGTAAAATGAACCAGAAGTTGGTGTCAAAGCCACCCAATGCTCGCCTGTTTATATATTTATAGTTTTTAAAAGACTCGTCTAATAATTAATATTTTTTATAAAGCATTGCAGTGAAGTCTGATCCAAATAATTTTAAAGCAATATATGTATTTGTATATTGTAAATAATCAGTAACAAGAGTGCAAGTGAGCACAATATACGCCCGAACAAGAAGGTATATACAGAATTGTGCTACTACATGGAAAACAGCATCCAGGTTGCCATGGCAACCACTTTAGATGACGAACGTATATCACGACACACCATCTCCAGTCTGTACCTATGTAGCCAGATATGAAACGTGAAAGTTGAAAACTTTGGGAGTTAGAGTGCGGACAGGAACAGATGGATAACAGCATCCAGGTTGCCATGGCACCACTTTAGATGACGAACGTATGTCGCGACACACCGTCTCCACAGTCCTGTACCTATGTACAAATATGAAACGTGAAAGTTGAAAACTTTGGGAGTTAGAGTGCGGACAGGAACGGAAGGACGGACGGACAGACAGACGGACGGACGGACGACCGGTATCACAAAATACACCCGATATATATATATATATATATATATATATATATATATATATATATATATATATATATATATATATATCGGGCGTATAAAAATAGTGTGGTAGATAAAACATGGAAAGGAAAAATAACTTGCACCAAAAACTTTAACATTTTCACGCTCAGCTCCGCTCACGCCGGGGGTATCGCTATAGCTCTCTGTTCTTCGAACAGGAGAGTTAAAAAATAAATCGAATGGAAATAGGAAAAGATTGTCAGCGATTTGGAGGAAAGTGAAGAAATGTCAAATGACATTTGAAGGGAAACAAAGAGAAGCAAAGAGAATGATGAGGTAAACTGGAAAGCAAGACAGGAGGTAAAGAAAAAGAAATCGTGGTTTTAAAGTTTATTACAGCTTGTTTATACTTGCTTCCTGATTAACTTGCTGTGGATACCTGGTGCCATAATTGAGATCCAGAAGTCAATTCACATTCGTCTGAGTGAAGAGAAACACCACCTCAAATGAAAAAGGCCAAAAGTCATTAGGGATCGATCGAAGCTCGCCCCGTCATTTTTATGATGTTGTTACAATTTTGCTGGACAAGGCAATCCACAGGATACGATATCTGATAGAGAAAACTAACGTGCAGTTTTGCGTGACCTCCATGGATAAGAAAAGACTGTTCTGATGAATAATGCACCTGCTCATTTTATAACAATGGAGCAACTGATTCAAAACAACATGTGACCTTTTGGGGTGCTGAGAGTGGATGTTTTTACAATAAATTACAAAAGTATAAAGCAATAAAAAAAATACAGGTTTCTTCGTTCATATTTTTCTATTTCTAATCACTGGTTTTAATGGACGTCTTTGGCGCACAAACAGATCGAAGACTCTCACAAACAATTTGTACCAAATTTTGTCAGGGCACATATGTGGTGGGAGGAATAAAATTTCTACCATATTTATGTACGTAATATATCGACAGTGGCCTACAAAGTACATTGATCAATCCAATATGGTGCTGTCTGATACATTCTGAGTTTTTCACCCAATCAGCAAAGCAGTACGGGTATACCTGGCCATCCTTGTGACTCAGATAAAAATAGATGCTCATCAATCATTATAGAAACAAATTAGTATTAACATTGTGGCTTTTCCATGTACAACTACAATCTTGTCACAACCTGGCTTGGATAAAAGGGATCGAAGGAGTGAGCAAAAAAATTGCATCTTCATTCTTCTTTTGGAGCAAATGTCTGTAGGTAGTCATGAGGGATGCCAAATTTCCCATGTTGGTCAGCAAGTATGAGATGTGCAACATGAGGCACAAGGCTTGCTACTTTCTCATCACAGACAGTTTCCTGCCTCTTGGCTCTTCTCTAATCCCTAGATAGTCTTGTATTCTCTGCTCTTTCAGCTCTCTGCTGCTCACTATTTTAACATATTTATAATCGAATCCCAAATCCAGGCCTGTGTGAAATCTCCTGCCAGTTGAGGCATCACTCACCCTATTTACATACAGTGGGGTACAAAAAGTCTGAGTCAGCAGCAAAATTATTAACCCTTTAGGACAAGTGACACATTTCCTTAAACTTTATAGGAGTGCATCTCTGATATTTTTCCTGCAATATTAGATTACAGGTACTTTATATCTGTAAATTGGCAAACATTGGAGCTCACACTGTGTAAGAGCTTTTTTGTCATTTCCATAATTATTATTTTTATTTGTTGATGAGAAAAACTTGTATTCTTTGTCATGCATACTCTTGAATTTCAATTAATATGCAGGATCATTATAACCAAACTAATAACAAGAAAAAGAGCAATCAGAGATTGCAAACCTCACCAGGACTTCTTTTGAGTGGTGTATTTTTTATAGGTTTTAGGGTACATCCAATATGGCTGCAAACAATGTGACCAATCACATCATATGTGTGAACCTTTGTTCCTCATGGACAGGCGGTCATACGTGTAAAGTTTTGCCTCAATCTGTTCAGCCACTTGAGAAGAAGACTTTTGAAGGGTTTTTTTTTTTTTAAACAATATGGCTGCCTAATCACGTGACTGATGACGTCATAAAAAATTTCTGTGGACCATTTTATCCCAAGATGACCCTCAAAATTTTCATACTGATTGCATGTAGCATTCTAACATATGCAATTATACGTCATAACAAGGGCACTTCTGACATCATTAAAAAATCACACTCATTCCACATGAGAACTTGCATGTGCTAGTTTCAATTATTTCCTTGGTGTGGTTTCAGAGATACAGAGGTCCAAATTTTTCCCATTTTCCCACATGGCTGCCACACCACGTGACCTATGACTCCGAATACTTCGGCGAGGGTAATAAAATTGGACTTTTATCGGAAGATTACTTTCAAGATGCTTGTGGTCCTCCAAGGGGTCAAATAAGATGTGATAACAAAAGAAGTCGTTATAATATGAAACCAAAAACACTTTCTAGGGATCTCCATGATCTCTTAAGGTCTTAAGGATACAGTAACACTTATTATAACAGGAGAAATCAAATCTGTCTTATGCATATTCAATAATCACTGTGACCCCATTTTCCCTTGAGAACTGCCTCAACTCCATCCATAAACTAATTGAATCAATCTGGCATTGATTCATTAGTTTATGGATTATGTTTGAGTCAATGTTATTCCAACAGGTATGTAATGCAGTCCAGAGCATAATCAGACTGCTCACATAAAATGTATCTCTCTCAACTGTATTGAACCTTCATTTATTCTGGTTAGACAAAGATTCAGATAACAAATGAAAGAATACGAATAAATATCTTCAATAACATGGAAAATTTGCTGTTTGAAAATCGTGGTTTGAGAAAGCTTGGCATTGATTTACGTGGACTCAGACTTTTATACCCGACGAATACATAATATTTCATCCCTCAATGTATTAAATATAAATAGATGCTCCTAAAAGATTATTCATGCGATAAGCATTGGAGGTTGAGATCCTCTTATCCATATAGCCAAAGACCTTGAAACAACCAATCAAATTTGTGCAAAAAATCATGTAGGGTGGTGGGCTTTGGATCCTCGGGTCTGAGTTCACATCCGTTCAGCTGTTGAATTAATACCAGGTGGGGTTAACTCGGCCTGTCATCCTTCCGAGTCGGCAAAATGAGTGCCAGCATGCTGGTATCCTGTGTCGGAGTGGCGACCCATCCAGGATTGTACCCTATAGCCAAGGAGACTGCTTAAGCAGCACCAACGCTCTGCACAGAGTGTGGTCCAATCTTCTCTTCTCCTATGCTGTGTTCCTTTTCTGCACCCTTCCTCACTCCATTCCTTACTCTCCCTCTCTCCCCCCCCCATTCATATATATGTATACATATTAGAGTTACCATATTTAACTTTAAAAAAAAAGACACTCCAGAGAGGGCCACACCGAAAAATAGTATATTCTTTTCAAGAGTTCTGGGTTTGGAGCGTTGGCAGGTCTCCTTCAGGGCTCTCTGCTGACGATCTGAAAGTTAAGTTTCCGGTCATTATCTGTCCCGTTTTAACTGTTTATTTTCTCACCTGCATGTTACTGTGTGTTCCTAGTTCGGTTTTGTTTCAAAAATCATGCTATTTTGTGATTTTTTGTTGACCTTGTCTTACCGGGTGTTTGAGGCCTACCCATCGTTCCCCTCGGCCTACCCATTTACGATCATGTTTATGTGTATTTTCTCCCGCATTACCTTCAATTATATCTTCCCACTTTCCCAACGTCCACCATCCTTCCCAACTAAACACTCTAATTCTTGTCTTAAATAAAATAAAATTAAAAAAATACCTTTCTCCTTGCACCCTCACAAGTCTCGATTCTTTTCTTCTTCTTCTTCTTCTGCATCCTCCTCTTCTTCTTCCTCCTGCGCGGCACACCATCTTTATTCTATTGAGCTGACCCTCTCTCGCCATTACCTTCACGATTTCTTCCGATCTACAACCTTCAATTCCCGAATCTTACCTGTTCTTCAAAAATACATCAAAACATAATAATCTTCATTGTGTCCTTCCGATCTCTACACCTCCTGAAACCACGTGTCTCTCTCTCTACTCTTCTTGGTACTTTTCATCGACCCAGCAGCTTCACACTGCGTTTACCGTTCCGAATTCACCACACACTTCCACGATTTTACTTCAACCTCCCTTTTCCAAATGTTACGCAATCCTTATTTAAAATAAATAATTTCACTTTGACTATACACCTCCCAGAGCCAAGTGCTTCTCCATAACCACGTGATCCGTTTACACCCCCTGCATTTACCGATCCAATTTCACCATTCACCTCACGATTTTTTCAACAACCATTCCATGACCTAATCTGATGAAAACTCTTCAACAATAATAATAATAATAATAATAAAAACGATCTCTATAGATGCTTCATCTCCTCTTTCACACGTGTGGTACTCTTTACTGTATCAGAATGCACTACTCTTCTACTATTTAAACA
>CM068955.1:170161103-170177112 GCA_035128595.1 Eptatretus atami
AACCAAGATCAGTCAAAATTGGCAAAACTTCTCGTTCATCATCAGGTGAAGTAAGGTATGGAAGCATGCGCCGGAGCAGTGCGTTGCTGCGTCCACATTCCACCGGTACTCCAGGGGCCTCCATCTGGCCATCCCCCAGGCAGATGACTGACCCATCCCTATCTCGATGAGATGCTGATCAACCTGCTGCAACCATGAGACACATGGTCGGCCCATTGGCCGAATCCACTCATGAGGCTCCATCACTAAGAGAATCTTAAGAGCAGGAGCAGTGTCAGAAAAATGAGCCACATGTCCATACAGCTGCAGCTGACACACATGGAATATGCAGGTAACAAATCTCATTTGATTCTCTCAAAAACTGCCTGTTGGACACAAAGTCCGACCAGCGATAGCCAAGGATTCTCCGAAGAGACCTGGTACCAAAGGAATTAAGTCTCCATCTCAGAGTCCAAGTCTCAAAATCTGCAGAGCAAGACTGGAAGACCAAAGACCTGAAGACTTGGACGTTCGTCCTCCTGCACAAGTCCCGGCAGCACCACACCCCATGATCCAGTGAATCCGTGACTCCCCAGGCCCGACCCAGATGTCTATTGACCTCTAACTCACAGCTAGCAGACATATAAATATCACTGCCAAGGTAAGTGTATCTCTCCGTGACCTCAACATCCTCACCACAAACAAGTACAGACAAAGACAGCAGCATCCAAGATGGTATTGAAAGCCTGGATCTTAGTTTCGATCGATTGATCTCTCCGACTCTATGGAAAATCCTTTATCTCTTTGTTGATGACTTCACCCTCTGCAGTACCATCTGTCATCCTCAGGCTGGCAAGCAGCAGCTTCTTCACTCTCTGCAGATCTGGATAAAATCACAAACTCATCCAACATGTGGAACATTGTCTTTCAATCCTGACATATCTCACACTCTCACTATGTCTCTCCGAAAGGACCGTTTGGAAACCCCCCCCCCCCCCCCCATCTACTTTCTCAACAATCCTCTGGAAGAAGTCCTTTCATTCAAGCTTCGGTGTCTCACTATCTGCCGTGATCTTTCCTGGGAAAGCCAACCTGGCCTAAAAAGCCAGTCACCGACTGGGCATCCTCCTTCGTGCAAAGTCCATCCTCGGCCCACCTGAGCTCCTTGACCACATACAAAGCTTTCGTCCACAGCCTGATGGAGGACTGCTCTCCCCTCTGGGCTGGTGCTCCTGCCGCTCACCTTTCTCGGCTTCACACTGTGGAAACCAAGGTATTTCAGATCATTGGTATATCCCACGGTGAGGCTGAGTCTTTGGGCCTCTCACTCCCTCACTGCAGGCAGGTCGTTGGTCTCTGTCTTCTCCCGTCTCCTCTTCGGTCGTGCCTCCCTGTTCTGTCTGCGATATGTCTCCCCCACCCTCCCATATTTCTGCACGGCACTCAAGGTCCGCCAGCAATCCCCTTTTGCTAAAATGACCAAAATCACGAATCACTGCTCATCTTCACACTTTCATCCCTCTATTTGCCCACCTTTGGAATAAATTCCCACACTCTCTTCACTCCCATTCTTGCCTCCAGGTCTTCAAAACAGCTGTTCATCACCACCTCTTACCTTCCCCCATCCAAAACAAAGATCTTTTCTACCCCCGTTAATCCACCCCAAACCAATCTCCTTCACATTCCCTGCCTTCCTTCCCAAAAGTTCCGTGTCGTGTAAGGTCCTGAAAGTCCGTGGTGTCCATCTTGTATACCCTGTGTTCCCCACCCCATCCCTCTCCCTTCCACAGATCTCTGAATGTCTCTGTTCCACACTGTTTTGTCCTTCCCTCTCCCACCCCTCTTGTCTCCTGCCCCCCTTGTTGTGCATTGTGTGTTACCTCTCAAACGAGCCTCGACAATGTGCACAAAAAAAAGGAACCCGTAACCCCAGCAGCTCCAACTCCTCATTCAGCACCTCAAGGGCCCCCAAAAGGATATCCAGAGTGTCCGGAAAGATAACTGCATCATCTACAAAATCACGGTCAGAGATCTTGACATTCTCAAATGATGCACCGCAGCTTGCTCTCTCTGACATCCTCCCCAGAATCCAGTCCATACATGCGCTGAGAAGTGTGGGGGCCAAGTACACACCCCTGATGAACTCCAGTAACAACTGGAAATAATCAGAGATGATATCACCACATCTGACAGCACTCTTCATGCCAGAGTATCGTTCAGACATCAGATTGATCAGTTTTAGTGGCAACCCACAAAGACCAAGAATTCCTCCATTGGACATCTTGATTCACTGAATTGAACGCTTTGCAGAGATCAACAAAGCTGTAAGCAGCCCCTGCCAGAACTCTCGTCTGCGTTCAGTGAGGACCCAAAGAGCAAGGATATGATCATCATTGACGTCTTTGGTTTAAAGCCTCACTGTTCTGGATGCTGGTGCTCAAGCAGATGGTGTTGAACCCTATCAAGAATTATCTGAGCAAAGACCTTGCCTGGCACTGACAGCAGCGTCACCACTCGGTAGTTGTTGCAGTCCTGGGGATCACCCTTCCCCTTCCAGAGAGGGACAACAAGGCCCCTCTTCCAGTCAGTTGGGTTGATGCCTGTGTTCCAGAGCACAGAACTGTATGCAATGACACGAGTACAGAATTTCCACCAGCCTTGAGAAGTTCAGCACGGATGCTACAGATCCTGGGAGCTTTACTCCATTTCAACCGATTCACCGCAGCCTGTTTTTCCAAATGCGAAGGTGGATCACAGTTGATTGGAGGGCCAGCAATCGAGGTAGTAACACCCTTGACATCCAACTTGACAGCTGGTGGATCAGTCTGGCACAGCTGCTCAAAGTAACTGGCCCAGCAGGCCTTTACTTCGGACACCTCTGTCAAGAGCCCACCACCGTCTGCTCTCACTGCAGTACATCAAGGGACGGGCTTGGAGGAATGCAATAAGTGAATTCCCCTGTAAGCAGGACGAGAATCACTTGACCACAGGTGATGCTCTACCCCTCACACATTCCTCGCACATCGGCCTCCTTGTCCACCCTCAGCGCACGTACAGTTTTATGCCTCAGCTCCCTGAACAGCTCAGCTCTGCCATTAAGCCTGGCCCTGCGACTCTGGTCAATGGAATTCACCATCCCTTGAGAGACAAATTTCCTCTTCGTGAGTTCCAAGATGGCCTATTTCCGAGCTGCCTCTATCAATGGCAATGATTCTAGTACCATCCGACAGAGTTTTACATTGTGCAGAATCCTTTGCTATCGTAATTTTAATCGCTTGAAAGGATTCCACGAAAAGTACACAAAACTGCATTCCTTTGTAAAAGAATTGGAAGGAATCGGAGGGGTGGAACTACAACTGTGAAACAGCCTGATGGGGTTGTGTGTAAAGTTACACACACACACACACACACACACCTAGTGTCTTGTGTAGTGACAACCATTATTCAATGAAACATGGAGGGATGGTTTCACATGATCATTTCTTGTGACCATCCTGACCTTGTTTACATACTTTTTGGAGTACCATCCCTACATCCTTTTACATTTTTTAAAAATGTTTTTTTATCACTTGTTTCTTCACAAAAATGGTCATGGAAGATTAAAACAACAGATAGGCAACTAAATGCAAATGTTCGAATTTTTTTTAATCTTTGGCGATCTTATGGAATCATCAAAAAGTTATCTTGTATTCCTTCCTCCATCATTATTTATATACTTCTTCCATCATTCTTTATATACAATCAATTATTTTGATTGACTGTATCAATAATTTTTATCCCAATTGAAAATAGTAGATCAAATATCGAAGTAAGACTTCTGAGTTTTCGTGACTATGAATAAATAAATAACTAGAGGGGGAGCACTCGGTAGAGTGCAAAACCTCCGCCGCCAATACTGCTGGGTCACTTAAGTGAACCTGATATCCTATTCATTGTAGGTCAAAACGGATCAGACTCTACTGAACCACGATTGAATAAACTAAACTAGATCGACGCGCATGTAGAATGCCAAAAAAAAAATCGAAATTTTTTTGAAAAAAAGTTGTAAAATTTGTTTTTTTTTTCTCTAACAAATTTTTTTTGGGGGGGGGGGGTTGGAAATCACTTAAAACATGTAGAAATGCAAAAAAAAAAAATTCAAATATTTTTCAAATAAAATCGAATTTTTTTGAAAAAAAAGTTGTAAATTTGTTTTTTTTTCTCTAACAAATTTTTTTTTGGGGGGGGGTTGGAAATCATTTAAACATGTAGAAATGCAAAAAAAAAAAATTCAAATATTTTTCAAATAAAATCGAATTTTTTTTGAAAAAAGTTGCAAATTTTTTTTTCTCTAACAAAATTTTTTTTTTTTTGGTTGGAAATCACTTAAAACATTAGAAATGCAAAAACAAAAATTCAAATATTTTTGAAAATGGCCGCCATAGCGGCCATATTGGAGTTTGGACCAAGTCCAAAATCTATTGGCATGATCCTTGGACCATACCTAATCCCCCACCAAGTTTCGTCGAAATCCGTCGAGGAGTTTTTCCGTAATACTGTTCACAAACAAACAAACAAACAGACAGGGTGAAAACAGTAACCTCCGTCCATCTTTCGATGGCAGAGAAGTTAATTATCAGGAATGAATTGGTACTTGGATCATTTTGAATATTGAAATTATTTCATGAATCCTTCCAATTACATCAAAAAATGTTGAGCATTCAAATCGAAAATGTGATTAAGTTGTCCTGTTGTCTTTAACTTTGTGAAATAATAATCAGTCGGAAAAGATTAAAAACAATAGACACATCGCTACTACACCTCCAGGTTTCTGCAATCGATTTCTGATCAATTGTAATTACATCCATTTTTGGGGCCATCAAGCGCACATCTCCACTTCATGCGAGATGTCATCTCACATCTCCAGAAATGTAACTCTCACTCTTCATATTCATTGGACGATGCTTTACGGGTTGTCTTCGCTGCACCAGTCCCCTCATTGACATAAATAAATTTAAAATGGTTTGACCAAACCTGCTGTAAGCATTGTCCAATTAGCTATTTGTGAGCTTGTCTAGTTGTGGGTAAGAAGATGGAAATGAAGTCGCAAAATAACCCCTCCTTCAGCAAATCTGGCTTCACCAGCGATGCGGTGGCTTGGAAGACATTCCCGTTGAGATTTGCAGCAGTGACGCCATCTGTCTTTGTGTGTGTGTGTGTGTGTGTGTGTGTGTGTGTGTGTGTGTGTGTGTGTGTGTGTGTGTGTGTGTGTGTGTGTGTGTGTGTGTGTGTGTGTGTCTCTCTTACCATCTGCATCTGCCTCTCATTTTTCAAACTCAATTCTGCTGCACTTCCCTGGATTATCCTTTCACGACATTGGGGCACAAATGCTATGGATGAAGCGGCTGTGTAGGAAATATGACTGGGGCACTCTGTGGTGCAAGAAAAGATACGCTCCGCCTACTCCTCATCATCTGCTCCGCTTTCTTCTCACCTCCCCATGGAAAAAAATTGTGAGCCAGAAACACAGACAAATATTTGACAATTTGCACCGAAGCAAAAGCAAGCTTGTGTGCAGCACTACCAACATATCAGCCATTCTTTATCATTACCGAGGCACAGAATCTAGCAGTGGGGGGAAATGGGTTGCTGGAGGAGGATAGGAGGGATTGGAGATGGGAGGGGGTGTCCTCTGGCTGTTTTACGTCTATGTTTGTTCCAGGTCTCACCTGCGGTGGATGTGCCTGCGGCCAGACCGACACCCACCTAGCCTGAATCACTGCACCTTTAATGGCAAATGCTGAAGGTGTTTCCCCCCACCATGTTATGACAAACCAATGATCTCTATTTCACCAATCATTCGTTTGCCAATAGGCTTTGGTTATTTTATCTAACTCTGTCCTTAAGACTGAGATATTACACGTGTAATCTTGCAGAGAAAAATGTGGTTTGAGCTGTTGTTTCCTGACCATTAATGAAGGCCATCTTGATTCCCAGAGGACTCGACAATGGAAATATCTGGGCTATAAACAGGTAGACTGAACCACAATGCAGTCAAGCCAAATAAGTTCGCGCAGGGAAGCGATTTGTCTCACAACTCCCAAGAGCAGCGGGAGACTGAGGAGGAGGAGGAAGGAAGAGCGGACGGAGGAGTGTGAGAGCGCGTGGATGGATGAACTCTGCCAAGATTCTGCAATGCTTTCACACATCAGCATATGGAAATAACCACCAACTTTTCGATTTATCCTGCACTCCAAAAACACCCTTAAACAGAGAATAAACAGAGCTTAATACCGTTAACAATCGGTGCTATTTAAAAACCAGGTCAAAGCTCTGAAATCGGGTTTTTCATTGAACCTGTCATTATTACCTTCTTCTCCCCTGTCCTTACTGTAAATGAGTCATCAGCAATGCGAGTATTATAAATATTGAACCGTCGCCCAATGTAAGTGTGGCTTGGGATCAACAGGGCACAATGTACACTGATATGCTGATCCTTGGACATTTATCTGTCTTCAAAAATCAGTATCCTCAATTGGTGAACCTTTGTGATCACAACAGAATTCCTTCATCGACACTTCTTAATCTTGATGCCACCATGGACTCAGCACTTTATTACATCCCATATACAATCTGTAAATCTATTTCCTTTCATCATCGCCATACTGCTTGAAATCCACCCAGGTTTATATCGGACAAGTGAAACCTTGATTCATGCTCCACGATCTTCGTGCTTGGATTGCTGAAACCTACTGTTGGCAGGTTTACCTGTTTCCTTGAAACCCCTCCAACATATGCAGGACGTGGCAGCCAGATTTTTAGTTCAAGCTCATAAGTACAATCATATCACTCCAATCCATAAGACGATTCACTGGCTTCCAATGTATCAACCCATTGATTTCAAAATATTGCTCATAACTGTTAAAGTTTATCATAAAGTTGTTCCTGCCTATTAGTGGGGCAACTTAGCTAAATATAGCATAACAATTGTGCATTTTGTGAGGAAAGCACCAAATTTGGCACACTAGTAGCCTAACATATTATGAACAGATTTGGATATTGGGCCATCTCAAATTCAGCCGCTAAAGGCTGTGGCAGCCATTTTCCACTGCCATCAAAAATTTTGAGATGGCCCAATATCCAAATCTGTTCATAATATGATAGGCTACTAGTGTGCCAAATTTGGTGCTTTCCTCACAAAATGCACAATTGTTATGCTAAGTTGCCCCACGATATGTTTCCCATTTACTAATATCTTACATCCCAGCAAGAACGCAACACTCTAACAGTGGGAATTTTCTGGTAATCCCTCGCACAAAGATAAAGACTTTTGGTGAATACGCATTCTTTGACAAGCTCTTAAACTTTGCAATTGGTTGCCTTTAAAAATTCGTCAACAGCCCCCTAAATTGCAGTTTTAAATCTCTCTTAAAATAGTCTTTTTTACAGTTGCTTTTAAAATATTTATCTTGAACAGTTGTTTTGTGAATTTTTCCAGCCAAGTTTCCTTGTACTGTAAAGCACTTTGACATTTTATTCCTAAACTAGAAGGGCACTCAGTTAAGCACATACCTCCACCAGGCTGATTCGTTTACGTTTTGTATCCCACTAATAGGCCGGATCTGGATTCGGACCTGAACTAAAATTTAATCAGCTTGTTCTTGTCACCTAACCAACTCATCAACCAAGTTTCGTTTGAATCCGTCCACAACTTTTTGAGATATCCTGCGAAATGTCCTTTTAGCCCAATCACTCAATGATGAAGAATCACTTTAAAAAATTATCGGATCGGATCCGGATTCGGATCTTCACCAAAATCGAATCAATTCTTCCCTGTTACATACCCAAGCTGCCCACCAAATTTCGTATGAATCCGTCGACAACTTTTTGAGATATCTTGCTACATGTCATTTTTGACGCGATCTCTCAATGGAGAAAAATCACTCAAAAAATTCTCGGATCCAGATCCGGATTCGGATCTTCACCAAAATCTAATCATTTCGTCTGTGTCACATACCCAAGCTCTCCACCAAATTTTGTCGAAATTTGTCGACAACCTTTTGAGATATTTTGTTCACAAACAAACAAACAGTCAAACAGACAGACAGGGGTGAAAACATCACCTACTTCACCTTCGGCGGCGGAGGTAATAAAAAGCACTATTCAAAAATCTATATTTCAATGAAAACCCCAAAAAGTTACACGGACCTGGACTAGTTTTATAGTTGCTGTGTGAATCCTTTGAAAGCGGAGTAATGATTTTGGGTAAAAATTATCAAATCGTTAGTTTTTTTTAATATACAGTACTGTTTAAGCATGATTGCAGAAAAATTGTATTCCCCGAAGCTCCACCACAATTCTGAATGTGTGTGATAGGGGAAACAAATATTACAAAGCCAATATCCCATGTTCATTATCGAGAATGGATGATTTTAATTCAGTGGCCAACATAAAACCAAAAACTTCGTCGTCAATAGGATTCTCCCATTTGATTTGGATGTGGAGGAAGAAAAATTATTCCATCATTGTTAATATTACAGGAGCACAATACATACAGGAAGGTAGTTCCACACCAATTACAGATTTTTTTTGTATGCAGTGTCGAGGCTCGTGGAGGAGCTAGAAAACAGAATGGATCAGGACGTAACAGAACAAAACGAGCAGTAGAAAGAGGTGGAGTAGGGGAAGACACCGACAGCAGAATTGACGGGCAAAGTTGAGGGATATGGGGAACGATGAGAGCAAGGGGATGACAAGTGGGTTAAATAAGATGGATACCACTACAGACTCTCAATCACAGACTTGGAAGGAAGAAATGGAAACCCATAAAGAGGTGGGCTTGGTGGGGGGAGAATAAAAGATCATGGTTGTGGATGGGGGGGTGACCTGAGATGGTGGTGAAGCCCTGGATGGAGGAATGAGATTGAAGAGAATGTGAAAGTTGATTTCCCTGAGGGAGACAATGCACGGAAAGAGCAGAGGGTGCAAGACGAGAAGGAGGCGGTAGAACACATAGACCACTGATGCGTTTGTGATGAGCAAGTGATAGACCCATGGACCCAGCTTCATCGCAGGAGATTCCAATAATCTTGAAGCCTTGGTTTCCACAGCGTTAAGCTGAGCAAGGAGTGAGGCAGGGGCGCCAGCCCACAGGGGAGAGCAGTACTCCATGAAACTGTGGATGAAGGCCTTGTTGATGGATCAGAGTTCAGGTGTGCCAAGGAAGGACGTTGTACGACGAAGGATGCCCAGTCGGTGACTGGATTTAGACACCAACTTTGAAAGGTGGTTTGCCCAACAAAGATCATGGCTGACTTCTTCCACCCTCTGATCACGGATCAAGATGCTCAAGTGTACTTCATTCACATGGTGGTCACAAGCTTCTGGATTTGAAGATTCACTCAGATATACCTTTGGAAATATTTTAAGTAGATTCCTGAAAAGAGTGGATTTTATTTATACCAGGCAGCAGGTGTTATATTGTTACGGCTGTGGAAATTCGCAGCACATAAGGTCTTTAGGGGTTGTTCAGGTTTTTAGACTCACGGGGGGGATAGTCTGTGTTCAGTTAGATTTCCCCACCGTTGTTTAATGGGATTTATTCGTGTTAACAGGGCTGTGATCCTTTGAGATAGTGTTTTTCTTTACTATCGTTATTTTGGACCAACCACATCTCAACCACCATTACAACAACCACCTTAACCAAACGCCACCAGCCACCATCACAACACCACGATCGCCTCAACCACCACACACAAACACACCACCAACGTCGCTCTCCAATCGCTTCACAGAACCTCCACCACCACACACAGGCGCTCTCAATAAACACACCATCCTCATCACCTTACCACAACGCCAACCACGCACCTTCACAACGCCAACCACAATTACGCAATCACCTAGCCACTTCCCCTACGCCAACTGCCGATCCCTTCTCACAACAAACCACACAACCCTCTGCAATCCCCTTTCCACACCCCACCAAACACAACCTCTATCGGTGCGCGCGGATTTTCCGCCTGTTTTCCCGCGCGCCCGATCGGGAGATCGTTCGTATGGTCGGTTTCGTGGAAGTGAGGCGCTGGAGATAAGGAACGCCCCTTTCTCGAAGCTTCCCGGAGAGCTGGAAGGGGGCGGAGCGATAAACAGGGAGGAGCGAGGCGTTGGAACTGAGGAATATAAGGCGCGCAGGAGCCAGGTCTGGGTCTTCGTGGTGGTTTTCGTCTGTGTGTGGTGTGCGTTGGTGGTTTCGTCTTGTGTCTTCGGAGAGTCTTGGGTTCGGTGGTTCGGGTCGAGTCGTCGGAGCTCGCAGTCGGTGGGAGTCTGGGCGTGGCGAGAGATGCGGACGGGAGGCGCCACTTTGCCAGCTCTGTCACGCAGGCTGTGCATCTGTGTAGGCGGAGACGCCGGAGAGCTCGCCGGCCCGTGGAAGGCCGAGCTCAGCCGCGGCTGTCCTAGCTGCTGGGGGACAACGTCGCGACTCGCCCCACATCGCACCACGAGGGTGCAGGTAACTGCAACGGTCTCGTGGGACCCGTTCGGTCATCCAGGCTCACGCCTAAAGGTCTACGGACCCTGTCTGGCACCCTCGTCTTTGAGGGTGGCCTTTTCCTTTCTTTTTGAATGAATGTTGGTGGCGCGTGTCCTGTAAGTAAAACTGTTTAGTGACTAGTAATTGCTGATAGACGGTCATAGTGCTTTCACCTTGCTTCGTGTCTTTGTTCCGTGTCCCGTGCATGATTGCTTTGGCTGTACATACGTGCATACGTGTTAATTGAAATAAATGTGCTGATTTAAATGTTAACCCATTTGTCGTGTCCTCTTTCCCTTATTGGAACGCCATCTCGTATTGCGGAATATTAGTTGGCTTTTAAATACCCGATAAATAGAATCGGATCCGGCGAGGTCGGGCGATAATACCCGCTCGGTTATCTCAGAACGGAACGGACCGCGGGAGCGGTTCGTGTCCAAGCCGACCTGCGTCGAGGTACGGTCTCCCGGTAGGCTACCTGCGTGAGTACTTAGGTATATCGATATTCGGCGATTGACCCTATTTTGCGCAGGTAGAAAATTGGCTAGGCCGTGGTGGGATTAAGAACCCACCCGTGACAGGGTTCCGGCATTGTTCCGGAAGGTCACGACTGAATTGTCCGTCCGGTGGGCGAGACGGCCGCCATTGGCTGACGCGGTCGATCGCACGCCGGTGGGCGCGAATTCGTAACAATATTTTCTGAAATGGATTTCAGAAACAGTACCAAATATAAAAATAAAAAAGTCTCAGGGGCTACATGAGCCTTTTAATTTTTATGAAGCATTTTTAGCCAGCAGTATGAAATTTTCCTTGAACTCATTCCTTGAAGTGGAGAAACAGACCTTAACTCCACCTCGATCTGTCTCGAGCGCAGAAGAGCTCTGCACTTTCCTCGTGGAGACAAACAATAATTTGCTGTTGAGCTTGAGAATGGATCTTCGAATCGTCTGTACTTTCAACACCGGCTGCGACTTCAATATTTTTTTTTCTACTCTAGTGTCAAATACTCTGGATCTCTGTCAAAAGTTTCTACAATATGCAACAACAATACGGAGTGCCTTTCTTCCCAGGAGAACGATTAAATGTACTATTATGTAATTGAGAATTTTTGCTTTATCTTTCCTTCGACATTATTCATGTGACGTTGTACAGTTTGTAAGTTTGTGAAATAGAAGACACATTTTGCTCGTGTTCACACACTGTTCTCACACCCCAGATCTCCATGGATTTGAGTCCATTACAATTTCCTTTGAAGTTATTTGGCAGAACATGATCCACATTGAGGCAGTGTTGATGAAAAGGAAACAACTCAGCTGGAGGGGGAAGGGAAGTGGGGGTGCAGGCAGATTACCCCAGCAGAGCAGTGATTCACTCCAAGTAACTTGCATGAGTGTCTGAAACAATCACCGGTATCTTTCACAAACTTCATTTTTTTGACACTGAAGCGTGTGTGTTCACTGTGCATCACAAATATGACAAACATCCACAGAAACAAGTGTTTAATTGATATTTCTACTTTAAAAAAAAATACGAAGTGTTATCTATTGATCTACTACTATTGCTGTAATACTAATTATGGAATAGGCAAAGCCTAGAAAGCAACGTAGAATTCTTCTTAACATTCGCTCTTAAATATATCAAATTAAAGTCTTTTTGCTAGAAAAAATAATATTACCTCAACATTACCTTCACAACAACAACTACACCGCTCTAGAACAGGATCTCATCTGAAAAAATAAATATTACCTCAACATTTAACCTCAACATTACCTCACAACAAACAACTACACGCCTAGAACAGGATCTCATCTGAAAAATAATATTACCTCAACATTACCTCACAACAACAACTACACCAAGCCGCCTAGAACAGGATCTCATCTGAAAAAATAAAATATTAACGCTCAACATTACCTTCACAACAACTACGCCGTCGAGAACAGGATCTCATCTAAAAAAATAAATATTACCTCAACATTATACCTCAACATTACCTTCACAACACCCCTACCGCCTAGAACAGGATCTCATTCTAAAAAATAAATATACCCTCAACATTACCTTCACAACCGACAACTACCCACCGCCTAGAACAGGATCCATCTGCAAAATAAATTTTACCTCAACATTATACCTCAACATTATAACTCAACATTTACCTTCACAACACAACTACACCGCCTAGAACGGATTCTCATTTCTGAAAAAATAAATATTACCTCAACATTACCTTCACAACAACAACTACACCGCCTAGAAACAGGGATCTTCTCTAAAAAATAAATAATTACCTTCAACAATTATACCTCAACATTATACCTCAACAATTACCTTCACAACAACAAACTACACCGCCTTTAGAACAGGTCTCATCTGCAAAAAATAAATATTACCTCACATTACCTTCACAACAACAACTACCACCGCCAGAACAGGATCTCATCTAAAAAAATTAAATATTACCTCAACATTACCTTCACAACAACAACTACGGCGTCGGAGACAGGATTCTCATTTCTAAAAAATTAATATTACCTCAACCATTACCTTCACAACGACAACTAACCCTGCCTAGAACAGGATTCTCATCTAAAAAAAATTAAATATTACCTCAACATTACCTTCCAACAACGACAACTTACACCGCCTAGAACAGGATCTCATCTGCAAAAATAAAATATTACCTCACATTTTACCTCAACATTATACCTCAACATTACCTTCACAAACAACAACTTACACCGCCTAGAACAGGATCTCATCTGGAAAAATAAATATTACCTCAACATTACCTCACAACAACAACTACACCGCTAGAACAGGATTCTCATCTTAAAAAATAATATTACTTAACATCATATACCTCAACATTATACCTTCAAACATACCTCACAAACAACAACTTACACCGCCTAGAACAGGATCTTTCATTCTTGAAAAAATAAATTATTACCTCAACATTACCTCACAACAACAACTACACGCCCTAGAACAGGATCTCATCTAAAAAATAAAATATTACCTCAAACATTACTTCAAACAACAACTACCGCCGCGAGACAGGATCTCATCTAAAAAATTAATATTACTAACATTACCTTCACAACAACAACTACACCGTTCTAGAACAGGATTCATTCTGAAAAAATAAATATTTACCTCAACATTATACCTCATCATTACCTTCACAATTGACAACTACACCGCCTAGAACAGGATCTCATTGAAAAGTAAATATTACCTCAACATTATACCCAACATTACCTTCACAACAACTACGCCGTCCGAGACAGGATCTCATCTAAAAAAAATAAATATTACCTCAACATTATACCTCACATTACCTTCACAACAAACTACACCGTCTTTGAACAGGATCTCACTGAAAAAAAATAAATATTTACCTCACATATATTTACCTCAACATAATACCTTCAACATTACCTTCACAACAACAACTGACACCGCCTAGAACAGGATCTCATCTGAAAAAATAAATATTACCTCAACATTACCTTCAAACAACAACACACGACCTAGAACAGGATCTCATCTAAAAAAAATTAAATATTACCTCAACATTACCTTCACAACAACAACTACGCCGTCGAGAAACAGGGTCTCATCTAAAAAAATAAATATTACCTCAACATTACCTTCACAACGACAACTACACCGCCTTAGAACAGGATCTTCATCTTAAAAAAAATAAATATTACCTCAACTACCTCACAACGACCCCAAAACTTACACCGCCTAGAACAGATCTCGATCTGCAAAAATAAATATTACCTCCAACATTTATAACCTCAACATTATACCTCAACATACTTCACAACAACAACTACACCGCCTAGAACAGGATCTCATCTGAAAAAATAAATTTACCTCAACATTACCTTCACAACAACAAACTACAACACGCCTAGAACAGGATCTTCAATCTAAAAAAATAAATATTACCTCAACATTACCTTTCACAACAACAAAACTACTGCCGTCGAGAACAGGACTCATCTAAAAAAAATTAATTTACCTCAACATACCTTCACAACGACCAACTACCACGCCTAAACAGGATTCTCATCTAAAAAAATAAATATTACCTTCAACATTACCTTCACAACGACAACTACACCGCCTAGAACAGATCTTCATCTGCAAAAATAAATATTACCTCAACATTTATACCTCAACATTATACCTCAAACATTACCTCACAACAACAACTACACCGCTTAGAACAGGGATCTCATCTGAAAAAAATTTAAATATTACCTCCAACATTACCTTCACACAACAACTTACACTGCCTAGAACAGGGATCTCATTCTAAAAAAATAAATATTACTTCAACATTATACCTCAACATTATACCTCAAACATTACCTTCACAACAACAACTACCACCGCTAGACAGGAATCTCATCTGAAAAAATAAATATTACCTCAACATATACCTTCACAACAACAACTACACCGCCTAGAACAGGATCTCATCTAAAAAAATAAATATTACCCTCAACATTACCTTCAACAACAACAACTACGCCGTCCGAGAACAGGATCTCAATCTAAAAAAATTAATATTACCTCAACATTACCTTCACAACGACAACTACACCGCCTAGAAACAGGATTCTCATCTGCAAAAAATAAATATTACCTTCAACATTATACCTCAAACATTATACCTCAACATTACCTTTCACAACAACAACTACACGCCTAGAACAGGATCTCATCTGAAAAAATAATATTACCTCAACATTACCTCACAACAACAACTACACCGGCCTAGAACAGGATCTCACTAAAAAAATTAAATTTACTTCAACATTATATACCTAACATTATACCTCAACATTACCTTCACAACAACAACTTACACCGCCTAGAACAGGATCTCCATCTGAAAAATAAATATTTACCTCACATTTACCTTTCACAACAAACAACTTACACCGCCTAGAAACAGATCTCATCTTAAAAAAATAAATTTACCCTCAACATTACCTTCACAACAACGACACCGTCTAGAACAGGATCTCATTCTATAAAATTAATACTACATTGAAGTTTAGAATTCTTCTTACATTCGCTTCTGACTTTACCTATAACTTGTTCACAACTGTATACACAATTTCCGGTTACTTCGGCCTGGATTCGGGATTCAGCCGACAAATAAGTGCTAAATCACGATTAAAAAGTTATTTTTTGATGATGCGCGGAGATATTCTTTATTAAAATCAGTGGAGGAAATATACACACATGTTCCTGATATTTTGGCTCTATGTCTCGACGATGTTGCCTTTATCTCCCGGCATGATCATTCCCCATTGACAAAAACGGAAACAAAAAAAACGGGAAGCAAAAAAAACCGGAAGCAAAAAAAAAACCGGAAGGAAAGGGTCATAGCAACGACACGGATTCCAAAATTTGCCAGGAGTATTGTGTTTTGTGTTGTTGTTGTTTCCTATTCTTTCATGTGCACACGTTAAGTATTGAAGCTCACTA
>CM068955.1:170177137-170201125 GCA_035128595.1 Eptatretus atami
CGTTCGCTATTATGACTAATACTACATAACTGAGTGCCTCAACTAATCCCGCCTTCTTTGCGGGGTTGGCCAAGAAGGAGATTTGGGTCAAGTCTTCACAAACTCTCTTCCTCATCTCTAAAAATTACCTCTCCAATCAACTGCCCTGAAAACCCTTCTTTTATATTTTGCAAAAACCTGACATAGTGTCGTACAGTCATTTATATTCCCCCATCCTTCTGTGAGGCACACAGCAACTGCATCTCTCTGCTGATCTGGAAATTATTAGACTCTGGTCTGATAAATGGAACTCTGGTCTGTCCTTTAAATCCTGGAAAATGTCACAGTGTTAGTCCGCATCACAGAGATGCAAATATGTCCGAGAATAATAAAACTCATGCTCGCGAAATCTATCACCCTATCCTCGTGGCTTGGCGATAAACTGGTTAGGATTGATGGGCCGTTGGGAATAAGGACCCTAGGAGTCGCTGGAGGATGGCAGAAATCCTACTGCGAGCTGTTGAAGCCGATTACACCGAGGGTGTAGTATTGAGCTCGCCGTCATTGCCTTACCGGAGTGTAGTTGAAGCAGATAAGCTCTATGCGCAGCGTGATGCTATATCGATGACCTTATATGAACTGGAATTATCTGTGTTGCGTGGCAACCTTCCAGGATTGTGCCCAATAGTCAACGGACTGTTAGGCGCACCAACGTTCTGCCCAAGAGTATGTGTCCAATGGCATGGATAGGTGACAAGGCATCTGATCTCCTACTAAAGGATCTTTCTTTTTGCTGAAAAAGATTCTTGCTGCAAATATCATAGTGCTATAGTGGACGGTGGGTGCCTAACAGGAGGCCTTTCGATGATACAACTAATAAAGGTTTCTATCGTAACACGACATCCAGAGTGAAGTGCGGTGCACATCATCACAAGAAGAAGGCCAATACGTCTATCGTTGAGCTGCAAAGACTTCCATTCCAACTCTTTCAATACCAGTTCTGGATACAACGGCCAGAGATACTGCGACATACCTGGCTGTTCTTCACAAGATCGTTTGTAATGCACCGCACATACATCGAATCTGCAACTCTCTACTAGCTAGAACATATTTCCAGCAACTTGATTCACCTGTGTATATTTCCCGGTATGCTCAGAAAACCTTAACATTTAAAACAAAAAAAAAACAAGAATTGATGGTCACATAGGTATTACGATATTACCGCCTGACGCTTTCGTGAAACAATGCCAAAGTGTGATGCATAGGTGCACAAATGGAGTGGCGTATGGAAGCACACGTACCATCCGCAGTGCTATAAATCAATTGAAAGACCATATTCACATTTGCCAAATCAGGAAGTGGCATATAGTGTCACTGCAAATGGACTAATGGTTCAGGCACAATTGTTGGGTGAAAACTGGAGGAATCTAATTGATCACCCCCAAGATTCGAGCATGTTACCAAACTGGAAATCACTGAGAAAGGAAAAGAGAATAACGGCTGATCACCCACACACAGCATTATACTACCGAATCAGCATTACAACACAGTAAAGCATAACCGCAATGATGATGACATGGCCTTCTTTGATTCAACACAAAAAATGGTTTCCATGTTTCTGCGCGTGACCAGAAGTGGTCGATGGTTGTCCTTAAAAATGGAAGCGTGCACTAGCTGTTTCTCTTTGGCTTGATAAAGCTTGCGGATTGCAAGCGAAACGTCGCCTGAGCTGTTCTAATCCGGTGAGTCTTGTTAAAATTACCATTAAGTGTCACCCATTTCAAAGACCCCCTGCAAATCCTCCCATCAAAGCCACGTTATGATACAAGTTGGGGTCCCTAAATCGGGTGAATGTCGTGCCAATAGAATCACGTGACTGATCGTAATCTTTGGCTGTAGCAACCAGTCACATCACATGACTGTATCTAGCGATGTTAACACCAACCAATTCACCTTAATGGATTTATAAAGCCATCGGCCATCGGAGCAACCAGAATTCACCGAAACAACCGTCAGGTTGATCTCTGTATTGGGAAAAATGGCATTGGGGGGACAAGGAGGTCAGGTCAGGTATGGGAGCATGCGCCAGAGCAGAGCGTCGCTGCATCCACTTTCCACCGGTACTCCAGGGGCCTCCGTCTGGCCATCCCCAGGAGATGCCTGGCTCATCCCCATCTCCTTGAGATGCCATCAACTGCTGCAACCACGAGGCACATGGCGGCCCATTGGCCTCCTCCACTCACGAGACTCCTCGCTGAGAGAATCTGGTGAGCAGGATCAGCGTCAGGAAAACGAGCCACATGTCCATACACGCAGCTGATGCTCACGGACCATGCAGGTAACAAATCTCATTTGAGTCTCTCTCAGCAACTGCTCATTGGACACAAAGTCCACCAGTGATAGCCAAGGATTCTCCGAAGAACCTGGTACCAAAGGAATTAAGTCTCCGTCTCAGTACCTGGTCAGAGTCCAAGTCTCACATCCATAGAGCAAGAATAGAAGCACAAGGAGCTGAACACTCGGACTTTCGTCCTCCCACAAGGTACGCAGCGCCACACCCCATAATCCAGTGAATCCATGACTCCCCAGGCCCAACCAGATGTCTGTTGACCTCGAGCTCACAGCCAGCAGAGACATGAATATCACTGCCAAGGTAAGTGAATCTCTCCGTGACCTCAACATCCTTGCCACAAACAGTACAGACAGATAGCAGCATCCAAGATGTCATTGAAAGCCTGGATCTTAGATTTGACCCAGGAAACCCGTAACCAGCGGCTCCGACTCCTCATTCAGCACCTCGAGGCCCCAAAAGGATATGCAGAGTCTCCACAAAGATGACTGCATCATCTGCGAAATCAAGGTCAGAGACTTGACATTCCCAAACGATGCACCGCAACTTGATCTTTCCAACATATCCCCATAATCCAGTCCCTACAAGTGTTGAAAAGTGTGGGGCCAGGACCACCCCTGACAACTCAGTAACAACGGGAAATAAGTCAGAGATGGTATGACCAATCTGACAGCACTCTCAGTACCAGAGTATAGTTCAGAAATCAGATTGATCAGTTTGGTGGCACCCCACGAAGACCCAGAATCTTCCAAGGGCGTTCCGTTTCACTGAATCAAATGCTTTACAGAGATCAACATGGCTGCAAGCAGCCCCTACCAAAACTCTTGTCTGCGTTCAGTGAGACCAGAAGAGCAAGGATACGGACAATTGTTGACCGCTTTGGTGTAAAGCCTGAATGCTCTCTACGCTGGTGCTCAAGAAGATGGTGCAAACCGTATCAAGAATTATCTGAGAAAAGAACTTGCCCGACACTGAGAGCAGCTCACCCCTCGGTAGTTGCTGCAGTCTTGGCGATCACCCTTCCCTTTCCAGAGGAGGACAACAAGGCCCCTCTTCCAGTCAGTTGGATATGCCTGTTCCAGCAGAGTACAGAACTGCATGCAACGACATGAGTACAGCATTTCCACCAGGTTGAGAAGTTCAACATGGATGCCACAAATCCAGGAGGTTTAGCCCCATTTCAACCCGTTCACCGCAGTCTGTGTTTCCACAAACAAGAGTGACCACAGCTGATTGGAGGGTCAGAAATCGGGATAGTAACACCCCTGACATCCAACTCAACAGCTGGTGATCAGCCTGGTACAGCCGCTCGAAGTAACCAGCCCTGCGGCCTTCATTTCAGACTCCTCTGTCAAGAGCCCACCACCCTCTGCTCTGACTGCAGTACACGAGGGACTGGCTTGAAGAATCAATGCGCGGAATTCCCCTGTAAGCAGGTCGAGAATCACTTGACCACAGATGATGCTCTACCCTTGACCTTTGACCCTTGACCTTTATCACATCTGGCCAAAATCTAATCACTTAATTGCCCCGTCTTACTTTACCTTTTTACCAAGTTTGATGAAATTCTACAATTTGCTTCTTGAGTTATCGGTAAACGAAATCCGGACGGACGGACAACCCGAAACATATCCTCCGGCACCCTTGTGCGGCGGCATAAAATGGTGCCCAGCTGATGATCCGGGCAGTTGGGAGATCAGTAAATTGCTGATAAGTTATGGTTATAACTTCAAATAAAATAGCTTTTGTAAGTACGTACCAGTACATTATATATCCACTTGTGTGTGTGTGTGTGTGTGGTTTTTTTTTTTAATGTGTGGCTTCCTCTTGGGACTACGTTGCAGTAATTGGTCTTTATTTGAATTTGGTAACAAATTATTATTTATTCACTTATTGTGTTGGTATTTGTCAGCGAATTACAAAGAACTCATGGTTTTACAATAGTTTTATGAAATGTATTGTAAATACTGTTTACTGTACAATTATGACATGTCCTGCAGTCTGCAGTCCTGCAGTCCTGCTTATTTTGAAAGCAACTGAAAAAAGGCAATTTAACCAAAATAGCACCATAAGCATTCACCAAACTGAAAATCAGTTTGAAAACTAGGAGGACAATCTTAGACCGCATACCTCCACCACGCAATGCCTGATCCACGAGAACATATCGGCCCAGCACATTTTGAAATATCATGCTATATATCGTTTTGGCCCGATCTTTCAATGGTGAAGAATCACTTTAAAAAAATCTAGTAGTCGGATCCGGATCCAGATCTTCATCAAAATAGAATCAATTCGTCCTTGTCACATACCCAACCTGTCCACAAATTTCATACGAATCAGTCCACAACTTTTTGAGATATCCTGCACACAAACAGACAGACAGACAGCAGAGAGGGGTGAAAACATAAGCTCCTTCACCTTCGTGGCGGAGGTAATAATACCAGAGAG
Source organism: Eptatretus atami (assembly GCA_035128595.1). Lineage (NCBI taxonomy): Eukaryota > Metazoa > Chordata > Myxini > Myxiniformes > Myxinidae > Eptatretus > Eptatretus atami. The sequence continues at coordinate 170,181,915 of CM068955.1, forward strand.
TTGGTGTCAAAGCCACCCAATGCTCGCCTGTATACATTTATCGTTTTTAAAAGACGAGTCTAATAATATTTTTATAAAGCATTGCAGTGAAGTCTGATCCAAATAATTTTAAAGATATATGTATTTGTATATTGTAATCAGTAAACTAGTACACATATTAAATGAATGGCAAGCGTCTAGTACAAACAGGCGAGCATTGGGTGGCTTTGACACCATCTTAGGTTGAAATAAAAAAATTGTTTAAAATGATTTGTTAATTTCAACTTCACTACACCAATAATATACCCCAAAGGAATCTCCATGCCAAATATCAGCATCCTAGTACACATATTAATGAATGGCAAGCTTCTAAAAACTTGCACCAAAAACTTTAACGTTGATGTGCTACAAAAAAGTTAAGTTCAAAACAGGTCAAAATTTTAAACATTTGAAATTATTCTTAATTTCAACTTCACTACATCAATAATATACCCCAAAGGAACCTCCATGCCAAATATCAGCATCCTAGTACACATAATGAATGGCAAGCTTCTAATAACTTGCACCAAAAACTTTAACGTTGATGTGCTACAAAAAAGTTAAGTTAAAAACAGGTCAAAAATTTTAAACATTTGAAATTATTTTTTAATTTCAACTTCACTACATCAATAATATACTCCAAAGGAACCTCCATGCCAAATATCAGCATCCTAGTACACATATTAAATGAATGGCAAGCTTCTAAATAACTTGCACCAAAAACTTTAACATTTTCACGCTCACCTACGCTGACGCTCACGCCGGGGGTATCGCTATAGCTATCTGTTCTTCGAACAGGCGAGCTAAAAATTACAATTGTGAGGTTTTTGCTTTGTGGATGAGAGTGCTGAGGCAGTTTTCTGTAAAGCTGCACCTCACATGATGCGTCCTAAAGTCGAGGCAGAGCTTGACCACCTGCAGAAGGAAGGTGCATCAGTCCTGTTGAGTCCAGTGATTGGGCATGTCCAATTGGCCCTGTGTTAAAGTCTGACTGTGATGTTAGGATTTGTGCTGATTACAAAACAACAATCAACAGGTATTCCAAGCAGGACCATTATCCTCTGCCAAAGTCAGATGACTTGTTCGCCGCACTTTCTGGTGGAAAGACATTTCACCGCCAAGATTTGGAATCTGCTTGCACTCAGATGGTTTAGTTTTATTTCGTACGCAGCCTGTGGTTGCTTGTTACATCATTGCTAGGAGTGTGACTGTGCCGCTGGTGCAGTTCCCCCTGTTTCCAGTAAGATGGTACTCATTTTGCCGACCTCAGAAGGATGATAGGCTGAGTCAACCCACTTGGTGTTATCTAATAATACGACAGGGGCTCAAACTTAAGACCCTAAGAGCTTAACCCTAATCTCACCAACGGGGGTCTTTTCAGACCCCAGGTCTACATTTTGATGTGTTATTTCTATATTAGTTTAACAATGTAATTAATGTTTTATTAGTTTGTTTACCCATATGTGCTGCTAATAAATATATATGATGTTTTAAGATCCCACCTTGCTCTACAGTTACAAGCAAATCCTTTCTGGGGTCAAAAAGACCCCAATTGTTTCGTTAATTTGTTGTTTTTTGCATAGAGGCCGAAGATTACTTATCATGGTATTTGTAGCGAACAAGTCCTCTTAAACAATTTAGATTTATTTTTTTATGCTTATGTTTGTTTACTTTATCACAAAAACATCATTTATCCAATCAAAATATGTTTCCTCATTGATGTGCAACTCTAGCAGATTAAATTAATTTTCAATATGCTAAAGTTTCAGGAATGACGTTCGACTAAGGTTAGGGCAGGATTTAATGTCCATCGGTGGGACGGCACACACATTGATGAATCACCCTGTCTGTACAATACCAGGATAACAGTTTATAGCCTGGGTCGGGATTCAGACCAAGGCTATAAAAGCAAAAGCAGCACCGAAAGTGGCTGCTGATGCACGTTGGAACTTCAACTTATATAATAGATTTGTTAATACTTTATTTATTTCCTTTTCGACATATACTGTGAGCTAAAAAGGCTGCTTCTGTGATTTTGCTTTGTTTTTGAGCTTGTTACTGTTCTAACTTGGGATCTTCATTAAAAAAAAGTTATTTTATAAAAAGTTACAACAGAAAGATAAACCCAGACCCCAGACCCCAGATCCATAACAATATATTGTAAGGTTAAAAGAGCCATGATGTCCACAAAATGTGTGGCGATGTCCGTCGGTCCGTTAACATTTCAGCTTTTTTGCCTCTCCTCCCTTAATACCTGGCCAATTATTTTGAAACTGACCATCAGAGATGATCGTCAGAGCCGCTCGGATCTAATACTTAATTCGCAGTTTGTTGGCTTTCCTGTGAAAATATGTATAAAGAGAACGTAACGAGCGTTGTGGAACACTGTTGATATCCCATCAAGAGTGGTACACAACACCAGTTATGGTTTATATTTATGCCATGATCCTTAAAATTGGAAGTTTTTGGATGGAAAACAACTGGGGTGAGCAAAACTTGCTCAATCAATGACGTCACAGTCACGATTACATATTCCAAGATGGTCACCGCGAGTTATGCGTCACAATAGGAATCGTCAGGCATGGCCATTCTCCTCTAATTATATTTCTATGGCTCTCACCTTCAACTTCTGACTTGCCTTTTTTTTCCAGGAGAACATTCTTCACCACCTGATCATTCAAATTCATGCACCATCATGAACTCCTGTACCCTTACCATCTTATACTCCTCTTGTCATAGTTGTTAATATTCATTCTCCATATCTAGCCATACCACCGTGACCAGCTTCGTTTACCTCTTCACCTCCTGCAGCATTTGCCACACATCTTGGTACTCCTGCCTTCTGAACAAAACCATACACTAAACCATTCTCTCTAATGAAGACTGAGAGCCAATATACAACGATCCCCATCAACATCTTCCCATATACATCGAGGAATGCTATTGGTCTAAAATGCCTGATCATTACAGCCTCCTTCGTCTTCAGAATTTACACTCCTTCCGCCATACTCTATTGACTGGGCGACACTCCTTGCCTCTACACCACATTCAATACCTTCCATAAATACCGCATGATGCCTCCACAACTCAAAACACCTTATACGGTACCCCCCACTTGATCCTGGAGCAGAAGCCACCCATTACCTTCCTCAAAACTGCCTCAACCTCAGACATCTTTCCCCTTAGTCTGGCTCACCAAGCATGCACTGCTTGTTCAAATTGGAACCATTCAGTGAATTTGTGCAGCCACGATGAAAGCAATTTATATCCAAGGTAAAGCAATTCAAACTATATTTGTACATGCTTGAACTCTACTTTAATAGCTCAAGCATGTAAACCAGCTCGCTGTTACTGTATATTAGTGAGCAAAAAAAAAAATACTTTGGGAGACAAGTGCATCATTCCACCCTCCCCTCCCCTCCCCAACACTGGCAGGTTGTGCTAGCTGAGGTTCCACTGTATCTATGGCAAAGCTTGTTGAGCACCACATGCAGCACAGAACATTACAACAATGATGTCATTTCAGGAAAATCCCCTGATGCACTTTCTTGAGAGTTTGCAGCTTCACCATCATCTGTTGATGGCACAACCGCATGATGATATGATGATGTCATTGCTGAAAAGCACCCTGGGACATAGAGATGATCTCATGTAGCTTCCCCCTTAAATTACAGTTTGCAGCACCTACCGAGACAACCCACACGTGCAGATAAGCAAAATGAATAATTAATTAATTATCTCAAAAAAAAATAAAACCTTTTTCATAAAATAATGTTAAATATTATTATAAATGGATTCTGTTTTGAGAGAATGTATCTTCAGTTTGGGATTATGTGTTGAAAGCCCAATTATTATTCCATTGGATGTAAATAAAAGAGCTGCTGAGCCTGTAAAATAATGAAACATTTATTCTTTTTGGCCATCTGTGAATGGCATGTGCAAAAAATGATGGAATATTTGACCACCACACCATTCTCTCTTCCTCTTCAAAAAAAACCTTCCCTTGTCACTCCCTCTTCTCCATCTCCTCCACCCTCTCCTTCTCCTCTTTCTCTTTCATATGCTTAACTTTTGTACATCACTCCTTCCCAATCCCATATCCAGGTGATGCATGACGTCACCGCCGGGCACCAAAGGAAGGGAGTACTCAGTTTTTACTCCGTTTGTTTACTTACGAAATCTAAAGATTTCGTAAGTATATTGATGACTACCGTTTCTGTTTGTTTGTTTGTTTGTTTGTATGTTTGTTTGTTTGTAGGCACGATAACTCGAGAACGGAAGAAGTACCAATGTCAAATTACACCACGTGATTCAGGAGGGTGATGGCTAGTGCTGATTAGATTTTGGTCAAAATCGGTCAACGGTCAAGGTCACGGTGAGGTCAAACATTCGATTTTTGATGGTTTGGTACAGAATCATTGTAGAAACTTCTGGTTTGCGTCGCTACCTTCTCTCGAGACAGCTTTTATTAGACAAGATCAGAGGTCAAGTTGACGATTTCGTAAGTACCAGTCTATGACTGCTTGTTTTGTTTGTTTCGTTTGTTCGGGCGATATCTCAGGCATCCCTTTGAGCTCGGAAGCTAAAATTTGGGCACGACAGTTACCAAGTGATTTGGCTATAAAGAGTATTTTTGATTTATTGATGATTCAATTGATGGATTAATTATATATTCATTTTTCGACGAATTACTTAATTTTCAAAAAGTTACAGATTCGGATGAAACAGCGGTGGGTGGTTTTGGTACGCCATTAGCCGTATAATTCAGAAATTAATTATTTTACAATTACTTTTTAGTTATTTTAATTCTGCAATTAATCAATGAATCAATTAATAATTACTGTACACCGCTCCCTCCCAATTCCGTCTCCATGTGCCGTGTTTCGGCAATGTCATACGCTGGAGGATTCTGTTATTTATTTATTTATTTATTTATTTGGCATGTACTTTAAATGTACCTCGACTTGTCTTGAATATATTTTCAATCTACTATCCCAGCTTTTACATCTTACCAAGCAAATGGTGTTGGCTTCGCGGCTAGGGTGGCTGGCTTGGGATCCTCGGGTGCTGAGTTTGAGCCCTGTCAGCTGCTGAATTTACACCGGGTGGGGTTGACTCGGCCTGCTATCCTTCTGAGGTTGGTGAAATGAGCAACAGTGTACTGGTAATAGGGACACTAATGATTGAACCAGCAGCCACAAGGCTGCACATAAGAGCATGTGTACACCTTACTGCCTTGTCTGTAAAACATATATCAATGGCCCTCAAACAAAAAAACCCCAAACTTTTGGAATGTGCCTTCTCTATAAATCATCGCATATTCATCTACAATTGTATACATTACTCACGGTGTGAACAGTAACTCGAACGCCGGCCGAGTCTGGGTTAGTCGCAATCCCTATTAACTAGTGCACTGTTCTGACTCGGATTACTGGAATGCTGAACAGCCTATTTGTATGCACAAGATGACATGATTTCCCCCCTTTCAAGCTCCAATTCTGACCCACAGACATTTCTCCTCCTGATGAGGCACAACAAGTTTTTGAGCTGGCAGAATCCCACCAGCTCTAAAAATAAATCTTTCTCTTACATTTTTATCAGTGCTGGTGGTGCTTTGGTTATTTCTGACATTTTCCACTTAGGACAGGAGCAATTGGATGTGTGTCCCTTGTGGATGGCATCGGATGCGTGGTTTGCAACAAGGAAGATGAGGCTAAAAAAGGGTCTGAGAAGGGTGAGAATGTGGTCTAAGGGTCGAGCAAAATAATGATTTCGAGGGAAGGAGGGATTGTAAAAGGATATGAAATGTAAAGTAGTTCGGGAATCTCAAATAGGAATTGAAAATCTCAAAACGCATTTTTATTTTTTGCACATTTCGTTTTCACTTTCTTTTTTGGAATGTCTGATGACAACAAATGAAATGTTGAAAGTTTTCACCTTGAAGTGTACATTGACAGGTGATGTCAGATGTTATAATTTGATGCAAACATTTTAAGAGGAAGCACCTCCTTCTCACATTACAACCACCAAATCAAAATGGTAATTTAATGTTATCCTGTATGAATGGTTCATTTGGGTATGAATCAAAAATGTATGAATGAAAAGGCTGTGTATAACGTTAATATAATGCCATTAACAATTTCTAAGTCAAAAGTTAAATCGAAAATGATTAATGGTTTATTATGGGTGAAACCCAAATTGGATGACTGACTGATTGATTGATTGTTTTATTGTTGGGGAGATGACTCCTCGGAGTTAATGATGATTAATATAAAGTCAGTTATTTCATCGTACGTTTAGCATAAGTTGAGGCAATTTACTTGTAATATGAGATGTGTGTTGCATATGTACTATATAGACTCATCATCCTTCCCATCCTGTCTGTGTCTAAAACCACCATTCCTTCCAAACCATTTAATGTGCTGTCCTTTGTAATTAGTCCTGTATGTTCCTGGTGGGCTTGAGGTCACAGCAGAGGTGGAAAAAACCCTGGTTCAAACCCTTTAGGAAGGGAGGAGACACGCAAGAAAATTTGCACAGTGATCCCCATGCACATTGGTGCAGAGCTGGGGGCACTGATACGCGAGAAGAGGGGCCTTGGGTAGCCCTTGGAGGGAGTGCACGGAGGCACGTGCGGGGCACACGATTGTCTGTGCGGAGCACGTGGCAGGCCATGCTCAGGCAGCGTGCATGACTTTTGCAGCGCATGAGTCAAGTGGGATTGTCAAATGTGGCTGCAGGGTCTCCATGGGTCCCGTGTGGATCCCACGGTATGTAAGTTGGGCTTGGGCACCACAGCTGCTGGGTTTTCCATGGAGGATTCCCCGGGACCCAGCAGAGGTAATTTAGAGGGCAGAGGCCAGATAGGCAGGCTGACGGGAGACATGATCGTGTAATTTCCAATTTTTTAAAAAAAAAAATTTGTGAATTGGCTGATGTAGGGTAGAGGTTTTCTTCTTCTTCTTCCTCCTCCTCCCGTCATGGCAGGATATGAAATGAGAGAGGAATGAATGTGATGAGGTGAGCATGAATGAGGCACGTGGTGAAACATTTTACTGTTGATGATTGAATGTGTAGTAAGAGGAGCAAGTACACCCCTCTGTGGAGCGAATCCCCGCTTTCATTGGCATTAGATAGAGGGGATTCAGCTGTTTTGGAACGTTCTGTTGTGGAAAGCTGTTCCCATGTTGGTGCTGCTTGTGGAAAGCTTTTGCAAAAGTGCAAAAGTCGTTCGTGGGATGGGAGTGTGGCTCATTGGCAGTATTTTTCTTCTTTGGAGAAGGGCATCCTGAGCACTGGGAGCACGCCGGCAGCAGGCCATGGAGCCTTGAGGGGTGATCCAGATTTGTGGACATAGGCACCCAGGGAGTGGAATCGAGGCACCACATGTCAGTAAGTGCACTACGGGGAAGTCAGAGAGGACTTCCCCAGAATTCGGCTCGGAGTAGTTACGCTTTGAGGTGGCCCAAGCACCCGGAGGTGCTGTGCCAGAGTCAGTAAATGGGGAGGCTGGGAAAGGGGGCCACACTGCTCAGCCCTGGTATTGTGCAAAAACACTGAGGGAAAATTTAGGGGCAAGGCCAAAACTAGTTAGAGCACTAACATGCAGAGCGGTGGGTAAATTAGTTTCCTCTAACCATTGTAGATAGGGGTTAGTGGTAAAGTGATATAAATGTGTTTTGACAATCTTAGGATAGAGTAGGGATGACATATTTCGTCCCATTTTTGTTGAATGTGGCCATTAGGATAACAGAGTAGCGTAATTGGATTTTGCAAGGACCCATTGTGTCCGAAATTGTCAGTGTGGTGGTAGGCACGCCCACCATCGGGCTACAATGCCGGCGAGCCATCAAAGGTCATGCCACCTCATTGTTTTTGGCTCCGTACTTGCCTGGATTTTTTTCCGGGTGATAACTTAGCCTATGGGATTAGTGGCCCCGCCCAGGCAGATTAGTTTAGAAGGGTTTAGAGGGGCAGGAGCAATGGATTAGGCAGTTACTGTATGTTAGGGCCGAAGCCAGCCGTCTGACCTGCGACTGCAGCATGCTTCTGCCTCCACAGACGAGTACTGCTGCTGGCTTGTAACATCTGAGGCTGGCTCACACCATCTGCCAGCCACCTACCTGCTGTCCAGCTTGCCTGTAGGCCTTGCCACTAGTCTTGCCAGTCATGTCAGTCACCTACCAGTCATGCCTTGCCTGTAGCCTTGCCAGTCATGCCTTTGCCAGTTTTGCCAAGCCATCTGCTGTGCCATCAGCCATTCTACATGCTGCGTTTGCTTATGGGCCAGAAAGGCCAGAAGGCTCCAGGTATCAAGGCCAAATGGCTGGGTTTCATTATTTCATTGTGGTCCACAAGCCACATTTGCTGTGCAATTTTATGGACAATATGGGCCAAGAAGAGACTTTGGTGTGCATTGTGTATGTAATAGACAGACATTTGCCATCCCTGCCATCCTGTTTGTGTCTAAAACCACCATCCTTTACAACTCATTTAATGTCCTACCCTTCGTAATTGGTCCTTTACCTTCTTGGTAGGCCTTGAAGTCACAACATAGGCAGAAAAAGCCGTGGTTCAAACGTTCAAACCTTCAACAGAAGAAGAACAGTTTGAAGAGGGGTTGCTCTGTCCATTAACTGGTGCTCGAAGCCAATCACGGCGAGAGGGGGAGGTGCTAACGATATCACGGCTGCAGGTGGGGGCAAATCAATAAGCGTGGGCAGAAATTTAAAAAATCGTGGGAGAGCCTGGGGAGGTCACCGGGTGAGTTGGTTTGGAAGTCAGTGGGCCTGTCTTGGGTGGTGCTGGTGCACAGAGGACGTGGCCAATCTTGCTGAATGCTACCAGGTGGAAACATCAGAAGCAGCTGACCGTGATGCCCCACCAAAACAGAACTCTGTCTCTCTTCGTCTCGTGCTGGCAGCACAAAAGTGGGGATGAGATCAAGTGTTGGCATGCAGAAACCTCGCATGGAGAAACATATCGGTCGGGATTAAGTGGTGAAATTTGATTATTGTCTGCTGTGTTTGATTTGAAACCAGAATCACATGCTCCCTATGGGAGCGGACCAGCGGGGTTATGTTATTAACCTTATTCAAACATGTAATTCAAAATACCTCTCCAAAAAAACTTCTCACTGCGAGTAGAGGATAAATGGGGTTTCTGAGGCAGCCATTCAAATGAATGGGGGAAAAGGGAAAAACTTTCTGACTCAAGCCCCAAAAGCCCAAAATAGGAGACTGATTTCCTCCCCCTCCCATACAAGCAAATGTAAAATTGACACTGATTTTCTCCCCCTCTCATACAAGCAAATATAAAATTGAGATCGACTCAAGCCCCAAAAAAGCCCAAAATCGGAGACTGATTTTCTCCCCACCTATCCCCTTCCCTCCCATACAAGCAAATGTAAAAATTGAGACTTACTGATTAAAGCACTTCTTCCCTTTCATATTTTCATTCTACTCAAAGAGCGAACCAATGAATATTTGTCCATGTTGAGATTGATCATTATATAATGGTTTGACCCTTGAGTGGACATTCTTACACCATTACACCATCGAGACTGAGCATCCCTGCGTAGATTGCTGCTACTCTGTGCATGCCGATAGCATGGCTGAGATTCCGAGGGTGATCTTATTTGCTTGTAAACATTTTGAAGGTGCATTGAATTAAAAGGAGTGTTGTATGTCAAACGTATGTTATAAAAATTGTAGATGCCAATCCACAACAACAAATTTCATTCGTCACCTAAAAATTCATCCACAGAAGTAAGTTTTCTTCTCCATTAGACGGTCCATAACGTTTTGTTTCTAACTTTCTAACGTCTGCACTGCACTAACACTAACGCAGTAACAATGAGCCTATACTTATGCTGGTTGCGTGTGGGATGTAGGACGATTCCTTTCGGTGTGAGGTGCAAAGTGGGGCCCATGTATTAAAGGCTTACACGTAACCAAAGTCTATGATAATGACATTATGACGTGACACTTGACTTGAGACTTACCCTCAGGGACTTGAGATTTAATTGAGACTTGGCTCAGGTGACTTGTTGACATCTCTATGTCGGACCAATTGTGGAAAGGACAAAAGTGAGCAGGCCGGAAACATTTAGCAGTTTAACAAGCACAACAAGGTTTATTCAATCAGCTGAGATTCCGAGGGTGGTCATTTATTTATGATAGGCATTTAACAAGTCACCTGAGCAGGTATTTATGATGGATGGACAGAAATCACAATGAAAAAGTACAAGAGAACAGTATTTATTCTTAATGCTTAAGGAGCCCACATATACGTTCTTATTTATGCCAGACACAGGACATGGCCAACAATCATTCCTGAGAAGTGTAGAGAGGAAGAAAAGAGTAGATAGAGTGCAGAGCAGAGAATGGGTAAAGCTCTTCCTCACCTGACACAGATGCGGGCAAGCTTGTACCTCACCTGACGACTCGACTCGTGCAGCACGCAAGCACGTGCCACGTGCAGACTCATAGAGCATGCAGCGTGCAAGCTTCCCCTTGGTGGTTCTCGCGGTCCGACCAGGGAGATGTGAGCGCAGGCTTGGACAAAGGACTCGTGGTAAGGAGAGCTTGATGGACAAGACTGAGACAAATCAAAAGTCCCGGCACATAAAAACGCATCGAGAGTCAAAGCACTCATCAAATCGCTTAGTAGATTGAATGCTAGGTAGATCAGATGCTTGCAATCCACATGCAAAGAAAGGCTGCCCGAAATGTCTGTTGTCCAGGGTCCTCCATGAACATCCACTCGGCCACGAACGTGAAAACCATCGACTCCCACAACCAACCCGATTCACCTACCTGCACATCTGCTCTCGCTATGGAAGTCATAACTATCTGCTGTTGCACAGAGGTTAAGCTGCTCTGCCCTCCGTAACCACTTGATCAACTTTCCTTCTACATCCTCTCGCTCCGGAGGTCAAACTCAATCTGTTCTTTACAACCACTTGTGAAGGATGTGTTGTTTTCATTGAATGACGTCGAACACACCTGACATGTACATGACATCAGCTGCAATGAAGAGCTGCTGCATTAATGATCTTTTGGCTCTGAATGTGTTTGTTTTGCAAGTAAACAAAATAATGAAGAGACCACTGCAGGGATAATCCTTGCCTCTATTGTGTCGAAATGGGGCTTTTTGCAGGAATTGAAAAGAACGAGTCGATTTAATATGTCTTTTCCACTTATTTTCCACGTGTACAAGCACCTGATTAAGAATCCTCCGTACGAGTCAAAAGGTAATTCTGGTCGCATCGTTTCGAACTAATAATGATATGTGGACTTGTGACGTGGGGCGGGGGAAAGATGGTTTGTGACGTGTGTGGTTGGGGGATGGTTTTGGAAGGAGGAAATCTATCTCGCATAAATGAAAAAAAATCTGTCTGGGTAAAATCTACGTGTTTATGAATGCATATGGGGGTCTTTCCCATAACCAGAACAATATATTGGTTCATTAGGCTTCCATTTTGGTGGATTCAGTGATCCTTATGGCAGAATGTGATAAGTGCACACGTTTGTTGTTTTTCGTATTTGTTACCATGATTTTTTTAGGGCTGGCGGGATGGCCTAGAGGTATACACACTTGCCTCTAAGCTGTCTCGGCTGGGTTTGAATCCCGACCCAGCTATAAACTGTCGTCCTGGTGTTTCGCAGGCAAGGTGATACATCAATGTGTGTGCTGACCCTTGGATGGATGTTAAGCAAGCATCCTGTCAGCCATGGTGTCCTGTCGGCGAGCCATCACCAGCACCATGGCCAAATTCCAAATTCCTGCCCTAACCAGCAAAGGGCATTGCATCAGTGACACAGCTGTGCCATCAGCAAACACACCTTGCAGCCTTGTGCTGCATACAAACAAAGAAGATAGAGTATGGTATGTGATGATTATCATTTTGTGTAAGGTGTGGTATATTTGATATCAGTTCAATTGCAATTTGTGTTCACAGAAGATTCGTGGTTAATGGTATGTATAATAACAAAATGATAGTTCAGGCACTGTGCTATCTTGTCACACAGCTTTGACCATGCATGTGCATTTGCCCCAAATTTGCTAACAAAATTATTTTCACATGAGGACAGTCAACGTCACAATAAAAACTTGCAAATCTTAATAAAATTAATATAAAAAGATGAAATACCGATACTTTCAGTGAGCTGAGCAAGTACCTTGATGTACGACGCACACATCTTGTGGAATAGGTGAGTTCTGAAGTAAATCCATCACGTAGATGCTACACAATTTTTCATACATGTACATGAAGCCATAGTGAGTGCAGGCAGTGGTAAGGCTGTAGCAGGGGCGGTCTGACGGTATTCTGTGCTCTCGGGCAAAATGGGTCTTTGGGCCACTTCGATAACATTTTTGACCGAGACTGAGCACGAAATAAAAGTTTCCTAAAACAAACATTTGCGTATAAATATACAGAATAATGAGACCATGAATTAAAAACATATACACTGTAATTTACGAACAAGAAACTGGTGCACCTCGTGTTGCGAGTACAGTACTTACCGTACATTAGAGTCCAAAGCATCATGAAATGTTCCAGACAAGTGGCCTGAAACAGTTTTTTAATAAAATGCACACACGGACAAAATTATTATTTCTCCGTGTCATTTACCTGAAGATTTTGCCGAGAGAAAGAAATGGTCACTTTAGCCGTATGATCAAAAATAATGGAGACAGCGGGACATTATGACCAACCGAGTCAATTTGCACCCTCGTCTTTTGAACATGATGGTGTTTCCCTCTAAGATGAACAAAAATACGTATGAAGATGGTTAATAATTTTTTTGGACAAGGAGGATACAAACCCAGTTTTTTGTAATGCACATTTATGCTAAATAACTATTTTCTGTAAAGTTTGAAACTGTAGCTTTACCAGTGGTAAGGGCCCTGTCACACCTTGACGTTTTAAGCCAGCGTATGGCAACGTATCAAATGTATGTAAAACGCTGGCGTACGCTGAAGTATTGATGTTTTTTTCAGTTTTAGGCGTATTCATACGAGTTGGACGTATGCATAACGTATTAGTAACGTACACAGAACGTTTGATAACTTATAGATAAATTATACCAACGAATGCTTAGCGTGTTGTCGGCGTTCACAACTTATGCCCAACGATAGTCTAACTTATGCATAGCGCGGCAGTGTATCGCCGACGATCACGTGGCGTAGCCTATTAAAAGGCTGCCGCTCGACGATTCAAATCATAACCGCACGAGACATCGAAGTGTCACCATCACTCGCATGCTGAAGAAAACTTCGAAGAATGCTGCAAAGAAGTCTCCTGGCCGTGGCCGTGGACGCGGACGCAAGGAGGATCCATCATCACCCACACCCTCCCCATCATGCTCACTTACTACTACTGACATGGACCTTACTACTACTACTACTACTACTACTGACACGCTCACCTACTACTACTACTGATACTACTGACATGGACATCACTCAACATGGAGTCTGGAACACTGATGGTTCCTCCTGTGTGAACCCCATTTTTATATACCAATTCCCAAACGCTGCCAATACGCCATTATACGGTAGCTGTAAGTAGAAACACGTTCAGTAAGTTCTGTGGTCGTCCGGAAGACGTCAAATACGTCTACATACGTCAATATGCATTTGAGATACGTTACACATAGGTTCAAAGCACGTTACTCATAGGTTAGAAATAAGTTTCGGGTATGCAGACATTACCTCGACATATTTCGACTTATGAGTAACTTACAAGTAACGTGTGTCGACGTGTGTCAACGATCGCATAACGTGCTGCAACTTATGGCCAGCGTATGCGGAACGTGTGAGTCATACGCCGAGCAGTCGGAAAATTTTGAGCATGCTTAAAATTTGTCGACGAGCTCAGCGTACTACGACGTATGCCAGCGTGCTTCAGTGTGCTCTTAACGTATACAAAACTTACCCATAACATATTCGACGTGTGCCAGTGTATTCGCCCAATTTTTCATACGTCGGCATACGCTGGCTAAAACGTCAAGGTGTGACAGGGCCTTAAGTGTTTGTTTAATGGAGGTAAAATGTTTAAAGGCAATAAATGACTGCTGCATATATTTTGGGAATCAATCGAAATTGACTTTCAACACAACAATTATTATACTATGTTTACATATACATTATAGAATTTCCTTCCTCTCCAATTTCTGAAAACGTAAACCTTTTTTTTATATTTCAGAACGGGCCCTTTGATGGGCCAGGCCCTCAGTCAGTGCCCGAATGCCTGACTGCTCAGTCCGCCCCTGGGCTGTATTGAGTGCTGGTGAGGGTGACATCAAAATTAATGCAATGAGGCTGTCGAGATTCAGGCAATGGTGAGGCCATAGCACATGCAGACAGTAGTGAGGCCACAGCACATACAGGCAGTGGTGAGGCCGTAGCATGTGCAGGCAGTGATGAGGTCATAGCATGTGCAGGCAATGGTGAGTTGCCATAAAATTGTGCAGGCAGTGGTGAGGCCATATATATGTACAGGCAGTGGTGAGGCCATAGATGTGCAGGCAGTGGTGGAGGCCATAGCATGTACAGGGCAGTGGTGAGGCCATAGCATGTACAGGCAGTGGTGAGGCTGTAACACATGCAGACAGGGTTGAGGCTGTGCTGAGTCCAGGCAGGGTGAGGCTAGAGCAAGTGCAGGAAAGGGTAAGGCAGGAAGATGTTTTTATTGGTGATATTCTTCATTCTGCTGGAAGGATCATTGATATAGAGGTGTGTGTTGTTTCAAAGGAGCAGAAGTAAGGGATGTTGAAAAGAGGTTCAATGACATTGTGTTGGGTCTTGCCAGGAAGATGTTGGCTGTGATAACTTGTGGGAGCAAATGATATAGAGAAAGTTTACTCAGTGGATTTGAAAAATAGATACAAGATAACGAGTTGCCGACTGAATGTAAAGGGTTGGGATTTTATGTTTTCCAGCATTCATCTGAGAATAGTAAGGGGAACAGAGTTCATAAGTAAAGCGATAAATGTCAATCTCTGGTTGGAAGAATGCTGCAGGCAGCAAGGTTTTTGGTTTAGAAAGAAATGGGAATATTTTTGGAGGAAAAGGGGATGTTTCCAGAATGATAGCCATAAGCCAAACAGAAAGAGGGCAGCAAGGTTTTCAGTGAGAGTTGAAGAGGGAATTAGGGCTTTTTTTGAGGTTGAAGAGGCTAAAAATGAAGGAAATGCTAAGGATAACATGAATGACAATGTCAGGATACAAAAAAAAATTATACCAACACCAGGAGTTTCAATAACAAGATGGAAGAGCTTGAAGTTGAAGTATGTAATGAGGAGTACAATATAGTTGCAATAATTGAGATTTGGGTTCATGAAATCAGTAGTTGGAGACAGGATTAGAAGGCTACAAGATGGAGAGGTGTGATAGGAAAGATAAAATAGGAGGAGGTGTAGCAATCTGTGTCGAAACCAATAAGTATCAAGGGAAAGAGGTGACATTAAGGAGGCAATTAATGTGGAGTATTCCATGTACCGTATACAAAGACGAGAGATGATGAGAATAGCAAATTACTCGATGCATGCTTCACAGGGGTCCTGTGTGAAGGAAGAGTAGGATAGAAGGGCTTATGAAGAATTCAGACAGACATGTGGTCAGGGAAGTGTATTGATTATGGGGAATTTTAATTTGTAAGTTCTAGATTGGGTCCACGAACAAGGAATAGACAGAGCAGATGAGGCTTTTCTAGATCGAGACAATGATTCCTTCTTAAACCAGTTTGTAGTTAAGCCCACGAGGGGGAGTGCACGGTACTTTTTCAGTAATAATCCCAATATAAAGTCGGAAAGAATTTTGGGTCAAGTGGTCATAACATAGTTTATGCAAGTATTCTGTTAAGAGTTAGAGTTCATGATATAAAAATAAGGCTATTTGATTTCAGGATGGCAAACTTTTAGGGTATGGGGGAGAGAGAGTCCTCTCTCCTATGGGTATGTCCTCTAAATTGGGACAAATTAAAAATACGGCATTCAGCGTCAAAACAATTGGCAACCTGTTTTCAGGGAGAAAATGAGCAGTGCACAGGGTACGAGCTCCTCCATGAGCCTCGATTTCCAGTGAGGTATAAGTCCAGAGGCAGAAAGAGACCAGGGTGATTGAACAGGGAAGGAAGGAGTGATATTAATGGTAAGCAGGACACTTAATGATACACATATTAATGTACAAAATATAACGGGACTGTATGCAGACTCATATCAGTATCAGACTAAACAGAGGCCAGTTTATAAAATAACAAAGCAAGCCAAAAGGTGGTATGAGAGGGGTATGGCCAGAAATATTAAACATAATAGCAAGGCAATATGAAAGGACATACATGGGAAAGAACAGGATAAGACAAGTGTCAGCCCATTGAGGGATAGCACAGGGAGATTGGTTAGTGATGAAACTGAGATTGCAGGCTAATTAAGTAGTAATTTTGCTTTGACATTTGCTTAACACCAGTCAAAAGAAGTACCAGCAGTTAAGATAATTTATATATGAGGTGAGGAGGGCCTTTAATAGGAGTTCCACTTAGGAATGGAGGGAATAAAGACACAGCTAGGAAAGCTAGGAAAAATAAATCTCCAATGCTAGATAATACATGCACGCACGCACACGCACACGCACACGCGCACGCGCACGCGCACACACATCCCAGAGTACTGAGGGAAGTGGCAGAGCATCTAAGCATGATGTTACCTGATATCTTTAACAGCTCATTGTAATCAGGACAGTTAAAAGAGGATTGTGGAATAGCAAATACCGATATATAAGAAAGGATCCAGAGAGGAATTGGGGAACTATGGACCAATTAGTTTAACTTCAATTGTGGGGAAAATGTTTGAGATGTTAATTAGAGAATGGATGGGGAAACATTCAACTAAATACAAACAAATTAAAGGCAGTCACACATGTTTTCAAAAGGGAGCTCTTGTTGAACAAATTTATTGGAGTTCTATAAGGTAGTTTCTGACTGGGTCAATCAGATAGAGCAGATGGACGTAGTCTAACTTGCCATTCAGAAGGGATTTAACAAGGTACCATATAGAAGCCAATTAAGGCCTAGGTCACATTTGCCACGGCGGCCGTGGGGTCTCCAAAATCTACGGCCATTAGCAATTATACGGCGGCCGCAGTATTTCCACGGTCACACAATGTAGCAGTCACATATGTTTTTATTTTTCGGGGAGCCGCACGGCGTATTTATAAATTGTGGAGACCGAAAAAGTGGGTTGCCGTACGGTCTTTGATTTGATGTCGCACGGTGACCTTAGGGCGTTCCTGCGGCGGCCATAGAATTTTCAAGGCAGACGCAAGGTGCCCGCAAGGCGACCGCAGGGTGGGGCCCTAAGGCGAACATGCGGCCAGACGGACGGTAACGAATGGGTTAATTTTTTTTTTTTTACCAGTTTTTTGGTTTAGGCTTGTCAAATTACTACGGAACGTAGAAATGAAAAAAGTTATAACTCCGCGTTATAATTCCACGACGACCTTACGGCCTGTAAAATATAGCCATACGGCGTAAGGCCACCCTGAGGCCACCTCAGAAACTCTGCGGCCCCGCACGTTTCTGTCAATTCAGAGGGCGTACGGCCGCCGTAGAGCAAATGTGACTTAGGCCTTAGGTCTTAGAAATTGTGGAGACCGAAAACGTGGGTTGCCGTACGGTCTTTGATTTGATGTCGCACGGTGACCTTAAGGGGCCTGCGACGGCCATAGAATTTTCAAGCCAGACGCAAGGTAGCCTCAAGGTGCCGCAAGGCGACCGCAGGGGCCCTAAGGCGAACGTGCAGCCAGACGGACGGTAACGAATGGGTTAAAAAAATTTTTATTTTTTTTACCAGTTTTTTTTTTTCGGCTTGTCGAATTGCTACGGCGAACGTAGAAATGAAAAAGTTATAACTCCGCGTTATAATTCACGGCGACCTTACGGCCTGTAAAATGCACAATTTTACCGCTTGATTAGATTTTAATTTCGGGCGGCCGAGCGTTTTAACCGCTGGTGCGTGCCAAATATTTTTTGGTCAAATCTGTGGTAATTACCTCCCAGACTATCTAGGTTCGGACAATGCTAGACGCAATGGAAGTAAAGGACAAACACAGACAGTTGGAAGTCGATAAATGATTTATTAATAATAAAATAAATAAATAAAAAGAACTTTTTCTTTTCTGAGGTAAATAAATTATAAAACTTCAAAGCAATCGAAATGAATAATTACTCAGGCAAAATCAATCAAAATGACAGGAAAGAGACAGAGAGCAGATGCTTATCGGGGGGGGTTTGACTTACTTACAACTGAACACAGACAAGGGTACCCGCAGATCATTGGGAGGGGGGGGGGGAGTCGTCTTGCTCACCAGAGAGTGGTCGTCCGTGAAGTGAAAACGGCCTGAAATGTGTGCGTGCATGTCCATCCGTCCGCCAGCACCAGCCTTGCTGTGCACCTAATCGCCAACAGCCTCAGATGCCAGTCGATGTCTGGGGGGGGGGCACCGAGATCATCTGTCACGGGTTTAGGCCCTGGTGCTGCGACACGGGCAGCTCTCACACCTTCACGAAACTGGTGACGTCCAGTGACCCCACACGGTCCGTCGGTGACTGACCCGCGCCTCACTCGTTGGTGACCGACCCGTGCCTCACTCATTGTCGATGCTGCTCACACTCACACGTGCACCACATGCTCGCTTGCACGCTTCCTCGCTTTCTCTCTGGCTCGCTTCTTCCTCGCGTGCTTCAACTCTCGCTTTCTTTCTCGCATGCTTCCACACTCGCTTCTTCCCTCACGCGCTTACACCCGCTTCTTGCTCGCTTCTTCTCACGTGCTTCCTCTCACGCTTACTTCTCCTCCTGTACAGACCTCCAATTCTTTTTATATATGCGGCCCGTCTCGGCGGGCGCAGAGTCCCCCAAGCTCACCCCCACCCCACTTGCGCACCATTACCATAACGACCCTGTGCTCGAAAAAAAGGCGGGCGTCAGCGCTCGCGAAAAATGTGCATAAACGTTGCTGAGGAAAAATAAGGTGGGCGCCAGCGCTCGCGAAAGAAATATGTGTAAACGTGTCTGTCGTAAAGAAAAAAGAAAAGCTTCCCACAAGAGAGGGGATCTATTATTCACCCATCTCAACGCACCACATTTAAAATCCCATTAGACATGGGGATGGGGCTAATCTGAACATGCA
>CM068955.1:170205670-170231033 GCA_035128595.1 Eptatretus atami
GGCCCGTACTAGTTAATAAATAAAATTGTGTTTCGAACATGACGCACAATAATTTATTCGACTTTCTTTTCTACGTTTTTTTTTCACATTGACGCGCAATATCAAGTTTCATTCAAATCGGGCAACGAAAAAAAATTATTAAAAAATAATTCCAGATTCAGTCAAGTACTCTTCGGAGTATTTGATCAATGCAAACAACCTCAGCGGTATAGTTCGCTGGAGCTATCTCTTTTTTTTTCTTGAAATGATTTTTTTCATCAACCGGTCACAACAGGAACCCAACGGTTCAGGGTCCTCTAGTATATTACTAAAATCTCATCTTGTATATATGTATGTATGTTCCCGAAAATACAGCCAAAACGGTACACGATAGCGCAAAATTTTAGGGCCACATTACTCACCATTCGCCTGCGGTGTGCAGTATCAAGTTTCGTTCAAATCGGGCAACGAAAAATAATTATTAAAAATCAATTCCCGATTCAGTCAAGTACTTTTGGAGTATTTATCAATGCAAACAACTTCAGCGATATAGTTCGCTGGAGCTATCTTTTTTTTTTTGAAATGATTTTTTTCATCAACCGCTGTCACAACGGAACCCAACGGTTCATGGGTCTCTAGTATATTACTAAAACTCTCATCTTGTATATATGTATGTTTTCCCGAAATACAGCCAAAACGTACACGATAGCGCAAAAATTTTAGGCCACATTACTCACCATTCGCCTGCGGTGTGCAGTATCAAGTTTCGTTCAAATCGGGCAACGAAAAATAATTATTTAAAAAATCAATTCCGATTCAGTCAAGTACTTTTTGGGAGTATTTGATCAATGCAAACAACTTCAGCGATATAGTTCGCTGGAGCTATCTTTTTTTTTTTCTTGAAATGATTGTTTTTCATCAACCGCTATCACAACGGGAACCCAACGGGTTCACGGGTCATCTAGTATACAGTAAAACTTCCTCCAACGTGGCTTCCTGGAGTGCTGTTTCCAATTTACACGCTGAATGAAATGCGTCAAAACATCCCCAACGCGAGGGGGTGTTTCGCATTTATGCGATCATGGCTGGTGTTTTTCCAAAGATTTATATTATTCTTATTCCTTGTTGCTCTGCTGTACTTTACTTATCCTTGTCCGCACAAGGGAGATCTTCTTAGGCTAAAAGACCCCCCTTGTGTGGACAAGGTTTAATTGATATTTAATTTATACATACGATGATACAATTCGCCATCTGCCGCCATCATCATCACAGTTCGAATTTACATTCTGGATTAATTGCTACAAAAACGCCCAGGGTTTTCCCAAATATTTTATTATTTTTCCTTATTACTTATTACTTCACTTAATTACTATTTAATTTATATACATGGGCAGCACGAGCTACTGCTCATGCTGTGTGTGTATCTAAATTAAATTATAAATGCGCGTGTGTATAAATAAACCTGTCACCATCTCCAAATCTGCTGCCTTCAAGTGGCCTTACGTCGATCATTATGGGAAGAAGAAGAAGAAGAAGAGGAAGAAGAAGAAGAAGAAGAAGAAGAAGAAGACATTGACCATGGAGGTCAAACTTGATATCTTGAATAAATTATCAGTTTCTGCTTCATCTTTGGCCAGGCAATATGGCGTGAATGAATCAAGCATTAGGACGGTACGGAAGGCCGAAGATAAAATCCGTTCCAGCGTTCATGCAGGAGCCTCCATCACAACATCATACGCTTGCAGGAGAGACACCCTTGTTGAAAAAATGGAGAAAAGATTGAGTGTCTGGATCGAAGATCAGAACCAGAAAATTGCTCCATTGGATGGACCCATTATAAGAAGAAAGGCCATAAGCATCGACAATTACCTGAAGAAGGAAGCCCAACCTGATGAAGAAACAGAAGAAACTGAGTCTTCTCCAGCACCATCATCATCATTTCAAGCAAGCAGGGGCTGCTTTGACAATTTTAAAATTAGATATAACCTCCGTAATGTCAAACTGGCTGGAGAGGCTGCTTCTGCTGATGTGGAAGCAGCTACAGAATATCCAAAATAGGTTCAGAAGCTGATAGAGGAGAAAGGTTATCTGCCAGAACAAGTCTTCAGTGCAGATGAGACAGGTCTATTCTGGAAGAAAATGTCCAATAGGACCTGGATTTCCAAAAAATAACGAACTGTCTCAGGATTTAAAGCTGCAAAAGACAGATGCACCCTTCTCTTTTGTAGCAATGCTGCTGGGTACTTCAAATGCAAGCCAATTCTTGTCTACAGAGCAGAGAACCCCAGAGCTCTGAAAGGTAAGACGAAGTCTATGTTTCCAGTCTTTTGGAGATCAAACAAAAAAGCCTGTATTAATGCCAAAGTGTTTGAAGACTGGTTTGAAAACAACTTCATTCATGAGGTGAAGGGTTATCTGGTGAAGAAAAACTTGGCTTTCAAGGTGCTTCTTATTCTGGATAATGCACCAGGACATCCACCATCCTTAACTGAGTGCCATCCTAATGTTAAGGTGATATTCCTGCCTCCTAACACCACTTCATTGTTGCAGCCTATGGACCAGTGTGTGATAGCAACATTTAAGTCTTACTATACCAGGAGTTTTCACACATCCTATCCATTGTGGAGAGATATTCAGCTCGAACAGTGAGTGATTGTTGGAAAAGTTTCAACATTTTTGATACCATTGTGATTAGCAAACACGCCTGGGAAGAAGAAAGAAGTGAGACCCTCAGCTGTTGCTGGAAAAAGTTATGGCCTGGAATTGCCCATGATTTTAGAGGTTCCCTAGTCAGAAAGAAGTGAAGAGGATCATTGATCTTGCAAAACATATTAGAGGGGAAGGATTTGATGACATGGAAGAAGAAGAAGAAGAAGAAGAAGAAGAAGAAGGAGAAGGAGAAGGAGAAGGAGAAGAAGGAGAAGGAGAAGAACTGTTAAAGTCCCATGGAGAAGAACTGTCCATTGAAGAACTTGTGACCCAGACGTCTCATGAAGAAGACAATGAAGAATATAATGAATAGCCAGAAAAGGCAGAATTAACCACCAAACTACTGGAGGACCTCTTCAAGGCAACAAAAACTGCCCAATAAATTGCTGTAAAGATAGATCCTTTTGTGGAAAGAAACCAGAAATTCAAGTGGGCCAAAGTCAGCTTTAAATCCCCACACAGAACTTCACAAGGAGTTAAAACAGAAGGCAAAGCAAGTGCCTATAACACAATTCTTTAGGCCTAATTCAGCAGCTCCCAGCAGCACTCTAACCCCTTCCACCAGCAATTCAACCCCTTCCACCAGCACATCAACACCATCCAGCAGCAAATCATCACCCAAACCTCCAACAACCACCTCACAATAAGGTGAGATATTTTGCAATACAGTACTATTACGATTCAAACACTTATTTTAATGTACATTTAATAATGCTGCACCAGCCATTCCATACAAAGAAACGTTAAAAAAAAAGCAAGAAAGGCTCTTTTAGGGTCAGTGATTTTGGGAGCCTGGAACATATCCCGAATTTTCCCATACATTTAATGATTCCTCCAACACAAGGTTATCCCAGAACGTATCCCCCACATTGGAGGAAGTTTTACTATATATATATATATATATGTATATATAATTTCTGTTAATGTCTGCGTGTAATTTGACGTAGCTCCTCCAAAACTGCCAGACGGATTGTCGCCACTTTCGGCATGCGGATGCTCTGTGGTCTAATGAACAGCATGGGCTGTGTGAGATCACGCCAGATGGACACGTTTGGGAATTTTGGGCGATTTTCTAATTTTTACGTTCGTTTCCATGGCGACGTGTGACGTCACCGCTGAGAGGCGTAATTCCGTCACGACATCATCGGTCATTCGCTGAACGTCATTACGTCTGTCGTCGACAGACCGTCACGCCGAGAGGCCTAATGCCACTCCTAGAAACAGCGTCTGCATGTAAAACGCGCACATGCTGACTACCTCAGAAGGTGAATTTGACACAAAAAAAATGTAACAAGAAACATTGTATATAAAAGTAAAGATTTATTTAAAAAATATATTATTTCTGTTAACGTCTGCACGTAATTTGACGTTTCTCAACTGCCATGCAATTACTGTGTTGTGTCTTGCGTGTGTGATCTTCAAATAAAGCGTCCAGCGGTGTTCGATCGTCGCATGTGGCGCCAAATAGTGCCGTTCATTGAAATTTGCATTCTGATTCTCGGTCACCCTCCACTGCTCCTGTTCAGTCTAGGGCTAGACCTATATCATGTTAAACTTGCCCCATCAGACGCCAACCTTCCAGTCACACTGCAGAGGATGCAATTTCCAGTCAGACTCGCATACTCGATGACCATAAACAAATCCCAGGGCCAAACATTTGACAAACTGAATATACCTCCCAGCCCTGTGTTCTCCTATGGCCAACTATATGTTGCATTTTCACGTGCAAGAGGTTACTCCTATATATCAATCAAAGTGGACAATAATTCCTCACAATGACTATTCAGCAACAAGACACTCACCCAAAATGTCATCTACAGGGAGGTCCTTTAGAAAACTAAGGAAAGGTAACCATAGTGCATCACATCCCTAATGACACCCCCCCAGCTTCCCATAACATCAACTATTATGCCTCATCCACCTTTTGCCACCCCTCACTCACTCCGTGCGGAGCACGGTATAGCTAGTATATATATATATATATATATATATATATATAATATTATATATATATATATTAAACACATATACAATACATAACACATACAGACACATGACAGAAGGAAATAGACACATTAAATTTCTTCATTTCATCTTTATAAGCATTTTTACTCAATGATTTGTACTAATATTCGACTATTTCTTTGCAGAAACGAGTTCCTGGCTTGTATGAACATTAACTATGCCTCGAACCCAGAGAGCACACAAACTTTCCGATTTTCAAAGAGGACAAATTGTTGGCCATTTGGAAGGTGGAGTCAGCCAGCGTCAGATAGCTCAGAATCTTGGCATTCCGCTTCTCTACGGTCAATCGGGTGATTGTGCAATTCACCAGCAAAGGCAAGGAATCCAATGCTTCTGTTCTGGTCGATCTGGCCCTCAGAAAGGTGTCTTCGAGCTGTCAAGCAGTCCATTGAGAAAACTCCCCGTTGCAAGGCAGCAGATGTTGCAGAGGAGGTCCAGGTAGCTCAAGAACTGCCGTGCGGTACCTTCATCAACTGGGCTACTGTGGGAGAGCAGCTAGAGAAAACCTCTTCTTAGACCAGCCAACATTCAAAGGAAAAGGAAGTGGGCTGAGGAGATGGCCAACAGACCCTTGGAGTTTCAGCAAATTGGAATTTTTTCACATGAATCCATTTTGTTCAATTTTCTGACAGTGGGTGCGTATGGGTCTGGAGACTTCCCAGTCAAGAGTTTTCTTTGAACCGATTGCAGCCAACTGTCAAACACGGTGGTTTTCAGTGATGGTGTGGAGAGACAATCTGGAGCGCTGGTCGGTCAGAGCTTGTGGAGTATGTTGGCAACATCAACACTATGATACACATTTCTATCCTTGAGGATGGACTTCTCCCCGTCTTCTGCACTGGTCAAGATGGTCAAAAACACAACTGTTCATGGAAGATGGAGCTCCATGCCACAATGCAAAAAAGACCAAAGAATGGCAGGACAGAATGGGATCAAGCGACTTCCATGGCCAAGTTAGTCTCTTGAGATTCCCATTGAACACCTCTGGGCCACATTGGATCCAGCTGTGCGGAAAAAGTCCAGGAAACCAACATCATGGGCAGAATTGCTAATCCGTTTGCTGAAGTCTGGGCAGAAATCCCACAAGAGAAAATTTCGGAACTCGTTAGTTCGATGCCTGAAAGAGTAAAAGCATTGAAATCTGCAAATAGCAAGTCTACAAAATACTAGTGTATGTATTAAAATGGATAAATTGTCTTCAAATGTTCAATAAATAAATTATTTTAAAATCATGGTGTCGATTTACTTCTGTCATGTCTCTGCATATATACTGTACATATATATATATATATATATATATATAATATATATATATACATATATATATATAGTTGCGGGCCAGGGGTCAGGTGAGAAGCCACGCGTCATAGAATTGCAGGCCGTCGCACATGGATAATTCCATGACGCGGCAGTGCACGTGGACGCCAATACCTCAACCGCGTAGGTAGGTCTTCCTGCCAGGTGTAATCAGTTTACCTAATTAACCACTGGTTTCGACTACCGGGAACCACGCCCTCGGTACGCCTTGCCCAACGACACTCTACCAACTAGGTAGAGTACCAACTACCAACTCCGGATCTGCATTGTTGTCTCCGAATCTGTCCTGGTGGTGTTTGTTTCTGAGCAGTGTTTATCTCCGGACGTCCAGGTGTGTTTGTCTCCAGATGCGTCCGGCAGTGTTTATCTCTGGATGTGTCCTGGCGGTATTTGTCTCTGAGAGGTATTTATAGTATACCGGTAGAAAATAGATTTCGGACATTATTTTGTTTCCATCTTCACTGTTATCCATGCAGAATCATTTTGATGAAAGAGCATGACTCGCAATTAACACTTCAACACGTGTTTGCCTTCCTTCCTCTCACCTCATGCTGCCTTCCTTCGCGCCGCTCCTCACTCTCTTCCCCCAAGCCTCTCGCTCTTCACCCCACCCTCCACCTCATCACTCTCCCCTCTCTCTTTCCCACACTCTCTCTCTCCCCCTTTTTCTCCCCACTCTCAGCATTCCATCAGTGAAGCACAGGTGGTACTTGCTCGATAATAATAAGTGTGTGTGTGTGTGTGTGTGTGTGTGTCAGGGTGTTAGTGTGTCAGTGTGTGCCCTCCAAAACTCAAAAACCATGCTTATAAACCTTTTTAGACATATATATATATATATATATATATATACAGTGGGGAGAACAAGTATTTGATACACTGCCGATTTTGAAGGTTTCCCACTTCAAAAGCACGTAGAGGTCTGTAATTTTAGCATAGGTACACTTGAACTGTGAAAGACGGAATCTAAAAAAAATCCTGAAAATCACATTGTATGATTTTTAAATAATTAATTTGCATTTTATTGCATGAAAATAAGTATTTGATACATCAGAAAACGGAACTTAATATTTGGTACAGAAACCTTTGTTTGCAATTACAGAGATCAGACCTTTCCTATAGTTCTTAACCAGGTGTGCACAGACTGCAGCAGGGATTTTGGCCACTCCTCCATACAGATCTTCTCCAGATCTTCAGGTTTCGGGGCTGTCGCTGGGCAACACAGACTTTCAGCTCCTCCAAAGATTTTCTATTGGGTTCAGGTCTGGAGATTGGCTAGGCCACTCCAGACCTTGTGATGCTTCTTACGGAGCCACTCCTTAGTTGCCCTGGCTGTGTGTTTCGGGTCGTTTTCATGCTGGAAGACCCAGCCACGCCCATCTTCAATGCTCTTGTTGAGGGAAGGAGGTTGTTGGCAAGATCTCGCGATACATGGCCCATCCATCTCCCCTCAATACGGTGCAGTCGTCCTGTCCCCTTTGCAGAAAGCATCCCAAGAATGATGTTTCCACCTCCATGCTTCACGGTTGGGATGGTGTTCTTGGGGTTGTACTCATCCTTCTTCTTCCTCCAAGTACGGCGAGTGGAGTTTAAAGACTCTATTTTGGTCTCATCAGACCACATGACCTTCTCCCATTCCTCCTCTGGATCATCCAGATGGTCATTGGTAAACTTCAGACGGGCCTGGACATGCGCTGGCTTGAGCAGAGGACCTTGCGTGCGCTGCAGATTTTAATCCATGACGGCGTAGTGTGTTACTTATGGTTTTCTTTGATACTGTGGTCCCAGCTCTCTTCAGGTCATTGACCAGGTCCTGCCGTGTAGTTCTGGGCTGATCCTCACTTTCATGATCATTGGGCTCCTAGGTGAGTCTTGCATGGAGCCCCAGACCGGGGAACTATTATCCTGAACTTCTTCCATTTTCTAATAATTCACCAACAGTTGTTGCCTTCTCACCAAGCTGCTTGCCTATTGTCCTGTAGCCATCCCAGCCTTGTGCAAGTCTACAATTTTGTCCCTGATGTCTTTAGACAGCTCTGGTCTTGCCATTGTGGAGAGGTTGGAGTCTGATTGATTGATTGAGTGTGGACAGCTGTCTTTTATGAGCTAACGAGTTCAAACAGGTGCAGTTAATACAGGTAATGAGTGGAGAATGGGAGGGCTTTTAAAGACAAAACTAACAGGTCTGTGAGAGCCGGAATTCTTACTGGTTGGTAGGTGATCAAATACTTATTTCATGCAATAAAACATGCAAATTAATTATTTAAAAATCTACAATGTGATTTCAGGATTTTTGTTTGAGATTCCGTCTTTCACAGTTGAAGTGTACCTATGATAAAAAAATAGACCTCTACGTGCTTTGTAATTGGGAAACCTGCAAAATCGGCAGTGTATCAAATACTTGTCTCCCACTGTTAATATATATATATATATATTACTTGGTTTTAATTTTATGTTGATGCTCTCAACATCTGCACGTGGTACATGCTTGGGAGCCTCATTGGTAGGCATTTCAGTCTGCACTGTCGCTTATGATTCGCTAATAAGCGATGAAACCGGTCCGTTAGCTGAGAGGGTGTGCAGCATGGACCCTCATATGTGTACTATTTGTAAATGTCTTTACCGCTGTGGAGGAACTCTGGAAGGGTTTGAAACAGCAAAAGGCTTACCTTGGTAGCTTTTCTTGGTTGCTATATGCAGCTTCTCTGGCTAGAAGAGCAGGGAGAAGTCGATTTATACATATATATATATAATATATATATATATATATATATATATATATATATATATATATATATACGGAAAATATATATTATTCAATGATGCATGAGTCATAGAAAGCTCATTTTCTAACACACCATTGCATCATCAATACCTGAGCAAATATATGCTTTTGATCAATGCTGTTTGTCTTGTCCTTCATCAATGGCACGAAAACACCACAAATCGATGCTCACAAAATAGAAATACAACCTGAACCTTATTGTTCAACAAAAGTATGATGGAAATCACGTGGAATTTCGGAAACGTTTTTGCAGATATATCTTGCCTCATGACTGTGCCATTTCTATGAATGATGAACCTGCACGAGTCATGTGTGTCCTGGTTTTTTTTGTTTTGTTTCCTGTTAATGCAGTGCTAGCGTGTTCCTCTTGTGTTTTCAGTGGCTCAAAAGGCTGCGATATGGATGTCCTCAAAGCAGAGGGCCCATGGGCTTGAGGGAAGGAGCAGGACCCGCTGAGCTGGTCGGATTTACTCCTGGCTAATTGCTCTGGGCTGCAGGGGGACAGCGAGCTGGCCATGGGGCTTAATGGCCTTAAATTTTACCCGACTCAGCGGCTCAGCCGAATGCCTGGCAAACTGCGTTAAAACTGAAATGCCACTTCTCAGCTGACGTCATTTCATCATGATTCTCAAACAGTGACACATACATTTTGTGGCACATGATGATCATGTTGTTGACATGTGCATATGAGATGTGTAGCCAAACAGTACAAGGAGTCATGTAATATGTAATAGATGACGCTTCCCACTTCACACAAACAGTATATACATATATATATATATACATATATATATATATATATATATACAATACATATACACAACACATATTATTCTGGGTGTGTGTATGTGTAATATAATATATATATATATATTAATTATATATATATATATTATATTATATATATCTATACCATGTAGTGCGTCAGTGCTGGGTGTTTGCAGCCTTGCAAAGTGCACGCTGGGGGTGTGGGTGTAGCGTTTCTCACGCGCTGACAGAATGCGGCCGAGGAACCACGTGGAGCGCACAGCGTGCACCTACCTCGCTCATTGTGCGCTCCCGGTTCGACGCTCAGCTCTCACTCTCCTCGCTTACTCTGTGCTCATTCTCCGCTCCCGACTTGCTCACCGCCCATCATTTGCTAGCTCCATACGAACTGATTCCGCACTCAATTTATGAATAGCTCAGCATCTGTTCTCCATAACTCCCTATTTTGCTCATTTTGCACTCCAGCTCCTGCTCGCTCCACGCTCACTCACCGCTCCTTCAAGTTGGAGCCTTCCGGTGAATGTGCATGGCTGCGATGAAAGCGGTTTAATCACCCTGACTGTTTTGAGAGTTCAAGCGCGTGTTGCTTCGGGATCGCACCTCGGAGCTGGAACCGCTGCAAGGGCAAGAGCCCGAGCAACTGGAGCGGAGCGCAAGAATCCGCCAAGATCCGCAGCATTTCCCACTGTTCGAGGGATCAGAAGTTGTGAGCGATGGGCACGCGCGACGAGCCCGCGGAGCCACGCGCATCCCACTGTGAGTCGCTCTTCGTCCAGACACGCACTTTGACACCCCGATGTACCTTCCAAGTTGATAATCTGCATTTGCGTCAAATTACATCACTGCCCCTTCTATCAGGGATGCTCTCCATGTACTTTTTTATTTATTTGGAATTTGTCTCTTTCATTGGGCTGTCATCTTGTTTGTAAAGTCGATTGGTATGTGTGTGTATCCAATGTATCCTGAGCCGTCCGCTTGTCTGCGAAAGCCATCCGCCCGTGATGCCACTTTCACTCCGCCTATTGCTCTCCCAACACAGCCCCATAGTTGAGACCTTCATCGAGCTACACCGTCCTATTGTAGGTCATCGTATTCATTATGTCACCAGAAAGCGCCCACAATTTCTCTGAACTATCTTAGATATATCGATTAAATAATGCAATACTGTACTTGCAAGCCATGAGGCATCAGAAATAAATATCATCGATGAGGTGGAAATTTAACAATGAGTTTGTGATCAATGATGTGCAGGTTAATCACATGTGTGGGAAAAACCTCTTTTGGCTAAGGAAATGAAGCCAACAGTTAGCCATATGTAATATGTTCAATGCCAAATCTCTGTTCTCTCTGTGCTGAAAATGACGTTTTGTGACGTCATCAAATTTATATGCACAGCTTTATTTTCTCTCCTTTTTGCATTTCTGTTCGTACTTTGTCTTCAATTTGTTTTTTTAATGTTTTTTTACTGATTTTTTTTTCAGCCTCATGTTGGCTTAGCGGTTAGTGTGGCTGGCTTAGGATATTAGGGTCCTGAGTTTGAGCCCCGTTGGCTGCTGAATTAACACCAGGTGAGGTTGACTCAGCCTGTCATCCTTCCGAGGTCGACGAAATGAGTACCAGTGTACTGGTGGAGGGGCACAGCCTCAGCGACACAGCAACGCTTCCAATAAATGATAGCTACCCGGCAGCCGAGCTGCCATACGCAAGAACAGAACAGCCATGACAACTGATGTGAACGTTTTCTGCTTGATAAATGTGACCTGTAACATGATAACTTCAAGAAACAACAACCTATTTAACGGCCCCAGATATTCCCACCTTCTTGTTGTGTCGCCTGGGGAAGGTTTTTGGCTCAAGTCTTTCACGAACCAGCTAGCTCAACGTTCGACTGCAGGTGATTTAGGCAGGATTTTGTACGTGAATTGTTCAGAGTGGGGGTGGTAACCCGTCTACTCCAGGAAAAAGACACTTTGGGATCCTTAACATCCAATACCAAACAACCAGTGCTGGCAGACTGGTCCTCCGGCTTAAATGTCCTTCCAATGGAAGGTGGCGCAACATTGATGCCTCACCCTGCGTGCGAAACATCAGCATGACAGTTTATAGCTGGGACGCGATTTAAACCCAGGCTCGATAGCAAAACCACAATGCCTCTAAACTATAATGCCCACCATAACTTGATAGCTGAAAAAATATAGTGAAAACGGTTTCATCATAGTTTTTTGATTGTCATGGCTGCGGAAGAGGTAACTTGACCGACTGTACATTTAAGGTTTTGTAAATCCATATAACTGTAGCTACCCGAGCTTATTACACAATCCACGTTGATTTGGGTCTTTTTGTAAATTCTGTTTTTGTCTGCACCATTTTTATGAGCTTTGCAAGTGATATGAATTGCTCCATGGGATGTGTAAGCACATATGTTCCATATAATTTATGGCTACTCTCATGCACGAGCTCTCTGTTGCAGTTGCTGACCTACTTTAAAGGTTTTTTTTTTATCTCAGCTTTGCAAATGATATCAATATATAATGGATGATATGGACCCGACCTAGTCACTAAGTCTTACTAATGAAGTTATAAATGCTGCATGTCGTGATAATGCACTCTTTGGAACTGTGCCATTAATGCTCTAGTTGCAAACATCTTGTTAAATATTTCACAGGCTTCTGGCTGCTTTTGCTGCTCTGGCTCAGAGCCCTAGAGAGCCAGGCCTGTCCCGAAGAATGCAGCTGCTACTTATCCCCATTAACGGTCAACTGCCAGTCCAGGGGGTTCGAGTCCATCCCGGCGGAATTGCCAAGTGAGAGCAAGCGCGTCCTCCTGCAAAACAACCGCATTACCGCCGTACCACGACGCAGCTCACTTCATACAAGCGTCTCTGTGCTGTTGCTCTTCTCCAACAACATCAGCGTCATTCAGGCCGGAGCCTTCTCGGGGTTCACGCACCTTGAAGAGCTCGATCTGGGTAACAACCGTCACCTGCATTGGCTTGTAGCGGACATGTTCCGTGGACTCGAAAACCTACACACGCTGCACCTGTACCGGTGTGGCCTTCGAGAGCTCCCCGACGGTGTGTTCGCTGGTCTCCGTCAGCTGCAACACCTTTACCTGCAGCAGAATCAACTCGTGTATCTGCAGGTAAGCACGCATGAACAACACAGGATGGAGAAACATTCAAACCAAAACCATAACCAGAAAGAAGCTTAATAGCAACCACACCAATGATTCAAAGCTAGCCAGGGGGCATCTCTTAATTACGTACACAAGCTTTGTTCCCAGCCCGCTCCCTCCCACGTTCCAAACCGAAATCTCCCATCCCAGTATTCCCCATACATGCCCCTTCCCTTCCCCTATTCGGATCCCTCAGAACCTCAATTCACTCTCCCATTCGTTCGGCCCTCCCCTACTCTTTCCTACCATCCCTCTTGCTCCTCTTTCCTCATTTTCATTTCATCTGTTACGCACCTTCCCACCCATGACCCCAACCACGTGCTCATACAGTAAAATGAATAGATGGCCCCTTACAAAATGATCATGGCGAAACTCCACATTCACACTGGCTATCTCATCAACTGAGAAACCACAGACCTGAATCATTAAACAGTGACTTTCACATTATGATCCAACCCGTCAATTAAGGTGCCCTCTCAGCCAATTAGCACCAGCACAGGCAGGAAATCCAACACGGTCTGTTTTGTGGCAACCACATAAACCACAGGACGTGTACTCGTCCTTACTTCAAGTCTTGAGACAACTGTACTGTACTTACATTGAAAGGTGCTCCAGTTGTGACGTGTTTTTCGAGCGTCAGATTTCCGAAATTAATAAATGACTTTTGATTTTTGATGTCACGAATGAACAACACAGGATGGCCTCCAAAAAAGGAACGTTTCTCAGAGATGTGTGCAGTATGTCAGCTGTTAACAGGGAAGAGTTCCTTTGAGATCGGCATCTAAAATGAAGAATATATACCCCCTCTCCTCTCCTGTTTTGAAAAGGTCAAGCCAAAATGGTGGCTATGGTGGTGTCGTCAGTGGCAATGCCTTTCAAGGCATGGCGGCAAATCTCGTTTGATCTCGAAACCAGTTGCTGATAAGTAAGTGCATTTGGTTAACTTCTTGCTCTTCCATGAATGGAAAGGACAATAACAGCTCGGCACAATGAAGAAGTCACACGGACTGAGGGATTTGAGTGTTGAGGTAAACGAGCACATCATGGCACAAGTGCCTGGTGTTGGCTTAACGGTAAGGTGGCTGGCTTAAGAATTTTAGAGGACCTTGAGTTAGAGTCCCTGTCGTGCTGTTGCTTTAACAGCAAGTGGATTGACTCAGTCTGTTGTCCTTCTGAGGTCAGCAAAATGAGTAGTACCAGCTTACTGGTAACAAGGGAACTTCTTCTTATTGCGAATGGCAGGTTTGGCTGCCAAGTGGCTGCCATTTGGTTGGGGCGTGACTTTGCTGCTGATGCTGTGCCCTTACACCAGTACACTGGAACTCATTTCGCCGACCTCGGAAGGATGACAGCTTGAATCAACCCTACCTGGTGTTATTTCAGCAGATTACGAGCCTGTACTCAGGACCCTAAAATCCCAAGCCAGCCACC
The DNA here is from genome assembly GCA_035128595.1 of Eptatretus atami. Classification (NCBI taxonomy): domain Eukaryota; kingdom Metazoa; phylum Chordata; class Myxini; order Myxiniformes; family Myxinidae; genus Eptatretus; species Eptatretus atami. Next base: position 170,219,856 of record CM068955.1, read on the forward strand.
TTAACCGCTAAGCCAACACCACCGGCACAGGGGTACTGCATCAGCGGCACAGCCATGCCCTGGAAAATGATGCAGCCAAGCAGCCACAGCTGCCTATGAATAAATAAATAAATAAATAAATGACACAAGTGTTCAGATAACAATCTTGATTGAATAAGCCAACCAAAAACTTTATTGAAATTTTTGAAGAAAATTGAAATTGATCAAAAAAATATATATATATATCCTGAGATTTACAATCTCAATCTGGACTTGCATATGACCTCGGAGGACAGTACTTAGTAATTAGACGGAATATAGAGATAAACTTCACTTGTCATCACCCTTTGTCAACTCACCCCAGGTACCATTACACTCGGCCCCTCGTCCCTCTCTGATCCAAGTCACCCCACTTTTGCTCACAAGCTCTTCCATTGCCAATCAGAGTGCATGAAGGTAGCAGGTTATCTGAAGGATTGTTTATTGTTTTTCTTTCCTTCATCTTATCAATGACACAAACCACATTGCAGGACATGGAAATTCCACTGTACTTTCATATTCATTGCAGGACATCATGAGCCAATGAGCAAATCAAGACTGTTTTTAATTCATGAGGCCCTTACAGGGTAGGTGGTACTGCTGCAGTGAAGCCCCATTAGCCAAGGAGGCCTGGCCAACTCGTGTGTGTGTGTGTGTGTGTGTGTGTGTGTGTGTGTGTGTGTGTGTGTGTGTGTGATGATTGGGGGGGGGGGTCTAGGTGGGGCATCTGTTCCTTGCCAATGTGCCAGAAATACATGTCTTGGGTAGTGCCCCTCCTGAAAGAGCTGGCCACTTCAGATGGAGAATACCATTGTTCTTGTGGCTATGAGGCTGCAGTACGACCCTGAAGGGGACAATACCACAGCCTGATGTTCCTGGTTTGTGGTGTGTGGCAGACACATCCATGTGGCCACATAGTTCCTGGTTTGTATATGACATAGTTTGTGAGATTGAAAAATTGTGCTCCCTGCATAATGAGTTAAGTACTCAGATGGAGACACCAAACAAGTCCAACAAGAAAAGGAACGTTTCTCAGAGATGTGTACAGTATGTCATTTTCATGAGCATGCGCTCATTTCCCCAGTCACCATCCTTTTTCTATAATAAGATGTCACTGTATAAAGATTTACTGCCATTACACAGGCACTTGCAAACAGCATCCATCCTTTTATGGCATATAGTTGTCTTCAAAATTTCAATCACGAAGCCTTCCTTTAAAGGACCAAAAATATATAATGCTGAATGTGCCAGGTGTTGTCTGTAGTGTGGGTGGTGAAGGACCTCAAGTATAATAAATCTTTGGCCATAAACTACACAATGCCTATTCAGCAATTTTAGACACCCCCTCCCCCCTGCAACACTCTGCAAAGCTAATGATAAGCCAAATATCCCCCCTCCCCCCTGCCAACCTTGTAAAGCTAATGATCGGCCAAATATCCCGCCTCCCCACTGAAACACTCTGTAAAGCTAATGATAGGTCAAATATCCCCCCTCCCACATGTAACACCCTTTCAGGCTAGAATATCCACCATGGACAATAAATGGTGTTATTAATATGGAAAAGCTTTTGTTAACATAATTAAAAACGGGGTAACAATGTGTTAGCGAAGCAAGAATATAGGCCAAAGCTCACACCTCAGAGCAGGAATAACCAGAGAGTTGGTGTCAAAACCACCCAATGCTCACCTGTTTATACATTTATCGTTTTTAAAAGACAAGTCCAATAATATTTTTTATAAAGCATTGCAGGGAAGTCTGATCCAAATAATTTTAAACCAATATATGTATTTGTATGTTGTAATCAGTAAACTAGTAACACATAATGGCAAGCGTCTAGTATAAACAGGCGAGCATTGGGTGGCTTTGACACCATCTTAGGTTGATATTTTAAAAAATAAAAAAAATTGTTCATTTCAACTTCACTACACCAATAGTATACCCCAAAGGAACCTCCATGCCAAATACCTGCATCCTAGTACACATTAAATGAATGGCAAGCTTCTAAAAAATAACTTGCACCAAAAACTTTAACGTTGATGTGTTACAAAAAACTTTAACGTTGATGTGCTACAAAAAAAGTTAAGTTCAAAACAGGTCAAAAATTTAAAAAATTTGAAATTAATTTTTTAATTTCAACTTCACTACATCAATAATATACCCCCAAGGAACCTCCATGCCAAATATCAGCATCCTAGTACACATTAAATGAATGGCAAGCTTCTAAATAACTTGCACCAAAAACTTTAACGTTGATGTGCTACAAAAAAGTTAAGTTCAAAACAGGTCAAAAATTTAAAACATTTGAAATTATTTTTTAATTTCAACTTCACTACATCAATAATATACCCCAAAGGAACTCCATGCCAAATATCAGCATCCTAGTCCACATATTAAATGAATGGCAAGCTTCTAAATAACTTGCACAAAAAACTTTAACATTTTCACGCTCACGCTGACGCTGACGCTCACGTTTGGGGGTATCACTATAGCTCTCTGTTCTTCGAACAGGCGAGCTAAAAAGGAAGTGTTGATGCCAAAACCACTTGCTTTCGTTTCCTCGGAAAGTACAGACAAAAAATAAGTTTGAAACACGGTCTGGCACCCTGCCTGCTCAACAAACTCTCTTCCTATAGTATCCAAGGCCATCTACACTCATGGCTCACAGACTTCTTCTCCTATTGCAGCCAACGTGTGGCCCTAAATGGAGTTCTTTCATCCCCTCTTCCTGTCCAGGCTGGAGTTCCTCAAGCAAGCGTTCTGGGCCCTGTTTCTTTTTCTGGTTTTCATCTATGATCTTCCAACCTTCTGTAAAATCCTCTATATCTCTTTGCTGATGACTCCACCCTCTGCCTACCATCTGTCATCCCTCAGACCGGCAAGCAGCAGCTTCTTCGCTCACTGCAGATTCTGGATAAATCACAAACTGGTCCAACTTGGAACATGTCCTTTATCTGGACAAATCTCAACCTCTCACTATGTCTCTCCGAAAGGACCGTTTGGACCCCCCCCCCCCCATCTGCTTTCTCAACAATCCTCAGGAAGAAGTCCTTTCTTTCAAACTTCTGGGTCTCCTATCTGCCATGATCTTTCCTGGAAAGCTACATTTCCAACCTGGCCTCCAAAGCCAGTCGCCGACTGGGAATCCTCCATCATGCAAAGTCCTTCCTCGGCCCACCTGAGCCTGACCACATACAAAGCTTTCGTGCGCAGCCTGAATGGAGTACTGCTCTCCGCTCTGGGCTGGTACTCCTGCCTCTCACCTTTCTCGGCTTCACGCTGTGGAAACCAAGGCATTTCATCATTCGCATCTCCCGCGATGAGGCTGAGTCGTTGGTCTTTTCTGTCTTATACCGTCTCCTCTCCGGTCAGCCCCCCCCCCTGCTCTGTCTGTGATTTGTCACCACCATATTTCCGCAGGGCGCTCAAGGTCTGCCAACAACCCCCTTCTGGGGAAAACTACCAAAATCACGAAATCATGCTCACCTTCACTCTTTAATTTCCATTTTTTCCCGCCTTTGGAATAAACTCCCTCACTCTGTTCTTTCCCATTCTTCCCTCCAGGCCTTCTAAACAGCTGTTCACACATCTCTTATCGTCCCCCATCCAAATACTCGATCTTTTCTACCCCTGCTAATCCACCCCAGCCCACCTTCAAATTCCCTGCTTTCCTTCCTGAAAGTCCCTGTAATGTCCATCTTGTGTACCCATGTTCCGCCCCCATCCCTCTCCCTTCCAAGATCTCCTAATATCTCTGTTTCCACTTTTTTGTTCCTTCCCACACCACCCCTCTTGTCTCATGCCCCCCCCCTTGCTGTGCGTTGTATGTTAGTCTCATAACGAGCATACAAGGTATAACATACGTGTACACAAGGTATTCAAAAAAAATATAAAGTTTGAAGAGATTATGTAATACAGGCTTAAACTCCCACCGAGCCCTGTATGACACTCTTTTACCCCTGTTTGAGCCTGCGTTTGGGCTTAACAGTTAAGTGGGTTGGCTTAACATCTCAAGGTATTGAGTTTGAGCCCTGTCACTCCTGTTGAATAACACCAGTGGGTTGAATCAGCCTGTCATCCTTCCGAGGGTTGGCAAAATGAGTACAAGTGTACAAGTAACAGGGGCACTGCATCAGTGGCACAGCTGCACTTCCAGAAAAATGGAATCAGCAGCCACAGGGTACATACGAAACAACAACAACTCCCTGCCTGTGGGATAATGTAATACTGTACAATATATTGACGGCCCTGATGATGAGATCACGCTTGTAATTCTATACTAACCTTTTCGTTTTCTCTCAACCAATGTTTGTCCACTTTGTTGTCTCCATGGACGTAAGGGTTTGGATAGAGATGTTATAACATTCACATAGATGTTATAAGGGGTTTTTAAGTATTGCATCTGCAAATATTGAGGAATCGCTGCTCACCTCCCTTTTATACCCCCACAAGGGCCTACACTTCCCCTCCATTTACTCTTATTTCATCGCAACTCTTTCCTTTTTATCCCACTCCAACCACATCCCCCTTTTTCTCTCAAATCGACATTCCCTTCTCTTCCTGTCTCATTTTTTTATTTCCTAAATTTTAGTGACCCCCCCCCCCCCCATATCACCCCTGTGCCCTCCCACAATACATCTGGAAACAAGAAAAAGAGCAATCAGAGATTGCAGACCTCACCAGGATTCTTTTGTGTGGTGTATTTAGGTGGTGTTTGTGTAATGTGTGTTACATAATTAATGAAGCATAATTAGAACTGCACTTTGTAACTGCTGGCAGTGATGACCGGCTACCAAGACGTCTCGCTTTGATGCAACCCGCTTTGATTTGGACACCTGACCCACCATTGACGTCTTTTTATTATTATTCTTATTATTATTATTATTATTATTATCATTCTTCAATTGAATGAAGGATGGGTTTTAAAATAAATTCAATTCAAATCAAATGGAAGACCAAATAGGTACAGTCCTGCATTGGAGTCATCAGAAGGAAGCAAACAAGCAAAAAAGCAATGATGAAGTCATCAGGGGGAACCTGGATAGGATTCACATTTCAGCTGCTACTTCTCTACCCTCAAACTCATAGTCATACAGGCACAGCCAAGGTGAACCTGATTCAAAAAAAGAATAATTCATTTAAGAAACAAAAAGAACACAAATCAAAAAATTAAATAGTTCTGGCTGCCAGACGATGGCGTCTGATAACATTGAAAATATAAAACGTGTATTCCCCATCACTACGAGATCATAAATGTGAAGTTCCACATCGATTGATTCTTTATTTTTGGTTATGTTTGTATAACAATGTCGAGGCTTGTATAAGAGTGAACACACATAATGTACGACAGAGGGGAGCAGGGGACAAGAGGGATAGGAGAGGGAAGGACAAAACAGTGGGGAACAGAGACATGAGGAGGTCTGTGGAAGGGAGAGGGATGGGACGGGGTACACGAGGTGAAACAAGATGGACACGACAGGAACCTTCAGGTTCTTACACGACAGGGATTTTCAGGAAGGAAAGCAGGAAATTTGAAGGAGGTGGGTTTGGGGTGGATTAGCGGGGGTAGAAAAGATCATGGTTTTGGATGGGATGGGATGGGGAAAGATAAGAGATGGTGGTGAATAGCTGTTTTGAAAACCTGGAGGGAAGAGTGGGATTGAAGAGAAGTGGGAGTTTGTTTTCAAAGTGGAGAAAAAGAGGAAAGAGTGAAGGTGAACAGTGATTCTTGATTTTTGGTAGTTTTACCAGAGTGGGTTGATGGTGGACCTTGAGCGCCCTGTGGAAATATGGAGGGGACATATCTCAGACAGAGCAGAGGGGGCAAGCGGAGAGGAGACAGTAGAACACAGAAAGACCAACCGACCTGCCTGTGTTGAGAGAGAGTGAGAGACGCAAAAACTAGCCTCGTCACGGGAAGAAACCAATGATCTAAATGCCTTGGTTTCTGCAGCGTGAAGCCGAGAAAGTGAACAGCGGGAGCACCAGCCCAGAGGGAGAGCCATAGTCATCAGGCTACGGATGAAAGCTTTGTCTGTGGTCAAGAGCTCTAGGTGTGCCAAGAAAAGGACTTTGCATGATGAAGGATGTCAGTTGGCGACTGGCTTTGGAGGCCAGCTTGGAAATGTGGCTTTCCCAGGAATATCATGCAGACAGTGAGACCCATCCATCCATCGGGACCATACTCTGTGAAGAGCGTTGGCGCTGCAAGCAGTCTCTTTGGATATTTGACACATTCCTGGACGGGTTCGCCGCTCCCCGGCACAGAATCCAGCAAGCAGGTTCTCATTTTGCTGAACTCAGAAGGATGACAGGCTGAGTCAACCCCACCTGGTATCAATTCAACAGCCAAGCAGGATTTGAACTCAGGATCGTGAGGATCCCAAGCCAACACTCTAACCATGACGCCAATACAAGCATATAAGTGAGACCAAAGAAGCTTGAATGAAAGGACTTCTTCAAGAGGATTTGTTGAGAAAGTAGATGGAGCGGGGGGGGGGAGTCGGACAGTGCTTTCGGAGAGACATAGTGAGAGTGTGAACATTGTCAGGATTGAAAGACATATCCCATGTGTTTGACAAGCTTGTGATTTTATCCAGATCTGCAGAGAGTGAAGAGGCTGCTGCTTGCTGGTCTGAGGGATGACAGATGGTACGGCAGAGCGTTAGAGTTTTAGCAAAGAGATAAAGTGGATTTTCCAGAGTGGAGAGATCATTGATGAAAATCAGAAAAAAGAACAGGGCCCAAACGCTGTCTCAAGGAACTGCAGCCTGGACAGGAAAAGGAGATGAGAGAACTCCAGTAAGGGCCACACGTTGGCTGTGACCTGAGAGTAAAGTCTACGAGTCAATGAGTGGAGATGTCCTTGGATATCATAGAACAGAGTTTTGTGTGCAGGCGGGGTGCCAGATTGTATCGAAGACACGTGATATGTCTAGGGAGATGCTCTGATTTCATGTCTGGCATTGAGTACCTCCATCCATTTGTTGGGAGAGCAGAAGCAGCATTTGAGGGTAGAGTGACCTGGTCTGAATACAAACTGATGATTGGAAATCCAGCCATTGGAGAAGAGGAAAGGATTTAATGTCTGAGCAATCATGGATTCCTTAACCTTGCTGATGATTGGGAGAAGACTGATTGGTCTGTAGTTGCAGGGATCTGTTTTTGCACATTTTGTATGCAGGGCGGTAAGCTTGCTGATTTTGAAGCAGATGGCAGATGAACTTTGAGCAAATGAAGGGTGAATAGATCAGAGAGAGGGTGAGCAGAGCAGAGGAAGCAGGTTTTTTAGGACACGTGGGCTGATGCCATCTGGACCGGTTGCAGAATCTGAGTCGAGGTTTGAGAGCAAGCTCTCACCTTGTCAGGAGAAAAGGACACAGAGTCCAGGATTCAGCTGGGTATGACTGGGTAAGGTGGGTGCAGAAAGCGATGGTTTGGGACACAAGATTTAAAAGCAAACATGGAGTTTAGGCATTCAACCTTTTCACGTGCGGTGTCAGTTGTGCAGCCATTTGAGGAAGGGAGGGGATGGATTTGAACATACAAAGAAAAAGACTTAGACACCACCGAGGATTTGAAGGAGGGAGACAGGTTTGAGAGTTCTGACTTGAGATTGAAAGATGTTGTTTTCTGGCTCTCCTGAGGTTAGACACACACTTGTTCGGAGCTTTGTGGAAGAAACTGAGATTGCCTTCAGTTGGATTAGCCTCCATGAAGCGAAGCAAGTTGTTTCAGGACAATGCCTCACCACAAAACTTCAATGTACCATGGGTGGGAGGAAGGTAAGACAACTGAAGACCAGATGGGATAAATTGTGCATGAGAAGAGCAAGTTTCTTTGAAAGAATTCTGAGGATGAGTTAATGTCAGAGGAAGTAGAGATGGGAGACCAGTCTAGAGGTTTGATGGTGGCATGAAGTCCCTGCCAGCCAGCCTGAGTGAAATGCCAGACTCGACGGCACTGAGGTGGTTCTCTAATAATAGCCAGAGAGATGTCTACTTTGACAAGCACGTGGTCAGAAGAACCAATTGGAAGTGGAGGAAGAACAGCAGATATTTTCAGGAAAATTGATCAAAATCAGGTCCAGAAGAGATGGATGTACCATTGGTTGAGTATCCAGGTCAGGAAGTTGACAGATTGAGTCAGTCCTAATTGAGTCGCAGAAGTCTTTTGGCTGAAGTGCCATGGCAGGTGAGAGAGGTACCTACCTAGCCAACTGGCATATGACAATTGAAGTCACCACATATGAGGAAGAGAGTTTGGGATGAGAGGATAGATGTTGGTCCATGTTTTTCGGGGAGCGAGATGTAAATGGAGTCATCACTCTTTTGGTGGACGGTACAACAACATGTAAACATGAGGTGGGAGTGGAGGGGAAGCCGTTGCAGAGGTATTGCTGGGGGTTTGAGGAGAGAGTGCAGTGCATGGAGTTTAGGCATTCAACCTTTCACGTGCAGTGTCAGCTGTGCAGCATTTGAGGGAAGGTAGGGATGGAGGGGAATATACAGAAGAAAAAGACTTAGACACCACCAGGATTTCAAGGAGGGAGACAGGTTTGAAGTTCTGATTGAAATTGGAAAGATGTTTTTTCTGGCTCTCTGAGGTTAGACACATACTTGTCTGAGCTTTGTGGAAGAAACTGAGGTCTCAAACCTCTTTGTGGAAGAGTGAGGAATCGAGTCTTTGATGGACAAAGCAACTCCGCCACCAGGACGAGGCTCAGCGCCTATCAATAACCGGAGGAGGGAGTAACCAGGGAGAGATACTCGGGAGTCATAGAAGACGTCTTGAGGGGAGAGTTTCTGTTAAGCAGATTATGTCTGGTTTGTCAGTGGCAAACCTGCATGGAAAGATCTGTCAAGGTTGAGCTGTTTTATGTTTGAAGTCCACAATGTTAAAGAATAGGGAGGAGAGGAGGCTTTGGGTGCAGGGGAGGGGGGAGGAGGAGGGTAGGACGAGGGGAGGATGGGGGGTGGGGAGGTTGGGAGAGTTGTTGAAAGAGTGTGGGGGATTGCAGAAGAGTGTGGGAGAGGACCGGATGAGGAGGAGAAAAGGCTCGGTGGTGATGGTTGAGGTATAGTGGGGAGTAATAAGAGAGAGGGCAGAGGGAAGTTGAAGAATTGGAGGAGGTGGAGGGATGAGATGGAAGAGAGCGGGGAAGGAGGCAGCTTTGTGGATGTGAGGGGGGGGCAACTTTGCGAAGGGGGAGTGATGGGGGAGATTGAGGAGAAGGGTGAGAGGGGAGAGTTGAGGGAGAAGGGTGAGGGGAGAGTTTTTGAGAGAGGTGAGAGGGAAGCTTGGAGGGGGGAGAGTGTGAAAGTTGCTTTGAGAGGGAGGGTGAGAGGGAGCTGTGAGACAGAAGCTTTGAGAGGGAGCGGTGAGAGGGAAGCTTTGAGAGGGAGGGGAGTATGATGAGAACAGGCACGAGCAGGGGCAAGATGGCCAAGCACGGCCAATCATAATAACCTTTGATTGATTAAGCAGTTCCAGAAAAACATTATTTAATGTTTTTTCTTCAATCCAATAATGGCTGCCAAATCATGTGACCTATGAATTATTCCTGAACAAAACTTATACACCCATGGCATGGGGAACATTTGTGTGAAGTTTCCCCTCATCTGTCTAGCCATCTGGAAGGAAGATTTTTATAGGTTTAAGGTAAAATCCATATGGCTGCTAAACCATGTGACTTTGACATCATATATGTGAACCTTTTGTTCCTCATGGATAGGCGATCATACCTTGAAAGTTTTTGCCTCGATCTGTTCAGCCACGTCAGAGAAGAAGATTTTTGGAAGATTTTTTTTTTTTAAAAACAATATGACTGCTGAATCACGTGACCAATGATTTTATGTCATGAAATTTTTTCTGTGGACCATTTTATCCCTAAATGACCCTCAATAATTTTCATAATGATCAAATGTAGCATTCTACACATGCAATTATGACGTCATAACGAAGGCACCTATTATGTCATCAAAAAGAACTTAACTTCTTCTCCATGAGGAATACTTTGCTATGTGCCAAGTTTCAATTTTTTCCTTGGTGCGGTTTCAGAGATACAGAGTTCCAAATTTTTCTGGTTTTTCCAACATGGCTGCCACACCACGTAACTATGACATCATAATTATGATTAAAACATTCCACTTTAGTAGTCGCACATATGGTGAAATTTCGACAATGTTGCGGAGAAATCCGACAAGTGTTGCGGAGAAAAACATGAAAGTTCTATGTGGACAACAAACAAGCAAACAAACAGACAGACACACGGACCCAAACGCAATACCCTCGCCATCATCACCCCTCATATAATGTCAAGTAGGTCACGAAACTATGTATTGTTTTAACTATACTTATAATTTCTCGACTGGCTATCCCCCAGGCAGATGCCTGGTCCAGTCCCCATCTCCTTGAGATGCCGATCAACCTGCTGCAACCACGAGGCATGTGGTCGCCCATTGGCCTTCCCTCCACTCACGAGGCTCCCTCGCTGAGAGAATCTGGTGAGCAGGATCAGCGTCAGGAAAATGAGCCACATGTCTGTACAGCCGCAGCTGCAGGTAACAAATTCATTTGAGTCCCTCTCAGCAAACGTCGTTGGACAGAAAGTCCGACTAGCGATTAGCCAAGGATTCTTCCGAAGAGGCCTAGTACCAAAGGAACGAAGTCTCCATCTCAGATCCCTGGTCAGAGTCCAAGTCTCACATCCATAGAAAAAGACTGGAGCACAAAGGACATGAAAACTCAGACCTTTCGTCCTCCTGCACAGGTACCCGGCAACACCACACCCCATGGTCAGTGAATCTTATGACTCCCCTGGCCCGACCCAGACGTCTGTTTGCCCTCTGGCCCACAGCCAGCAAGAGACATGAATATCACTGCCAAGTAAGTGAATCTCTCCATGACCTCAACATCCCTCACCAACCAAACAGGTACAGACAGGATAGCAGCATCCAAAGATGTCATTTAAAGCCTGGATATTAGTTTGACCCAGGAAAGCCGTAATCCCAGTGGCTCCGTCTCCTCATTCAGACCACTCTAGGGCCCCTAAAAGGATTCTAAAGTTCTCGGCAAAAATGACCGGCATCATCTGTGAAATCAAGGTCAGAGATCTTGGACATGTCAAAATGATGCACCGCAGCTTGATCTCTCCGACTCCGA
>CM068955.1:170241999-170255854 GCA_035128595.1 Eptatretus atami
TATCATTGGAGTCAGCTTGTTGGACACAGCTACAGCAACTCCTTGGACATGGTAAACATCAGAGTGACCAGATAAATAGGAGGTGTAACCACGCACCATGATCTCGCTGCAATCCGGTCTCTGAACCTCAGAGAGTGCTGCAATACCGATGTCCAAACGCTTGAGCTCAGATGATAACAGAGACAGGTGATCATGCTTTCTTCGGGATAGGACATTCCAGGCACCCACCAAATGGCCCACCTCAGGTTAACCCAAGGAGACCACCATCTGGTGGAGGACACCTCAGCACCACCCCGACGCACACTACCGCAATCTGACCCTGGAATGTTACCCCATGATTTTCCTCCTATCATCAAAGATTGGGGTCCTGAAGGATTTGCCCCAATCTCGTTATCCGGTGAGCTGCCCTGCGAAGGGCAGCTGCACAGGAGGTACTCCCACGGAGTGGTTTTTCACATTTATTTTTGCTTTTGGTATGTTTTGTGGAATGAAGTGTTTTACGGTGGCTGGAATTCAAATCCTGCCACCAACCTCCTCATATAAAGTAACCCAACTGCAGGAGGACATCCGCAGACATAGTTGGGCACTTGCTATGGATGTCCATTGGCTCACAAGGAGCTCCTCCGCCCTTTGACAGGTTTCACTTTTAATTCTGCTGGGTGTCCATATCATACACCCTCCTCACCAAGAAACTTGGTGGGGGAGACGGTTTCGTTGCCGCCAACCCAACCATGAAACAGGTTAGTACAGGTTTACATGGTACCTATAGCAAGTCACAGATCTAATGTGACCTGACCTGACACCCATATTAGTCCCGATCCTGGAATCCTCATGACCTTTGGCCTTTAAATTGACCAACTTCATATGCACTTTTTTATTGGATTTGCAAGATATCAGGAGGCCTTGGACCTCAGAAGTTCGACAAAGTTTGGTGAAAATTGGACTATTAGTTTTAGCATCAAGGGTGATGAAGGTTGTGGTCGGTTTCAATGAAATTGTGTGTATAGTTTTGGAGAAGAAAGCAAATATATTTTTTATGAGGTCAAACCTGGACCCACTTTGACCCCTCGTAGACCCCAGAGACCCTGATTGTTTTGGTGCCATGAACAAACTTTTGTGTATCACGGGTGATGAAAGTTGTGGTCAGGTTTCATCAAAATTGTGCATTTAGTTTCGGAGAAGATCTGAGTGTTCACATACTTATTGACTAACTGACGAACACCACGTGGTGCCAATACCTCACCTGAACTACACTACATGGCCAAAAATATGTGGACACCTGCTCATCCAACATCTCATTCCAAAATCATGGGCGATATTATGGAGTTGGTCCCCCCCTTCGCTGCTATAATAGCCTCTGCTCTTCCGGGAAAGCTTTTCACGAGATGTTGGGACATTGCTGCGGGATTTGCTTCCATTCAGCCACAAGAGCATTAGTGAGGTCGGGCACTGATGTTGCGCAATTAGTTCTGGCTCGCAGTCGACATTTCAATTCATCCCAAAGTCCGATGGGGTTGAGGTCAGGGCTCTGTGCAGGCCAGTCAAGTTCTTCCACACCAATCTCGACAAACCATTTCTGTATGGACCTTGGTTTGTTCATGGAGTCATTGTCATGCTGAAACAGGAAAGGGCCTTCCCCAAACTGTTGCCACAAAGTTGGAAGCACAGAATCGTCTAGAATGTCATTGTATGCTGTAGTGTTAAGATTTCCCTTCACTGGAACTTAGGGGCCGAGCCCGAACCATGAAAAACAGCCCCATTATTCCTCCTCCACCAAACTTTACAGTTGGCACTATGCATTTGGGCAGGTAGCGTTCTCCTGGCATCTGCTAAACCTAGATTAGTCCGTCGGACTACCAGATGGTGAAGCGTGATTCATCACTCCAGAGAACGCATTTCCACTGCTCCAGAGTCCAATGGCGGTGAGCTTTACACCATTCCAGCTGACGCTTGGCATTGTACATGGTGATCTTAGGCTTGTTTGCGGCTGCTCAGACATGGAAACCCATTTCCTGAAGCTCTCGATGAACAGTGCTTGTGCTGACACTGCTTCCAGAGTCAGTTTGGAACTCAGTTGTGAGTGTTGCAACCGCCAAGACGATTTTTCCATGCTATGCTCTTCAGCGCTCCTGTTCAGTGAGCTTGTGTGGCCTATCACTTCGCAGCTGAGCTGTTGTTGCTCCTAGACGTTTCCCGTTGACGGGCGCTTAGCAGGGCAGAAATTTGGCGAACTGACTTGTTGGAAAGGTGGCATCCCATGACGGTGTCACATTGAAAGTCACTGAGCTCTTCAGTACGGTCCATTCTACTGCCAATGTTTGTCTTTGGAGATTGCATGGCTGTCTGGTTGATTTTATACACCTATCAGCAATGAGCGTGGCTGAAGTAGCCAAATCCACGAATTAGAAGGGGTGTCCGCACACTTTTGGCCATGTAGTGTATGCCCTACAGCAGGGCTGGCATTCTATAAGTATCACGTTTCATTTGGTTTTCAACCAGAGCTTAGTCACTATCTACATAGGCAAGAAAGGAGAGAAGATTGACAAAAAGGAAAGGAAATGAAGGGGAAGAAGGAAGGATGGGGAGGGGGGGGGAGAGGGGAAAAGATGTTTAAGGGAAGGGGGGTGATGAAAATGTCCACCATTTTGTGCAAATATACAGTAGACTGCTCTGCATCGTAAATATGTGATAAAAGAGACTGCTGTTAAAGAGTTGTTGAGTTAGTTAAAGTCTCCACAACAACCTCAATGATCTTTAACTGAACTCAGTAGTTCAGCAAGCCAGTGCTGTATCAAGTAAAGATAGGAGTAAAGCCCCCCACCTCCCCAAAATATACAAATTTCAGGGACACTGCCAAGTCAGCATACATTCACTTCAACATTTATTATAACAATTAAAATTGCAGAATGTAAGAAAGAGCAGACTCTCGCAGCCGGTAGCACGATGCAAATTTCATAGGCCCTGGAATTTCTGGCAAAGTAAATGAGCGACAGTCAAAAGTGAGTTCTTGCACAACCAGTTCAGTTTCAAACTGAGTTAAAGAACCACTTTTTACGTGGCACCATTATCATAATGGCTAAACTATTCAATAAGGTAAAAAAAAAAAGGCCCCGGCCAAGGGTTCAAGCTCAGTGGGTCTTTTCCAAGAAAGATATAGGGCTGGCACAATGGCCAGGAAGTATGTACTCTTCTCCAAGCTGTCGAGCCCGACCCAGCTATAAACTGTCATCCCAATGGTTTACAGGCAGGGCGATTCATCAATGTGTGTGCCCGTCCCTCGGATGGACATTAAATCGGGTGTCCCGTCTGTCAGCATTCGTTAGTAGACATTAAAGATCCCATGGTATCCGTCGCAAAGAGCAGGGGAATTATCACCGGCACCCTGAACCAAATTCCAAATTCCTGTCCTAACCTGCAGCGGGTTGTTGCATCAGCGGCACAGTCGCATCCCCAGCTAATAATGTTACTCACAGTAAACAAAGGAAGAAAGAAAGATAAGCAATCCCCTCTTAGGTTTAGTGAATGGGCCACAGTTCCAAAGCAACAGTTAAATGGCATGGTCTTTGTGGCAATATACATCTTCATTTTGGTCAGTTTGGAAAGTTTGACTTCACTCATTGCTGGGTGGGTAAAACGTTATTTGAATTTCATCTCTGGTCCACAGGTGGTAGGTACTGATGATATGCTCATAAGGTAAAATAAATTTTAAAAATAATAATAATAAAACAGTTGAAATAAGAACTTTCCTCATCGTTTGCAAAAAAAAGATTCATTTATCGCAAAAAAAATTCTCTCATTATATAATTTGTATGAATGATTTCATTCTTCATTTGTGCTAATTCACAATTTGAGTAACGTTTGCCCTTTTCAAAAACAAAACTAAAATCCATTAAAATTGTCAACAACATTTATTGTCCCCTGTATAAGGGAAATGATCATATTATTGCATTTTGGCAGTGTCTGTGGTTTGTAGAGAAGCTTGTGCAGTATCTATTAGATGCAGGACAATGAGTTTAGTTTTAAAAGAGTACTTACTTTACTTTTACATGAACTAGGCGTGCCTACCCGTCACTTCGCTGACAGGTTTAATTGCAAGTCTATCTGTGAATCTCAATGAGGATGTAAATGAAGTGAAACACTTGAAAGAGGATCTTTTATCACACGTAGATATTGTTGCCGTTGTTGTGGTAGCTGTGGTGGTTGTTGTCTGTGTGCTCCTTCTATGTACATTTATATATTTTTGTATTGCTTTGAGAAATATTACTACATATAATTTTGTGTGCTCCTTCCGTGTCTTTCTAAAGGATTCCTGCTGTCTTAGAATAATAAACGTTACTGTTCAAACTACTGCATTAAGCTCCCATTCCCACTTATTTTTATTGCGCAAAGAAGGATTTTAAAATCGGCACCTTTGTAATTAAGCAGGCACAAGTTTTTGCTTCAAGAAAATTGGCTTTCCAACCATACAATTGTTTAGCTCACCTAGAATATACACTACATAGCCAAAAGTATGCGGACACCCCTTGTAATTAGTGGATTTGGCTATTTCAGCCACACCCATTGCTGACAGGTGTACAAAATCAAGTACACAGCCATGTAATTGCCATAGACAAACATAGACAACAAATGGCTTTGGATGGCCGAGCAGCCACACACAAGCCTAAGATCACCATGCGCAATGCCAAACGTCTGCTGGAGTGGTGTAAAGCTCACCGCCATTGGACTCTGGAGTAGTGGAAACGCGCTCTCTGGAGTGATGAATCACGCTTCACCATCTGGCAGTCAGACGGACAAATCTGGGTTTGGCGGATGCCAGGAGAACACGACCTGCCCAAATGCATAGTGCCAACTGCAAATTTTGTTGGAGGAGGAATAATGGTCTGGGGTTGTTTTTCATGGTTCGGGCTAGGCCCCTTAGTTCTTAACTAAGGGGAATCTTAACGCTACATCATGCAATGACATTCGGGACGATTCTGTGCTTCCAACTTTGTGGCAACAGTTTGGGGAAGGCCCTTTCCTGTTTTAGCATGGCAATGCCCCCGTGCACAAATCGAGGTCCATACAGAAATGCTTTGCCGAGATCGATGTTGAAGAATTGACTGGCCTGCACAGAGTCCTCACCTCAACCCATCAAACACCTTTGGGATGAATTTGAACGCTGACTGTGAGCCAGACATAATCACCCATCAGTGCCCGACCTCACTAATGCTCTTGTGGCTGAATGGAAGCAAATCCCTGCAGCAATGTTCCAACATCTAGTGGAAAACCTTCCTAGAAGGCTGGAGGCTGTTATTGAAGCAAAGGGGGGGGGGGGGACCAACTCCATATTAATGCCCATGATTTTGGAATGAGATGTTGGACGAGCAGGTGTCCACGTATTTTGGCCATGTAGCGTACGAGTCCATGACTTGCACAGCTATTGGAGTAAGAGCCACAGTATATAGATTGAAGCCTGTGAACAGCAAACGTTGTCGGGCAGGATTCAAAGCATTTCAGGCTTTACACTTGCAACAATGGTCATTGTAGGCTTCACACTTCCAATCATGATAATTGCACTCTGCTCTTGCAACCCACTATGTAGCTTTTGTCGAGACCGTTTACCTGCAATCATTCCAATCTGATCTTTACCTTTGGAATAAGTTGGAGAGTTAGCAACGCTTCTGCCATTTCTCTGCTTTTATGACCAAGCTCCTATGGTTTCGAGCCAAGTCCATTAGGGAAAATGTGGTTAAATTGCTGCAACAAAATAATCCTCTCGCTCTGTGGCCTTTGCCTCCTTGTGCATTTTTTTTTTTTGATATTCTGCATGCGGGTTGCTTTGAAAGAAAATAAAATCTTAATTACAAGATGCTTAGTGAGAATAAGATGAAGAATAAGAGGACAAGAGAAAGAGAATAAGAAAGCTTCCTGTCTTTCACAACAGAAGGCCAAACTTCACCGTCGGGCTGGCATTGAACCTAATGGATTTGGCTACTATCTGTGCTATTAGATGTAGCAGTGATGGTAATTCCTCCTGATGTCGAAAAACAACAAGAGCAAAATGAACAAATCATTAATATTTCAGTGCGGCAGAAACACTATGGCTTGTCTAGGTTCCCATGCCTGTGCGGTGAAGAATTGTCCGATGCTTGCCTATTACGCACTCCGCTATTTATTCAGCATCAAACACAATGCTGCCAAAATAAACATGGTAGTTCACTCAACCAATGACCCCTTTGAAGGAAGTTCAAGTGAAGGAATGCTTTCAATGAATCATGGATGCATAGCTGGAAGAAGAACGGGCAGATCGAGGGAAGAAACATATAAAGTGGAGAAAGGTATTAACCTTTAGGAAGTGGAAGGAGATGGAAACCTTCTTGCGGTCATGTAAATTGGGAAAACGCATCGAATGTCACAAAATCCTCATGCTCTGAGACTACGAGAAAGAGAGAGATGCACACACCTCAAACAAAAAGCTCCATTGGTAATTTCTTATGAGGATTAGATGGATGATATAATGTACTCCTTGGGGGAAATGATTGGGTCATATTCCACATGTTTGGACCTGAGATGGCGAAAGGGCTCACCCCTGTATTTGCACGATGGAAAGCCTCCTCCACCAAAATAGCACAAAAAAACGAGCTCGTTGAAGAGGTTCTGCTGTGTTGAAATATTCATGGTTTGTTCTTTCTGTTCATGTTGTTTCTCAGCATCATAGGGAATTATCGTGGCTGGAACAGCTAATAGCAGTGGCCAGAGCCATTAGGTTCAATGCCGAGCTGCTGGTTTGATCCCAGGGAGGTTTCCTTGAGTGGTTGCCTCCGAACGATGTTATATGCAGAACTTGTTTGAAACATCCTGTTCAAAGTACTCCAACTTCAGACAATGATTTGGTCTTCTTATTCAACTCTACAATTTTAGTACTACGTAGTACTCGTGTCGGCTTGCTACCCTTGTTTTACCACCTATGACCACATCATTATTGAATCTGCATTTTTCTGTAAGACTTAATGTAATCATTGTGTCAATTAAATAATGCATCTTAATCATGCACAACTTGGGCTGGACTGGCAGGGTGGCTTAGAGATACGCACACTCGCGTCTGATCGCCACATAGCCTGCGTTCGAATCTCGGCGTGGCTACAAACTGTCATCCTGGTATCTTGCGTGCAGGAAGAGGCATCATGTGTGTGTCGTCCTTCGGATGGATGTTAAACTGGGCGGCTGCTCTGTCACAATTATTGATGGATGTTAAAAATCCGACTGTGTCTTTCCTGGAGAGTAGGCCAGTTAGCGCAGGCACCCTGAACAAATTTCAAATTCCTTCCAATCAAATGCTAAGCCTGGCAGGCCAGTTCCAGAAAGGCTTAGGCCAGGACCATTCCCCCCAGCCGACCCCACAAGGTGGCAATAATCAGCCCGTTAAAGAAGAAGAAACATCATGCACAATTTATGATGAGTTAATTGGCATGCATTGTTGATTGACTGAACCCATTGATTGCGTGCTCCTGGATCATTCTGTTTCGCTTGCATTTCGGTTTGTGTTGTTTGTGACTGGTACGTGCTATGTTTGGCCAGCACTTGTTTGACCAGTTCATGCTGTTTGAACGGTACACATCGTGCCTGACTGCTTCGTGATACGTGTGACTGCTACGTAGCATCTGCATCCTGTGTATAAGACTAGTATACATCATGTGTGGCTGCTTTTCAGTGTATTTGAGTGGTGAACATATTTCATTATATGACCGCTGCTTCACCATGTGTGCTGTTTATCAATGGCGAGTGTCACGTCATGCAGGTGTGCTCTGCTGCAGGTGTGGGCTGTGACTGGCACGTACGAGCTAACAGTGATTGTGTGCCAATATCCTGTGAATGAGGCGATGCAGAGCTAATTACCCACTTAGGAAGCTTGCCGTTACATGGGTTCAAACTGCATAATGGAGACAGATGTTTATAACGTTAAATGTGCCTCAACTGCATATTCAGCAGGAGATTTTATGCTCAGCCTTCAATTAAAATCATTAATCACTCCAGACATGTGATAATTTGACCAAATTTTGCTATATGAGGTTAATTCTCTTGCATCAGCAAAACACAGAAAACTGAGCAGTTTTATTGGAGTTCTGTTGTTCGGCTGGTTCAAAAAAGCTTTGCTAGATAACCCAAAAGATCCAGGTTAGAACCCTATCCTTCCGTAAGCATTACAAGTTTTTGTGCAGAATCAGCATGAAAAGGGTGATGAAGCATGTGCTCTCGATTTCAGAAAGGTGACATATTAGAAAACAAGAGGGACAAAGAATGGTGTTTGTTGTAAATTGCTACAAATGCAGCCAATGGTGCAACATACAGTATCTATAGTCAAGAAGACTCCATCACATAAAAGGTGAGCCGTGCGATTGAGCAAAGTCAGCTGAAATTAGAAAATGAAAATGAGAAAGTTCTACAGGTAAAAGTGTTAAAGCAAATGTCATCCATAATCTGGACTTGGCCTTTGTCAAAGAAAATTGATTTTGCTGGCAAACAACGCCTCAAACTACTCTTGCCTGTCTGTCTGTCTGTCTGTCTGTCTGTCTGTCTCTCTCTCTCTCCACCCCCACCAGGTTGCATTCGACACATTTATATAAAAATCACAAAATACTGTTGTTTAGTTCTGAATACTGTATTCTATTTGCTCCTTACCACCATTATTATTGGGGAACATGATATTCTGATATATTCACTATCTTTGTATATTCTCAGCGGTTAATGAAAAGCATGTTTTTTATGATCAATAGTTGTGTTTAAAGTGTTCAAAATAAGATTGACCTCATACCCTGATGATATGAGTCACCCACCAACAGCTTCATTATTGTGCATGAGCAGTTTTAGAAATTCCAAATTCCTGCCCTAACCAGCAGAGGGCACTGCATCAGCCACACAGCCACACATACAGCCAATGATGCTACCCCACAGCCTTGTGCTGCATGAAAACAAAGGAGCAGAATGGGCCAACAGGATGGCCGAGAGGTATGCACACTCACTACTAAGCCGTCTTGCCTGGGCTTGAATCCCGACCCAGCGATAAACTGTAATCCCAGTGTTTCACAGATGGGGTGATTCATCAATATTTGTGCTGTCCTGAGGATTGGTTGTTATAAACAGGTGTCCTGTCTGCCATCATTTGTTGGTGGACCTAAAAGGGGAACCCAAATGCTCAGAGCCCCTTGACACTAATCTATCCCTTGATACCGTACAAAATAGATATGATGTGTCTTTTTTTCCAATTTCCGAATTATAAAGAAGGAAAATTTGCAATTCAAAGTTGGAATCTTCTTCCTCATCAGAATAGCCATGATGTCGTATCAGGAAGTCGACTGTCATATCCGTGCTGTCTCCGGGTTTAACTCAAACGGCAAATAATTTTCGATTTTCCACAAATATGCTGAGTCGATGCAACCTTTGTGGTTGCAGTGATACAAACCAAGATGGTTTCATGCTGCACCAATGGCCGAAAGACCCAAAATTTGCCGGAAATTGGACGAGGTTTGTCCGAAATACCCGCGTGTGGAACTGACCTACAAAAGATTCACTTTTGTGCTCGGAACATTTTACAGAGAACTGTCATGAAACGACAGAGATCGCTAGACCCTAACACCACAGCACAAATCCCCACTATTAAGCAGATGAAACAGCTGTTGCTCCAAACTGGATCACCATCTCTACCCAGCTACCAGCACATGTACACGGACAATTTGAGCAGTGAATCAAACACCTGTTGCCATTGCCCGGCAGTTACCACAAGAGCACCTGAAAATAATCATCAATTATCAACACTAATTTCTACAAATCAAATGAACCACCGTCTATTTATAGAGGAGAGAAATTATGTATGTATCATCATCTACCCCTCCGAGAGGATTTGACCGAGGAAGCTAAAAACTTTCAAGGTCCTCCTCCCCCTCCCCCATGAAACCCCCAACCCCAGCACCACACCCCCTCCACAATCCCCCGTCAACCATCAACCCTACAATCCCCCATCACGCCACAATACCCACAACCACAACCACACCGCACACCCTCTCCCCCTGAGCACCACTCCCCCCCTCCACTGGGGCAGGACTTCAGCACGGCATGACACAGCACAACACTGCATGAACATGGCACAAAACAGCAGCACAGCACGAACATAGCATGAATACAGCATGGCACAGCACGAACACAGCACGAATCCGACACAAATACAGACACAAATGGCCTCCCGGAAAGAATGAAACGGGACGATCCCGTAACATACAAGACACCTGGCCAGCCTGCAATGATGGGACAAATCATTCATCTCCCATTTTGTCTGCCGTGTCCGAGTGTGCCTGGGCAGTGGCCATGCTGTCAGGCGATAACGGGCATTTCTGCTCCAGTAGTACAACCGATTTATCAATGAATGCAAATCCATTATTAGCAATCAATTGAGCAGAAAAACAAAACCGATCAATCTGTAGTGAACATGCAACCAACGTTTTCATCATCATGACCACTTCCACCTTCTTCCTCCGAATCGCTCGCACAAGGCTCAAAACAATATGGCTCCACAATCTCCCCAAAAGCATTTCCATTACTAATCTTGTCTCCAACCATTCCTTCAAAATGCCACTGATCAGTTTCAACATACTGAGAACCTTCAGTGTTGCCAATGATGGTGGAATCAAATCAGAATCTGAGCGTGACATGCACTGTTTCTCTACGTAAGCCACCATGCGGATAAAAATGGCTTCAAGATGTGACGTCACTGGCGAAATTGAAAATCGACTCTCTGGCTTTGTTTTTTTCAACACTGAGATTGGCAAAAAAAACTTTTAAAATAATTTTCCCTTCAAACTACACCATGATTAATCATTCTGAATGGTTTTCAGAAAAAGAAAAAAAAGTTTGCGTTTGGGTTCCCGAGATCCCATGGCGTCTTTCGCAAAGAGGAGGAGATCGAGCTATCATCAGCACCCTGAACAAATTCCAAATTCCTGCCCGAACCAGCAGAGGACATTGCATCAGCGGCACAGACGCATCCTCAGCCAATGATGCTATGCCACAGCCTTCTGCTGCACACAAACTAGGAAGAAGAAGAAGAAGAACACAAACTTCTACACATTCTATGGAATATTCCTAATGAAATGGACTATATCATCCTTGGATGCAGTTTCCAGCACTTTCAAAATTAGTCTGTGCCAAATCAAATCAATTTATGAATGTCTGCACCAAATCAACCTGTTATCAAGGTATGAGCGACAGTCTGCACCTATCAAGGTAGGCAGGCAGCATATATCCGGTCTGTAAAGTATTGCATGCTTACAATGCCAAGAAAACTTTGGACTGGAGATGAAGGAAGACTTGACAGCCTACTTCTGCTGACATAGCACTGTAAAGTTCAAATAGAATTGACATGTTTATGTATTTTCACAACATAACCAGACTTGCTGGTGTAATAGTGAGAGCATATGCTCTGATACTGGGAAGTTGGTGTTTCAAACTGAAACCCCATCCAAGTCATTCCAAAGAATTTATTTTTAAACTGGTACATGCTGTTTC
Organism: Eptatretus atami; assembly: GCA_035128595.1. Taxonomy (NCBI): domain Eukaryota; kingdom Metazoa; phylum Chordata; class Myxini; order Myxiniformes; family Myxinidae; genus Eptatretus; species Eptatretus atami. The sequence goes on from CM068955.1 coordinate 170,253,535, forward strand.
CTTGCTTGACACTCAGCATTTAAAAGGATAGAGAACGGACAAACAATGCTTGGAAAGCAATGGCAAACCACCCTGCATAACCCTTGCCAAGACGCTCTGCAAAGAGCATCAAATAAAAATAAAATATTTAACATATCTGCTGCTTTGCCTCCCAGCCTCCCCCCACACCTCCCACTCTCTTCTTGTTACATAATTTATGGGTTTACAGAACCTTTACCACAAAACTACCATGCTGGTTCACTGCTGGCAGGAAGCACTGCATCTCAAAGCATGTCGTCTTTGAAATAGCGGTATAAATCCATCTGTCTCACCTGCATTGAGGTTCTGGACACAAAATATCATTTGTGTATTTGAATAGAGTAGGCCATTGCAGGTCAGTAGCCTGGCCAAATTCCTTGATTGAGGTTAGCCATATGATTGGCACTTTAACAGTAGGTGAGTGCACTGAGCTGTGGCTATGGAACTTGCTTTATAGACCTAATGACCTCCCGTAACTTTGGTTTAGGTTTGTCATTCGAATTCATCCTTCCAAATAAGTGGTTAATCTCTTCATTGTGATCATTTTTCGACCTTGATCTCCTTATTGCCCACCCACGGTGTTTGTCTGTGTTCTATCCTCTAATTGCCGAGTGTCGAGTGAGGAAGCAAGACATAACCATTTTTAGTATTTGGTATATCTCAGCCAGGGTTAGAATTGACGGCTGACCCACCAATCCCAGAGTGGATGGGCTAACCACAATGCCACTGAATCTGGTTAGTAGATCATCATCATCATCATCATCATGTGGTTAATAGAAGCTTTTGCAAATTTGCCTGATAATACGGGACTTTCGAAATGACATATGAATGCTAAACAAGGCCTTTTGCACATGCTCTGTGTGTGTTTCCAGTGACTTGGTTCTACTCGCAGGGCATTTTCAACCTGCCGTTGTTAGCACAGAATCTGCCTCTCTCTATCGAGTGCAGCCTGTGGCTGCTGGTTGCATCATTGGTTGGGACACGGCTATGTCGCTGATGCAGTGTCCCCCTTACCAGTATACTGGTACTCATTTTGCCGACCTCGGAAGGATGACAGGCTGAGTCAACCTCCTGGTGTATTTTAATTCAAGCGCCAACAGGGCTTGAACTCAGGACCCGAGGATCCCAAGCCACCACCCTAACCACTAAGCCAACACCAGGCTTACAGAATCTGTAATTCAAATCATCTTTTAAACATAATTTTCAACATTTCGACGAAAGAGTGGCAATTTCAAGTTGGTTAACAACAATTGTTCAGTTCCTGAATGCAAATCGGACTTGCGGAAATGTAGGAAATACAAGAAATATCCGAGAAAGAGAGGAGTCGAGTTTCTACCTTTTCCTGGAAATACAATTTTCAAACAGCGTCAGTGGATATAACACACACACACACACACACACACACACACGGATGCTTCTCCTTTTACCAATAGATGCAACAATCTGGTGCAATTTCTCTTGTGACCCCGGAACCAAACAAACAATATATTTATAACGGCCCTCACAGCCCATACAAGTCCCTCTCCCACCAGCGAACCCCCCTCCCTTCACCAAAACATGATTAATAGTAAATATCATCATTTTAAACTTACACTGTGCAATCAAAAGCCCCAGATATGACCTTCCCATCAGTGTTAAGAAGCCACTAAACCAGATATGGTGTTTCCCTCTGGAAAGTCTCCCTGAATGCTAGCAATGATGTAATCTGCTACACGATAGCAGTCATCCATTAAATAATTCACCAAGCCTTCCGTGACCACATGAGTTAATCCCGCAAGGTTCTAATTTACTCACTGGCAGAGATGATCGGGAAGGTTGGGTAGAATGTGCCCGTCCACAGGCCTTGCACCTGCCCACCTCGTTAGTCATTTTTGCAGTACGGGCTGCAAGATATCAACTTTTTGGACAAGTTGATCAGAAAGTTATCCAACTCTCTCATTGTGCAGAGGCACACCCCTTTCTCTCAGATACTTTTCCAAGTATTTTTGGCTTCTTTTACAAGATTTGTGAGCCATTTTATGTTACAATCCTTATCTGGCACACATTATATACATCCGGCCATCCTGATGAACCTTATTGCTAGGAGTTTCTGCACATACGTATCAAGCATTCTGTGGAGGATTCCGTCATTTCGTAAGTCCCGTATCTCACACTGTTCCATTTACAAAGTGGTACGATGGAGATCAGGAAGAGAAACGAAATTTTCACTTTACGAACTGTAATCCCCTATTCTCCCCACCGTGACCCACCTCCATACTCCATCCTCACCATTGTTTCCTTCATCACCACCTTGATAATAACA
>CM068955.1:170261763-170273201 GCA_035128595.1 Eptatretus atami
ATGTAGTATTAAAAATGTGACTATGTCTTTAAAGTATAAAGGATGTAGTATTAAAAATGTGAGTATGTCTGTAACGTATAAAGGATGTAGTATTAAAAATGTGAATATGTCTATAAAGTATAAAGGATGTTGTATTAAAAATGTGACTATGTCTATAAAGTATAAAGGATGTAGTATTAAAAATGTGAGTATGTCTATAAATGAACAGCTAATAGCAGTGGCCAGAGCCATTAGGTTCCAATGCCGAGCTGCTGGTTTGATCCCAGGAGGTTTCCTTGAGTGGTTGCCTCCGAACGATGTTATATGCAGAACTTTTTGAAACATCCTGTTCAAAGTACCTCCAACATTCAGACAATGATTGGTCTTCTTATTCAACTCTACAATTTTAGTACTACGTAGTACTCGTGTCGGCTTGCTACCCTTGTTTTTACCACTATGACCACATCATTATTGAATCTGCATTTTCTGTAAGACTTAATGTAATCATTGTGTCAATTAAATTAATGCATCTTAATCATGCACAACTTGGGCTGGACTGGCAGGGTGGCTTAGAGATACGCACACTTCGCGTCTGATCGCCCACATAGCTGCGTTCGAATCTCGGCGTGGGCTACAAACTGTCATCCTGGTATCTTGCGTGCAGGAAGAGGCATCATGTGTGTGTCGTCCTTCGGATGGATGTTAAACTGGGCGGCTGCTCTGTCACAATTATTGATGGATGTTAAAAATCCGACTGTGTCTTTCCTGGAGAGTAGGCCAGTTAGCGCAGGCACCCTGAACAAATTTCAAATTCCTTCCAATCAAATGCTAAGCCTGGCAGGCCATTCCAGAAAGGCTTAGGCCAGGACCATTCCCCCAGCCGACCCCACAAGGTGGCAATAATCAGCCCGTTAAAGAAGAAGAACATCATGCACAATTTATGATGAGTTAATTGCATGCATTGTTGATTGACTGAACCCATTGATTGCGTGCTCCTGGATCATTCTGTTTCGCTTGCATTTCGGTTTGTGTTGTTTGTGACTGTACGTGCTATGTTGGCCAGCACTTGTTTGACCAGTTCATGCTGTTTTGAACGGTTACACATCGTGCCTGACTGCTTCGTGATACGTGTGACTGCTACGTAGCATCTGCATCCTGTGTATAAGACTAGTATACATCATGTGTGGCTGCTTTTCAGTGTATTTGATGGTGAACATATTTCATTATATGACCGCTGCTTCACCATGTGTGCTGTTTATCAATGGCGAGTGTCACGTCATGCAGGTTGTGCTCTGCTGCAGGTTGAGCTGTGACTGGCACGTACGAGCTAACAGTGATTGTGTGCCAATATCCTGTGAATGAGGCGAGCAGAGCTAATTACCCACTTAGGAAGCTTGCCGTTACATGGGTTCAAACTGCATAATGGAGACAGATGTTTATAACGTTAAATGTGCCTCAACTGCATATTCAGCAGGAGATTTTATGCTCAGCCTTCAATTAAAATCATTAATCACTCCAGACATGTGATAATTTGACCAAATTTTGCTATATGAGGTTAATTCTCTTGCATCAGCAAAACAACAGAAAACTGAGCAGTTTTATTGGAGTTCTGTTGTTCGGCTGGTTCAAAAAAAGCTTTGCTAGATAACCAAAAGATCCAGGTAGAACCCTATCCTTCCGTAAGCATTACAAGTTTTGTGCAGAATCAGCATGAAAAGGGTGATGAAGCATGTGCTCTCGATTTCAGAAAGGTGCAGATATTAGAAAACAGAGGACAAAGAATGCGTGTTTGTTGTAAATTGCCTACAAATGCAGCCAATGGTGCAACATACAGTATCTATAGTCAAGAAGACTCCATCACATAAAAGGTGACCGTGCGATTGAGCAAAGTCAGCTGAAAATTAGAAAATGAAAATGAGAAAGTTCTACAGCTAAAAGTGTTTAAAGCAAATGTCATCCATAAATCTGGACTTGCCTTTGTCAAAGAAAATTGATTTTGCTGGCAAACAACGCCTCAAACTACTCTTGCCTGTCTGTCTGTCTGCTGTCTGTCTGTCTGTCTGTCTCTCTCTCTCTCTCCACCCCCACCAGGTTGCATTCGAACACATTTATATAAAAATCACAAAATACTGTTGTTTAGTTCTGAATACTGTATTCATTTGCTCCTTACCACCTATTATTATGGGGAACATGATATTCTGATATATTCACTATCTTTTGTATATTCTCAGCGGTTAATGAAAAGCATGTTTTTTATGATCAATAAGTTGTGTTTAAGTGTTCAAAAAAGATGACCTCATACCCTGATGATATGAGTCACCCACCAACAGCTTCATTATTGTGCATGAGCAGTTTTAAAATTCCAAATTCTGACCCTAACCAAGCAGAGGGCACTGCATCAGCCACACCAGCCACACATACAGCCAATGATGCTACCCCACAGCCTTGTGCTGCATGAAACAAAGGAAGCAGAATGGGCCAACAGGATGGCCGAGAGGTATGCACACTCACTACTAAAGCCGTCTTGCCTGGCTTGAATCCCGACCCAGCATAAACTGTAATCCCAGTGTTCACAGATGGGGTGATTCATCAATATTTGTTGCTGTCCTGAGGATTGGTTTTATAAACAGGTGTCCTGTCTGCCATCATTTGTTGGTGACCTAAAAGGGGAACCCAAAATGCTCAGAGACCCCTTGACACTAATCTATCCCTTGATACCGTACAAAATAGATATGATGTGTTTTTTTCCAATTTCGAATTATAAAGAAGGAAAATTTGCAATTCAAAGTTGGAAATCTTCTTCCTCATCAGAATAGCCATGATGTCGTATCAGGAAGTCGACTGTCATATCCGTGCTGTCTCCGGGTTTAACTCAAACGGCAAATAATTTTCGATTTTCCACAAATATGCTGATCGATGCAACCTTTGTGGTTGCAGTGATACAAAACCAAGATGGTTTCATGCTGCACCAATGGCCGAAAGACCCAAAATTGCCGGAAATTGGACGAGGTTTGTCCGAAATACCCGCGTGTGGAACTGACCTACAAAAGATTCACTTTTGTGCTCGGAACATTTTACAGAAACTGTCATGAAACGACAGAGATCGCTAGACCCTAACACCACAGCACAAATCCCCACTATTAAGCAGATGAAACAGCTGTTGCTCCAAACTGGATCACCATCTCTACCCACGCTACCAGCACACATGTACACGGACAATTTGAGCAGTGAATCAAACACCTGTTGCCATGCCCGCAGTTACCACAAGAGCACCTGGAAAAATAATCATCAATTATCAACACTAATTTCTACAAATCAAAATGAACCACCGTCTATTTATAGAGGAGAGAAATTATGTATGTATCATCATCTACCCCTCCGAGAGGATTTGACCGAGGAAGCTAAAAACTTTCAAGGTCCTCCTCCCCTCCCGCCATTTGAAACCCCAACCCCAGCCACCACAACCCCTCCACAATCCCCCGTCAACATCAACCCTACAATCCCCCATCACGCCACAAACCCACAACCACAACCACACCGCACACCGCTCTCCCCCTGAGCACCACTCCCCCCCTCCACTGGGCAGGACTTCAGCACGGCATGACACAGCACAACACTGCATGAACATGGCACAAAACAGCAGCACAGCACGAACATAGCATGAATACAGCATGGCAAGCACGAACACAGCACGAATCCGACACAAATACAGACACAAATGGCTCCCTGAAAGAATGAAACGGGACGATCCGTAACATACAAGACCACCTGGCCAGCCTGCAATGATGGGACAAATCATTCATCTCCCATTTTGTCTGCCGGTCAGTGTGCCTGGGCAGTGGCCTGCTGTCAGGCGATAACGGGCATTTCTGCTCCAGTAGTACAACCGATTTATCAATGAATGCAAATCCATTATTAGCAATCAATTGAGCAGAAAAACAAAACCGATCAATCTGTAGTGAACATGCAACCAACGTTTTCATCCATCATGACCACTTCCACCTTCTTCCTCCGAATCGCTCGCACAAGGCCAAAACAATATGGCTCCACAATCTCCCAAAAGCATTTCCATTACTAATCTTGTCTCCAACCATTCCTTCAAAATGCCACTGATCAGTTTCACATACTGAGAACCCAGTGTTGCCAATGATGGTGGGAATCAAATCAGAATCTGAGCGTGACATGCACTGTTTCTCTACGTAAGCCACCATGCGGATAAAAATGGCTTCAAGATGTGACGTCACTGGCGAAATTGAAAATGACGTCTCTCTGGCTTTGTTTTTCCAACACTGAGATTGCAAAAAAAACTTTTAAAATAATTTTCCCTTAAACTACACCATGATTAATCATTCTGAATTGTTTTCAGAAAAAAGAAAAAAAAGTTTGCGTTTGGGTTCCCGAGATCCCATGGCGTCTTTCGCAAAGAGGAGGAGATCGAGCATCATCAGCACCCTGAACCAAATTCCAAATTCCTGCCCGAACCAGCAGAGGACATTGCATCAGCGGCACAGACGCATCCTCAGCCAATGATGCTATGCCACAAGCCTTCTGCTGCACACAAACTAGGAAGAAGAAGAAGAAGAACACAAACTTCTACACATTCTATGGAATATTCTAATGAAATGGACTATATCATCCTTGGATGCAGTTTCCAGCACTTTCAAAATTAGTCTGTGCAAATCAAATCAATTTATGAATGTCTGCACAAATCAACCTGTTATCAAGGTATGAGCGACAGTCTGCACCTATCAAGGTAGGCAAGGCAGCATATATCCGGTCTGTAAAGTATTGCATGCTTACAATGCCAAGAAAACTTTGGACTGGAGTGAAGGAAGACTTGACAGCCTACTCTCTGCTGACATAGCACTGTAAAGTTCAAATAGAATTGACATGTTTATGTATTTTCACAACATAACCAGACTTGCTGGTGTAATAATGAGAGCATATGCTCTGATACTGGGAAGTTGGTGTTTCAAACTGAAACCCCATCCAAGTCATTCCAAAGAATTTATTTTTAAACTGGTACATGCTGTTTCCTTGCTTGACACTCAGCATTTAAAAGGATAGAGAACGGACAACAATGCTTGGAAAGCAATGGCAAACCACCCTGCATAACCCTTGCCAAGACGCTCTGCAAAGAGCATCAATAAAAATAAAATATTTAACATATCTGCTGCTTTGCCTCCCAGCCTCCCCCACACCTCCCACTTCTCTCTTGTTACATAATTTATGGGTTTACAGAACCTTTACCACAAAACTACCATGCTGGTTCACTGCTGGCAGGAAGCACTGCATCTCAAAGCATGTCGTCTTTGAAATAGCGGTATAAATCCATCTGTCTCACCTGCATTGAGGTTCTGGACACAAAATATCATTTGTGTATTGAATAGAGTAGGCCATTGCAGGTCAGTAGCCTGGCCAAATTCCTTGATTGAGGTTAGCCATATGATTGGCACTTTAACAGTAGGTGAGTGCACTGAGCTGTGGCTATGGAACTTGCTTTATAGACCTAATGCACTCCCGTAACTTTGGTTTAGGTTTGTCATTCGAATTCATCCTTCCAAATAAGTGGTTAATCTCTTCATTGTGATCATTTTTCGACCTTGATCTCCTTATTGCCCACCCACGGTGTTTGTCTGTGTTCTATCCTCTAATTGCGAGTGTCGAGTGAGGAAGCAAGACATAACCATTTTTAGTATTTGGTATATCTCAGCCAGGGTTAGAATTGCGGCTGACCCACCAATCCAGAGTGGATGGGCTAACCACAATGCCACTGAATCTGGTTAGTAGATCATCATCATCATCATCATCATGTGGTTAATAGAAGCTTTGCAAATTTGCCTGATAATACGGGACTTTTCGAAATGACATATGAATGCTAAACAAGGCCTTTTGCACATGCTCGTGTGTGTTTCCAGTGACTTGGTTCTACTCGCAGGGCATTTTCAACCTGCCGTTGTTAGCACAGAATCTGCCTCTCTCTATCGAGTGCAGCCTGCTGGCTGTTTTGCATCATTGTTGGGACACGGCTATGTCGCTGATGCAGTGTCCCCCTTACCAGTATACTGGTACTCATTTTGCCGCACCTCGAAGGATGACAGGCTGAGTCAACCTCCTGGTGTATTTTAATTCAGCCGCCAACAGGGCTTGAACTCAGGACCGAGGATCCCAAGCCACCACCCTAACCACTAAGCCAACACCAGGCTTACAGAATCTGTAATTCAAATCATCTTTTAAACATAATTTTCAACATTTCGACGAAAGAGTGGCAATTTCAAGTTGGTTAACAACAATTGTTCAGTTCCTGAATGCAAATCGGACTTGCGGAAATGTAGGAAATACAAGAAATATCCGAGAAAGAGAAGGAGTCGAGTTTCTACCTTTTCCTGGAAATACAATTTTCAAACAGCGTCAGTGGATATAACACACACACACACACACACCACACACACACGGATGCTTCTCCTTTTACCAATAGATGCAACAATCTGGTGCAATTTCTCTTGTGACCCCGGAACCAAACAAACAATATATTTATAACGGCCCTCACAGCCCATACAAGTCCCTCTCCCACCAGCGAACCCCCCTCCCTTCACCAAAACATGATTAATAGTAAATATCATCATTTTAAACTTACACTGTGCAATCAAAAGCCCCAGATATGACCTTCCCATCAGTGTTAAGAAGCCACTAAACCAGATATGGTGTTTCCCTCTGGAAAGTCTCCCTGAATGCTAGCAATGATGTAATCTGCTACACGATAGCAGTCATCCATTAAATAATTCACCAAGCCTTCCGTGACCACATGGATTAATCCCGCAAGGTTCTAATTTACTCACTGGCAGAAGATGATCGGGAAGGTTGGGTAGAATGTGCCCGTCCACAGCCTTGCACCTGCCCACCTCGTTAGTCATTTTTGCAGTACGGGCTGCAAGATATCAACTTTTTGGACAAGTTGATCAGAAAGTTATCCAAACTCTCTCATTGTGCAGAGCACACCCCTTTCTCTCAGATACTTTTCCAGTATTTTTTGCTTCTTTTACAAGATTTGTGAGCCATTTTATGTTACAATCCTTATCTGGCACACATTATATACATCCGCCATCCTGATGAACCTTATTGCTAGAGTTTCTGCACATACGTATCAAGCATTCTTTGAGGATTCCATCATTTCGTAAGTCCCGTATCTCACACTGTTCCATTTACAAAGTGGTACGATGGAGATCAGGAAGAGAAACGAAATTTTCACTTTACGAACTGTAATCCCCTATTCTCCCCACCGTGACCCACCTCCATACTCCCATCCTCACCATTGTTTCCTTCATCACCACCTGATAATAACATAGTTTCTGGGTTTTTTTTTTTTTAATAATCATTTATTTTTCCCTTTTTCTCATCGTTTCGACGGAATGTCTTTTGCTTCTGCTGTTTTGATCCTTCCTCATCAGAGTTGTGTTGCCAGCATATCAAGTGCCTCTGTGTTTTAAGTTGTTTTATTTTAGGGATGTTATAGTTGTGTACTTTAGGAGGTGGTGCCTCGTCTCCTCTTCCACTTCTAAAGTGGAGTGCAAGGGAAATGTAAATTTTAAAATGAATACATTAGACTTCATAATTTTTGGGTATGTCTATAAGGTACGTACTATTTTAATGTGAGTATGTCTATAAAGTATAAAGGATGGATAATTAAAAATGTGAGTATGTCTATAAAGGATGAAGGATGTAGTATTAAAAATGTGAATATGTCCATGAAGTATAAAGGATGTAGTATTAAAAATGTGAGTATGTCTATAAAATATAAAGGGTGTAGTATTAAAAATGTGAGTATGTCCATAAAGTATAAAGGATGTACTATTAAAAATGTGAGTATGTCTATAAAGTATAAAGATGGTACTATTAAAAATGTGAATATGTCCATAAAGTATAAAGGATGTAGTATTAAAAATGTGAGTATGTCTATAAAGTATAAAGGATGTAGTATTAAAAATGTGACTATGTCTTTAAAGTATAAAGGATGTAGTATTAAAAATGTGAATATGTCTATAAAGTATAAAGTATGTAATATTAAAAATGTGAATATCTCCATAAAGTATAAAGGATGTAGTATTAAAAATGTGACTATGTCTTTAAAGTATAAAGGATGTAGTATTAAAAATGTGAGTATGTCCATAAAGTATAAAGGATGTAGTATTAAAAATGTGAATATGTCTATAAAGTATAAAGGATGTAGGATTAAAAATGTGACTAGTTCTTTAAAGTATAAAGGATGTAGTATTAAAAATGTGAGTATGTCTATAAAGGATGAGGATGTAGTATTAAAAATGTGAATATGTCCATGAAGTATAAAGGATGTAGTATTAAAAATGTGAGTATGTTCTATAAAATATAAAGGATGTAGTATTAAAAATGTGAGTATGTCCATAAAGTATAAAGGATGTACTATTAAAAATGTGAGTATGTCTATAAAGTATAAAGGATGTACTATTAAAAAATGTGAATATGTCCATAAAGTATAAAGGATGTAGTATTAAAAATGTGAGTATGTCTATAAAGTATAAAGGATGTAGTATTAAAAATGTGACTATGTCTTTAAAGTATAAAGGATGTAGTATTAAAAATGTGAATATGTCTATAAAGTATAAAGTATGTAATATTAAAAATGTGAATATGTCCATAAAGTATAAAGGATGTAGTATTAAAAATGTGACTATGTCTTTAAAGTATAAAGGATGTAGTATTAAAAATGTGAGTATGTCTATAAAGTATAAAGGATGTAGTATTAAAAATGTGAATATGTCTAAAAGTTAAAAGGATGTAGTATTAAAAAAAGTGAATATGTCTATAAAGTATAAAGTATGCAATATTAAAAATGTGACTATGTCTTTAAAGTATAAAGGATGTAGTATAAAAATGTGAGTATGTCTATAAAGTATAAAGGATGTAGTATTAAAAATGTGAATATGTCTATAAAGTATAATGGATGTAGTATTAAAAATGTGAGTATGTCTATAAAGTATAAAGGATGTAATATAAAAATGTGAATGTCCATAAAGTATAAAGGATGTAGTATTAAAAATGTGACTATGTCTATAAAGTATAAAGGATGTAGTATTAAAAATGTGACTATGTCTATTAAGTATAAAGGATGTAGTATTAAAAAATGTGAATATGTCTATAAAGTATAAAGTATGTAATATTAAAAATGTGAATATGTCCATGAAGTATAAAGATGTAGTATTAAAAAATGTGACTATGTCTTTAAAGTATAAAGGATGTAGTATTAAAAATGTGAGTATGTCTGTAACGTATAAAGGATGTAGTATTAAAAATGTGAATATGTCTATAAAGTATTAAGGATGTGTATTAAAAATGTGACTATGTCTATAAAGTATAAAGGATGTAGTATTAAAAATGTGAGTATGTCTATAAAGTATAAAGGATGTATGTAGTGTTAAAAATGTGACTATGTCTATAAAGTATAAAGGATGAATATTAAAAATGTGACTATGTCTATAAAGTATAAAGCATGTCGTATTGAAAATGTGAATATGTCCATAAAATATAAAGGATGTAGTATTAAAAATGTGACTATGTCTATAAAGTATAAAGGATGTAATATTAAAAATGTGAGTATGTCTATAAAGTATTAAATGTGGTATTAAAAATGTGACTATGTCTATAAAGTATAAAGGATGTAGTATTAAAAATGTGAATATGTCCATAAAGTATAAAGGATGTAGTATTAAAAATGTGACTATGTCTATAAAGTATAAAGGATGTAATATTAAAAATGTGAGTTTGTCCATGAAGATATAAAGGATGTAGTATTAAAAATGTGAGTATGTCTATAAAATATAAAGGATGTAGTATTAAAAATGTGAGTATTCCATAAAGTATAAGGATGTACTATTAAAAATGTGAGTATGTCTATAAGTATAAAGGATGTACTATTAAAAATGTGAATATGTCCATAAAGTATAAAGGATGTAGTATTAAAAATGTGAGTATGTCTATAAAGTATAAAGGATGTAGTATTAAAAATGTGAATATGTCTATAAAGTATAAAGTATGTAATATTAAAAATGTGAATATGTCCATAAAGTATAAAGGATGTAGTATTAAAAATGTGACTATGTCTTTAAAGTATAAAGGATGTAGTATTAAAATGTGAGATGTCTATAAAGTATAAAGGATGTAGTATTAAAAAATGTGAATATGTCTATAAAGTATAAAGGATGTAGTATTAAAAAAGTGAATATGTCTATAAAGTATAAAGTATGCAATATTAAAAATGTGACTATGTCTTTAAAGTATAAAAGGATGTAGTATTAAAAATGTGAGTATGTCTATAAAGTATAAAGGATGTAGTATTAAAAATGTGAATATGTCTATAAAGTATAATGGATGTAGTATTAAAAATGTGAGTATGTCTATAAAGTATAAAGGATGTAATATTAAAAATGTGAATGTGTCCATAAAGTATAAAGGATGTAGTATTAAAAATGTGACTGTCTATAAAGTATAAAGGATGTAGTATTAAAAATGTGACTATGTCTATTAAGTATAAAGGATGTAGTATTAAAAATGTGAATATGTCTATAAAGTATAAAGTATGTAATCTTAAAAATGTGAATAGTCCATAAAGTATAAAGGATGTAGTATTAAAAATGTGACTATGTCTTTAAAGTATAAAGGATGTAGTATTAAAAATGTGAGTATGTCTATAACGTATAAAGGATGTAGTATTAAAAATGTGAATATGTCTCATAAATTATAAAGGATGTAGTATTAAAAATGTGACTATGTCTATAAAGTATAAAGGATGTAGTATTAAAATGTGAGTATGTCTATAAAGTATAAAGGATGTAGTATTAAAAATGTGAGTATGTCTATAAAGTATAAAGGATGTATGTATTGTGTTAAAAATGTGACTATGTCTATAAAGTATAAAAGATGTAATATTAAAAATGTGACTATGTCTATAAAGTATAAAGCATGTCGTATTGAAAATGTGAATATGTCCATAAAATATAAAGGATGTAGTATTAAAAATGTGACTATGTATATAAAGTATAAAGGATGTAATATTAAAAATGTGAGTATGTCTATAAAGTATAAGGATGTTGGTATTAAAAATGTGACTATGTCTATAAAGTATTAAGGATGTGGTATTAAAAATGTGACTATGTCTATAAAGTATAAAGGATGTAGTATTAAAAAATGTGAGTATGTCTTATAAAGTATAAAGGATGTAGTATTAAAAATGTGAGTATGTCTATAAAGTATAAAGGATGTTATGTAGTTTAAAAACGTGACTATGTCTATAAAGTATAAAGGATGTAATATTAAAAAATGTGAGTATGTCTATAAAGTATTAAGGATGTGGTATTAAAAATGTGACTGTCTATAAAGTATAAAGGATGTAGTATTAAAAAATGTGAATATGTCCATAAAGTATAAAG
>CM068955.1:170275317-170294668 GCA_035128595.1 Eptatretus atami
AGAGTTTCCTCCAGTTTCCAAGTGCCTTTTGATGGTGTAGGAAACTGTACTCACTGACACCTTGGCCCTTTTGCAATTTCTCTAAAGGAAAGACCTACACTTTTAAGGGTAATAATGGCCTGTCTGTCTTCCTTTGTTAATTGTCTTTTTCTCGTCATTATTGTTCTGTGGAATGGTACCACCTGCGAAGCAATATACTACTTCCTGCAGTGCAATATTGTCCAAATAATGCTTCAGAGGGTGTAGCAACAGTCTGTGCCAACACTACTTTTATACAGACAGAGGGTTTGTAACTAATCAACAAAAGTTTGGACACCTGCAGGAATTGTTTGCATCAACTTTCAAAGCTTAATTTACTTCCATTGCTGCAGAACAGCTGCAGTTGCTAACCTATTATTTGTTCCCTGAAAAGGGCCTTTTTAACAATTCTGAAATTTACATTATTTTTCAGGTTTTGGTGACCTAAACTGTTTTTAAACCTCAGGCAGTTTACCGCTTCGCTTTGTACCATTTCAGGTTATTCCTGGAATTGAACTGCTTAAAATTTAGTAAAAAACTGGAAAAATGGGGGTGTTCTTAAACTTTTGACCGGTAGTGTGTTATATATTGTGTGTGTGTGTGTGTGTGTGTGTGTGTGTGTGTGTGTGTGTGTGTTTGGTTCCAGGGCTACAACATACATGATGCCAAATTTTGCATCTATTGGTAAAAGGAAAAGCGTGTGTGTGTGTGTGTGTGTGTGTATGCTTGTGTGTGTGTTTGTGTGCGTTATATCCATGGCCGCAACTCACTTGTACATATTAACAGGAAATGATAGTAACTCAACGCCTCTCATCCACAAATAACCGAACAATTATGGTTAACCATATCGAAATTGCCACTCTTTTATCTCAATGCTGAAAATTATGTTAAAAAGACAATTTGAATTATAGATTTCGTGCTAGCAACGGCAGGTTAAAAGTGCCCAGCGAGCAGAACCGAGTCACGGAAAATGCACACACAGCGCATATACGCGCAGAAGGTCTCGTTGGCATTCATACGTCATTTCAAAGGTCGTGTATTGCTATGTCGCTCTCAAGTTATCAATTAACAACCCAGTAAGCTCACTTATGATCTCGGCAATGTACGATCTGCTTCCACTGTCTGTTTTGTGCTACACGAGAGAGTTATGACTCTTTGCATTGCGGGAAGTGCTGTCAGGAAAAGTTGGTGGGCTTTAAAAATTCTATCAATGAAAAGTGATCATTTAAATTGGCAAGATTAATTATATCATCAACTGTTTCATCGGAAAAATAACCGTTTTCATTGTTGTTGTGAAAGGTTATGCAATAGAGATATTTTCTAAAGAATTTCGAGATGGAAACCTTTCCGAGGGAATATGATGCATTACAATCTATTTGAGATTTCGAGTTATGGTTTACAGTTACACTTTGACTCGTTTTTATCGGCATCCAATTAGTCACAGTTGTATGCGTGGAACAATAAAACAGCCAAGTTCCTAATTTATCAGCATAATTTCCCCAATTATTTAATGTCGTTGCGACAAGAGTTCGGTTTGAT
This sequence comes from Eptatretus atami, assembly GCA_035128595.1. Taxonomy (NCBI): domain Eukaryota; kingdom Metazoa; phylum Chordata; class Myxini; order Myxiniformes; family Myxinidae; genus Eptatretus; species Eptatretus atami. The sequence continues at coordinate 170,276,875 of CM068955.1, forward strand.
TTCATTTTTAAATGCACTGTAGACTGACATCAGCTGGAGCATTTTAACTTCTCAAATGTACTCTTTCAAGATGTAAATAGGAATTTGAGAAATGGCCAGTGGAGCCAGACTCAATGACTTGCTTTTATGGCATTGTACTGACAGAGAGGTCCATTACAGGGTAGCATTTTAGCATCTCAGCTGACGAAGCCAGAACGGCCATGTAGGCATTCCAATGGAGCAGCAAATGGTTTATATATCGAAACCTCAAACAATCTTATTGTGTTTATTGTCACATTAATTGCTAACTTTCCTTCACAAATTGAATATTGTTATTGGGAGATTTATCATGCTCAAACAAGACCTCAGCGAGTTGAAAATAAAGTGTATTTTCTGTTAGACATCAAGTGCTTTAAGTTGAAAATGGCAACACAAGCGAAGACAGCTCATTGCTTTAATGATGTCACAAACATTCATTTGAATGCAGGACAAAGGAACTTGTACCGTTTCATAACCACACCTTAAATGTAATAAAATTTGGGAACTTGGTGAGGACATTTCCTTTAGCCACCGAGGCTGACAACTTGACCTTACCCCACTGGATTGGTTTGGGGGTGAAGCTAGCTAGCTGAATGGCAATTGGGTAAAGTGGAGACGCACACATCCCAGGAGGTCTCTTTGGCTTCTTTAGGCACTGACATGTCGTACAAATGGGCCTAATAATGTCATAAGCCCGGAGGGTTTCTGCTTCTCCTGGAAGACCACTTGGACCAGGGTTTCGTGCAAACGATTCACAAAGACTTGCCGAGTAATTATGGCTGCCTCGTGACCTCAATCGACAGAATAATATGATGGTGTTTTAACATCCAGCTAAGGCGAGAAACCTTTACATGCAGATATGTATGAGTAAAGAGAACATTTGTCGAACCAGTTGGACACAAGATAGAATCCAGGGTTTATTGTTTGAATAAATTCTATAAGATAAGGACTGGGACAGACACACACACACCACACACACACACACACACACACTTCATTCAATTGCTTACAGGGTAAGGTTTTTACCTAAGGTAAGGAACCATGTCTTGAGGTTTACAATTTAAGTGAAGTTAAACAGAGTATGTTGTGAAACTAACATCATTCACAGCAATCCTTCAAATTATATTATATTTTAGGAACAGCCCTGATACTGTACAATTGTGTGTGTGTGTGTGTGTGTGTGTGTGTGTGTGGTGTGTGTGTGTGTGTGTGTGTGTGTGTACACACATGCTGTATAATCAGCTTCTGCACCACAAACAAATTATCCACGAATTCTGCATACAACGTGTGTGTATGTATCTACAGTATGTGTGTGTGTGTGTGTGTGTGTGTGTGTGTGTGTGTGTGTGTGTGTGTTGTGTGTGTGTGTGGTGTGTGTACACACATGCTGTATAATCAGCTTCTGCACCACAAAAAATTATCCACGTATTCTGCATACAACGTGTGTGTATGTATCTACAGTATGTGTGTGTGTGTGTGTGTGTGTATGCATGTACATATATATATATATATACACACAACTGGGAGATACACATACACACACAAACACACATGTCTTATGTACAAATGTTGTATACACCACACACACATATATATATATACACACACACACACACACACACACACACACACTTCATTCAATTGCTTACAGGTTACGGTTTTTACCTAAGGTAAGTGTATATATGTGTATAGGGATATGGTACACCTATTCCGGCATGTCTTCCGGCACATGTTATGGTGAGCATCGCCGCAGATTATCTCACACGGTAAAACCGCATAATCCACACAGAGCAACCATCCGTCTGCCACCAAGATGATTGTTCCTGCTAATGCAAACCATTCAAACAGAAGGTGCAGAAGGCTCTGAATTTGAGGTATATGTATCTATATCTATATTATATATATTATACTATATCATTATCTATATATATATATAATATACACCAATATTAAACATTGTCTTGTATTGTTAAATAGAATCACATGTACAGTTATGAGCCATTTAAATTCCAACTACATGTGAATAGAACCATAATCAAATGGGAACCAAGGTTCAGCAAAAGCAAATCCAACACAAAGCTCGAACAAAGCATACAGGCAAACTGTCGAAGTATGCTACTGTGCTGATTTGCTCATATCATCTAAATGTATACCTGCAAGGCATCATTCATTAAGCATGGACTGAACAAACTACCATTGTACTTCAGGAATGCACAATATAAAGGTTTTATTGCAGCAATTTTCTCAATTCTCCAAATAATCATAACAAGTACAGAGATACAAGAATATACAAAATGGGGCTGGAGGATGTGGAACCATTTTGTGCCAGTTTGCTTAGGAATTTATTTCTTACCACTACAATGGACTTAAAAGATTATGAATGAAGAAGGCGTCTTAATGTGGAGAGCGGAGAGGTGTGCAGCGTCAGAGAATGTATATTGTGTTTTAATTTTGGATTGGGGAATGTTTATTTCCTGTGAAATAGGCTCTGTTGTCTTATGGTACAAATGTTGAATTTTGTCTGCCTGTCCAAGTGTGCTCACTGTATTTTCTTCTCCACATTATCTGGTTGAATCTCTCAAAAGAGCGAGTAAAACCAGCATCTGTGACAGTGGCTGATGATATACAGTAAGTGTGAACACACAATTGAGTGTAGATAGTCACATTTTGTACAGCTTGGGGAAGTGAGCTAATCAACACTAGATAAAGTATATCTGAGTTTGAGATCACATCCTACATATCCCATATGTGGACCTAAGTAAGAAGACCAGACCTGAGTGAGCTTATACATTGATCCTATAGTCATTCTTCCTGAACTGCCCTGCTTGGTTTTTTGATAAAAGGGAGAGAAGAGATGAGAAAGGGGATGCATGGAGGTGTGGGAGAAATTCTCGAACTGACATCCATTGTGTTGAAAGCTGCTACAGCTGTTATGGTGTGTCCTCTTGCTGGACAAGACTGTGCCACAAGACCCAAGAGAGCTCCTGATCTAACTCCTGCTTCAATTGATGACGTTGTTTTGGATAATGTTGATACCTGGACCTCAGTTATGGATCACTCGGACGGACTGTGGCCATGCTGTAACAATGCATTGTGGAAAGCTTCACCTCTCAACCAAGCATGCACTTTAGCTGCAACTGCGTGTTGACGATATTACAAGAAAAACACCAAACTCCCTGCTTCGCTTCCTCTTTTTCATTGCACAGTACTATACGAGTGCCTTCTGAGCTCTTAATTTGACGAAACTAGGAAATACACGACTTCCGACATCTTTAAAATATCCTTTTTAAATGCGTTTGTGTTTTGTTTTAGACTCCATGTATTTATTGGCTGGTTATGTGCAGAGCTATTAATCATATCTGCTCTTACATTAAATGAATGGCTCCAACCTGTGCGTTCCTGAATTGAAGATCACCTGTGCAAACCCGAGGTGAACTGCGATGCAAATTACAGTATTTAATTAAGTATTACTTGTTAAATTGATGTGATTATTCCAGTGCGTACAGTTTATCGTTGAGCTTGTGCTGTATTCTTAGTTTGCTAATGTAGAGTTTCACATATATATATATATATATATATATATATATATATATATATATATATATATATATATATATATATATATATATATATACATATATACTGGCCTTGCTCAAACTCCTTCAGCTGTACATGTCCATATGTATAAAAGAAAAGGTGAAGCAACTTGCAGGTATAAAATTTTGTGGTCTTAATTTTAAGAGATATAGCTGCTCAACCGATCTTGTGATTGGATCTTGGCGAGATTGCTGTTAGGATCTTAGCTAGCCTTTGACAGGGGGTGTGAGGATGAGGATTCCCTGTCTGTTCAGTTGCATTGAGTCAATACGAGTGCATTTTAAGTTAGTAAAAACCCTCAGCAGCCAAATTCCTTGGAAATTGGTCACATGCTAGCTGCAAGGTGTAACATGCACCTGTGGACTGTGGAGGAGGATCGTCCACCATGGACACAAGGTTATCATGCAGGAGTATCTGCCTGGCACAACTGCACACTAGAGATCCAGTAATCTTGAACAAGAGGAAAAAACCCAGACCCAGTGCAGGGAACAGCCCAAGCAAAGAATTAACAACAGTAATTGCTGTCAAGCAGCAGCCACTCACTACAAACGCTGTGCTCACCACCAAAACCAGCACATTACTCCAACTGTCCATTCAATCAACCGTTCTTCCAGTAGTGTGCCTCCACTGGCCTTGGTATACTCTTCTACAATCCTCACTTACTTCTGATGTTCCACTCAGATTCATATTCTTAGCGCCTCTGAGGTTTTGAGGATCACCCTCTATTTCAACCAAAATTTGTTTGGCTTCCAAATAACTGCAAAAGAAAATTGAGAAAATAATCAAAAATATGTTTGTTTGTTTTTGTATGCATAATCGAAGCTCGTAAAAGCTAGTATTGGTACACTTAATGGATCAGGACACAACAGGACAAAATAAGAGTTGGGAGAGGTAAGGGGGGAAACACCAACAGCAGAGTTGAAGGCCAAGATAGAGGGAGACAGCCAAACATTGGGTGCGAGGAGGAATGGGCAGCAGGAGAGGATGCATAAGGTGGACAAGATGGATACAGAAGGAAATTGCTCTTTATTGTCCGATACCCAAAATAAACATCTTAGTTATTCTTGGCAAAATGGTCTATCATTCAAACATTTACTGATTTAAAATTTTGAAATAACTGATGTATAAAATATTTCGAAATCCAAGTCAGAGTGATTGTAGTAGTTATCCTTTTGGGAGTTTATCTTGAGTTTTTGGTGCGACAAGAGCAGAAAATGGGAATGACAATTGTTCGTTGCATTCAATCAAGATGCCTTTTATATTTTGAATGAGGTGACCTGGTTTGTGACACTCACACTCCCATGTTCACAATGTTCATAGAACGATCATTCCATACTCAAATATTTGAACAGGTAAGATGAATACAGACATAGACACTGGACTGGACAATAGCACAAAAATATCACAGTAAAACTACTGTCATGTAAAGCAAACTATGCAATTTAAACTTAGCAAACATGGTGTACACTCCATAAATCTGGTCTCAAGCTCATATAACAACAGCAGCAACATAATCATCATCATCAACAACGACAAACAAACAGGACAGGACAGGTTTGACAATATGGACAGTCAATATTTACACTGCCTTCTCCCATTAACTTCCATAAATGTAACAAATACATCACCACATAATATGAGGTCCCTTGCAAGGAACTTCAACACAGGAGGAGGCCATTAGGCCCATCAAAGCCTGTCTTATGGTTGTCTGTCACCTTCTACACCTCCTACCCTCATTGTGTGGAGGATGGCATTATCCGTTTCAAGCGAATAACAATGATCATTTTTTTGTTTGTTTTTGTTATTTTTTTGGATACAATTTTGAGGGTCATTCAAAAGCTAACACACGGAACATATAACAAAGGAAGCAGGAGATATTCACTTATGCATAATGAGGCACTTCCATAGCACATCTCGAAATTCCCCACAAATGTCAAAAGTAGCAGAAATATCATGCACAGCGAGAATGTCTAATATTGAATCAAAAGCATTACACAAAAGTGCTTTTTTAGAGACGCACAAATGGTGGACAGAGGATCAATTGAGCAGCAACCCAAGGAAATAACGACCACCGGTGTTGGTTATAAATAACATCCAAGTGGATATTTTTTACCCTGACTTACTATTCCTTCTGTTGTCAAATGGTCACTGTCATTCCTCAAAATCTATCCGTGCTACCCTAACAAGCACCTAGCATTTTGACTTTGGTTCATTATTCTCGTGCGATCGTATTCTAGATTTTTTTTTGTTTGGTTTTCAGATCAAATGTTGCTCTACATGACCTACAAGGCAAAATGTTGCCTCTGTTAATTAGTCCGCTGCGTCCTAATCCCCTTGTCCTCCACATGTTTTGTACAATCCTCATGAGCCTGAGACACTGGGAAATAAAGCTTCCATTGTTTTGTTCGCATAAGATGTGTCTCGGGAAGCGTTGTCTCTCCAAATTGATAGTAGGTACATGTGTTGCTCGTTTTGATGCATTACCACTCTTCCTTCATCTAGAGTTGTATTTTTGGTGGTAATTTTTCTGAAAAAGCCACAATTGCTGCAACAGGAAAAGAGACTTTTGAGGAGCACGATTTATGCTGCCACTGTCTATAAAATAACTACTCAGTTGCTTGCATCGACTACAGTAGAGTACATTCATTTTGCAATTACAAATATTATTCTTTCCTCACCATTGTTGTACCCCACCCCTCCGGCAAGGTCGGAGACGGACATTGAAATGAGCTCCGTACGACTGACCGACCCCGATCATCTGTCCATGTACTTTTGTGTACGAGATATTTCAAAACCCGGTGAACATTTCGCTTTCATATTGCAGATATTTATTCCCCATGACATTATCTCAACCTGAATAGATCACGGTGGTGATTGGTTGAATTTTGTTGCCGTGGCAACCATCTCGGTAACTTGGCTTGTGTATGCGATATTTCAAAAACCGATCAACATTTAGCTTTCATATTACACAGATCTATTCCTCATACCACCCAAACAGCGGGGGATCTAGAGTGGCAGCTCCTTGTTATGGTACAGTTCACACAATATAGTGGACAAGCCTGGTGTTGGCTTAGTGGTTTGGGTGGCTGGCTTGGGATCTTAGGGTACGGAGTTCGAGCCCTGTTGGCTGCTGAATTAACACCAGGTGGGGTCGACTCAGCCTGTCATCTTTCTGAGGTTGGTAAAATGAGTACCACTGTACTAGTATAGGAGCACAGCATCAGCAGCATAGTCACTCCCCAACCAAATGATAGCTACCTGGCAGCCAAGCTGCCATACGCAAGCAGAAGAAGAATAAGAATATAGTAGACCACAAATAAGAGTACTGCAATTACTGGGCAAAAAATTTACAAAATTCACCTTTAAATAGGTTAGACAATCCATGTCCATGGAGGTTCCACAATATGGTAAATTACATCCAGTTATATTTGATACCATGGGGTGGTTCGAGCTTTCAATAGTGTATTCTGTAAAAAATAAAAAAATAAAATTAATTACTTGGCCACTCACAAAGTAGTTGCACAATACATCATGTGATAACATTTTAAATGGTGCATATGCTAATATTTTGCTGTGAAGGTAAATTGTGGTCCAATTACATTCACTTTAATTGATCTTTGTAATATGGAATATTCTTTTTTTCTTCACTGATGGATTGTCCTTTACTTCCAGGATGATATCTTCGCTGACCTCTCGAATCTCACACACTTGTTTCTACACAGCAACAAGCTCATGGGCCTGTCAGAAAACGTTTTTGTGGGACTACTCAGCCTGGACACGCTTCTCCTACACGAAAACAACCTGCGCATCGTACAAAGGAGAATATTTCGTGATCTTGGAGCCCTCACAACACTCTTTCTTTTCAACAATGAACTCTCAGAGCTCTCTGGCCTAGCACTAGCAGACCTAAAGTCTCTTCAGTACCTCAGGGTCAATGGTAATCTTTGGGCCTGTGATTGCCACGCATACTCCCTGTGGACGTGGTACCAGGATTTCCAAGGATCCAGCACGAAGGCGTTGTGCCATTCACCGCCGGCCCTTGTTGGAAAGAAGCTGCAAGATCTGCCCGAGAAAACCTTCTTGTTGTGCTCAGAGTGGTCCACCACACTGCAATTTACACACGCGCCTTCGCACAAGCAACACACGAAGCCCGAGGTTTTGGCAAAATTGGATAGTGGTACCGTCACCACACGCAAACCTGGAAAGTGCCACGGTCAAACCGGTCGACGGGATGACGAGAGTCAAACCTTTCTGTCTGACAATGACGGTAATACTTACAATGGGGAAGAAGAATTTCCACACGAGAAACAGAAGGGTATTAGTGGAAATCCACCATTTGGGACTTACATGTCTGTTAGTACCATGAGGCAGAATGATGGAACCCGATTAGCAAGGAAAAGAGAGAGGTGCATGAAGAAATGGAAGAAAGCACCGCCGGAGATTCATCAGGGCAAGAACTCTGTGCCGTCCACTCATCGGCCGAAAACTCACTACATTTTTGTGCTCTTCAGTTCAATGTTTCTTATGACATGGTGCCAGTGACATATTTACATGGTTTCAGCACAGTGAAAAGTCTATTTTACCACCTGATTTTCAAATCTGAGGGACAATTTGAGTAAATATATAATTTGCTGGTGATACTGTGTAAAATGATCTGATTATAACTGGTTGTAAATTTGTTTCCCATTAACCATTGGACTCCTTCACAATGTCAGGAACTTAACTCTCAATGGGCTTTTCTTCTACATTTCATGTTTGAAACAGTTACTTGTGGCATCTAGAAGTCTTCTTTTATTTATCGGATACATTTTTGTTTCTAATTTTCTTAGAATTCAGCAAGCAACTCTAAATCCAGGATTTAATTCTTACAACTTTTCATCTTTGAAGTGAAATCTTCATTATATAGCTTGTGTTGCCGAAGACCTTCAGAACACGTAGACGCCTCGTATAGAGACGGCTATATAACGAAAAGTTTACCTTATATTTCTACTCATGTGTGTATGTATGTAAGTTATGTACAGTTCCAATGTGGCATGGTTACAAACCGGAGACCTTTGCTGGATAGATGCATGCGGACAACGATTAATTCCCAGTTGTTACACTCACCGAATAGGACTTCCCTTCAACCTTTGTTTGTTGAAGATTTCTATGACGACATCAATTTTTCATTTCTGTTTATGTGTGCATTCATCGATATGTCACAAACACTCACAACATACTTGATGCAAAAAAAAAAGAAAAATTAAACACTTGAAATAGAATACAAAATTTATAAAATCTGGAACAATTGGAGAAGAACATGAAAAGGCAGATGGAAGTATGCTGATTTGTGGCTAACTTGAGAAATTTGTGGCTACTGATGTCTGGGTGTCCCTCACTGGTAGGTTTTTCATGTACCAACAACAGATATCCATCATAACATCACTAATGTCAATTAACTGACACCATAAGATTCCACCAAATGGATTACAACTAACAGCTTCGTTTATTGACTGTGACACTGAATCGGTGAAACGTTAAACGTTAATTTTGAAAGATATTCAGATCTCAAAGGGACACAGAATCTAGATCAGTTGCATAAGTTTTATTTTTGAATAGAAAATGTGTATACAAAGAGCGAGCTAGGAAACAGAGGGCAAAGCGGCAAAGTCCTGGCAGTAGCACAGACGAGCAACAAATGGACACAAGCGATGATGGTGAATGAATTTTTTATTTTTTGGGTTGGAGACAGAGGAAGCAAACACAGCAACTTGCTTGCAAGAGGGTTGGGCTAGATAAGCTTAATGGAGAAGAAAATGTCACACGTGAGGATGGAGGTGGGGGGGGGGTAACATGGTGTGATTTACTGCAAGCTTGAATCTTGGCAGGCATGGTGGGATCAGACAGACTAAGCGAAGCAGTTCCACAAATGTAAGAAAATTGTAACAAAAGCTGGGTGAGGCAGTAAGCCTGGATTTTCAGCATTGAACAGGAGGAAATTACTGAAAGATTGGGTGCAGGGTCCAGGAGGAGCAAGGAAGGGTGAGAGAGAGCAAAGAGCAATCCCAGAGATGTGGAAAAAAAACCCCATACCAGAAGCCACCAACCTGTCTGTGATGAGAAAGCAACAAGCCTTGTGCTTTTGCCTTATCATTGGAGATGGCAATAATATTAAGAACTTTAGATTCCACAGAAACCAAAACATGTACATGTGATACAAGGGCACCAGGCCATCGGGGAGAGCAGTACAGTACTCCATTTACCTACAGACAAAGGCCTTGTAGGCTGTGGGTAGTTCTGATTTTTCAAGGAATGATTTGGAATAATGGAAGATGATAAGTCTGCGGCTGGCTTTGGAAACCAGATTTGCTCAATGGTCAGCCCAGGAGAGGTCCTAGGTGAGGGTGGGGAGCACTCTTCCTTCACAGATGATTCCACATTAAGCTATGCAGTATGCCATCCCAACAGGCAGACCACACCTGTGTCACTGGTGATCTGCTATTGATTTGATGCTGATCTAACAAACGGAATATGTCTTTCAATGTTGACAAAACTCAGTCTCATCCCATCACTGGGCTGGAAGCATAGCCTGGATGCATGTATACTCACCTTTGAGCAGTCTCGCCTGGGTTTGAATCTCAGCCCAGCTATAATCTGCCATCCCTGTGCTTCACAGGCATGATAGGGCTTCAATGTGTGTCCCATCCCTGGGATGGATGTGAAACTAGGTGTCAGATCAGGTATGGGAGCATGCGTCAGAGCAACGCGTCGCTGCGTACACTTTCCGCCGGAACTCCAGGGGGCCTCTGTCTGGCCATCCCCCAGGCAGACGCCTGGCCCATCCCCATCTCCCTGAGACACATGGTCGGCCCATTGGCCTCCGCCACTCATGAAGCTCCCTTGCTGAAAGAATATGGAGAGCAGCATCAGCATCAGAAAAACGAGCCACATGTCCATGCAACTGCAGCTGATGCTCACAGACTATGCAGGAAACAAATGTCATTTGAGTCTCTCTCAGCAACCGCTCTTTGGACAGAGAGTCTGACCAGGGAAAGCCAAGGATTCTCCGAAGACACTTGGTATCAAAGGAATTAAGTCTTCATCGCAGATCTCTGGTCACAGTCAAAGTCTCACATCCGAAGAGCAACACTGGAAGCACCAAGGACATGAAGACTCGTCCTCCTGAACAGGTACCGACAGTGCCACACCCCATCAACCAGTGAATCCACAACTCCCCAGGCCTGACCCAGATGTCTCTTGACCTCTGGCTCACAGCTAGCGGAGACATGAATATCACTGCAAAGGTGAGTGAATCTCTCTGTGACCTCAACATCCTCACCGTAAAAAGGTATAGACAAGACAACAGCATCCAAGATGTCATTGAAAGCCTGGATCTTAGCTTTGACCAAGGAAACCCAGTGGCCCCAACTCCTCATTCAGCACCTCGAGGGCCCACATTTGGATATCCAGAGTTTCCGAAAAGATGACTGCATCATCTGCGAATCAAGGTCAGAGATCTTGACATTCCCAAATGATGCATTGCACCTTGATCTCTCTGACATCTTCCCCAGAATCCAGTCCATACAAGTGCTGAAAAGTGTGGGGGCCAGTACACACCCCTGAAAAACTCCAGTAACAACTGAAAATATGTCAGAGATGGTAACACCACACCTCACGCACTCTCAGTCCAGGAGTATAGTTCAGACATCAGATTGATCAGTTTGGTGGCACCCCAAGAAGACCAAGAATCCTCCAGATGCCACAGATCAAGGTATAGATGATGATCCTCATGTCTGAAAACCAACGTGAAAACCTCCAGATGCCACCATTGTCCCAGATTTAAGTTGCAAGTTCAGAGTTCTACAACAAGCCTGTGGTCAGTATTGTGGAGCTGAACACTGTGGTAGACCCTGCAGTTCTGAATCATCGTCCAGTGACCATCAATGAGCACATGGTCAGTCTCCTTTGCCACACTGCCAGTGTTGTAATACCAACTCCAGTGATGAGCCTGTGGCCACTGAAACCATGAAACAGCCACCCTAAATCTATGACTTATTGGAAAGTCAAGGAACTTAGTGATATTCTGGTTCACAGTTCCAGACCCATGTGGACGAACACATGTCTTTAAAACATCCCCATCAGTGCCAGTCGATGCATTGTAATCCCCCAAGACTAGAAGAATATCTCGCCTGGGGCACTGATCAACCACAGACTCGAGCACGGCATATAATGCGCCCTTCACGGTGAGATCACTCGCCTCAGTCGGAGCATATACAGAGACCAGGGAAATGACACCCAAGGAGTAACAAATCCTTCGTCTCATAATACGCTCATTGACCGGTGTTACCTCAATTATCATTGGAGTCAGCTTATTGGACACAGCTACACTAACTCCTTGGGCATAGTAATCAACAGAGCGACCAGACCAATAGTAGGTGTAACCACCCGCCATGATCTCGCCACTATGCAGTCTCCAGACCTCAGAAAATGCTGCAACACCGATGTTCAAATGATTGAGTTCAGATGATAACAGAGACAGGTGATTATCCTCTCTTAGGGATAGGACATTCCAGACACCCACCCAAAGGGACCGTCTCAGCTTAACCCAAGGAGACTGCCGTCTGGTGGACAACACCTCAGCACCACTCCGCCACACACCACTGCAATCTGACCCAGAAAGTTTACCCTGTACTTTTCCTCCTATCGTTAAGGAATGGAGGTCCTGAAGGTTTTTCCCCAATCGTGTCATCAGGTGAGCTGCCCTGTGAAGGGCAGCAGCACATGAGGTCCTCTCATGGAGAGGGTTTTCAGTTGCCTTTGCAGTTTGGATTTTGCAGAATGAAGTGTTTTACGGTGGCCAGAGTGCAAATCCTGTCCACCAACCTCCTCAAAAAAGTAACCCAACTGCAGGAGGATGTCCGCAGACACAGTTGAGCACTAGATATGGATGGCCATTGGCGCACAAGGAGCTCCTCCGCCCTTTGACAAGTTTTGTTTTTAATTCCACTGGGTGTCCATATCCATACACCCTCCTCACCAGGAAACCTGGTGGGGGACACGGTTTAGTCGCCACCACCCTGCCATGAAACAGGTTAGTACAGGTTTCCATAGCACATGTAGCAAGTCACAGATCCAATCTGGCATGACATGACAATAAGTCTACCAAAATTTGTTGGTGGCTGTTGAAGATCCCACAGTGTCCTTCATTAAGAGAAGGCAAGCTATCACCAGCACCCTGGATAAATTCTAAATTCCTGCTCTCACCTACAGGGGGCCCTGTATCATCAGCACAGCTGCATCCCGAGAAAATGATGCTACCCTCAGGCATGTGCGACGTATGAAAGAATATAAAGAAGAACCTGCCACTCCTGCAACACACCTTGACAAAAGCATTGTCAAACAAAACCACCTCTCAATTTTCATGGTCAGTCCCTGGAAGATGTTCAGTTTCGACCTCAGATCCTCAAGGCCCCATCAGCCACGACCACTCCTGGGAAGACAACATTGCAAAGCTAGCCTGAAAACCAACGTGCAAACTGGACATCTTCCAAGTCAGTCTTTGAAAAATCAAAATTACTCACAACCTACAATTCCAGAGCATCAGATAGGTTGTTTGTGTCTATAAAGAACAAGACTGGGATGAAGTCTGTCTTGAGGCACAATAACTTCCGTTTTGAGAGGAGGATAAAAGATCCCTTTGATAGCAACTTGTTGACTGTGGGAGTGGAGATAGTCAGAAAGCCAGGTATGAAGGAAGCATGGTTTTGCTAGAATGAAGGCAGCAAGGCCACAGGCAGTAAGCCTGCCAGAAAAGCAGGATGCCAGAGATGTGTCCAGGCAGATGATCCTCATGTGTTAGGGGGCAAAATCCAAAATGATGGTCAAAGATTATGCTGTTTGAAAATCGGAAAGATGATGTAAAGCAGCAATGATGCAATCTTCGATTTTGCTGTATTAATGGAAGTAAGCTTAGTGAGGTAACCTGCAAGTGAGATTGTCTGTTTTTGCACCCTTATTGTGAATGGAAGTGATGTTAGTTCTCCAGGCAGACATGAGGTGGCCAACGGTAAAGGAAAGGGTGAAGTGTGCATGAAAAGAAGAGGCAAGAGCAGCAAAGGAGGATTTGAGAGCATGAAAACTGATGCAAATTCAAGGTTGGACGGAACTCTCCATCCACCTTCTGTGGGAAAGACAGAGTCCAGTCGGATGTGGGTACAAGCACAGATTTGAGGATATTGAGGCACAATTACAATGCATCATGACTCTACCTTTAAATTTTGTAACATGTACAACCTTTGGCGAGTTTTTTTCAATGAAATATATTTCTCATGAATTTTAATCATTTGTCTCTTCTCAATGTCCCCAGCTGTGCTGCAGAACCTGCATGTGTGAGATGTAATAGAAATTGAGGACCCCCAAGTAGTTTTGTAACCCTTTTGGCTTCATGGAATTATGCTAGCATCATAATAAATAACAATAAAATAATCCTAACGATATTATAGTGATGCCAATCATATATCTCATAACATGTTAATAGTGTATGTGATGCAGATAAAGTATTTCCAGATATTTTCCAGCTTAATTGTTCCGCACTCCTCTACGCAAGGCTTTGGTGCAACCAAACAATCCAGACCAGCAGATTTTGCATGCCACTTTAGCGTCTGGTGACACCGTGATGTCCACCATTGTAAAGTAGTTATCTGCGGTTCACTCTACGGAACGTCTTCCACATGGCAGCCATGTTTGTGGTGGAACCGTCTTTGCATCTCTAACTCAAGCTGAAGTCGCAGGCTGGTTAGACCAATCCCATTCTTGTTCGTCTGCTTCTCTTCTCTTTGGCCTTTTGTTCATATACTTCACCGTTATTGTCCTGGGATATGGGAGGGCTTAGGACACGACAGGGCATATGGGTGTCATTGCTTTTACACGAGGAGAACTTGCAACCACCTGAGTATTGCCTGTGATGTTTTGCGCACGAGAACGTATGCAGTACATGAAGGTAGGTACATTGTGAAGCCAAAGTTCTCCTGGGAATTATTTTGCCTGTGGTGGAATATTTTCCCAAGATCGTTGATCATGTTTACATGGAGTATTATTTTTCGTGCTATGGCACTGCGGATACGGTACTCAGATGATTATCGCAAGGTGCACGGGGCAAGCCATCCCAATGTAGTGAGTCGAGGTGTGAGTTTGGTTTTTAGCACCATGGTTTTCATCAGGTTTCACCACACTGCTCAACAGGAGAACTATTTGTACTTCTGACAGAATGGTGGAACCTCCTTCACACATTCTTAATTGTGATAAATCCAATTAACATTGATGGGGTACACATTCTCTATGTAATACCCACTGCAGTTATCAAATCTAAAATTAACTTTTAAGGAGCATTGGAATGAGGCCATGTGGTTAAAAAGAAAAGCACAGAGGCTTTACCTCTAGATTTGTCCCTTTACCCAATTTTTAACAATGAAAACAATTGTTCAGCATTGTTCCTCAGCTGTGGGACACCCAGCTTGCTATCTCAACGTTGCTGCCTTAACAATAACCGATGTCAGTGTACATGTAGGTTTTATACGTTTTGTACAATACCTTTAATTTTACTTGTACCTACCAATTACAGCTGATGTGATAATAATGTTCAATGTCAGATCTATTTTGGTTTTCAAGAATATCCTTGGTGGGGAAAGTGGACGCATGTTAATAGCGAACATCCCGATTCTCCTTGCATGCCTTTATTTGTGCCGGTTGTGTTTGTAAAATTGCTACCCCATAATCCAAACATACCACGATTGCAGTTGTACCTCTTTTACTGTGGTTATACATTCCCTATCAGCTCGCTGGTCCACAGGCTCCAACTGCCTTGCAAAAGGCAAGTGCGTACCAAGCGTCCATAACGCAAGCGAGGACTTGAACAGGGCTCCTTGCACAACCTTACCATAAGCAATACGTTTGTATAATACGCTTTCAAGGTGGATTTCCATACTCTTATTCACAATTTTTCTGCTATTGCGCAAACGCAACAGTCGTGAAGGACACTTTTGCTTTGTTGCAATAGGAGCCGATGTTCGAAGTAGCAGGTTCAACGTTGATTTCTTCTGCTATTGTTTACGCTTTTGCATTTGTTCTGTGCTGCTGTTAGTCTTCCAATTTCTGCTGAGATTTTGCCAACTGTTTTGGTAGTAAGAAATTCCCTTGCATTGCTACCACAGTTTTAGTTTGTATTATTGCATCAATGTAGGATGCTCTTCACAGCGGAATTCAGTGTTTAAATCCAAGCCATGTG
Organism: Eptatretus atami; assembly: GCA_035128595.1. Lineage (NCBI taxonomy): Eukaryota > Metazoa > Chordata > Myxini > Myxiniformes > Myxinidae > Eptatretus > Eptatretus atami. Next base: position 170,292,752 of record CM068955.1, read on the forward strand.
TCATTGTGCCCAGAAATCGAATAAAGCAAAGGCACATCATGTTACGTATGTTGTCTGTAGACAATGAATGATTTGCGCATTTATGTCGATCTTTCTTCATAGCTGTCAGAGCTTTTCCACCATCTCCGAAGTTGCACAACTAAGTTGGACCGTCTGTGCAGACTAACCTTGATCCGAAAAGCTTGTTTTCATGCCTACACATCACAAGTTTAATTTTTGTTGATTTATGGCTCGCTTTGCACAAGCAGATCTTTAACTCTGCAGGATAAGTTGTCAAATGATCAGGAAGAGATACTCAAGACTAAATACCTTGGGTAGGAATGGCAAACCACCAGTAATGGTTGACTGTACCACCAAACCACCAGTTGATAGCATTGAACACCATCAGGAGTTTTTATCATGTTTAGTTGTCCCGGTCACTCTTTTTTTCATCAAGATATGGAAAGTGATGGCAAGAGAGTGATTCTGTGACTGACAAATGGTCATGTAAGTGCCTTTATCCCATGATTCAGCACCTGGCATCTAAAGGACTAACTAGAGAGCTGCAATCAGAGATCGCTGATGGTTCCCGGTATAGCCAACTTGTAATATTAGCCAATTGGTAGCACTTGAAATATATTCTTGCTTAATCATGAAAAACAAACGTTTTATTTTTTTTAAGCGGGACATCTTTCTTCATAGATGTCAGAGCTTTTCCACCATCTCCGAAGATGCAAAACTAAGTTGGACCGTCTGTGCAGACTAACCCTGACCCGAAAAGCTTGTGTTCATGCCTACACATCACAAGTTAATGATTTTTGTTGAGTATTTAACAGGAACCATAATAATGAAAAAACATTAAATCATGGAAAAATTAAAATATAAAATAAGTAATGTAAAAGAAAAAATACTGAAAATTTAGTAATTCAAAATTAAATACAGTGATTAAAAATGTACTATTTGAAAAATTGAATTATTGAAAATTGAAAATTAAATACATTCTCCCTGTAAAACCGAGTGGCACCTTGTTAAGTCTGTCTCTGGTGTATGCTCCCCTTCCATCCCTTCAAATGCCATCCCACAGCCGACTCTACTCGTGAGAAGGCTGAATGCCTCAATTCTGTGTTTGCTTCCAAATCTTGTGTCCCCAACCACTCACTCTATGTACCCATCCCTCCCTGTCATACCCACTGCTCCTGGACTCTGTCTCCTTTGCACCTGAGAAGGTGAAGGAATTCTGTCCACCCTCGACAGACTCTGCAACTGCAACGGACGGCATCACCTCACGTGTCCTAAAAACCTTCTCTGTTGCTCTTTCACATCCTCTCTCTGCCCTTTACGCCCTGTCATTTGCACTAGGTCATCTTTCACCTGCTTGGAAATCCACCACCATCATTGCATTGCATAAAAAGGTGCAAAAACTGATCCCCTTAACTACAGACCTCTCAGCTTACTTCCAATCATCAGCAAGGTCATGGAATCCATCATCGCAGTTGGCAGAAACTCATTCCTTTTCTCGAACAATGGCATCTCAGATCATCAATTTTGTTTCAGACCAGGTCACTCCACCTTGGACTTGGTGCTTGGTACCAGTGGTGCCAGTCTTCTGGGCCAAGTCTTATTCCTGATCTTCATCAATGATTTCTCCGACTCTCTGGAAAATCCTCTTTATATATTTGCTGATGACTCCACACTGTGCCATGGCATCCCTCATCCTTCACACACTGCCTAAATCCAGAACCACTGCTCACCTCCACTCATTTGTTCCTCTTTTCTCCCACCTGTGGAACAAGCTTCCACATTCTCTTCAATCTCATTCTTCCCTCCAGGTCTTCAAGACAGCTGTTCACCACCATATCAGATAATCCCCAATCCAAAACCATGATCTTTTCTTCCCTCGTTAACCACCTCTAGTCCCTCCTCTTTCCAAATTTCCAG
>CM068955.1:170294693-170312649 GCA_035128595.1 Eptatretus atami
AGAGAGAGATCTTCAACTCAGCTATTAAAATAGACGCTGCGCAAACACATGCAATTGTTTACACTTAACGTGTTCTTATCGCGTGCAAATCAATGTTTTATCGTGAACTGGTGTCTTATCGGTTGAAATCTATCGGTTCGCAAATCAATCCCGTCCTATGGTTTCACCAGTATATTCTCCTCTCCGTCAGTCTTCTTCTCTCGGTTTATGATTGGCACGCAAATTGGTGCAGTCCAATCGAATGAGGGTATGCTGATAGTGGAGGACCAGGTTAGATATGTAGTGTCATCGTGCCGGATACTCCATGCTCCTCTAATGTCATGGACATGTACTCGCTATGTGTCTGCAACATGACGGGTTCTCCTGTAAACCCCTTTTTATTACCAATTCCCTAATCGCTGCATAACATCATTATCTGGTATCTGTAGGTTGGGAACATCGTTCGTAAGTTCTGTAGTCCGTCGGTAAACGTCAAATACGTCTACATACGCCAGTATGCGGTGGAGGTGCGTTCACACAGTGCAAGCACGTCACTCATAGGTTGATAAAAGCCTCTTTTGCCCTAAACATACTGCGGCATTGATTCGCACGTATAAGTAACTTTCAAGCAAGGAGTGTCGAAAGTGTGTTCAACGATCGCGTAAAGCGTGTTTAGCAACATGTCACAAGATAGGTTTAAATAAGTTTCAGGCCGCTAAGCATATTACCGAGTCTTTCAGCCCTATGAGTAATTAAAAGTAACGTGTGCTCGACGTGTGTCAACGACTGCTAACGTGCCTACAACACGTTATTCATAGGCTAGGAATAAGTTTCGGGTACGCTAAACATTACTCAGGTGTCTAACTTATGATTAACTTACAAGTAACATGTGTTGAGTCTGTCAACGATCGCATAACGTGCCTCAACTTATGGCCAGCGTAGTGGAACGTGTGAGTCATACGCCAGCATACGTCGTGAAATTTCAAGCATGCAAAAATTTGAGGACAACGAAAAGTACAATGTTAAAGCCAGCGTGCAACGACGTAGGCAGTGTTTTCCAGCGTGCTCTCAATGTTATCAAACTTACCCATAACGTATTCAACGTGTGCCAGCGTTTTAGACAAATTTTTCAAAAATCGGCATACGTTGGCTAAAAACGTCAAGGTGTGACTGGGCCTTAACTCTCACCTTCTTACTTTCTGGCTGGGACCCCTGGTCTCGAAGTTGCCTGCCACTGTGTGCCTACACCTGGATCTATTAGCACCCCAGATCCTCTCCTGTGTGAGATGCTCCAAGACTAGACTGCCTTGCATCATGTAATCCATATTTTCATTTATTCTTACCCATCCCAGCACTGGCCATTTCTTTACGTTAAATACTTCTGCAGTCTTTGCCCATCCATTGATGTAGCTCGGCTTTGTGATGACAACTATTTGCTATGTACTTTATCTCCAAGCTTTGTGTCATCTGCAAATTTAGAAACCTTACTCTTACCCCACTGTCCAAATCATTGATGTAAATTATGAAATATATGATCCCAGGGTTGATCCTGAAGTATCGCACTACTAACATCCTCCCAGTCAGGCAACCTTTCACTCACAACCACTCTTTGCTTCCTATCACCAAACCAGTTTTCCAATCCAGTTATGTGACCAACCACTCAGCAGCCCTCATCTTGGACAACAAACTGCCCTGGTGTTGGCTTAGCAGTTATGGTGGCTGGCTTGGAATCTTAGGGTCCTGAGTTTGAGCACCTCTCCCGTTGAATTAACACCAGGTGGGGCTGACTCAGCCTGTCATCCTTCCGAAGTCAGTGAAATGAGTGCCAGTGTACTGGTAATAGGGCACTGCATCAGCAGCAAGCACACCTCAGCCAATGATGCTATCCGTAGCCTTGAGCTGCATGCGAAGGAGGAGTTGCCAACAATCTCCTTCTTTATTCGTATGTAGCAGAATGATTGGCTGTGGAGTAGAATGATTGGCTGAGGTGATGGCTATGCCGCTGATGCAATGCCTCTGCTGGTCAGGGCAGGGATTTGGAACTTGCCATGTGCCGGCAATAGCACGCCGACTATTCGCGAAGGACACGATGGGATCTTTAACGTTCATCGACAAAGGCGAGCAGACTGGATGCCCGTTTTTAACGTCCAAGCAAGGGACAGCCCACACATTGATGAATCACCCTGCTTGTGAAATACGTGTTGACAGTTTGTAGCTAGGTCGGGATTCACCCCCAGGCTAGAGAGCTTATAAGCATGTTTGCATACCTCTAGGGCCTGTCAACCCACCAACCTCCTCTGGGCTATCATATCAAATGTCTTCTGAAAGTTTCACTACACTGTCTATTGCACATCATCATCCACCCATTCAGAAACTATTTCATAGAACTCCAATAAATTTGTTACACATGACCTCCTTTCATAATTCTGTGCTGACGACCTTTAATTTGTTTGAAATTATCCGAATGGTTCCCTATCAGTTCCTTAATTATCGTCTTCAACACCTTCCCCCCACTGAAGTCAAGCTAACAGGTCTATAGTTCCCTATTATTATATCTGGAACCTTTCTTAGCTCGTGTTGTTACATTCACTACCCTCCAATCCTCTGGTACTTGTCCTGACTACAACGGCCTGTTAAATAGACATCTACTAATACCCTGTTGTCTGATGTGCAACCTCCCTCAATACTCTTCTCTCGGATGCATATAATCCGGTCCTGGAACTAAATCATCCTCAATTTTTCTATCTGTTTCTTCACTTCCTCGACTCCTTCATGATCTCTTTAAAAGCCCTTACTCACCCCGAGATCGATACTCTCCACGATTGGAAGTTCCCCTGACTGTTCTCATGTGAATGTAGAAACAAAATAATTAATTAATAATCCTGCCATCTCACCCTCATCGTTCACAATTCTCCTGTGCTGTTCCTCAATGGCCCACACTCCTCCAAACCATTATTTTACCTTTTATATATTTAAATAATGCCTTGTTTTGTTTAATATTTTTGGCTATGTCTTTTCATATCTCTTTTGATTTGCTAATTAATTTTAACTCGTCTGTTTCCTCCTACACTGAAGTGAGTCGGCTTATACTCCTGTTGTTTTGTAAATTCCTTCTGCTTATCCTAATAACATTGCATACCTCTCTGCTCAACCACTCGGTCTCTTCTGCACAAACCTTTACCCACCCTTGAAGTTTACCATCCTAAAATCAACAAACCTTACACCACTACTGAACTTCACATCTCAATAAGAGTTGCACTTATTACGTCATGTTCGCTTCTCTCCAAATATCTTCCCACCTCCATCTGCTGAACTATATCGGGATCATTACTTAAAAAGAGGTCCAATACTGCACCATCCCTCTCCCCTCGTGGGTTTCTTTTACAAACTATGTTAAGAAGCAATCTTGGATTAGAGATTAAAAAAAAAAATCCTCAATGGGTGTTCATTTTCGTGGACCATGGGTGGACAATGGTGGACATGGTGACAAATGGGTGGACCATGGGTGTTCGTTGGCACCCTAGAGCAGCAGGTTTTTGTTTGCTCATGATAAATTTGCTATATGCCTTCAGCTTATTTAATCTGACATTGCTTGTTGCTTCAGAAAGTTATATCCAAAATCATTACATATCTTCCAATAATGGATCTACTGACCTTGAGCATTGAGGTGTTATCAAATATTTTTGCAAATAATGTGCCAGCTCCAAAGAAATCCATAAATGTATGGTGGTCGTGTATGGCTGTGCCAACAGGGTGGCTGATTAAAAGCATGGATGTGAGTCTCTTAAGAGGACCCCAGGTCAGGATGGCCAGCAGATGTGACCAACACCCAAACTGGTGTGCAGGTCATTGAGGCATTGATTGAGCAAGATTGTCGGCGTGAGGCAAGATTGTCGGCGTTGAGGAAGGATTGTCACATTGAGGAGGAGGATTGTCGCAAACGTCTTTTCCGATGGACGGAAAAGACGTCTAAGATGGACGTCTTCATGTGTACCGTCGCCCAGGAGATCATTTGCTCAGGGCAGCATTATTGAGAGAGACCATTTTGGAGGTTGCGGTGTTATGGTTGGGTAGCAATAATCAAATTAACCCTCCACACGATGTTGCAGAGCATACTGCAGCCTTACAGTTTCATTGGACAGCAATACCACAAGCTCTGATCCGCCTGTAGACTTCAAGTGCGCATCACCGCCTAAGGTGGACACACTCAAATTGACTGCACCGACCCCTGTATCGTTTGATATTTTTTGTGACGTCACATGCATATCACGATTTTCCCATCTCTGTGCAGATTCTGTGGGACTCTCCCTGACAAATCTCATGTGATTGCACACATTGATCCTTCTTCACATGCTATGAAATCAGTCAATTTTAATTCGGTATGCGAATTCATTGCTTCTCAGTATGTCTATGGAACTTGGAACTTCTCATGGCACCATTTTCAATATCACCCACAAAACATTGGGCACATCCTCAGAACCTCAGCACACACTGACAGCAACAGCCAGCATCATGGCAGGGACCTCTCCAACTAGTTGTGCAAAGTGTTTTTGGTCATTTTGAGTGCTCGGCAGATGCAGAAGTGTAATAATTGAGAAGCACTTTTATAAATTGGTAAACGTTAAATATTCACCATGAAAGGAAAAACTAACACACCGTTTCCACAAGGTGCAGACATGAGACCAACTGAGGTCGGTGTGGGACAAAAATCAGACAGGAGCATACCTATTCTCAACTACCCCAAACTCAACTGTTGTGTACAGTCAGGCCACATTCCCTGGTGGAAATGTTCAAGATGAAGGGTAATCGGGAAAAGGGATAATTTGCTGCTGTTGTGATTTTCGCCATATCAAGGAAAGTAGTGTTATGGTGGTTTGTTTGTCTTTATTTATTAATCTTTTTACATTTGAGGAGAAAAAATTGATTGCCTTTTGCAGAAAAGGATAAATTTTTTTAGATAAGCAATTATTCTTAATGCCTGCTTCATAAATATGCATATTGGTGTCATTTAAAAAACAAAAAAATTGTATACTTGTCGAGGCTCGTGCGAGAGCTAACACACAACGCACAGCAAGGGGGCATGAGACAAGAGGGGGCGGGAGAGGGAAGGACAAAACAGTGGGGAACAGAGACAGGAGATCTGTGGAAGGGAGAGGGATGGGCGGGAACATGGGGAATACGAGATGGACATTACAGGGACTTTCAGGAGGGAAAGCAGGGAATTTGAAAGAGGTGGGCTTGGGTGGATTATCAGGGGTAGAAAAGATCGAGGATTTGGATGGGGGATGATAAGAGGTGGTAGTGAACAGCTGTTTTGAAGGCCTGGAGGGAAGAATGGGATTGAATCGAGTGAGGGAGTTTATTTCAAAGGCGGGAAAAAGAGGAATGAAAGAGTGAAAGTGAGCAGTGATTCGTGATTTTGGTAGTTTTACCAGAAGGAGGATGTTGGTGACCTTGAGCGCCCTGCGGAAATGTGGTGGGGACAAATCGCAGAGAGAGCGGGGGGGGGGGGGGTGAGGCTGGAGAGGAGACGGTAGAAGACAGAAAGACCACCGACCAGCCTGCGGTGAGAGAGTGAGAGGCCCAAAGGCTCAGCCTCATTGCGGGAGATGCCATGATCTGAAATGCCTTGGTTTCTACAGCGTGAAGCCGAGAAAGGTGGGAGGAGGAGCACCAGCCCAGAGGGGAGAGCAGTACTCCATCAGGCTGCGGCCGAAAGCTTTGTAAGTGGTCAGGAGCTCAGGTGGGCCAAGGAAGGACTTTGCACGACGGAGGATTCCCAGTCAGCGACTGGCTTTGGAGGCAAGGTTTGAAATGTGGCTTTCCCAGGAAAGGTCATGGCAGATAGTGAGACCAGAAGCTTGAAAGAAAGGACCTCTTCTAGAGGATTGTTGAGAAAGTGGATGGGGGGGGGGGGTTCTAAACGGTCCTTACGGAGAGACATAGTGAGAGTGTGAGATTTGTCCGGATTGAAAGACATTTGCACACTTTGTGCGTTTATTTTCAAAATTGCACATTTCATTGAGAATCTGTTTGAAATCGAGAAATTTTCAAGTGGACAAGCTTGATAGAACATCAAGACAACTCAGCAAAGTGCCTCCTTGTGCCAATTGTACTCAAACATTCTAATTGTGATGACGGATTTTTCAGACATAGGTCACTCATCATGGTGTATTTGAAGCAAATCAAGCTGGCCAGGCCTGATCCATATCAACACGATATCCTGACCGACAGTCCGGTCAGCTGAACGAATCCCTTGTGAAAGGCACAAATTGGAAGTATGGTTTTGAGTAAACTTTTTATTCCATTATTTTTTTTGGCCTCCGTCGTCCCTTATTTTTTTTTTTTTTTTTTTTTTTTTGTTGACACATTCTGACACAATGTACAATTATGGTTCCAGAAGGAGGCATTATTTGTTTCGTCTTGATGTCCGTGGTGTCCCACTTTTTTGAAAGAGAATTTTTCCATTATTTGAGAGGGAAACACCAACAGCAGAGCCAAAGGCTAAGATCAAGGCAGACTTGGACAAACAACAGGTATGGGGGGGGGGGGCAGGACAGCATACGTGGGATGAACAAGATAGATACAGAAGGAAACTCTCAGGAGGGAAAACAAAAAATAAGGGACGACGGAGGCCAAAAAAAAATAATGGAATAAAAAGTTTACTCAAAACCATACTTCCAATTTGTGCCTTTCACAAGGGATTCGTTCAGCTGACCGGACTGTCGGTCAGGATATCGTGTTGATATGGATCAGGCCTGGCCAGCTTGATTTGCTTCAAAATACACCATGATGAGTGACCTATGTCTGAAAAATCCGTCTCATCACAATTAGAATGTTTGAGTACAATTGGCACAAGGAGGCACTTTGCTGAGTTGTCTTGATGTTCTATCAAGCTTGTCCACTTGAAAATTTCTCGATTTCAAACAGATTCTCAATGAAATGTGCAATTTTGAAAATAAACGCACAAAGTGTGCAAATGTCTTTCAATCCGGACAAATCTCACACTCTCACTATGTCTCTCCGTAAGGACCGTTTAGAACCCCACATCCACTTTCTCAACAATCCTCTAGAAGAGGTCCTTTCTTTCAAGCTTCTGGGTCTCACTATCTGCCATGACCTTTCCTGGGAAAGCCACATTTCAAACCTTGCCTCCAAAGCCAGTCGCTGACTGGGAATCCTCCGTCGTGCAAAGTCCTTCCTTGGCCCACCTGAGCTCCTGACCACTTACAAGCTTTCGGCCGCAGCCTGATGGAGTACTGCTCTCCCCTCTGGGCTGGTGCTCCTGCTCCCACCTTTCTCGGCTTCACGCTGTAGAAACCAAGGCATTTCAGATCACTGGCATCTCCCGCAATGAGGCTGAGCCTTTGGGCCTCTCACTCTCTCACCGCAGGCTGGTCGGTGGTCTTTCTGTCTTCTACCGTCTCCTCTCCAGCCTCACCCCCCCCCCCCCCGCTCTCTCTGCGATTTGTCCCCACCACATTTCGCAGGGCGCTCAAGGTCCACCAACATCCTCCTTCTGGTAAAACTACCAAAATCACGAATCACTGCTCACTTTCACTCTTTCATTCCTCTTTTTCCCGCCTTTGAAATAAACTCCCTCACTCGATTCAATCCCATTCTTCCCTCCAGGCCTTCAAAACAGCTGTTCACTACCACCTCTTATCATCCCCCATCCAATCCTCGATCTTTTCTACCCCTGATAATCCACCCAAGCCCACCTCTTTCAAATTCCCTGCTTTCCCTCCTGAAAGTCCCTGTAATGTCCATCTCGTATTCCCCATGTTCCCTGCCCCATCCCTCTCCCTTCCACAGATCTCCTGTCTCTGTTTTCCCTCTCCCCCCCTCTTGTCTCATGCCCCCCTTGCTGTGCTTGTGTGTTAGCTCTCGCACGAGCCTCGACAAGGACAATTTTTTTGTTTTTTAAATGACACCAATATGCATATTTATGAAGCAGGCATTAAGAATAATTGCTTATCTAAAAAATTTATCCTTTTCTGCAAAAGGCAATCAATTTTTTCTCCTCAAATGTAAAAAGATTAATAAATAAAGACAAACAAACCACCATAACAGTACTTTCCTTGATATGGCGAAAATCACAACAGCAGCAAATTATCCCTTTTCCCGATTACCCTTCATCTTGAACATTTCCACCAGGGAATGTGGCCTGACTGTACACAACAGTTGAGTTTGGGGTAGTTGAGAATAGGTATGCTCCTGTCTGATTTTTGTCCCACACCGACCTCAGTTGGTCTCATGGTCTGCACCTTGTGGAAACGGTGTGTTAGTTTTTCCTTTCATGGTGAATATTTAACGTTTACCAATTTATAAAAGTGCTTCTCAATTATTTACACTTCTGCATCTGCCGAGCACTCAAAATGACCAAAAACACTTTGCACAACTAGTTGGAGAGGCTCCTGCCATGATGCTGGCTGTTGCTGTCAGTTGTGTGCTGAGGTTCTGAGGATGTGCCCAATGTTTTGTGGGTGATATTGAAAATGGTGCCATGAGAAGTTCCAAGTTCCATAGACATACTGAGAAGCAATGAATTCGCATACCGAATTAAAATTGACTGATTTCATAGCATGTGAAGAAGGATCAATGTGTGCAATCACATGAGATTTGTCAGGGAGAGTCCCACAGAATCTGCACAGAGATGGGAAAATCGTGATATGCATGTGACGTCACAAAAAATATCAAACGATACAGGGGTCGGTGCAGTCAATGTTGAGTGTGTCCACCTTAGGCGGTGATGCGCACTTGAAGTCTACAGGGCGGATCAGAGCTTGTGGTATTGCTGTCCAATGAAACTGTAAGGCTGCAGTATGCTCTGCAACATCGTGTGGAGGGTTAATTTGATTATTGCTACCCAACCATAACACCGCAACCTCCAAAATGGTCTCTCTCAATAATGCTGCCCTGAGCAAAATGATCTCCTGGGCGACGGTACACATGAAGACGTCCATCTGGAGACGTCTTTTCCGTCCATCGGAAAAGACGTTTGCGACAATCCTCCTCCTCAATGTGACAATCCTGCCTCAACGCCGACAATCTTGCCTCAACGCCGACAATCTTGCCTCAATCAATGCCTCAATGACCTGCACACCAGTTTGGGTGTTGGTCACATCTGCTGGCCATCCTGACCTGGGGTCCTCTTAAAGAGACTCACATCCATGCTTTTAATCAGCCACCCTGTTGGCACAGCCATACACGACCACCATACATTTATGGATTTCTTTGGAGCTGGCACATTATTTGCAAAAATATTTGATAACACCTCAATGCTCAAGGTCAGTAAGATCCATTATTGGAAGATATGTAATGATTTTGGATATAACTTTCTGAAGCAACAAGCAATGTCAGATTAAATAAGCTGAAGGCATATAGCAAATTTATCATGAGCAAACAAAAACCTGCTGCTCTAGGGTGCCAACGAACACCCATGGTCCACCCATTTGTCCACCCATGGTCCACGAAAATGAACACCCATTTGAGGATTTTTTTTTTTAATCTCTAATCCAAGATTGCTTCTTAACATAGTTTGTAAAAGAAACCCACGAGGGGAGAGGGATGGGTGCAGTATTGGACCTCTTTTTAAGTAATGATCCCGATATAGTTCAGCAGATGGAGGTGGGAGAATATTTGGAGAGAAGCGAACATGACGTAATAAGTGCAACTCTTATTGAGATGTGAAGTTCAGGATAGTGGTGTAAGGTTGTTGGATTTTAGGATGGTAAACTTCAAGGGTGGGTAAAGGTCTGTGCAGAAAGAGACCAGAGTGGTTGAGCAGAGAGGTATGCAATGTTATTAGGATAAGCAGAAGGAATTTACAAAACAACAGGAGTATAAGCCGACTCACTTCAGTGTAGGAGGAAACAGACGAGTTAAAATTAATTAGCAAATCAAAAGAGGATATGAAAAGGACATAGCCAAAAATATTAAACAAAACAAGGCATTATTTAAATAACAAAAGGTAAAATAATGGTTTGGAGGAGTGTGGGCCCATTGAGGAACAGCACAGGAGAATTGGTGAACGATGAGGGTGAGATGGCAGGATTATTAATTAATTATTTTGTTTCTACATTCACATGAGAACAGTCAGGGGAACTTCCAATCGTGGAGAGTATCGATCTCGGTGGTGAGTAAGGGCTTTTAAAAGAGAGAAGGAGTCGAGGAAGTGAAGAAACAGATAGAAAAATTGAGGGATGATCATTAGTTCCAGGACCGGATTATATGCATCCGAGAGAAGAGTATTGAGGGAGGTTGCACATCAGACAAGCAGGGTATTAGTAGATGTCTATTTAACAGGCCGTTGTAGTCAGGACAAGTACCAGAGGATTGGAGGGTAGTGAATGTAACAACACGAGCTAAGAAAGGTTCCAGATAATAATTAGGGAACTATAGACCTGTTAGCTTGACTTCAGTGGTGGGGAAGGTGTTGAAGACGATAATTAAGGAACTGATAGGGAACCATTCGGATAATTTCAAACAAATTAAAGGTCGTCAGCACAGAATTATGAAAGGGAGGTCATGTGTAACAAATTTATTGGAGTTCTATGAAATAGTTTCTGAATGGGTGGATGAGTGATGTGCAATAGACAGTGTAGTGAAACTTTCAGAAGACATTTGATATGATAGCCCAGAGGAGGTTGGTGGGTTGACAGGCCCTAGAGGTATGCAAACATGCTTATAAGCTCTCTAGCCTGGGGGTTGAATCCCGACCTAGCTACAAACTGTCAACACGGTATTTCACAAGCAGGGTGATTCATCAATGTGTGGGCTGTCCCTTGCTTGGACGTTAAAAACGGGCATCCAGTCTGCTCGCCTTTGTCGATGAACGTTAAAGATCCCATCGTGTCCTTCGCGAATAGTCGGCGTGCTATTGCCGGCACCATGGCCAAGTTCCAAATCCCTGCCCTGACCAGCAGAGGGCATTGCATCAGCGGCATAGCCATCACCTCAGCCAATCATTCTACTCCACAGCCAATCATTCTGCTACATACGAATAAAGAAGGAGATTGTTGGCAACTCCTCCTTCGCATGCAGCTCAAGGCTACGGATAGCATCATTGGCTGAGGTGTGCTTTGCTGCTGATGCAGTGCCCCTATTACCAGTACACTGGCACTCATTTCACTGACTTCGGAAGGATGACAGGCTGAGTCAGCCCCACCTGGTGTTAATTCAACGGGAGAGGTGCTCAAACTCAGGACCCTAAGATTCCAAGCCAGCCACCATAACTGCTAAGCCAACACCAGGCAGTTTGTTGTCCAAGATGAGGGCTTGCTGAGTGGTTGGTCACATAACTGGATTGGAAACTGGTTTGGTGATAGGAAGCAAAGAGTGGTTGTGAGTGAAAGGTTGCCTGACTGGGAGGATGTTAGTAGTGCGATACTTCAGGGATCAACCCTGGGATCATTATTATTCATAATTTACATCAATGATTTGGACAGTGGGGTTAAGAGTAAGGTTTCTAAATTTGCAGATGACACAAAGCTTGGAGATAAAGTACATAGCAAATAGTTGGTCATCACAAAGCCGAGCTACATCAATGGATTGGGCAAAAGACTGGCAGAAGTATTTAACGTAAAGAAATGCCAGCTGCTGGGGATGGGTAAGAATAATGAAAATATGGATTACATGATGCAAGGGCAGTCTAGTCTTGGAGCATCTCACACAGGAGAAGGATCTGGGGGTGCTAATAGATCCAGGTGGTAGGCAGCACAGTGGCAGGCAACTTCGAGACCAGGGGTCCCAGCCAGAAAGTAAAGAAGGTGAGAGTTAAGGCCCAGTCACACCTTGACGTTTAGCCAACGTATGCCGATTTTTGAAAAATTTGTCTAAAACGCTGGCACACGTTGAATACGTTATGGGTAAGTTTTGATAACATTGAGAGCACGCTGGGAAACACTGCCTACGTCGTTGCACGCTGGCTTTAAACATTGTACTTTTCGGTTGTCCTCAAATTTTTGCATGCTTGAAATTTCACGACGTATGCTGGCGTATGACTCACACGTTCCACTACGCTGGCCATAAGTTGTAGGCACGTTATGCGATCGTTGACAGACGTCAACACATGTTACTTGTAAGTTAATCATAAGTTGAGACACGCTGAGTAATGTTTAGCGTACCCGAAACTTATTCCTAGCCTATGAATAACGTGTTGTAGGCACGTTACGCGATCGTTGACACACGTCGGCACACGTTACTTTTAAGTACTCATAGGCTGAAAGACGTCGGTATAATGCTTAGCGTGCCTGAAACTTATTTATAACCTATCAGTGACATGTTGCTAACACGCTACGCGATCGTTGACACACTTCGACACTCCTTGCTTGAAAGTTACTTATACGTCGAATCATGCCGAGTTATTGTTTAGGGCAAAAGGCTTTTATCTAACCTATGAGTGACGTGCTTTGCACCTGTGTGTAACGCACCTCCACCGCATACTGGCGTATGTAGACGTATTTGACGTTTACCGGACGACTACAGAACTTACGAACGAGTTCCCAACCTACAGATACCAGATAATGATGTAATGCAGCGATTAGGGGAATTGGTAAATAAAAAGGGGTTTCACAGGAGGAACCCGTCAGTGTTGCAGACTACATAGCGAGTACATGTCCATGACATTACGAGAGATGGAGTATCCGGCAACGATGACACTACAATATCTACCTGTCCTCCAACATCAGCTACCCTCATCGATTTGGCACTGCACCAGTTGCGTGCCAATATAACCGAGAGAAGAAGACGTGAACGGAGGAGAATGTACTGGTGACACCATGGATCGGGATTTGATTTGCACCGATAAGATTTGCACCGATAAGACACCAGTTGATTTGCACCGATAAGAACACGTTAAGTGTAAACAATTGCGATTGTTTGGCGCAAGCGTCTATTTTCAATAGTGAAGTTTGACGGATTAGCACGTTCAATAGAAACGCTTCAAATTTCCGAGCGCCAGCGTCAAAAAACAAAGGCGAGCGACAGCAATTTAAATCGTTCATTGTAAACAATTAAAATAGTTGAGTGGCACGTTTAAAAGTCGTTGAGTGTAAAAAAATCCAATTGTTGAGCGCAAGCGTCTACTTTCAATAGTGGAGTTGCAGCCATTTAAATCTTTGAGTGGCAGCCTATGAATAGCAAACCCCACGTCACCGGCAAAGATAAACTGACGCACGATATGATAAGTTAGGCTATCGTTGGCATAGGTTGTGAACGCCGGCTACACGATAATTATTCGTTGTATACCGTATCTATAAGGTATCGAAGTGCTCTATGTACATTATTAGTACCTGAGCATTTGTCCAACTCGTTATGAATACACCTAAAACGTAAAAACAAGCCATAGCTCATTGTTGAAAAAAACCCAAAAAATTAGCCGCGAAGAACTTCGAACAATGTGCAAAGATGTCTCCTACCCGTGGACACGCGGACGCAAGGAGGATCCATCATCACCCACACCCTCCCATCACACTCACCTACTACTGCCAACATGAACAAACTACGACTAATACTGATACTGATACTGATACTGTTACTGCTGACATGGACATCGACTCAAAAAGGAGTCGAAAACACTGATGGGTTCCCCTTGTGAAGACCATTTTTATATACCAATTCCCCAAAACGCTGGAACACGTCATTATATGGCAGTTGTAAGTTAGAAACACGTTCATTTAGTTTTTTTGTCGACCGGAAGACGACAATGGAATACGTCTACATACGTCAATGTGCGTTGGACTACGTAAAGAATTGGTTCAAGCACGTCAAACATAAGTTAGAAATAAGTTTCGCGTAAAAAGACATTACCGCGACGTGTTTCGACTTATGAGTAGCTTACAAGTAGCCTTTGTCGACGTGTGTAAGCGTCCACATATCGTGTGTACAACTTATTCCCATCGAATGCGGAACGTGTGTCATACGCCAAGTACGTCGTAAAATTTTGAACATGTTTAAAATTACTTGACGTACTCCATTACTACGACGTATGATACGTACTTTAGCGTTCTATTCACGTATACCAAACTTACCCATACCGTATTCGACGTGCGCCAGCGTTTTAGACACATTTTTCTTAGGTCGGCATACGCTGGCAAGATCGCCAAGGTGTGACTGCGATGTTGACACTTCCATTTCTGCGGCGGTTATGATTTGAATCGTTGTGCGTAGCCTTTTAATAGGCTACGTCACGTCATCGTCGGCGATACGTGCAGCGCGCTATGCATAAGTTAGACTATCGTTGGCATAGGTTGTGTAGGCCGACAACAGGTTCAGCATTCGTTGTATAAGTTAGCTATAACACAACGAAACGTTCTGTGTCCGTTACTAATACGTTATACATAAGACCAAGTCGTTATGAATACGTCCGAATCTTTTAAAAAAAACATCAAGTTCACGTAGCAGCGTTTTACATACATTTTAATACGTTGCCATCGCTGGCTAAAACGTCAAGGTGTGACTGGGCCTTTAGGACAGTATTAAGGAAGGTCTTTAAGTCGGAGAGTCGGAAAGGTATGGAATCATCTCCCTAGAGAGGTATTGGCAGCAGAAAGAGTAGATAGGTTTAAATTGGAATTACATAGGTACCTACCTAGATGTGTTGGAGATAGAAGAGTACATGGATATTGGCAGGACTTGTCGGAAGCTTGTGTGTGGATGGGTGATGGCTTCTCGATTTCATACATTATTCCACCTGTCCTTGGGTCAAAAAAGTCATGAGATACAGACTGAGAAATTCTTTGTTTCAAAACCACAAAATTTGACAATCTATAGATGGTTAATCCAAGATCTATGGGATATTTGTTTTCATTTGATTTAATTGCTACTTGACAATGAATCGACAAAAAAATAAACCGCCTGTGAAATAATTTTCTCAGAAATAATTGGCCAGAACAATTCGCCATCATTTTGAGGATTCTCAGCTTTTGCAAGTTAATGCCAGCAATGAAATTTGTTAACCACATACAAGTCGTTTTAAATGTAGACAAAGCAAAAAATCGTCTCAAACCGAAAAAAATAAAAGATAATAAATCACATGAATCGCCCTGCGTCTGCATTTCATCGCTGTCCACCAGATATTGCAAAAATGCAACTAGGAAGTTTGATAGCCATTGTGGAGTCATGGGTGCTCTGGTCCATCGGTTTCGACGCAATCCAGCCAAAAGGTATTGCTGATATAAGTGCTTACAAGTCACACCATAAACTGTACAAAGTATGACAATCAAAATGCCTTGCAGAAAGAGAGTCAGAAAGTTTGTTTTCACTGTTTCAAAAGGTTCAAGAATAAAAAGTATGAGATGAAAAAAAAACTGCTGGAAAAATTGGTAGCACTGCAGAGATAAGGCCTACTTTTAGAGGCACAAGACCTTTCCCTTGAAGCTTAGAGAAAAATCATTTGATTCCTCTTGCACACAGGCAATGATGAAATAAACAACCAGAATAGTATAATCATAAAGGAATGGCTTGGTAACAATATTTGGACGAATACCATCGAAGATAGTTTTCCTACATGACACTCATCTCTATAACTCCTTTTTACAGCCTCAGTCATTCCCACCTTCTTGTGATGTCGGCTGGCGAACTTGGGCCAAAACTTTTAAGGAATGACTGGCCATGCCTGACGCTTGAGCGAAGGTGGCCAGAGTTTAGAATTATCTTAGGGTGTCGGTGTTAACTCGGCTAAGGGATTATTTAATGTTCACAAACTAAGGCTACCAGACCAGACACCTAGATTTACGATGAATTTACGATGGTACACTCACCAATTCGACAGTTTCTACAGGAGATCAAGTCAGGAATCGAGCCCAGATTAAACAACTCAAAGCTAAGTGTGTACATCTGTGCCATATTGTTAGACTCTGCCTGACACTCATGTGACAACAGATAACTCCCAAGTCCGAGAGAGAATGGTATGGTTCGGAAATCGAACAGGCAACCCAGAGGTTGTAGCTTCAGATTTGGCTGAAGGCATAAGTTATGGTGTGAAGAATTCCTAAACTTCTGTAAACTGAGCCAATCTTAGGAGAATTTCAATGTGACTATCAAATAGCAAATAAAAGTTCAGCTGCTTCGCTCATGACCGAGAGAGAGAGAGAGAGAGAGAGAGAGAGAGAGAGAGAGAGAGAGAGAGAGAGAGAGAGAGAGAGGTGAAGGAAAGAGGGTGAGAGTGATTGTTGTCCCTGCTCAGTCTGTTCCAGTAAATGTACATATGCTGCCAATCCAAACTTTTGCTTCAATCCCGAATGGCTTCACGACAACCTGAGTTGCACATGAAAAGGCTGCCAATAACAAAAAGTAAAGCTGTTCAAACAAAGTGATCAAAATGCTCAAAGTAGAAGGTGGTTAGGATTTCCATCCCTGTGATTTACAGAAACCTCCGCAATGACGTTTATGAATATGTTGAAGGTGAATTTCAAATATTACATCCTGACTAGTGGTAAAGAGAGCAGAAAGCAACACCACCTTACTCTTACTCATTCAAAACGATGACTTTTTTTTTTTAATGAGAGTTAAGTTTGATGTAATATGATTAATTGACCACCTGGCTCTCAAAAGGCGTAATTGATGATAAATGTATGGGCCACAAACTAACAAGGTGGCTAATAGAGAGGGGGCAGAACAGTTGATCAAGACTTGAAAGCCGAGACCAAAATCCTATCTGCAATGGAGGAGCCACAGGCCTTACATTGTGCTTGGCCTCCGGCTGAGAGAGCCATCATCGATGCCCCTGTTTATGTATGCAAAGAGAAAGTGAAACGTCAATGAATATGTTCTCACGTGCAATAATGGGCAATTATTGGCGCAATGATATTAGCAAATCCATATTGAACCAATAAATCAATCGAGATTCAGATTTTATTTTACTCAATAAATTACTGAGTATTCATTCTGCACTGAGTGAGTGAATGGTGCTGTGAAACATTCCTACAACTCCCACTTGCCATTCAGGAAGCATAACACCCACGACTCATCCCAATCTGACCCAACAACTGTCGTGGAAGATGATATGCTCATCACAGATACACATTACCAACAAGTGAACCTGCTGCTTTCTGTCGTGATATTATTATCAGAAGTTTTCATAACGTTTAACCAGCATGACGGTCACACACGTGCTGCTGTAATGACAAACCAAATCAGCCACTGTCATTCATTGTCCAAAGGATCAAATGTCAGTCTTTACATGGCATTCATTTAATGAAAACCCTTGATTTTAATGATAATTTAATTGCTCACACAGATAAAAACAAACAGCTGTTCTCCCGTCGTGCGAGTCAGCAGGTAATGCAAAGCATCAGCATGTTTTAAAATCATTATGTTCTTGCAAAATCCTGGGAGCCAGCTAATGAGAAGGTGCCCACAACAACACATTTATTGCATCGAATTCTGCATTGAAACTGAGAGCTCATATTACAACATGAGCAAAAGCCAATCATTCTCCTACTCCTTCTATACAGGTATGGCTGGAAAGGCCTCTGGTTTGGGGACAGGTTGGCTGCTTTCCTGACTTCTTGACAAACTCCCGCTCCGATACACCACTCACTTTGTGTGCTGTAATAAGTCATCCTGCAGATATGTCACACTTAAATATTATTGAAAACAGCACTACAACTGCAATGGCATATTGACGAACAGAATGGGAAAGAATCAAGGTACGTAGAAGAGATCATGGATCCATGGGTGAGCGCACGGTGTAGTGATGGGCAGCAAATTTGAAAGACTGAAGTGAAGAGGACAAAACAACTGACACAGGGAGACGATTCCACAATTGGGAGAACAAGGGGGAAAATTAATGCAGGTGGGCAATCAACCTGGACTTTGGGAGGGCGAGCAGGTGAGGGTTTCTTGACAAATGTGTGCAACCTAGGGTGGCATGGAGATGGTATTGGGAGGAGAGGACAGGAGGAGCAAGGCCATGTCACGGGTTGAGAGACATGTTGTAACTGAAAATTTCCCATTTCCTGCAAATCGCTAA
>CM068955.1:170312659-170324403 GCA_035128595.1 Eptatretus atami
ATGGTGTTGAAAGACATGTCGAGAGCCATTTTATTCAATTTTGCCAAAAATGCAGTTACAACATTACGTCTCTCAACCCGCGATGTGTAAGCTTTATAAAAAATAGAGAGCATCAACTTGCCGTCGGGAGGAGAGTGATAGTCCTTTGGAATTTCAAAGGTGTGGAAGGCCTTGTTTTTTTTGACTGCCCCAGAAAGAGCAAGGAAGGAAAAAGGAGCACCATCCCAGAGTGGGGAGCCATACTCCGTGTAGCTCCCGATGAAATATCTTGAAATCCAAAATCACTCTAAGCAGTTAACTCATTTGCCCAATACACTCACATATCTCATTATAACTATTTTACATAACTTTTTGTCTCATCCCAAACGAATGCTGTTTTCTTGTGTAGAAAATGGAGGTTCATGAAAAAGTGAGGTGACAGAATGTAGAGGGGCAACATACTGGTTGTGGGGAGTGGTTATCAGTCATACACAATTAACAAGCAAATAAACCAATGTCACCAGCAGGGTGACCCGTATCTTGCCAAAAGGTGACCACGTGTGACTTCTTTAAGGTCACCTGAGCTGAACAGAGCTGCTATCCACCAGGAGCGACTCCTTGAGGAATATCTGCCTACGAGAGATTCGATGAGAATCGTTCTACAGAGTAACCATGAAAAATATGCGTTTGCCTTATAACGTCACCAAATGACGTCATAATGTCTCAAGCTTGCATATCTAGAAAGCACTCATCGAGGTGTTCAATTTGAGGTACTACACAATATGGTTCTAAAACTTGAAAATTTGACCTTGGGGTCAAATATGTTTGACCTTAGGCGCTAACCATGAAGGTCAAGGCCAATCGCCACCAAAAATTAATCAGCTGAGCGCCAGACCATGAACTATATTCCCATGAAGTTTGAAGACGATCCGATCAAAATTACTCAAAAATAAGGGTTTCGTCGACTCCCCTGATTTGCGACAAAGTGACCTTGACCTTCAAAATTTTATGCGCTGAAAGGGACCTCTATAGGCCTCTGATATGCGAAGTTACAAAAATTTCCAATGATAACTGTGCTCTGCAGAATTTTTTATACGTGATTACAGACAAACAAACAAAAAAAAAAAAAATTAAAAATTAAAAATTAAAAAAAAAACAAACATACAAGCTGACTAACATATCTGCAAAAAATTCGTTTGACAAGATAATAAATGGATGAACAGAAGATGGAAAAGGGAGAAGATAACCTACTTGCAAAATAGGTGGCCATTGGGAGGGCTAATGGAAGAAGTAAAATCGAGGTTAGCTTGTGAAAGATGACATAAGATGATTGGGAACTGCTGACTTCAATTCCTGGAAGAGGGAGTGAGATTGAACTGACTCTGAAAGATGGTTCCATAAGCGAATAAATCAGATCTAGTTGAGCAATGACCCTAGGTTTTCATCCATTGAACTACAAAAGTAATCCATTGAGCTACCATCAATGACCTTGCAGTGGGCCATGAGAGGTTTAGATTTGGTAAGAAAGGACATGACAACTCAGGGTAGTAATGTCCTGGGTGTCATTGCTATGCCTGTCCTCGATTCAACAGCCTACCAGTGGTGTTCTGGCTCATCATTTTTAACCATTTTAACTTATTCCAATATTTATCCAAAAAGCCCAGCACACCTCTACTCATAGTCATCTATAAGATTATTTTCAAGAACCTGCCTTAAAAAAAAATCGAAATATTTAGAAAATAATTATCTTTTATAGACACTATCAAATAAAACCTGTCACTTCGCTGATGGGAACATTAGGGAGAGCAGAGGGTGGAGAGGAGGGAGAAGGAGCGAAGAGGGGTGGGGAGGAGAGGAAGGGGAGGGTGAGAAAGCGTGGGTGAAAGTGAGGAAAGGGGAGGAAAGAGTGAAGAAGGAAGGGGGGGAGAGTGAGGAAGGGGGAGCGAAGAGTGAGGAAGGGGGAGCGAAGAGTGAGGAGGGGGAGCGAAGAGTGAGGAAGGGGAGCGAAGAGTGAGGAAGGGGGAGCGAAGAGTGAGGAAGGGGGAGCGAAGAGTGAGGAAGGGGAGCGAAGAGTGAGGAAGGGGGAGCGAAGGTGAGGAAGGGGGAGCGAAGAGTGAGGAAGGGGGAGCGAAGAGTGAGGAAGGGGAGCGAAGAGTGAGGAGGGAGCGAAGAGTGAGGAAGGGGAGAAGAGTGAGAAGGGGGGCGAGAGTGAGGAAGGGGGAGCGAAGAGTGAGGAAGGGGAGCGAAGAGTGAGGAAGGGGGAGCGAAGAGTGAGGAAGGGGAGCGAAGAGTGAGGAAGGGAGCGAAGAGTGAGGAGGGGGAGCGAAGAGTGAGGAAGGGGGAGCGAAGAGTGAGGAAGGGGGAGCGAAGAGTGAGGAAGGGGGAGCGAAGAGTGAGGAAGGGGGAGCGAAGAGTGAGGAAGGGAGAGCGAGAGTGAGGAAGGGGGAGCGAAGAGTGAGAAGGGGGAGCGAAGAGTGAGGAAGGGGGAGCGAAGAGTGAGGAAGGGGGAAGTGAGGAAGGGGGGGAAGAGTGAGGAAGGGGGGGAAAGAGTGAGAAGGGGGAAATAGTGAGGAAGGGGGTAGGAAGATTGAAGAAGGGGAAGAGGAGAGTAAGGAAGGGGGGAGTGGGAGGGGAGAGAGTTGGGAGGGAGGGAGAGGAGCAAGAGAGAGGAAGAGAGGGGGTGAAAGAGAGAAGGGAGAGAAGAGAGGGGTGAAGGCAGGAAGAGCGAGGAAGGGGGGGGGAGAGTGAGGAAGGGGGGGGGAAGAGTGAGGAAGGGAGAAAGAGTGAGGAAGGGAGAAAAGAGTGAGGAAGGGAGAAAAGAGTGAGGAAGGGGGAAAAGAGTGAGGAAGGGGAAAAGGTGAGGAAGGGGAAAAGAGTGAGGAAGGGAAAAGAGTGAGGAAGGGGGAAAAGAGTGAGGAAGGGGGAAAAGAGTGAGGAAGGGGGAAAAGAGTGAGGAGGGGAAAGAGTGGAGGAGGGGGTAGGAAGATTGAAGAAGGGGAAGAGGAGAGTAAGGAAGGTGGAGGAGGTGGGAGGGAGAGAGGTGGGAGGAGGGAGAGGAGCAAGAGAGAGGAAGAGAGGGGCACGAAAGAGAGGAGGGAGAGAAGAGAGGGGTGAAGGCGGGAAGTGCGAGGAAGGGAAAGGTTGATGAAACGGAGGCATGTGGGGGGGGGGAAATCGGTTTAGTCCATCTATCTCCTTCTATCCATCCCTTCCCTCTATCTATCCCATTCATCATTCCCTTCCATCCCATCCATCCATTCCTTCCTTCCTTCCATTCAACCATTAATAAGGAATGACAGGCTTAGCACTACATTGATAGTATGACACTACATTGCACAGCACAGGCAGGTGATCATGCAGATGGATAGCATCTGATCCGTCACATTGAACACCTCACGGAGACGCTCAAAAATATCAAACTATGTCCGAATTAGAGAAATTAATACTTTTTTAGTAGTTGGAACTGCTGCTAAGTTCAATTCTGGAGCTTAAATTTTGTAATTCGGCTTCGTTTAAGAGATTCTCGAGGTTATGGCATGTGCGGAAATGAAATAAAGCCATGAACGCTGGCTTCTCCGGGTGTTTATAAGCATTGCAATGTACCCCGAGACTCGTAGGATGATGATCAAGCATTCTATGAAATAAGTGTGGAAAGTGAAAAAAAAAAAAACTTCATCGTTAACAAATCGTTGTGGCCTGTTCCAACTCAAGGCATTGTTGAGCATGCTGAACAAAATGGCAAATTAAGACCCCAGTGAGGTAAGCCAGGATGTGCCTTCAGACCCCATCGAGGGCGAGGTGTCTGTGGATCGCCTGATAAAATATATAATTAAATAAGGCCATTAATTATCTTCAAAAGGAGTGTTTTAATTAACCCAAATACACAATTTTCACTCATGGACTCCTTTAGAGTTCCCTTAGTATGCATGCAAAGTTTCATGGTTTTGAAGTTATGGAGGAGACACACATCCACACACTGACAGAAATTTTGCTGTACGGAGATAAAGGGCTAGCCCATATTTACAAGATTAATATGTATGCACAACTGATTTGAATTGTCATGTGACATACAAGAACATTCATGAGATTTGTGACATTCACCAAATTTGAACAAAATCAGACCATGCATGGCTGAGAAATGGTCGGGGACACTTCTAAGTAACAAAATGGCACAGTCAGCCATCTTGGATCTTATCTCGAAAAACAAAGACATGCATATATAGGCCATCATTCATTATCTGTGTGCCAACTTTGAACAACATTGGTAAATGCACGTCCGAGAAATGGTTGAGGAAGCGTTCAACATCGAGTGTTTTTTTGCAACTAAAATGTCCACTAGTCGGCCATCTTTGATTGCATCATGAACCAAAATGATGTGCATATGTATGCCATCATGTATTGTCTTTGTGCCAAGTATGAATAAAACTGGTCCATACATGTCTGAGATATGGTTGCGGACACACGCACACACGTATACACGGACATGAAAAATCGAGACCAAATACATTAGCCCCCATTTCAGACTAAGTCCAATGGGGGCTAATAATCCTGATAGGAAAAGGGGGAAAAAATGACTGATGTTTGAAAATATACAACTACATCTTTGGAACAAACAACAACATTTATTTTGCATTTGATACGATTGGAATGTTTTTTTTAAAGGATCTTAAGCTCGTAGTGGAGCTGCCACACACACACACGGATAGAACAGACGAATACATTAGACATAACACAGGAATGTTAGACGAGACAAACACAGCCACTGAACTTGGAGAATATGTGACTTTTGAAACGATGTAATCCGCTCCCAGGATGTTCAGCGTGCATGCACAGAAGCCCCTCGCAATGGGGGTCATCGGGGCAGCTGAACGTATATAATGCATGCCAAATAAGGATTGGAACCTAATATGGCTCAAAAGACTTCCTTTCCACAATGAGAGACTTGGAGAACTTTCTGAACTCGCCGAAAAAGCTGATAGCTTGCAGGTCCCCATACTGAAAACTCCCGAGGACGTGGACCGGAACAAGTCCTGAAGGTTCGCAGATGGGCGAGTTATACCCAAACCTTGGAACATCGCTTACCAGTCAGTGGATTGTGAACATTGCAGGATTATCTCGTGTGGGGCACCTGACAAGGGCCCCCGAGATGACAAGGGGTCCCCACACGACCGATCCTGGTTCACAATCTTTCAAGACGGCCCCCGAGGGTGGGGTCTCACTTTGCCGACAAACGCGTCACTTTGTGAGTGGTGATCAACACAACGGAAAAGGGAATGCTCCATCTCATGGAGCACTGTGACGCACTGTGACGCACTGCAAAGAAAGCACTGTGACGTAATGAATCGATTAATAATGTTTCCCCTGATGTTTAACATGACAGGGACTATTACAAAATTAGGGAGTGAGGTTCGTATTCGTAGAGAAAGCAAGTGGGATAATAACTACGTTTAATGTCTACAAATACAACAATAATGACAATAAAATTTGTATAATTCCTCACGTTAATACATATCGATATTGTATAGCAAATCGACACTACAATTTATTGTACGATAACAAAACACCCCCTCATTAGTAAATGGACTAACCCATCCATGTGCACGGCAGAATGTTGTGGGTTTTACAATCAGAACACCTGTCTCAAGGATGAAACAAAACTACCCCAGTCGTGATAAAAAAAAATTTAAGCTCAACAACGGCAGAAAAGGGTGAAAATCACCCGGAATTAACTTTTTTCATCACACAAACGTCATAACCAGAAAAGGGTCCGAGGCCGAGCATATGTGCTGAGCTGTGTTCCTTCACCAATCAGCTTGTAGAGTGCTCACAAAGTGGCTTAAACACTCAAGCAAGCAGTCCAACAAAACGGTTGATAAGGAACGGCTGGCGAGGCAAGTGATAGCAAGCTCAATGATAATGGAACAAACCCCATGGATGAGCTTTTTGTGTGTGTTTACGGTTGGCGATGAGATAAGGAGGTTACCGTTATTCTATTAACATAAAATAATTTGAAATTTGTCTGTGGGAGCGGCCGGGGGAGGGGGGTGGTCACATTATTCTTTTTTTTTTGTAATCGAGGCTAAACCAACATAGTCTAAGCGAGTGTGAAAATAACACAGAGTCCTCTTACTCGTGAGTTGTGATACAATTGAGGGTTCTTCTGAAGCATCACTCGTAATACCCTCTCCCACCAGCACCAGGAGCAGTGCTACACAGTATACATTTACAAAGATAATTTGCATCACACGACCTTCAGAATTCCTGGTGAAGAGGGCAAATGAAGTCGCTACAACCTTTGACCTATGACCCGTAGTCCTCTTGACAAATTTAATTGGTTGAGATTGCATAAGTAATGTCCGAATACATTGATGTCAGACAGACAGACGTCAAAATGTGTATTTTAGTGTGCTGACAGATTGACAGGTTAACAGGGCCATTATTTTGTTTTGCATGGGCCCCCTAAATGACTAACGTCCCTATGCCAGAGTGAGACATGTATCTGGTTTAATTTCTTCTTAACACCAACGGGAAGGTCATATCTTTGGCTTGTCAATTCACAATGATGATATTAACTATTAATCACGTTTGAGAGGAAGGGAGGGTTTGTATGAGCTGTGAAGGCCCTTATAAATATTTATTTTTCCTTTGGTTCCAGGGCCAGAAAAGTAATTTACTAGATTTTTGCATCTATTGGTAAAAGGAGAAGCATCCGTATGTACGTCTCTCCTAAACTATTATGAAATTGCCAGTCTTTCGTCTAAATGCTGAAAATTCGGTGAAAAAGACTTTGAATTACACATTTTGTGATAGAAATGGCAGGTTAAAAGTGCCTGGCGAGTAGAACCGAGTCACTATAAAGCGCAAGCACAAAAGGCCTCAATGGCGTTCCTACGTCATTTCAAAAGTCTCATGTTGTCGTCACTTCCCAGGGCACTCTCGGAACTAGCGACGTCAACAATGGCGCCGCCTTTCTCACCACACTCTGTTGGGTATTTCCCACGAAGGAATTTCCTCCTCTCCATGGATGCCAAGCTCTGGGGATTGCCCACATCAGGGCCGGATTTAGACATGTGGTGGCCCCTGGGCAGCCTTCAGTAGTGGAGGCCCACACTACCTTAGAATACCAAAAAGGTGACAAGACATATTTACAGTCATCCATAAAGTATATTTTTCAAGAACAAAGAATCTGAATTCTATATAAAATAGGGAATGAGATAAGATGAATATCTTATATCTGTTATAGATGAATATCTTATATCTGTTCCACTAACTACCAACTACCATTCAGGCACTCACAAATACATTTTTCCTTACATTTTTTTTCATGAAATATGTGGAGGACCCCTGGTTGTGGAGGCCCCTGGGCAACTGCCCAGCTTGCCCATGCCTAAATCCGGCACTGGCCCACATGCTCTTAATCTTTTTTAAAATGCTGAACTTCAATCAAGGAAGCAGCATATACCTTAATTATTTTTTTTTAAAGTCTTTGGTACGACATACTTGGCCTTGATTTGAACCGCAGACTGGAGGTAGATCAGAGAGAGGACTGAGTGAACGCAGAAATGTCGTAAAAATGATTCTTCCAATTTTTCATCTCAAACTTCATGCGTGACATTAAGTCAATGACAGCAAAAATGTTTACCCCCACCCTCCCGGACTCAGAATCTTAACCTCACGTAGGACAGGAAGTGTCGATTTCAAAATGAGTTACATATACCCTTGAGCTATCCAGCACTACAACTGCTTCGATATTTCTTATTTAACTGTCTTTATAACAAACTGAAAAGTACTTTATTTATGCCAGTACAGGCTCTTCTATCAATAGAAAACAAGAATCATAACCTCATAACAGCAAATCATATGGCCATGTTCTTTAATGATGGACGAGCATTGAACATGTCGCTTCACTGACGGTATTTGGACAAAACTTATATATATGCATCACGCACGCACACATGAGCTGCATCGGTGTCCCACTTTGCTTGATTCTCTGTGCAAAAATCTGCACGACGCCATTATTACCTCCACCACCGAAGGTGAAGGAGGTTAATGTTTCAGGTGTGTGTGTGTGTGTGTGTGTGTGTGTGTGTGTGTGTGTGTGTGTGTGTGTTGTGTGTGTGTGTGTGTGTGTAGGATATCTCAAAAAAGTTGTGGATGGGTGTGGATGAAATTTGGTGGGCAGGTTGGGTGTGTGACAAAGACGAACTGATTAGATTTTGTTGAAGATCCAGATACGGATCCAACAACTAGAATTTTTTTAAAGCGATTCTTCACCATTGAGATATTCGGCCAAAAGCAATATATTGCACGATATCTCAAAAATGTATTGGGCCACATATGTTCTTGTGGATCAGGCATTACGTGGCAGAGGAATGCGCTCTACCTCTACCGAGTGCCCTTCTAGTTAACATTGTCATGCATACCACGATGGCGTTGTTCAGCAACATCACAATCAGCAAATGTCTTTATGGTTACTTTTTGGCATTTTTTGGCCTGGTATAATGAGTAGTTAAAAAATTTAGTGCTTAAAAAGTATATAATAGAGTAGATGTTAAGAAGTGACTACTTCGCTCTCATCTGCAGTCACGCCAATAATCTTGATTAACTTTGCAGTCATGACAAAGGGAATATAGTGTTATTACAATCATTGTCACGCAACAATTAAGAAACGTAGGCTAATTAGTTACATACGGCTAATTGTTAGCAGTCATCAGAAGTGGTTTCTGAAATAATATAGCGTTTGTCATTGAGTCATGATTAATACGACACTTCAATAAGAACGTTAACACTATTATTATGTTATAATGATACATTTTTTTTTTAACGTTGCATTATTATTGTTATTATTATTATTACAAAAACGATATTGTTAACTATCGAGTTCATAGAACACAATACCCAACACAGTGTTCCACAAGGCGACACAATTAAACTCGATGCAGGAGGCGGCCATTTGGTCCATCATGCCTGCACCACATCAACATCAGACCAATTTTATCCATCAAAACGACGCAATGTCATTGGGGGAATGAGGGAGGATGTAGATGAGACAACGTGGCAAGCCCAGGGATATTTCAAGGGTGTCAAAGTAAAAAAAGGGGTAATATACATATATTTTAATTATTTAAATAATAATAATTTTTAAAAAGCAATTTATTTGGTGCTTTTCTTTCTTCTTCTTTTTTTTCAGGGGGGGGGGGGGGAGAGGGGTGGAGGAAGGAGGCTCTTGTGTGAGAAACACACAACGTTAACCACACACCACCCTTTTAACGAGATCCCCCACAGACACGACAACCCACAAAGATGCACACGATCACCCATCAGACTCAAGCGATCTAAAAGTCTTGCCAAAAAAGTCTGATTCTGTACACCCCTCTATCTCCATAACTTCCAGCTACCTATATAATTCCAATTTAAACTTATCTACTGTTTCTGCTGCCATACCTTTCCAGGGAGATCATTCCATGCTTTCACTACACTTAACTCTCCTATTCTTCACCCTTAGGCTATTAGTCCTTGAGCCAGACCAAAAGTAATGCTCCGGCGGGGGGAGTAATTCTCATTATGAATTTCCAATGATTTTCCATTAGGGCAATATCTCAGCTTTCAGAAAATGCATGATGGACATCTGAGAACGGTAGCTTAGTGCCCGGATGGCCGCCATTTTGAAACCACCAGCGCGAAAATGCCCATTTGGTGGGGTACATTGTTGCACGTGTATCTGGAGTTCTATACTAGCTATCGACGTGGCGGTTGACGACTAAATATACGTCCGATCTGTACCGTCTAAATAAAAAATAATATGAAGTATTTTGTTATAGATCATGTATAATAAAAAACAATTATCGACAAAAATCATATATTTATTACTATTTTTGCATTAAACTTGTACTTTTTTTAGTGAAACAACACTGGTATGATTTTCAAAATTATGCATTCTGCTACACACGTTCATCTGTCTGCAAAAATAACTAAAAAATACAACATATAATTCACTACGAGTGTACAAAAATCTATGTAAAGAGACCGAAATTACTTATATTAGGCCGCCGGTGGCATTATCTATTCTGACGATAACTCAAGTTAGGAAAAGTCGTACGGAGATGATTTTGACACCATACGATTTCTAATAAGCAGTCGGAAATTGTTACATAGGGAATCTGCGCTTTGGCGGCCATCTTGGACCATTTTGTTATAGATAAGATAATATAACATCAATTTTTGACAA
Organism: Eptatretus atami; assembly: GCA_035128595.1. Lineage (NCBI taxonomy): Eukaryota > Metazoa > Chordata > Myxini > Myxiniformes > Myxinidae > Eptatretus > Eptatretus atami. The sequence continues at coordinate 170,322,867 of CM068955.1, forward strand.
CATATCTTATAGTTTCGACATTTTTATCATTTAACATGTCATGTTTTAGTCACATATACCGGTATGATCTTCCGAATTATGCATTTTGCTAAACGTTTATCTCTTTCTAAAGATTTTAAGGTAATTAAGCCTCCATTATAATAGACAACAACATATGTTATACAATATACAGTGCACACAAAGTTAATCACAGAGTTGCCATCAGAGTCATTGGCATCCTGATCACGATAGCATCTTCCTGCACCATGTTGGGCATCCCTGCAGCTTACACACAACAGTGCACTTCAACCCATTCAGTATGCAGGAGCAATCTGACGGTCGACACATCCTTCTGCATGTGCATGAGATGAGTTCAAGACGACATCTGGAGCTGGTAGACCCGACATCCATCGGATTGTGAGCGAACCGCCATCATCGAGTTCCCAGCCATGTCCTGCTGATGGTGCTGGGACGGCTGGCAGGTTTTCAAGGCTGCGTCGCCAGATAGCCCCTGATAGTGGCCCTAAGCGTATGCTGCATCAAGGAGTCTTCACAAGCGGCAATTGTCCAGATTCGATCTGGCCCTTCTTTGCACAGAACATGTGATAAGGAGCGAATTAACACCGACGATCTTGGTGTTCTTGGCGTACAGCTGACACGTGAAGGCCTGAATGCTATTGAAGACTTCTGTTGGTAACTTCCACGAAGTCCCAGATCTGTGAATGTTGGAGATACAGATCATTCGCTTGCACAAGCTTCAAAGCCTTTATCTTTCCTTGGCTAGCCAGAGCACTCACAGTGTCACACCCGCTCCATGCATGAAGCCCTGGCAATGCAGAGCAATCCACACCAATACCGCAGCCAACTTTCCAACGTCGATCATTCTGACTCGAACTTTGTTCCTCGTCTGATGAAGAGCTGACTATCGATGGTTCTGCTCAGATGAAGACTGATCATCAGACGTCGGTGTCATCTGCCACTAAGTGATCGTCTTGTAGTGGGTAGCGGCGTGCTTTGCGTGGAGAAACATACGCGTGTCTGCTTCCTCGTGGCTACATTCGAGTGCTTGCACCAACTTCCACCTGTCGCGGGTCAGTACCAGACATTTATCACCACAGGTGACATACAGTGTTCTGTCTAGCTTTCCGCGATATCTTTCATGTTTCCACGACTCCGCCAGAAACCAATCAGTTTCTCCTTTGTCTCGCTGCAAGCAAGGAGACGCCTCCAGTTCTTGATTTTGTGTGCGGGTCTGATCACGCTGAAACTGATGCCTTCATTTGAACCGCGGTTCACACGTTCAGCTGATTTGATGGATCCTTCTGTGTATGTGTCAAAGACAACATCGATGCGCTGACTGCCTTGACCAGCGTGAAGCGCTGCAGCAAGGATGCGGTCAGATAGTTCTTCGAACGTGTCGTTCTCCGCCATTCATCTTTTGTATGAGCCATCGCATCGATTATTGTTGCATTTGACTTGTCAATATTCTCGGCTGGTTCCACAAGACTTCCATGTGTTTCGCAAGTGCAGCTTTGTTTGTTTTCTTCATTGACCCATC